>CAKAJA020000532.1:634548-1269097 GCA_916610235.2 Lasioglossum morio
ATGCGTTATGCGTTATGCGTTATGGATTATGCGTCATGGGTAGTTCGTTATTCTTTATGCGTTTGGCGTTATACGTTTGCGTTATGCGTTATGCGTTATGCGTTATGCTTTATGCGTTATGCGTTATGCGTTATATGGTGTGCGTTATGCGTTATGCGTTATGCGTTGTGCGTTATGCGTTATGCGTTATGAGTTATGCGTTATGCGTTATGCGTTATGCGTTATGCGTTATGCGTTATGCGTTATGCGTTATGCGTTATGCGTTATGCGTTATGCGTTATGCGTTATGCGTTATGCGTTATGCGTTATGCGTTATGCGTTATGCGTTATGCGTTATGCGTTATGCGTTATGCGTTATGCGTTATGCGTTATGCGTTATGCGTTATGCGTTATGCGTTATGCGTTATGCGTTATGCGTTATGCGTTATGCGTTATGCGTTATGCGTTATGCGTTATGCGTTATGCGTTATGCGTTATGCGTTATGCGTTATGCCTTATGAGTTATGCGTTATGCATTATGCGTTAGGCGTTGTTCGTTATGCGTTATGCGTTGTGCGTTATACGTTTGCGTTATGCGTTATGCGTTATGCGTTATGCGTTATGCATTATGCGTTATGCGTGATGCGTTATGCGTTATGCGTTTTGCTTTATGCGTTATGCGTTATGCGTTATGCGTTATGCGTTATGCGTTATGCATTATGCGTTATGCGTTATGCGTTATGCGTTATGCGATATGCGTTATGCGTTATGCGTTGTGGGTTATGAGTTATACGTTATGCGTTATGCGTTATGCGTTATGCGTTATGCGTTATGCGTTATGCGTTATGCGTTATGCATTATGCGTTATGCGTTATGCGTTATTCGTTATGCGTCATGCGTTATGCGTTATGCGTTATGCGTTAAGCGTTATGCGTTATGCGTTATGCGTTATGCGTTATACGTTATGCTTTATGCGTTGTGCGTTTTACGTTTGCGTTATGCGTTATGCGTTATGCGTTATGCGTTAGGCGTTATGCGTTATGCGTTATGCGTTATGCGTTATGCGTTAGGCGTTGTTCGTTATGCGTTATGCGTTGTGCGTTATACGTTTGCGTTATGCGTTATGCGTTATGCTTTATGCGTTATGCGTTATGGGTTATGCGTCATGCGTTATGCCTTATGAGTTATGCGTTATGCATTATGCGTTAGGCGTTGTTCGTTATGCGTTATGCGTTGTGCGTTATACGTTTGCGTGATGCGTTATGCGTTATGCGTTATGCATTATGCGTTATGCGTGATGCGTTATGCGTTATGCGTTTTGCTTTATGCGTTATGCGTTATGCGTTATGCGTTATGCGTTATGCGTTATGCGTAATGCGTTATGCGTTATGCGTTATGCGTTATGCGTTATGCGTTATGCGTTATGCGTTATGCGTTATGCGTTATGCGTTATGCGTTATGCGTTATTTGTTATACGTTATGCTTTATGCGTGTTGCGTTATGCTTTATGCGTTATGCGTGATCCGTTATGCGTTAGGCGTTATGCGTTTTGCGGTATTCGTTATGCGTTGTGCATTACGCGTTATGAGTTATACGTTATGCGTTATGCGGTATGCGTTATGCTTTATGCGTTATGCGTTAAGCGTTATGCGGTATGCGTTATGCGTTATGCGTTATGCGTTATGCGTTATGCGTTATGCGTTATGTGTTATGCGTTATGCGTGATGCGTTATGCGTTATGCGTTATGCGTTTTGCTTTATGCGTTATGCGTTATGCGTTATGCGTTATGGGTTATGTTTTATGCGTTATGCGTTATGCGTTATGCGTTATGCGTTATGCGTTATGCGTTATGCGTTATGCGTTATGCGTTGTTCGTTATGCGTTATGCGTTGGGCGTTATGGGTTATGTTTTATGCGTTATGCGTTATGCGTTATACGTTTGCGTTATGCGTTATGCGTTATGCATTATGCGTTATGCGTTATGCGTTATGCTTTATGCGTTATGCGTTATGCGTTATGCGTTATGCGTTATGCGTTATGCGTTATGCGGTATGCGTTATGCGTTATGCGTTGTGCATTATGCGTTAGGCGTTGTTCGTTATGCGTTATGCGTTATGCGTTATGCGTTATGCGTTATGCGTTATGCGTTATGCGTTATGCGTTATGCGTTATGCGTTATGCGTTATGCATTATGCGTTAGGCGTTGTTCGTTATGCGTTATGCATTGTGCGTTATACGTTTGCGTTATGCGTTATGCGTTATGCTTTATGCGTGATGCGTTATGGTTTATGCGTTATGCGATATTCGTGATGCGTTATGCTTTATGCGTTATGCGTTATGTGTTATGCGTTATGCTTTATGCGTTATGCGTGATCCGTTATGCGTGTTCCGTTATGCGTTATGCGTTATGCATTATGCGTTATGCGTTATGCGTTATGTGTTATACTATATGCGTTATGCATTATGTGTTATACTTTATGCGTTATGCGTAATGCTGTATGCGTTATGCGTTATGCGTTATGCGTTATGCGTTATGCGTTATGCGTTATGCGTTATGCGTTATGCGATATGCGTTATGCGTTATGCGTTGTGCGTTATAAGTTTGCGTTATGCGTTATGCGTTATGCGTTATGCGTTATGGATTATGCGTCATGGGTAGTTCGTTATTCTTTATGCGTTTGGCGTTATACGTTTGCGTTATGCGTTATGCGTTATGCGTTATGCTTTATGCGTTATGCGTTATGCGTTATATCGTGTGCGTTATGCGTTATGCGTTATGCGTTATGCGTTGTGCGTTATGCGTTATGCGTTATGAGTTATGCGTTATGCGTTATGCGTTATGCGTTATGCGTTATGCGTTATGCGTTATGCGTTATGCGTTATGCGTTATGCGTTATGCGTTATGCGTTATGCGTTATGCGTTATGCGTTATGCGTTATGCGTTATGCGTTATGCGTTATGCGTTATGCGTTATGCGTTATGCGTTATGCGTTATGCGTTATGCGTTATGCGTTATGCGTTATGCGTTATTCGTTATGCGTTATGCGTTATGCGTTATGCGTTATGCGTTATGCGTTATGCGTTATGCGTTATGCGTTATGCGTTATGCGTTATGCGTTATGCGTTATGCGTTATGCGTTATGCGTTATGCGTTATGCGTTATGCGTTATGCGTTATGCGTTATGCGTTATGCGTTATGCGTTATGCGTTATGCGTTATGCGTTATGCCTTATGCCTTATGAGTTATGCGTTATGCATTATGCGTTAGGCGTTGTTCGTTATGCGTTATGCGTTGTGCGTTATACGTTTGCGTTATGCGTTATGCGTTATGCGTTATGCGTTATGCATTATGCGTTCTGCGTGATGCGTTATGCGTTATGCGTTTTGCTTTATGCGTTATGCGTTATGCGTTATGCGTTATGCGTTATGCGTTATGCGTTATGCGTTATGCGTTATGCGTTATGCGTTATGCGTTATGCGATATGCGTTATGCGTTATGCGTTGTGGGTTATGAGTTATACGTTATGCGTTATGCGTTATGCGTTATGCGTTATGCGTTATGCGTTATGCGTTATGCGTTATGCGTTATGCGTTATGCGTTATGCGTTATGCGTTATGCGTTGTGGGTTATGAGTTATACGTTATGCGTTATGCGTTATGCGTTATGCGTTATGCGTTATGCGTTATGCGTTAAGCGTTAGGCGTTATGCGTTTTGCGGTATTCGTTATGCGTTGTGCATTATGCGTTATGCGTTATGCGTTATGCGTTATGCGTTATGCGTTATGCGTTATGCGTTATGCATTATGCGTTATGCGTTATGCGTTATGCGTTATGCGTTATGCGTTATGCGTCATGCGTTATGCGTTATGCGTTATGCGTTAAGCGTTATGCGGTATTCGTTATGCGTTGTGGATTATGCGTTATGCGTTATACGTTATGCTTTATGCGTGATGCGTTATGCTTTATGCGTTATGCGTTAGGCGTTATGCGTTATGCGTTATGCGTTATGCGTTATGCGTTATGCGTTATGCGTTATGCGTTATGCGTTATGCGTTATGCGTTATGCGTTATGCGTTATGCGTTATGCGTTATGCGTTATGCGTTATGCGTTATGCGTTATGCGTTATACGTTATGCGTTATGCGTTATGCGTTATGCGTTATGCGTTATGCGTTATGCGTTATGCGTTATGCGTTATGCGTTATGCGTTTTGCTTTATGCGTTATGCGTTATGCGTTATGCGTTATGCATTATGCGTTATGGGTTATGAGTTATACGTTATGCATTATGAGTTATACGTTATGCGTTATGCGTTATGCGTTATGCGTTATGCGTTATGCGTTGTGGGTTATGAGTTATACGTTATGCGTTATGCGTTATGCGTTATGCGTTATGCGTTATGCGTTAAGCGTTAGGCGTTATGCGTTTTGCGGTATTCGTTATGCGTTGTGCATTATGCGTTATGCGTTATACGTTATGCTTTATGCGTGATGCGTTATGCGTTATTCTTTATGCGTTATGCGATATGCGTGATGCGTTATGCTATATGCGTTATGCGTCATGTGTTATGCGTTATGCTTTATGCGTTATGCGTTAAGCGTTATGCGTTATGCGTGATGCGTTATGCGTTATGCGTTTTGCTTTATGCGTTATGCGTTATGCGTTATGCGTTATGCGTTATGCGTTATGCGTTATGCGTTATGCGTTCTGCGTTATGGATTATGCGTTATGCGTTACGCGTTATGCGTTATGCGTTATGCGTTATGCGTTATACGTTATGCTTTATGCGTGTTGCGATATGCTTTATGCGTTATGCGTGATCCGTTATGCGTTAGGCGTTGTGCGTTTTGCGGTATTCGTTATGCGTTGTGCATTACGCGTTATGCGTTATACGTTATGCTTTATGCGTGATGCGTTATGCTTTATGCGTTATGCGTTAAGCGTTATGTGTTATGCGTTATGCGTTATGCGTTATGCGTTATGCGTTATGCGTTATGCGTTATGCGTTATGTGTTATGCGTTATGCGTGATGCGTTATGCGTTATGCGTTTTGCTTTATGCGTTATGCGTTATGCGTTATGCGTTATGCGTTATGCGGTATGCGTTATGCGTTATGCGTTATGCGTTATGCGTTATGCGTTATGCGTTATGCGATATGCGTTATGCGTTATGCGTTATGCGTTATGCGTTATGCGTTATGCGTTATGCGTTATGCGTTATGCGTTATACGTTTGCGATATGCGTGATCCGTTATGCGTTAGGCGTTATGCGTTATGAGTTATACGTTATGCGTTATGCGTTATGCGTTATGAGTCATACGTTATGCGTTATGCGTTATGCGTTGTGGGTTATGAGTTATACGTTATGCGTTTTGCGTTTTGCGTTATGCGTTATGCGTTATGCGTTATGCTTTATGCGTTATGCGTTATGCGTTATGCGTTATGCGTTAAGCGTTATGCGTTATGCGTTATGCGTTATGTGTTATGCGTTATGCTTTATGCGTTATGCGTGATCCGTTATGCGTTAGGCGTTATGCGTTTTGCGGTATTCGTTATGCGTTATGCATTATGCGTTATGCGTTATACGTTATGCTTTATGCGTGATGCGATATGCTTTATGCGTTATGCTTTATGCGTTATGCGTTATGCTTTATGCGTTATGCGTTATGCGTTTTGCTTAATGCGTTATGCGTTAAGCGTTATGCGTTATGCGTTATGCGTTATGCGTTATGCGTTATGCGTTATGCGTTATGCGTTATGCGTTATGCGTTATGCTTTATGCGTGATGCGTTATGCGTTATGCGTTATGCGTTATGCTTTATGCGTTATGCGTGATCCGTTATGCGTTAGGCGTTATGCGTTTTGCGGTATTCGTTATGCGTTGTGGATTATGCGTTATGCGTTATACGTTATGCTTTATGCGTGATGCGTTATGCTTTATGCGTTATGCGTTGTGCGTTATACGTTTGCGTTATGCGTTATGCGTTATGCTTTATGCGTTATGCGTTATGGGTTATGCGTTATGCGTTATGCCTTATGAGTTATGCGTTATGCGTTTTGCTTTATGCGTTATGCGTTATGCGTTATGCGTTATGCGTTATGCGTTATGCGTTATGCGATATGCGTTATGCGTTATGCGTTATGCGTTATGCGTTATGCGTTATGCGTTATGCGTTATGCGGTATGCGTTATGCGTTATGCGTTATGCGTTATGCGTTATGCGTTATGCGTTATGCGTTATGCGTTATACGTTTGCGTTATGCGTTATGCGTTATGCGTTATGCGTTATGCGTTATGCGTTATGCGTTATGCGTTATGCGTTATGCGTTATGCGTTATGCGTTATGCGTTATGCGTTATGCGTTATGCGTTATGCGTTATGCGTTATGCGTTATGCGTTATGCGTTATGCGTTATGCGTTATGCGTTATGCGTTATGCGTTATGCGTTATGCGTTATGCGTTATGCGTTATTTGTTATACGTTATGCTTTATGCGTGTTGCGTTATGCTTTATGAGTTATGCGTTAAGCGTTATGCGTTATGCGTTATGAGTTATACGTTATGCGTTATGCGTTATGCGTTGTGTTTTATGAGTTATACGTTATGCGTTTTGCGTTATGCGTTATGCGTTATGCTTTATGCGTTATGCGTTATGCGTTATGCGTTATGCGTTAAGCGTTATGCGTTATGCGTTATGCGTTATACGTTATGCTTTATGCGTTGTGCGTTATACGTTTGCGTTATGCGTTATGCGTTATGTGTTATGCGTTATGCTTTATGCGTTATGCGTGATCCGTTATGCGTTAGACGTTATGCGTTTTGCGGTATTCGTTATGCGTTATGCATTATGCGTTATGCGATATACGTTATGCGTTATGCGTTATGCGTTATGCGTTATGCGGTATGCGTTACGCGTTGTGCGTTATGCGTTATGCGTTATGCGTTATGCGTTATGCGTTATGCGTTATTTGTTATACGTTATGCTTTATGCGTGTTGCGTTATGCTTTATGCGTTATGCGTTAAGCTTTATGCGTTATGCTTTATGCGTGATGCGTTATGCGTTATGCGTTATGCGTTATGCGTTATGCGTTATGCGTTATGCGTTATGCGTTATGCGTTATGCGTTATGCGTTATGCGTTATGCGTTATGCGTTATGCGTTATGCGTTATGCGTTATGCGTTATGCGTTATGCGTTATGCGTTATGCGTTATACGTTTGCGTTATGCGTTATGCGTTATGCGTATGCGTTATGCGTTATACGTTATGGGTTATGCGATATGCGTGATGCGTTATGCTTTATGCGTTATGCGTTATGAGTTCTACGTTATGCGTTATGCGTTATGCGTTGTGTTTTATGAGTTATACGTTATGCGTTTTGCGTTATGCGTTATGCGTTATGCTTTATGCGTTATGCGTTATGCGTTATGCGTTATGCGTTAAGCGTTATGCGTTATGCGTTATGCGTTATACGTTATGCTTTATGCGTTGTGCGTTATACGTTTGCGTTATGCGTTATGCGTTATGTGTTATGCGTTATGCTTTATGCGTTATGCGTGATCCGTTATGCGTTAGACGTTATGCGTTTTGCGGTATTCGTTATGCGTTATGCATTATGCGTTATGCGATATACGTTATGCGTTATGCGTTATGCGTTATGCGTTATGCGGTATGCGTTACGCGTTGTGCGTTATGCGTTATGCGTTATGCGTTATGCGTTATGCGTTATTTGTTATACGTTATGCTTTATGCGTGTTGCGTTATGCTTTATGCGTTATGCGTTAAGCGTTATGCGTTATGCTTTATGCGTGATGCGTTATGCGTTATGCGTTATGCGTTATGCGTTATGCGTTATGCGTTATGCGTTATGCGTTATGCGTTATGCGTTATGCGTTAGGCATTGTTCGTTATGCGTTATGCAGTATGCGTTATGCGTTATGCGTTATGCGTTAGGCGTTGTTCGTTATGCGTTATGCGTTGTGCGTTATACGTTTGCGTTATGCGTGATGCGTTATGCTTTATGCGTTATGCGTTATGCGTTTTGCTTAATGCGTTATGCGTTATGCGTTATGCGTTATGCGTTATGCGTTATGCTTTATGCGTGATGCGTTATGCGCTATGCGTTATGCGTTATGCGTTATGCGTTATGCGTTATGCGTTATGCGTTAGGCGTTGTTCGTTATGCGTTATGCGTTATGCGTTATGCGTTATGCGTTATGCGTTAGGCGTTGTTCGTTATGCGTTATGCGTTGTGCGTTATACGTTTGCGTTATGCGTTATGCGTTATGCTTTATGCATTATGCGTTATGGGTTATGCGTTATGCGTTATGCGTTATGCGTTATGCGTTATGCGTTATGCGTTATGCGTTATGCGTTATGCGTTATGCGTTATGCGTTATGCGTTATGCGTTATGCGTTATGCGTTATGCGTTATGCGTTATGCGTTATGCGTTATGCGTTATGCGTTATGCATTATGCGTTAGGCGTTGTTCGTTATGCGTTATGCGTTATGCGTTATGCATTATGCGTTATGCGTTATGCGTTATGTGTTATGCGTTATGCTTTATGCGTTATGCGTGATCCTTTATGCGTGATCCGTTATGCGTTAGGCGTTATGCGTTTTGCGGTATTCGTTATGCGTTATGCATTATGCGTTATGCGTTATACGTTATACTTTATGCGTGATGCATTATGCGTTATGCGTTATGCGTTATGCGTTATGCGTTATGCGTTATGCGTTATGCGTTATGCGTTATGCGTCATGTGTTATGCGTTATGCGTTATGCGTTATGCGTTATACGTTATGCGTTATGCGAAATGCGTGATGCGTTATGCTTTATGCGTTATGCGTTATGAGTTATACGTTATGCGTTATGCGTTATGCGTTGTGGGTTATGAGTTATACGTTATGGGTTATGCGTTATGCGTTATGCCTTATGAGTTATGCTTTATGCGTTATGCGTTAAGCGTTATGCTTTATGCGTGATGCGTTATGCGTTATGCGTTATGCGTTATGGGTTAGGCGTTGTTCGTTATGCGTTATGCGTTATGCGTTATGCGTTATGCGTTATGCGTTTTGGGTTATGAGTTATACGTTATGGGTTATGCGTTATGCGTTATGCCTTATGAGTTATGCTTTATGCGTTATGCGTTAAGCGTTATGCTTTATGCGTGATGCGTTATGCGTTATGCGTTATGCGTTATGCGTTATGCGTTATGCGTTAGGCGTTGTTCGTTATGCGTTATGCGTTATGCGTTATGCGTTATGCGTTAGGCGTTGTTCGTTATGCGTTGTGCGTTATACGATTGCGTTATGCGTTATGCGTTATGCGTTATGCGTTATGCGTTATGCGTTATGCGTTATGCGTTGTGCGTTATGCGTTATGCGTTATGCGTTATGCGTTAGGCGTTGTTCGTTATGCGTTATGCGTTGTGCGTTATACGTTTGCGTTATGCGTTATGCATTATGCTTTATGCGTTATGCGTTATGCGTTATGGGTTATGCGTTATGCGTTATGCCTTATGAGTTATGCTTTATGCGTTATGCGTTAAGCGTTATGCGTTATGCTTTATGCGTGATGCGTTATGCGTTATGCGTTATGCGTTATGCGTTATGCGTTATGCGTTATGCGTTATGCGTTATGCGTTATGCGTTGTGCGTTATGCGTTATGCGTTATGCGTTATGCGTTATTTGTTATACGTTATGCTTTATGCGTGTTGCGTTATGCGTTATTCGTTGTGCGTTATACGTTTGCGTTATGCGTTATGCGTTATGCGTTATGCGTTATGCGTGATCCGTTATGCGTTAGGCGTTATGCGTTATGAGTTATACGTTATGCGTTATGCGTTATGCGTTATGCGTTATGCGTATACGTTATGCTTTATGCGTGTTGCGTTATGCGTTATTCGTTGTGCGTTATACGTTTGCGTTATGCGTTATGCGTTATGCGTTATGCGTTATGCGTGATCCGTTATGCGTTAGGCGTTATGCGTTATGAGTTATACGTTATGCGTTATGCGTTATGCGTTATGCGTTATGCAGTATGCGTTATGCGTTATGCGTTATGCGTTAGGCGTTGTTCGTTATGCGTTATGCGTTGTGCGTTATACGTTTGCGTTATGCGTGATGCGTTATGCTTTATGCGTTATGCGTTATGCGTTTTGCTTAATGCGTTATGCGTTATGCGTTATGCGTTATGCGTTATGCGTTATGCTTTATGCGTGATGCGTTATGCGCTATGCGTTATGCGTTATGCGTTATGCGTTATGCGTTATGCGTTATGCGTTAGGCGTTGTTCGTTATGCGTTATGCGTTATGCGTTATGCGTTATGCGTTATGCGTTAGGCGTTGTTCGTTATGCGTTATGCGTTGTGCGTTATACGTTTGCGTTATGCGTTATGCGTTATGCTTTATGCATTATGCGTTATGGGTTATGCGTTATGCGTTATGCGTTATGCGTTATGCGTTATGCGTTATGCGTTATGCGTTATGCGTTATGCGTTATGCGTTATGCGTTATGCGTTATGCGTTATGCGTTATGCGTTATGCGTTATGCGTTATGCGTTATGCATTATGCGTTAGGCGTTGTTCGTTATGCGTTATGCGTTATGCATTATGCGTTATGCGTTATGCGTTATGTGTTATGCGTTATGCTTTATGCGTTATGCGTGATCCTTTATGCGTGATCCGTTATGCGTTAGGCGTTATGCGTTTTGCGGTATTCGTTATGCGTTATGCATTATGCGTTATGCGTTATACGTTATGCTTTATGCGTGATGCATTATGCGTTATGCGTTATGCGTTATGCGTTATGCGTTATGCGTTATGCGTTATGCGTTATGCGTCATGTGTTATGCGTTATGCGTTATGCGTTATGCGTTATACGTTATGCGTTATGCGAAATGCGTGATGCGTTATGCTTTATGCGTTATGCGTTATGAGTTATACGTTATGCGTTATGCGTTATGCGTTGTGGGTTATGAGTTATACGTTATGGGTTATGCGTTATGCGTTATGCCTTATGAGTTATGCTTTATGCGTTATGCGTTAAGCGTTATGCTTTATGCGTGATGCGTTATGCGTTATGCGTTATGCGTTATGGGTTAGGCGTTGTTCGTTATGCGTTATGCGTTATGCGTTATGCGTTATGCGTTATGCGTTGTGGGTTATGAGTTATACGTTATGGGTTATGCGTTATGCGTTATGCCTTATGAGTTATGCTTTATGCGTTATGCGTTAAGCGTTATGCTTTATGCGTGATGCGTTATGCGTTATGCGTTATGCGTTATGCGTTATGCGTTATGCGTTAGGCGTTGTTCGTTATGCGTTATGCGTTATGCGTTATGCGTTATGCGTTAGGCGTTGTTCGTTATGCGTTGTGCGTTATACGTTTGCGTTATGCGTTATGCGTTATGCGTTATGCGTTATGCGTTATGCGTTATGCGTTATGCGTTGTGCGTTATGCGATATGCGTTATGCGTTATGCGTTAGGCGTTGTTCGTTATGCGTTATGCGTTGTGCGTTATACGTTTGCGTTATGCGTTATGCGTTATGCTTTATGCGTTATGCGTTATGCGTTATGGGTTATGCGTTATGCGTTATGCCTTATGAGTTATGCTTTATGCGTTATGCGTTAAGCGTTATGCGTTATGCTTTATGCGTGATGCGTTATGCGTTATGCGTTATGCGTTATGCGTTATGCGTTATGCGTTATGCGTTATGCGTTATGCGTTATGCGTTGTGCGTTATGCGTTATGCGTTATGCGTTATGCGTTATTTGTTATACGTTATGCTTTATGCGTGTTGCGTTATGCGTTATTCGTTGTGCGTTATACGTTTGCGTTATGCGTTATGCGTTATGCGTTATGCGTTATGCGTGATCCGTTATGCGTTAGGCGTTATGCGTTATGAGTTATACGTTATGCGTTATGCGTTATGCGTTATGCGTTATGCGTATGCGTTATGCGTTATGCGTTATGCGTTAGGCGTTGTTCGTTATGCGTTATGCGTTATGCGTTATGCGTTAGGCGTTGTTCGTTATGCGTTAGGCGTTGTTCGTTATGCGTTATGCGTTGTGCGTTATACGTTTGCGTTATGCGTTATGCTTTATGCGTTATGCGTTATGCGTTATGCGTTATGCGTTATGCGTTATGCGTTGTGCGTTATGCGTTATGCGTTATGCGTTATGCGTTATGCGTTATTTGTTATACGTTATGCTTTATGCGTGTTGCGTTATGCTTTATGCGTTATGCGTTATGCGTCATGCGTTATGCGTTATTTGTTATACGTTATGCTTTATGCGTGTTGCGTTATGCTTTATGCGTTATGCGTTATGCGTTATGCGTTATGCGTTATGCTTTATGCGTTATGCGTGATCCGTTATGCGTTAGGCGTTATGCGTTATGAGTTATACGTTATGCGTTATGCGTTATGCGTTATGCGTTATGCGTATGCGTTATGCGTTATACGTTATGCGTTATGCGAAATGCGTGATGCGTTATGCTTTATGCGTTATGCGTTATGAGTTATACGTTATGCGTTATGCGTTATGCGTTGTGGGTTATGAGTTATACGTTATGGGTTATGCGTTATGGGTTATGCCTTATGAGTTATGCTTTATGCGTTATGCGTTAAGCGTTATGCTTTATGCGTGATGCGTTATGCGTTATGCGTTATGCGTTATGCGTTATGCGTTATGCGTTAGGCGTTGTTCGTTATGCGTTATGCGTTATGCGTTATGCGTTATGCGTTAGGCGTTGTTCGTTATGCGTTATGCGTTGTGCGTTATACGTTTGCGTTATGCGTTATGCGTTATGCGTTATGCGTTATGCGTTATGCGTTATGCGTTGTGCGTTATGCGTTATGCGTTATGCGTTATGCGTTAGGCGTTGTTCGTTATGCGTTATGCGTTGTGCGTTATACGTTTGCGTTATGCGTTATGCGTTATGCTTTATGCGTTATGCGTTATGGGTTATGCGTTATGCGTTATGCCTTATGAGTTATGCTTTATGCGTTATGCGTTAAGCGTTATGCGTTATGCTTTATGCGTGATGCGTTATGCGTTATGCGTTATGCGTTATGCGTTATGCGTTATGCGTTATGCGTTATGCGTTATGCGTTATGCGTTATGCGTGATCCGTTATGCGTTAGACGTTATGCGTTATGCGTTATGCGTTATGCGTTAGGCGTTATGCGTTATGCGATATACGTTATGCGTTATGCGTTATGCGTTATGCGTTATGCGGTATGCGTTACGCGTTGTGCGTTATGCGTTATGCGTTATGCGTTATGCGTTATGCGTTATGCGTTATTTGTTATACGTTATGCTTTATGCGTGTTGCGTTATGCTTTATGCGTTATGCGTTAAGCGTTATGCGTTATGCTTTATGCGTGATGCGTTATGCGTTATGCGTTATGCGTTATGCGTTATGCGTTATGCGTTATGCGTTATGCGTTATGCGTTAGGCATTGTTCGTTATGCGTTATGCAGTATGCGTTATGCGTTATGCGTTATGCGTTAGGCGTTGTTCGTTATGCGTTATGCGTTGTGCGTTATACGTTTGCGTTATGCGTGATGTGTTATGCTTTATGCGTTATGCGTTATGCGTTTTGCTTAATGCGTTATGCGTTATGCGTTATGCGTTATGCGTTATGCGTTATGCGTTATGCGTTATGCGTTATGCTTTATGCGTGATGCGTTATGCGCTATGCGTTATGCGTTATGCGTTATGCGTTATGCGTTATGCGTTATGCGTTAGGCGTTGTTCGTTATGCGTTATGCGTTATGCGTTATGCGTTATGCGTTATGCGTTATGCGTTAGGCGTTGTTCGTTATGCGTTATGCGTTGTGCGTTATACGTTTGCGTTATGCGTTATGCGTTATGCTTTATGCATTATGCGTTATGGGTTATGCGTTATGCGTTATGCGTTATGCGTTATGCGTTATGCGTTATGCGTTATGCGTTATGCGTTATGCGTTATGCGTTATGCGTTATGCGTTATGCGTTATGCGTTATGCGTTATGCGTTATGCATTATGCGTTAGGCGTTGTTCGTTATGCGTTATGCGTTATGCATTATGCGTTATGCGTTATGCGTTATGTGTTATGCGTTATGCTTTATGCGTTATGCGTGATCCTTTATGCGTGATCCGTTATGCGTTAGGCGTTATGCGTTTTGCGGTATTCGTTATGCGTTATGCATTGTGCGTTATGCGTTATACGTTATGCTTTATGCGTGATGCATTATGCGTTATGCGTTATGCGTTATGCGTTATGCGTTATGCGTTATACGTTATGCGTTATGCGTTATGCTTTGTGGGTTATGAGTTATACGTTATGGGTTATGCGTTATGCGTTATGCCTTATGAGTTATGCTTTATGCGTTATGCGTTAAGCGTTATGCTTTATGCGTGATGCGTTATGCGTTATGCGTTATGCGTTATGCGTTAGGCGTTGTTCGTTATGCGTTATGCGTTATGCGTTATGCGTTATGCGTTATGCGTTGTGGGTTATGAGTTATACGTTATGGGTTATGCGTTATGCGTTATGCCTTATGAGTTATGCTTTATGCGTTATGCGTTAAGCGTTATGCTTTATGCGTGATGCGTTATGCGTTATGCGTTATGCGTTATGCGTTATGCGTTATGCGTTAGGCGTTGTTCGTTATGCGTTATGCGTTATGCGTTATGCGTTATGCGTTAGGCGTTGTTCGTTATGCGTTATGCGTTGTGCGTTATACGTTTGCGTTATGCGTTATGCGTTATGCGTTATGCGTTATGCGTTATGCGTTATGCGTTATGCGTTATGCGTTGTGCGTTATGCGTTATGCGTTATGCGTTATGCGTTAGGCGTTGTTCGTTATGCGTTATGCGTTGTGCGTTATACGTTTGCGTTATGCGTTATGCGTTATGCTTTATGCGTTATGCGTTATGGGTTATGCGTTATGCGTTATGCCTTATGAGTTATGCTTTATGCGTTATGCGTTAAGCGTTATGCGTTATGCTTTATGCGTGATGCGTTATGCGTTATGCGTTATGCGTTATGCGTTATGCGTTATGCGTTATGCGTTGTGCGTTATGCGTTATGCGTTATGCGTTATGCGTTATTTGTTATACGTTATGCTTTATGCGTGTTGCGTTATGCGTTATGCGTTGTGCGTTATACGTTTGCGTTATGCGTTATGCGTTATGCGTTATGCGTTATGCGTGATCCGTTAGGCGTTGTTCGTTATGCGTTAGGCGTTGTTCGTTATGCGTTATGCGTTGTGCGTTATACGTTTGCGTTATGCGTTATGCTTTATGCGTTATGCGTTATGCGTTATGCGTTATGCGTTATGCGTTGTGCGTTATGCGTTATGCGTTATGCGTTATGCGTTATTTGTTATACGTTATGCTTTATGCGTGTTGCGTTATGCTTTATGCGTTATGCGTTATGCGTCATGCGTTATGCGTTATTTGTTATACGTTATGCTTTATGCGTGTTGCGTTATGCTTTATGCGTTATGCGTTAAGCGTTATGCGTTATGCGTTATGCGTTATGCGTTATGCTTTATGCGTTATGCGTGATCCGTTATGCGTTAGGCGTTATGCGTTATGAGTTATACGTTATGCGTTATGCGTTATGCGTTATGCGTTATGCGTATGCGTTATGCGTTATGCGTTATACGTTATGCGTTATGCGAAATGCGTGATGCGTTATGCTTTATGCGTTATGCGTTATGAGTTATACGTTATGCGTTATGCGTTATGCGTTGTGGGTTATGAGTTATACGTTATGGGTTATGCGTTATGGGTTATGCCTTATGAGTTATGCTTTATGCGTTATGCGTTAAGCGTTATGCTTTATGCGTGATGCGTTATGCGTTATGCGTTATGCGTTATGCGTTATGCGTTAGGCGTTGTTCGTTATGCGTTATGCGTTATGCGTTATGCGTTATGCGTTAGGCGTTGTTCGTTATGCGTTATGCGTTGTGCGTTATACGTTTGCGTTATGCGTTATGCGTTATGCGTTATGCGTTATGCGTTATGCGTTATGCGTTGTGCGTTATGCGTTATGCGTTATGCGTTATGCGTTAGGCGTTGTTCGTTATGCGTTATGCGTTGTGCGTTATACGTTTGCGTTATGCGTTATGCGTTATGCTTTATGCGTTATGCGTTATGGGTTATGCGTTATGCGTTATGCCTTATGAGTTATGCTTTATGCGTTATGCGTTAAGCGTTATGCGTTATGCTTTATGCGTGATGCGTTATGCGTTATGCGTTATGCGTTATGCGTTATGCGTTATGCGTTATGCGTTATGCGTTATGCGTTATGCGTTAGGCGTTGTTCGTTATGCGTTATGCGTTATGCGTTATGCGTTATGCGTTAGGCGTTGTTCGTTATGCGTTATGCGTTGTGCGTTATACGTTTGCGTTATGCGTTATGCGTTATGCGTTATGCGTTATGCGTTATGCGTTATGCGTTGTGCGTTATGCGTTATGCGTTATGCGTTATGCGTTATGCGTTATTTGTTATACGTTATGCTTTATGCGTGTTGCGTTATGCTTTATGCGTTATGCGTTAAGCGTTATGCGTTATGCGTTATGTGTTATGCGTTATGCTTTATGCGTTATGCGTGATCCGTTAGGCGTTAGGCGTTATGCGTTAAGCGTTATGCGTTATGCTTTATGCGTGATGCGTTATGCGTTATGCGTTATGCGTTATGCGTTATGCGTTAGGCGTTGTTCGTTATGCGTTATGCGTTATGCGTTATGCGTTAGGCGTTGTTCGTTATGCGTTATGCGTTGTGCGTTATACGTTTGCGTTATGCGTTATGCGTTATGCGTTATGCGTTATGCGTTATGCGTTATGCGTTGTGCGTTATGCGTTATGCGTTATGCGTTATGCGTTATGCGTTATGCGTTATTTGTTATACGTTATGCTTTATGCGTGTTGCGTTATGCTTTATGCGTTATGCGTTAAGCGTTATGCGTTATGCGTTATGCGTTATGCTTTATGCGTTATGCGTGATCCGTTATGCGTTAGGCGTTATGCGTTATGAGTTATACGTTATGCGTTATGCGTTATGCGTTATGCGTTATGCGTATGCGTTATGCGTTATACGTTATACGTTATGCGTTATGCGAAATGCGTGATGCGTTATGCTTTATGCGTTATGCGTTATGAGTTATACGTTATGCGTTATGCGTTATGCGTTGTGGGTTATGAGTTATACGTTATGGGTTATGCGTTATGCGTTATGCCTTATGAGTTATGCTTTATGCGTTATGCGTTAAGCGTTATGCTTTATGCGTGATGCGTTATGCGTTATGCGTTATGCGTTATGCGTTATGCGTTATGCGTTATGCGTTAGGCGTTGTTCGTTATGCGTTATGCGTTATGCGTTATGCGTTATGCGTTATGCGTTAGGCGTTGTTCGTTATGCGTTATGCGTTGTGAGTTATACGTTTGCGTTATGCGTTATGCGTTATGCGTTATGCGTTATGCGTTATGCGTTATGCGTTATGCGTTGTGCGTTATGCGTTATGCGTTATGCGTTATGCGTTATGCGTTAGGCGTTGTTCGTTATGCGTTATGCGTTGTGCGTTATACGTTTGCGTTATGCGTTATGCGTTATGCTTTATGCGTTATGCGTTATGGGTTATGCGTTATGCGTTATGCCTTATGAGTTATGCTTTATGCGTTATGCGTTAAGCGTTATGCGTTATGCTTTATGCGTGATGCGTTATGCGTTATGCGTTATGCGTTATGCGTTATGCGTTATGCGTTATGCGTTATGCGTTAGGCGTTGTTCGTTATGCGTTATGCGTTATGCGTTATGCGTTATGCGTTAGGCGTTGTTGGTTATGCGTTATGCGTTGTGCGTTATACGTTTGCGTTATGCGTTATGCGTTATGCGTTATGCGTTATGCGTTATGCGTTATGCGTTATGCGTTATGCGTTATGCGTTATGCGTTATGCGTTATGCGTTGTGCGTTATGCGTTATGCGTTATGCGTTATGCGTTATGCGTTATTTGTTATACGTTATGCTTTATGCGTGTTGCGTTATGCTTTATGCGTTATGCGTTAAGCGTTATGCGTTATGCGTTATACGTTATGCTTTATGCGTTATGCGTGATCCGTTATGCGTTAGGCGTTATGCGTTATGAGTTATACGTTATGCGTTATGCGTTATGCGTTATGCGATATGCGTATGCGTTATGCGTTATACGTTATGCGTTATGCGATATGCGTGATGCGTTATGCTTTATGCGTTATGCGTTATGAGTTATACGTTATGCTTTATGCGTTATGCGTCATACCTTATGCTTTATGCGTTGTGCGTTATACGTTTGCGTTATGCGTTATGCGTTATGTGTTATGCGTTATGCTTTATGCGTTATGCGTGATCCGTTATGCGTTAGGCGTTATGCGTTTTGCGGTATTCGTTATGCGTTATGCATTATGCGTTATGCGTTATACGTTATGCTTTATGCGTGATGCGTTATGCTTTATGCGTTATGCGTTATGCGTTATGCGTTATGCTTTATGCGTTATGCGTTTTGCTTAATGCGTTATGCGTTATGCGTTATGCGTTATGCGTTATGCGTTATGCGTTATGCGTTATGCGTTATGCGTTATGCTTTATGCGTGATGCGTTATGCGTTATGCGTTATGCGTTATGCGTTATGCGTTATGCGTTATGCGTTATGCGTTATGCGTTATGCGTTAGGCGTTGTTCGTTATGCGTTATGCATTACGCGTTATGCGTTATACGTTAGGCGTTGTTCGTTATGCGTTATGCGTTGTGCGTTATACGTTTGCGTTATGCGTTATGCGTTATGCGTTATGCTTTATGCGTTATGCGTTATGGGTTATGCGTTATGCGTTATGCCTTATGAGTTATGCGTTATGCATTATGCGTTAGGCGTTGTTCGTTATGCGTTATGCGTTGTGCCTTATACGTTTGCGTTATGCGTTATGCGTTATGCGTTATGCATTATGCGTTATGCGTGATGCGTTATGCGTTATGCGTTTTGCTTTATGTGTTATGCGTTATGCGTTATGCGTTATGCGTTATGCGTTATGCGTTATGCGTTATGCGTAATGCGTTATGCGTAATGCGTTATGCGTTATGCGTTATGCGTTATGCGTTATGCGTTATGCGTTATTCGTTATGCGTTATGCGTTATGCGTTATGCGTTATGCGTTATGCGTTATGCGTTATGCGTTATTTGTTATACGTTATGCTTTATGCGTGTTGCGTTATGCTTTATGCGTTATGCGTTAAGCGTTATGCGTTATGCGTTATGCGTTATGCTTTATGCGTTATGCGTGATCCGTTATGCGTTAGGCGTTATGCGTTTTGCGGTATTCGTTATGCGTTGTGCATTACGCGTTATGCGTTATACGTTATGCTTTATGCGTGATGCGTTATGCTTTATGCGTTATGCGTTAAGCGTTATGCGGTATGCGTTATGCGTTATGCGTTATGCGTTATGCGTTATGCGTTATGCGTTATGCGTTATGCGTTATGCGTTATGCGTTATGTGTTATGCGTTATGCGTGATGCGTTATGCGTTATGCGTTTTGCTTTATGCGTTATGCGTTATGCGTTATGCGTTATGCGGTATGCGTTATGTGTTATGCGTTTTGCGTTATGCGTTATGCGTTATGCGTTATGCGTTATGCGTTATGCGTTATGCGTTATGCGTTATGCGTTATGCGTTATACGTTTGCGATATGCGTGATGCGTTATGCTTTATGCGTTATGCGTAATGAGTTGTACGTTATGCGTTATGCGTTATGCGTAATGCGTTATGCGTTATACGTTATGCGTTATGCGATATGCGTGATGCGTTATGCTTTATGCGTTATGCGTTATGCGTTATGCGTTATGCATTATGCGTTATGCGGTATGCGTTATGCGTTAGGCGTTATGCTTTATGCGTGATGCGTTATGCGTTATGCGTTATGCGTTATGCGTTATGCGTTATGCGTTATGCGTTAGGCGTTGTTCGTTATGCGTTATGCATTACGCGTTATGCGTTATGCGTTAGGCGTTGTTCGTTATGCGTTATGCGTAGTGCGTTATACGTTTGCGTTATGCGTTATGCGTTATGCGTTATGCTTTATGCGTTATGCGTTATGGGTTATGCGTTATGCGTTATGCCTTATGAGTTATGCGTTATGCATTATGCGTTAGGCGTTGTTCGTTATGCGTTATGCGTTGTGCCTTATACGTTTGCGTTATGCGTTATGCGTTATGCGTTATGCATTATGCGTTATGCGTGATGCGTTATGCGTTATGCGTTTTGCTTTATGCGTTATGCGTTATGCGTTATGCGTTATGCGTTATGCGTTATGCGTTATGCGTAATGCGTTATGCGTAATGCGTTATGCGTTATGCGTTATGCGTTATGCGTTATGCGTTATGCGTTATGCGTTATGCGTTATGCGTTATGCGTTATGCGTTATGCGTTATGCGTTATGCGTTATTTGTTATACGTTATGCTTTATGCGTGTTGCGTTATGCTTTATGCGTTATGCGTTAAGCGTTATGCGTTATGCGTTATGCGTTATGCTTTATGCGTTATGCGTGATCCGTTATGCGTTAGGCGTTATGCGTTTTGCGGTATTCGTTATGCGTTGTGCATTACGCGTTATGCGTTATACGTTATGCTTTATGCGTGATGCGTTATGCTTTATGCGTTATGCGTTAAGCGTTATGCGGTATGCGTTATGCGTTATGCGTTATGCGTTATGCGTTATGCGTTATGCGTTATGCGTTATGCGTTATGCGTTATGCGTTATGTGTTATGCGTTATGCGTGATGCGTTATGCGTTATGCGTTTTGCTTTATGCGTTATGCGTTATGCGTTATGCGTTATGCGGTATGCGTTATGTGTTATGCGTTTTGCGTTATGCGTTATGCGTTATGCGTTATGCGTTATGCGTTATGCGTTATGCGTTATGCGTTATGCGTTATGCGTTATGCGTTATGCGTTATGCGTTATACGTTTGCGATATGCGTGATGCGTTATGCTTTATGCGTTATGCGTTATGAGTTGTACGTTATGCGTTATGCGTTATGCGTAATGCGTTATGCGTTATACGTTATGCGTTATGCGATATGCGTGATGCGTTATGCTTTATGCGTTATGCGTTATGCGTTATGCGTTATGCGTTATGCGGTATGCGTTATGCGTTAGGCGTTGTTCGTTATGCGTTATGCGTTGTGCGTTATACGTTTGCGTTATGCGTTATGCGTTATGCTTTATGCGTTATGCGTTATGGGTTATGCGTTATGCGTTATGCCTTATGAGTTATGCGTTATGCATTATGCGTTAGGCGTTGTTCGTTATGCGTTATGCGTTGTGCGTTATACGTTTGCGTTATGCGTTATGCGTTATGCGTTATGCGTTATGCATTATGCGTTATGCGTGATGCGTTATGCGTTATGCGTTTTGCTTTATGCGTTATGCGTTATGCGTTATGCGTTATGCGTTATGCGTTATGCGTTATGCGGTATGCGTTATGCGTTATGCGTTATGCGTTATGCGTTATGCGTTATGCGTTATGCGTTATGCGTTATGCGGTATGCGTTATGCGTTATGCGTTATGCGTTATGCGTTATGCGTTATGCGTTATACGTTTGCGTTATGCGTTATGCGTTATGCATTATGCATTATGCGTTATGCGTTATGCGTTATGCGTTATGCGTTATGCGTTATGCGTTATGCGTTATGCGTTATGCGTTATGCGTTATGCGTTATGCGTTATGCGTTATGCATTATGCGTTAGGCGTTGTTCGTTATGCGTTATGCATTGTGCGTTATACGTTTGCGTTATGCGTTATGCGTTATGCTTTATGCGTGATGCGTTATGGTTTATGCGTTATGCGATATGCGTGATGCGTTATGCTTTATGCGTTATGCGTTATGTGTTATGCGTTATGCTTTATGCGTTATGCGTGATCCGTTATGCGTGATCCGTTATGCGTTATGCGTTATGCATTATGCGTTATGCGTTATGCGTTATGTGTTATACTATATGCGTTATGCGTTATGTGTTATACTTTATGCGTTATGCGTAATGCTTTATGCGTTATGCGTTATGCGTTATGCGTTATGCGTTATGCGTTATGCGTTATGCGTTATGCGTTATGCGTTATGCGTTATGCGTTATGCGATATGCGTTATGCGTTATGCGTTGTGCGTTATAAGTTTGCGTTATGCGTTATGCGATATGCGTTATGCGTTATGGATTATGCGTCATGGGTAGTTCGTTATTCTTTATGCGTTTGGCGTTATACGTTTGCGTTATGCGTTATGCGTTATGTGTTATGCGTTATGCGTTATGCGTTATGCGTTATGCGTTATGCGTTATGCGTTATGCGTTATGCGTTATGCGTTATGCGTTATGCGTTATGCGTTATGCGTTATGCGTTATGCGTTATGCGTTATGCGTAATGCGTTATGCTTTATGCGTTATGCGTTATGAGTTATACGTTATGCGTTAAGCGTTATGCGTTATGCCTGATCCGTTATGCGTTAGGCGTTATGCGATTTGCGGTATTCGTTATGCGTTGTGCATTATGCGTTATGATTTATGCGTTAAGGGTTATGGGTTATGCGTTTTGCGTTATGCGTTATGCGTGATCCGTTATGTGTTATACGATATACGTTTTGCGGTATTCGTTATGCGTTATGCGTTATCCGTTGTTCGTTATGCGTTATGCGTTGTGCGTTATACGTTTGCGTTATGCGTCATGCGTTATGCGTTATGCGTTTTACGTTATGCGTTATGCGTTATGAGATATGCGTTATGCGTTATGCGTTATGCGTTATGCGATATGCGTTATGCATTATACGTTATGCGTTATGCGTTATGCGTTATGCTTTATGCGTTATGCATTATGCGTTATGCGTTATGCATTATGCATTATGCGTTAGGCGTTGTTCGTTATGCGTTATGCGTTGTGCGTTATACGTTTGCGTTATGCGTTATGCGTTATGCGTTATGCGTTATGCGTTAGGCATTATGCGTTATGCGTGATGCGTTATGCGTTATGCTTTATGCGTTATGCATTATGCGTTATGCGTTATGCGTTATGAGTTATACGTTATGCGTTAAGCGTTATGCGTTATGCCTGATCCGTTATGCGTTAGGCGTTATGCGATTTGCGGTATTCGTTATGCGTTGTGCATTATGCGTTATGATTTATGCGTTATGAGATATGCGTTATGCGTTATGCGTTATGCGTTATGCGATATGCGTTATGCATTATACGTTATGCGTTATGCGTCATGCGTTATGCGTTATGCGTTTTACGTTATGCGTTATGCGTTATGCGTTATGCATTATGCGTTAGGCGTTGTTCGTTATGCGTTATGCGTTGTGCGTTATACGTTTGCGTTATGCGTTATGCGTTATGCGTTATGCGTTATGCGTTATGCATTATGCGTTATGCGTGATGCGTTATGCGTTATGCGTTTTGCTTTATGCGTTATGCGTTATGCGTTATGCGTTATGCGTTATGCGTTATGCGTTATGCGGTATGCGTTATGCGTTATGCGTTATGCGTTATGCGTTATGCGTTATGCGTTATGCGGTATGCGTTATGCGTTATGCGTTATGCGTTATGCGTTATGCGTTATGCGTTATGCGTTATGCGTTATGCGTTATGCGTTATACGTTTGCGTTATGCGTTATGCGTTATGCATTATGCGTTATGCGTTATGCGTTATGCGTTATGCGTTATGCGTTATGCGTTATGCGTTATGCGTTATGCGTTATGCGTTATGCGTTATGCGTTATGCGTTATGCGGTATGCGTTATGCGTTATGCGTTATGCATTATGCGTTAGGCGTTGTTCGTTATGCGTTATGCGTTATGCGTTATGCGTTATGCGTTATGCGTTATGCATTATGCGTTAGGCGTTGTTCTTTATGCGTTATGCGTTATGCGTTATGCGTTATGCGTTATGCGTTATGCGTTATGCGTTATGCGTTATGCGTTATGCGTTATGCATTATGCGTTAGGCGTTGTTCGTTATGCGTTATGCATTGTGCGTTATACGTTTGCGTTATGCGTTATGCGTTATGCGTTATGCTTTATGCGTGATGCGTTATGGTTTATGCGTTATGCGATATATGTGTTATGCGTTATGCGTTATGCTTTATGCGTTATGCGTGATCCGTTATGCGTGATCCGTTATGCGTTATGCGTTATGCATTATGCGTTATGCGTTATGCGTTATGCGTTATGCGTTATGCGTTATGCGTTATGCGTTATGCGTTATGCGTTATGCGTTATGCGTTATGCGTTATGCGGTATGCGTTATGCGTTATGCGTTATGCATTATGCGTTAGGCGTTGTTCGTTATGCGTTATGCGTTATACTTTATGCGTTACGCGTAATGCTTTATGCGTTATGCGTTATGCGTTATGCGTTAAGCGTTATGCGTTATGCCTGATCCGTTATGCGTTAGGCGTTATGCGATTTGCGGTATTCGTTATGCGTTATGCATTATGCGTTATGCGTTATGCGTTAAGGGTTATGGGTTATGCGTTTTGCGTTATGCGTTATGCGTGATCCGTTATGTGTTATACGATATACGTTTTGCGGTATTCGTTATGCGTTATGCGTTATCCGTTGTTCGTTATGCGTTATGCGTTGTGCGTTATACGTTTGCGTTATGCGTCATGCGTTATGCGTTATGCGTTTTACGTTATGCGTTATGCGTTATGAGATATGCGTTATGCGTTATGCGTTATGCGTTATGCGATATGCGTTATGCATTATACGTTATGCGTTATGCGTTATGCGTTATGAGATATGCGTTATGCGTTATGCGTTATGCGTTATGCGATATGCGTTATGCATTATACGTTATGCGTTATGCGTTATGCGTTATGCTTTATGCGTTATGCATTATGCGTTATGCGTTATGCGTTATGCGTTACGCTTTGTGCGTTATGCAATATGCGTTATGCGTTATGCATTATGCGTTATGCGTTATGCGTGATCCGTTATTCGTTAAGCGTTATGCGTTATGCTTTATGCGTTATGCGTTATGCGTTATGCGTTATGCGTTATGCGTTATGCGTTATGCGTTAGGCGTTGTCCGTTATGCGTTATGCGTTGTGCGTTATACGTTTGCGTTATGCGTTATGCGTTATGCTTTATGCGTTATGCGTTATGGGTTATGCGTTATGCGTTATGCCTTATGAGTTATGCGTTATGCATTATGCGTTAGGCGTTGTTCGTTATGCGTTATGCGTTGTGCGTTATACGTTTGCGTTATGCGTTATGCGTTATGCGTTATGCGTTATGCGTTATGCATTATGCGTTATGCGTGATGCGTTATGCGTTATGCGTTTTGCTTTATGCGTTATGCGTTATGCGTTATGCGTTATGCGTTATGCGTTATGCGTTATGCGGTATGCGTTATGCGTTATGCGTTATGCGTTATGCGTTATGCGTTATGCGGTATGCGTTATGCGTTATGCGTTATGCGTTATGCGTTATGCGTTATGCGTTATGCGTTATGCGTTATGTGTTATGCGTTATGCGTTATACGTTTGCGTTATGCTTTATGCGTTATGCGTTAAGCGTTATGCGGTATGCGTTATGCGTTATGCGTTATGCGTTATGCGTTATGCGTTATGCGTTATGCGTTATGCGTTATGTGTTATACTATATGCGTTATGCGTTATGTGTTATACTTTATGCGTTATGCGTAATGCTTTATGCGTTATGCGTTATGCGTTATGCGTTATGCGTTATGCGTTATGCGTTATGCGTTATGCGTTATGCGTTATGCGTTATGCGTTATGCGATATGCGTTATGCGTTATGCGTTGTGCGTTATAAGTTTGCGTTATGCGTTATGCGTTATGCGTTATGCGTTATGGATTATGCGTCATGGGTAGTTCGTTATTCTTTATGCGTTTGGCGTTATACGTTTGCGTTATGCGTTATGCGTTATGCTTTATGCGTTATGCGTTATGCGTTATGCGTTATATGGTGTGCGTTATGCGTTATGCGTTATGCGTTATGCGTTGTGCGTTATGCGTTATGCGTTATGAGTTATGCGTTATGCGTTATGCGTTATGCGTTATGCGTTATGCGTTATGCGTTATGCGTTATGCGTTATGCGTTATGCGTTATGCGTTATGCGTTATGCGTTATGCGTTATGCGTTATGCGTTATGCGTTATGCGTTATGCGTTATGCGTTATGCGTTATGCGTTATGCGTTATGCGTTATGCGTTATGCGTTATGCGTAATGCGTTATGCTTTATGCGTTATGCGTTATGAGTTATACGTTATGCGTTAAGCGTTATGCGTTATGCCTGATCCGTTATGCGTTAGGCGTTATGCGATTTGCGGTATTCGTTATGCGTTGTGCATTATGCGTTATGCGTTATGCGTTAAGGGTTATGGGTTATGCGTTTTGCGTTATGCGTTATGCGTTATGCGTTATGCGTGATCCGTTATGTGTTATTCGATATACGTTTTGCGGTATTCGTTATGCGTTATGCGTTATCCGTTGTTCGTTATGCGTTATGCGTTGTGCGTTATACGTTTGCGTTATGCGTCATGCGTTATGCGTTATGCGTTTTACGTTATGCGTTATGCGTTATGCGATATGCGTTATGCGTTATGCGTTATGCGTTATGCGTTATGCGATATGCGTTATGCATTATACGTTATGCGTTATGCTTTATGCGTTATGCTTTATGCGTTATGCATTATGCGTTATGCGTTATGCATTATACGTTATGCGTTATGCGTTATGCGTTATGCGTTATGCGTTATGCGTTATGCGTTATGCGTTATGCGTTATGCGTTATGCGTTATGCGTTATGCGTTATGCGTTATGCGTTATGCGTTATGCGTTATGCGTTATGCGTTATGCGTTATGCGTTATGCGTTATGCGTTATGCGATATGCGTTATGCGTTTTGAGTTATGCGTTATGCGTTATGCGTTATGCGTTATGAGTTATGCGTTATGCGTTATGCGTTATGAGTAATCCTGGATTCGTTATGCGTTATGCGTTTTGCGTTATTCGTTATGCGTTGTGCATTATGCGTTATGCGTTATGGATTATGCGTTATGCGATATTCGTTATGTGTTATGCGTTATGCGTTATGCGTTATGCGTTATGCGTTATGCGTTATGCGTTATGCGTTATGCGTTATGCGTTATGCGTTTTGCGTTATGCATTGTGCGTTATGCGTTATGAGTTATTCGTTATGCGATATTCGTTATGTGTTATACGTTATGCGTTATGAGTAATGCGTTATGCGTTATGAGTAATGCGTGATCCGTTATGCGTTATGCGTTACGCGATTTGCGTTATGCGTTATGCGTTATGCGTTATGCGTTATGCGTTATGCGTTATGCGTTATGAGTAATGCGTTATGCGTTATGCGTTATGTGTTATCCGTTATGCGTTATCCGTTATGCGTTGTGTGTTTTGCGTTATGCGTTATGCGTTATGCGTTATGCGTTATGCGTTATGCGTTATGCGTTATGCGTTATGAGTAATGCGTAATCCGTTATGCGTTATGCGTTATGCGTTATGCGTTATGCGTTATGCGTTTTGCGTTATGCGTTATGCGTTATGCGTTATGCGTTATGCGTTATGCGTTATGCGTTATGCTTTGTGCGTTATGTGTTATGCGTTATGAGTAATGCGTGATCCGTCATGCGTTATGCATTATGCGTTATGCGTTATACGTAATGCGTTATGAGTAATGCTTGATCCGATATCCGTTATGCGTTATGCGTTATGAGTAATGCTGGATCCGTTATGCGTTATGCGTTATTCGTTATGCGTTGTGCTTTATGCGTTATGCGTTATGGATTATGCGTTATGCGAAATTCGTTATGCGTTATGCGTTATGCGTTATGCGTTATGAGTAATGCGTGATCCGTTATGCGTTATGTGTTATGCGTTATGCGTTATGCGTTATGCGTTATGCGGTATGCGTTATGCGTTATGCGTTATGAGTAATGCGTGATCCGTTATGCGTTATGCGTTATGCGTTATGCGTTATACGTAATGCGTTATGCGTTATGAGTAATGCTGGATCCGATATCCGTTATGCGTTATGCGTTATGAGTAATGCTGGATCCGTTATGCGTTTTGCGTTATTCGTTATGCGTTGTGCTTTATGCGTTATGCGTTATGGATTATGCGTTATGCGATATTCGTTATGCGTTATGCGTTATGCGTTATGCGTTATGAGTAATGCGTGATCCGTTATGCGTTATGCGTTATGCGTTATGCGATATGAGTAATGCGTGATCCGTTATGCGTTATGCGTTATGCGTTATGCGTTATGCGTTATGCGTTATGCGTTATGCGTTATGCGTTATGCGTTATGCGTTGTGCGTTATGCGTTAGGAGTAATGCGTGATCCGTTATGCGTTATGCGTTATGCGTTATGCGTTATGAGTAATGCGTGATCCGTTATGCGTTATGCGTTATGAGTAATGCGTGATCCGTTATGCGTTATGCGTTATGCGTTATGCGTTATGCGTTATGCGTTATGTGTTATCCGTTATGCGTTATCCGTTATGCGTTATGCGTTTTGCGTTATGCGTTATGCGTTATGCGTTATGCGTTATGAGTTATGCGTTATGCGTTATGAGTTATGCGTTATACGTAATGCGTTATGCGTTATGAGTAATGCTTGATCCGATATGCGTTATGCGTTATGCGTTATGCGTTATAAGTAATCCTGGATCCGTTCTGCGTTATGCGTTTTGCGTTATTCGTTATGCGTTGTGCATTATGCGTTATGCGTTATGGATTATGCGTTATGCGATATTCGTTATTTGTTATGCGTTATGCGTTATGCGTTATGCGTTATGCGTTATGCGTTATGCTTTATGCGTTATGCGTTATGCGTTATGCGTTTTGCGTTATGCATTGTGCGTTATGCGTTATGAGTTATGCGTTATGCGATATTCGTTATGTGTTATACGTTATGCGTTATGAGTAATGCGTTATGCGTTTTGCGTTATGCATTGTGCGTTATGCCTTATGAGTTATGCGTTATGCGATATTCGTTATGTGTTATACGTTATGCGTTATGAGTAATGCGTTATGCGTTATGAGTAATGCGTGATCCGTTATGCGTTATGCGTTATGAGTAATGCCTGATCCGTTATGCGTTATGCGTTATGCGTTATGCGTTATGCGTCATGCGTTACGCGTTATGCGTTATCCGTTATGCGTTATGCGTTATGCGTTATGCGTTATGAGTAATGCGTTATGCGTTATGCGTTATGTGTTATCCGTTATGCGTTATCCGTTATGCGTTGTGTGTTTTGCGTTATGCGTTATGCGTTATGCGTTATACGTTATGCGTTATGGGTAATGCGTTATGCGTTATGAGTAATGCTTGATCCGATATCCGTTATGCGTTATGAGTAATGCGTGATCCGTTATGCGTTATGCGTTATGCGTTCTGCGTTATGCGTTATGCGTTATGCGTTATGAGTAATGCGTGATCCGTTATGCGTTATGTGTTATGCGTTATGCGTTATGCGTTATGCGTTATGCGGTATGCGTTATGCGTTATGCGTTATGAGTAATGCGTGATCCGTTATGCGTTATGCGTTATGCGTTATGCGTTATGCGTTATGCGTTATACGTAATGCGTTATGCGTTATGAATAATGCTTGATCCGATATCCGTTATGCGTTATGCGTTATGAGTAATGCTGGATCCGTTATGCGATTTGCGTTATTCGTTATGCGTTGTACTTTATGCGTTATGCGTTATGGATTATGCGTTATGCGATATTCGTTATGCGTTATGCGTTATGCGTTATGCGTTATGCGTTATGCGTTATGCGTTATGCGTTGTGCCTTATGCGTTAGGAGTAATGCGTGATCCGTTATGCGTTATGCGTTATGAGTAATGCGTGATCCGTTATGCGTTATGCGTTATGCGTTATGCGTTATGCGTTATGCGTTATGTGTTATCCGTTATGCGTTATCCGTTATGCGTTATGCGTTTTGCGTTATGCGTTATGCGTTATGCGTTATGCGTTATGGATTATGCGTTATGCGATATTCGTTATGTGTTATGCGTTATGCGTTATGCGTTATGCGTTATGCGTTATGCGTTTTGCGTTATGCATTGTGCGTTATGCGTTATGAGTTATGCGTTATGCGTTATCCGTTATGCGTTATGCGTTTTGCGTTATGCGTTATGCGTTATGCGTTATGCGTTATGGATTATGCGTTATGCGATATTCGTTATGTGTTATGCGTTATGCGTTATGCGTTATACGTAATGCGTTATGCGTTATGAGTAATGCTTGATCCGATATCCGTTATGCGTTATGCGTTATGAGTAATGCTGGATCCGTTATGCGTTATGCGTTTTGCGTTATTCGTTATGCGTTGTGCTTTATGCATTATGCGTTATGGATTATGCGTTATGCGAAATTCGTTATGCGTTATGCGTTATGCGTCATGCGTTATGCGTTATGCGTTATCCGTTATGCGTTATACGTTATGCGTTATGAGTAATGCGTTATGCGTTATGAGTAATGCGTGATCTGTCATGCATTATGCATTATGCGTTATGCGTTATGCGTTATGAGTAATGCGTGATCCGTTATGCGTTATGTGTTATGCGTTATGTGTTATACGTAATGCGTTATGCGTTATGAGTAATGCTTGATCCGATATCCGTTATGCGTTATGCGTTATGAGTAATGCTGGATCCGTTATGCGTTTTGCGTTATTCGTTATGCGTTGTGCTTTATGCGTTATGCGTTATGGATTATGCGTTATGCGATATTCGTTATGCGTTATGCGTTATGCGTTATGCGTTATGAGTAATGCGTGATCCGTTATGCGTTATGCGTTATGCGTTATGCGTTATGCGTTATGCGTTATGCGTTATGCGTTATGCGTTATGCGTTATGCGTTATGCGTTATGCGTTATGCGTTATGCGTTATGCGTTATGCGTTATGCGTTATGCGTTATGCGTTATGCGTTATGCGTTATGCGTTATGCGTTATGCGTTATGCGTTATGCGTTATGCGTTATGCGTTATGCGTTACGCGTTACGCGTTACGCGTTATGCTTTATGCGTTATGCGTTATGCGTTATGCGTTTTGCGTTATGCGTTATGCGTTATGCGTTATGCGTTATGCGTTATGCGTTATGCGTTATGCGTTATGCGTTATGCGTTATGCGTTATGCGTTATGAGTAATGCGTGATCCGTTATGCGTTATGCGTTATGAGTAATGCGTGATCCGTTATGCGTTATGCGTTATGCGTTATGCGTTATGCGTTATGCGTTATGCGTTTTGCGTTATGCGTTATGCGTTATGCGTTATGCGTTATGCGTTATGCGTTATGCGTTATGCGTTATGCGTTATGCTTTGTGCGTTATGTGTTATGCGTTATGAGTAATGCGTGATCCGTCATGCGTTATGCATTATGCGTTATGCGTTATACGTAATGCGTTATGCGTTATGAGTAATGCTTGATCCGATATCCGTTATGCGTTATGCGTTATGAGTAATGCTGGATCCGTTATGCGTTATGCGTTTTGCGTTATTCGTTATGCGTTGTGCTTTATGCGTTATGCGTTATGGATTATGCGTTATGCGAAATTCGTTATGCGTTATGTGTTATGCGTTATGCGTTATGAGTAATGCGTGATCCGTTATGCGTTATGCGTTATGCGTTATGCGTTATGCGGTATGCGTTATGCGTTATGCGTTACGAGTAATGCGTGATCCGTTATGCGTTATGCGTTATGCGTTATGCGTTATACGTAATGCGTTATGCGTTATGAGTAATGCTTGATCCGATATCCGTTATGCGTTATGCGTTATGAGTAATGCTGGATCCGTTATGCGTTTTGCGTTATTCGTTATGCGTTGTGCTTTATGCGTTATGCGTTATGGATTATGCGTTATGCGATATTCGTTATGCGTTATGCGTTATGCGTTATGCGTTATGAGTAATGCGTGATCCGTTATGCGTTATGAGTTATGCGTTATGCGTTATGCGTTATGAGTAATGCGTGATCCGTTATGCGTTATGCGTTATGAGTAATGCGTGATCCGTTATGCGTTATGCGTTATGCGTTATGCGTTATGCGATTTGCGTTATGCGTTATGCGTTATGCGTTATGCGTTATGCGTTATGCGTTATGCGTTATGCGTCATGCGTTATGCGTTATGCGTTATGCGTTATGCGTTATGCGTTATGCGTTATGCGTTATGCGTTATGCGTTATGCGTTATGCGTTATGCGTTATGCGTTATGCGTTATGCGTTATGCGTTATGAGTAATGCGTGATCCGTTATGCGTTATGCGTTATGCGTTATGCGTTATGCGTTATACGTAATGCGTTATGCGTTATGAGTAATGCTTGATCCGATATCCGTTATGCGTTATGCGTTATGAGTAATGCTGGATCCGTTATGCGTTATGCGTTATGCGTTATGCGTTATGCGTTATGCGTTATGCGTTATGCGTTATGCGTTGTGCGTTGTGCGTTCTGCGTTATGCGTTTTGCGTTATGCGTTATGCGTTATGCGTTATGCGTTATGCGTTATGAGTAATGCTTGATCCGATATCCGTTATGCGTTATGCGTTATGAGTAATCCTGGATCCGTTATGCGTTATGCGTTTTGCGTTATTCGTTATGCGTTATGCGTTATGCGTTATGCGTTATGAGTAATGCGTGATGCGTTATGCGTTATGCGTTATGCGTTGTGCGTTATGAGTAATGTGTGATCCGTTAGGCGTTATGCGTTATGCGTTATACGTTATGCGTTATGCGTTATGAGTAATGCGTGATCCGTTATGCGTTATGCGTTATGCGTTATGCGCTATGCGTTATGCGTTATGCGTTATGAGTAATGCGTTATGCGTTATGAGTAATGCGTGATCCGTTATGCGATATGCGTTATGCGTTATGAGTAATGCGTGATCCGTTATGTGTTATGCGTTATGCGTTATGCGTTATGCGTTATGCGTTATGCGTTACGCGTTATGCATTATGCGTTATGCGTTATGCGTTATGCGTTATGCGTTATGCGTTATGCGTTATGCGTTGTGCGTTATGCGTTATGCGTTATGCTGTGTGCGTTATGCGTTATGCGTTATGCTGTGTGCGTTATGCGTTATGCGTTATGAGAAATGCGTGATCCGTCATGCGTTATGCATTATGCGTTATGCGTTATACGTAATGCGTTATGCGTTATGAGTAATGCTTGATCCGATATCCGTTATGCGTTAGGCGTTATGAGTAATGCTGGATCCGTTATGCGTTATGCGTTATGCGTTATGCGTTATGCGTTATGCGTTATGCGTTGTGCGTTGTGCGTTCTGCGTTATGCGTTTTGCGTTATGCGTTATGCGTTATGCGTTATGCGTTATGCGTTATGCGTTATGAGTTATGCGTTATGCGTTATGCTGTGTGCGTTATGCGTTATGCGTTATGAGAAATGCGTGATCCGTCATGCGTTATGCATTATGCGTTATGCGTTATACGTAATGCGTTATGCGTTATGAGTAATGCTTGATCCGATATCCGTTATGCGTTATGCGTTATGAGTAATGCTGGATCCGTTATGCGTTATGCGTTTTGCGTTATTCGTTATGCGTTGTGCTTTATGCGTTATGCGTTATGCGGTATGCGTTTTGCGTTATGCGTTGTGCTATATGAGTTATGCGTTATGCGTTATGCGTTATGCGTTATGCGTTATGCGTTCTGCGTTATGCGTTATGCGTTCTGCGTTATGCGTTATGCGTTATGCGTTATGCGTTATGCGTTGTGCGTTGTGCGTTCTGCGTTATGCGTTATGCGTTATGAGTCATGCGTTATGCGTTATGCGTTATGCGTTATGCGTTATGCGTTATGCGTTATGCGTTATGCGTTATGCGTTATGCGTTATGCGTTATGCGTTATGAGTAATGCGTGATCCGTTATGCGTTATGCGTTATGCGTTATGCGTTTTGCGTTATGCGTTATGCGTTATGCGTTATGCGTTATGCGTTATGCGTTATGCGTTATGCTGTGTGCGTTATGCGTTATGCGTTATGCGTTATGCTGTGTGCGTTATGCGTTATGAGAAATGCGTGATCCGTCATGCGTTATGCATTATGCGTTATGCGTTATACGTAATGCGTTATGCGTTATGAGTAATGCTTGATCCGATATCCGTTATGCGTTATGCGTTATGAGTAATGATGGATCCGTTATGCGTTATGCGTTTTGCGTTATTCGTTATGCGTTGTGCTTTATGCGTTATGCGTTATGGATTATGCGTTATGCGAAATTCGTTATGCGTTATGCGTTATGCGTTATGAGTAATGCGTGATCCGTTATGCGTTATGCGTTATGCGTTATGCGTTATGCGTTATGCGTTATGCGTTGTGCGTTGTGCGTTCTGCGTTATGCGTTATGCGTTATGAGTTATGCGTTATGCGTTATGCGTTATGCGTTATGCGTTATGCGTTATGCGTTATGCGTTATGCGTTATGCGTTATGCGTTATGCGTTATGCGTTATGCGTTATGCGTTATGCGTTATGCGTAATGCGTTATGCGTTATGCGTTATGCGTTATGCGTTATGAGTAATGCGCTATGCGTTATGCGTTACGCGTTATGCATTATGCGTTATGCGTTATGCGTTATGCGTTATGCGTTATGCGTTATGCGTTATGCGTTATGCGTTATGCGTTATGCGTTATGCGTTATGAGTAATGCGTGATCCGTTATGCGTTATGCGTTATGCGTTATGCGTTATGCGTTATGCTGTGTGCGTTATGCGTTATGCGTTATGAGAAATGCGTGATCCGTCATGCGTTATGCATTATGCGTTATGCGTTATGAGTAATGCGTGATCCGTTATGCGTTATGCGTTATGCGTTATGCGTTATGCGGTATGCGTTATGCGTTATGCGTTACGAGTAATGCGTGATCCGTTATGCGTTATGCGTTATGCGTTATGCGTTATACGTAATGCGTTATGCGTTATGAGTAATGCTTGATCCGATATCCGTTATGCGTTATGCGTTATGAGTAATGCTGGATCCGTTATGCGTTTTGCGTTATTCGTTATGCGTTGTGCTTTATGCGTTATGCGTTATGGATTATGCGTTATGCGATATTCGTTATGCGTTATGCGTTATGCGTTATGCGTTATGAGTAATGCGTGATCCGTTATGCGTTATGAGTTATGCGTTATGCGTTATGCGTTATGAGTAATGCGTGATCCGTTATGCGTTATGCGTTATGAGTAATGCGTGATCCGTTATGCGTTATGCGTTATGCGTTATGCGTTATGCGATTTGCGTTATGCGTTACGCGTTATGCGTTATGCGTTATGCGTTATGCGTTATGCGTTATGCGTCATGCGTTATGCGTTATGCGTTATGCGTTATGCGTTATGCGTTATGCGTTATGCGTTATGCGTTATGCGTTATGCGTTATGCGTTATGCGTTATGCGTTATGCGTTATGCGTTATGCGTTATGAGTAATGCGTGATCCGTTATGCGTTATGCGTTATGCGTTATGCGTTATGCGTTATACGTAATGCGTTATGCGTTATGAGTAATGCTTGATCCGATATCCGTTATGCGTTATGCGTTATGAGTAATGCTGGATCCGTTATGCGTTATGCGTTATGCGTTATGCGTTATGCGTTATGCGTTATGCGTTATGCGTTGTGCGTTGTGCGTTCTGCGTTATGCGTTTTGCGTTATGCGTTATGCGTTATGCGTTATGCGTTATGCGTTATGAGTAATGCTTGATCCGATATCCGTTATGCGTTATGCGTTATGAGTAATGCTGGATCCGTTATGCGTTATGCGTTTTGCGTTATTCGTTATGCGTTATGCGTTATGCGTTATGCGTTATGAGTAATGCGTGATGCGTTATGCGTTATGCGTTATGCGTTATGCGTTATGAGTAATGTGTGATCCGTTAGGCGTTATGCGTTATGCGTTATACGTTATGCGTTATGCGTTATGAGTAATGCGTGATCCGTTATGCGTTATGCGTTATGCGTTATGCGCTATGCGTTATGCGTTATGCGTTATGAGTAATGCGTTATGCGTTATGAGTAATGCGTGATCCGTTATGCGATATGCGTTATGCGTTATGAGTAATGCGTGATCCGTTATGTGTTATGCGTTATGCGTTATGCGTTATGCGTTATGCGTTATGCGTTACGCGTTATGCATTATGCGTTATGCGTTATGCGTTATGCGTTATGCGTTATGCGTTATGCGTTATGCGTTATGCGTTGTGCGTTATGCGTTATGCGTTATGCTGTGTGCGTTATGCGTTATGCGTTATGCTGTGTGCGTTATGCGTTATGCGTTATGAGAAATGCGTGATCCGTCATGCGTTATGCATTATGCGTTATGCGTTATACGTAATGCGTTATGCGTTATGAGTAATGCTTGATCCGATATCCGTTATGCGTTATGCGTTATGAGTAATGCTGGATCCGTTATGCGTTATGCGTTATGCGTTATGCGTTATGCGTTATGCGTTATGCGTTGTGCGTTGTGCGTTCTGCGTTATGCGTTTTGCGTTATGCGTTATGCGTTATGCGTTATGCGTTATGCGTTATGCGTTATGCGTTATGAGTTATGCGTTATGCGTTATGCTGTGTGCGTTATGCGTTATGCGTTATGAGAAATGCGTGATCCGTCATGCGTTATGCATTATGCGTTATGCGTTATACGTAATGCGTTATGCGTTATGAGTAATGCTTGATCCGATATCCGTTATGCGTTATGCGTTATGAGTAATGCTGGATCCGTTATGCGTTATGCGTTTTGCGTTATTCGTTATGCGTTGTGCTTTATGCGTTATGCGTTATGCGGTATGCGTTTTGCGTTATGCGTTGTGCTATATGAGTTATGCGTTATGCGTTATGCGTTATGCGTTCTGCGTTATGCGTTATGCGTTCTGCGTTATGCGTTATGCGTTATGCGTTATGCGTTATGCGTTGTGCGTTGTGCGTTCTGCGTTATGCGTTATGCGTTATGAGTCATGCGTTATGCGTTATGCGTTATGCGTTATGCGTTATGCGTTATGCGTTATGCGTTATGCGTTATGCGTTATGCGTTATGAGTAATGCGTGATCCGTTATGCGTTATGCGTTATGCGTTATGCGTTTTGCGTTATGCGTTATGCGTTATGCGTTATGCGTTATGCGTTATGCGTTATGCTGTGTGCGTTATGCGTTATGCGTTATGCGTTATGCTGTGTGCGTTATGCGTTATGAGAAATGCGTGATCCGTCATGCGTTATGCATTATGCGTTATGCGTTATACGTAATGCGTTATGCGTTATGAGTAATGCTTGATCCGATATCCGTTATGCGTTATGCGTTATGAGTAATGATGGATCCGTTATGCGTTATGCGTTTTGCGTTATTCGTTATGCGTTGTGCTTTATGCGTTATGCGTTATGGATTATGCGTTATGCGAAATTCGTTATGCGTTATGCGTTATGCGTTATGAGTAATGCGTGATCCGTTATGCGTTATGCGTTATGCGTTATGCGTTATGCGTTATGCGTTATGCGTTGTGCGTTGTGCGTTCTGCGTTATGCGTTATGCGTTATGAGTTATGCGTTATGCGTTATGCGTTATGCGTTATGCGTTATGCGTTATGCGTTATGCGTTATGCGTTATGCGTTATGCGTTATGCGTTATGCGTTATGCGTTATGCGTTATGCGTTATGCGTAATGCGTTATGCGTTATGCGTTATGCGTTATGCGTTATGAGTAATGCGCTATGCGTTATGCGTTATGCGTTATGCGTTATGAGTGATGCGTGATCCGATATGCGTTATGCGTTATGCGTTATGCGTTATGCGTTATGCGTTATGCGTTATGCGTTATGCGTTATGAGTAATGCGTGATCCGTTATGCGTTATGCGTTATGCGTTTTGCGTTATGCGTTATGCGTTATGCGTTATGCGTTATGCGTTATGCGTTATGCGTTATGCGTTATGCGCTTTGCGTTGTGCGTCATGCGTTATGCGTTATGCGTTATGCGTTATGCGTTATGAGTTATGCGTTATGCGTTATGCGTTATGCGTTATGCGTTATGAGTAATGCGTGATCCGTTATGCGTTATGCGTTATGCGTTATGCGTTATGAGTAATGCGCTATGCGTTATGCGTTATGCGTTATGAGTAATGCGTGATCCGTTATGCGTTATGCGCTATGCGTTATGCGTTATGCGTTATGCGTTATGAGTAATGCGTTATGCGTTATGAGTAATGCGTGATCCGTTATGCGTTATGAGTGATGCGTGATCCGTTATGCGTTATGCGATTTGCGTTATGCGTTATGCGTTATGCGTTATGCGTTATGCGTTATGCGTTATGCGTTATGCGTTATGCGTTATGCGTTATGAGTTATGCGTTATGAGTAATGCGTGATCCGTTATGCGTTATGCGTTATGCGCTATGCGTTATGCGTTATGCGTTATGCGTTATGCGTTATGCGTTACGCGTTATGCATTATGCGTTATGCGTTATGCGTTATGCGTTATGCGTTATGCGTTATGCGTTATGCGTTATGCGTTATGCGTTATGCGTTATGCGTTGTGCGTTATGCGTTATGCGTTATGCTGTGTGCGTTATGCGTTATGCGTTATGCGTTATGCTGTGTGCGTTATGCGTTATGCGTTATGAGAAATGCGTGATCCGTCATGCGTTATGCATTATGCGTTATGCGTTATACGTAATGCGTTATGCGTTATGAGTAATGCTTGATCCGATATCCGTTATGCGTTATGCGTTATGAGTAATGCTGGATCCGTTATGCGTTATGCGTTATGCGTTATGCGTTATGCGTTATGCGTTATGCGTTATGCGTTGTGCGTTGTGCGTTCTGCGTTATGCGTTTTGCGTTATGCGTTATGCGTTTTGCGTTATGCGTTATGCGTTATGAGTTATGCGTTATGCGTTATGCTGTGTGCGTTATGCGTTATGCGTTATGAGAAATTCGTGATCCGTCATGCGTTATGCATTATGCGTTAAGCGTTATACGTAATGCGTTATGCGTTATGAGTAATGCTTGATCCGATATCCGTTATGCGTTATGCGTTATGAGTAATGCTGGATCCGTTATGCGTTATGCGTTATGCGTTATGCGTTATGCGTTATGCGTTATGCGTTATGCGTTATGCGTTATGCGTTATGAGTAAAGCGTGATCCGTTATGCGTTATGCGTTTTGCGTTATGCGTTATGCGTTATGCGTTATGAGTAATGCGTGATCCGTTATGCGTTATGCGTTATGCGTTATGCGTTTTGCGTTATGCGTTATGCGTTATGCGTTATGCGTTATGCGTTATGCTGTGTGCGTTATGCGTTATGCGTTATGAGAAATGCGTGATCCGTTATGCGTTATGCGTTATGCGTTATGCGTTATGCGTTATGCGTTATGCGTTATGCGTTGTGCCTTATGCGTTAGGGGTAATGCGTGATCCGTTATGCGTTATGCGTTATGAGTAATGCGTGATCCGTTATGCGTTATGCGTTATGCGTTATGCGTTATGCGTTATGCGTTATGCGTTATGTGTTATCCGTTATGCGTTATCCGTTATGCGTTATGCGTTTTGCGTTATGCGTTATGCGTTATGCGTTATGCGTTATGGATTATGCGTTATGCGATATTCGTTATGTGTTATGCGTTATGCGTTATGCGTTATGCGTTATGCGTTATGCGTTTTGCGTTATGCATTGTGCGTTATGCGTTATGAGTTATGCGTTATGCGTTATCCGTTATGCGTTATGCGTTTTGCGTTATGCGTTATGCGTTATGCGTTATGCGTTATGGATTATGCGTTATGCGATATTCGTTATGTGTTATGCGTTATGCGTTATGCGTTATGCGTTATGCATTGTGCGTTATGCGTTATGAGTTATGCGTTATGCGATATTCGTTATGTGTTATACGTTATGCGTTATGAGTAATGCGTTATGCGTTATGAGTAATGCGTGATCCGTTATGCGTTATGCGTTATGAGTAATGCCTGATCCGTTATGCGTTATGCGTTATGCGTTGTGTGTTTTGCGTTATGCGTTATGCGTTATGCGTTATACGATATGCGTTATGAGTAATCCGTTATGCGTTATGAGTAATGCGTGATCCGTCATGCGTTATGCATTATGCGTTATGCGTTATGCGTTATGCGTTATGCGTTATGAGTAATGCGTGATCCGTTATGCGTTATGCCTTATGCGTTATGCGTTATGCGTCATGCGTTATGCGTTATGCGTTATCCGTTATGCGTTATACGTTATGCGTTATGAGTAATGCGTTATGCGTTATGAGTAATGCGTGATCTGTCATGCGTTATGCATTATGCGTTATGCGTTATGCGTTATGAGTAATGCGTGATCCGTTATGCGTTATGTGTTATGCGTTATGTGTTATACGTAATGCGTTATGCGTTATGAGTAATGCTTGATCCGATATCCGTTATGCGTTATGCGTTATGAGTAATGCTGGATCCGTTATGCGTTTTGCGTTATTCGTTATGCGTTGTGCTTTATGCGTTATGCGTTATGGATTATGCGTTATGCGATATTCGTTATGCGTTATGCGTTATGCGTTATGCGTTATGAGTAATGCGTGATCCGTTATGCGTTATGCGTTATGCGTTATGCGTTATGCGTTATGCGTTATGAGTAATGCGTGATCCGTTATGCGTTATGCGTTATGCGTTATGCGTTATGCGTTATGCGTTATGCGTTATGCGTTATGCGTTATGCGTTATGCGTTATGCGTTATGCGTTATGCGTTATGCGTTATGCGTTATGCGTTATGCGTTATGCGTTATGCGTTATGCGTTATGCGTTATGCGTTATGCGTTATGCGTTATGCGTTATGCGTTATGCGTTATGCGTTATGCGTTACGCGTTACGCGTTACGCGTTATGCTTTATGCGTTATGCGTTATGCGTTATGCGTTTTGCGTTATGCGTTATGCGTTATGCGTTATGCGTTATGCGTTATGCGTTATGCGTTATGCGTTATGCGTTATGCGTTATGAGTAATGCGTGATCCGTTATGCGTTATGCGTTATGAGTAATGCGTGATCCGTTATGCGTTATGCGTTATGCGTTATGCGTTATGCGTTATGCGTTTTGCGTTATGCGTTATGCGTTATGCGTTATGCGTTATGCGTTATGCGTTATGCGTTATGCGTTATGCGTTATGCTTTGTGCGTTATGTGTTATGCGTTATGAGTAATGCGTGATCCGTCATGCGTTATGCATTATGCGTTATGCGTTATACGTAATGCGTTATGCGTTATGAGTAATGCTTGATCCGATATCCGTTATGCGTTATGCGTTATGAGTAATGCTGGATCCGTTATGCGTTATGCGTTTTGCGATATTCGTTATGCGTTGTGCTTTATGCGTTATGCGTTATGGATTATGCGTTATGCGAAATTCGTTATGCGTTATGCGTTATGCGTTATGCGTTATGAGTAATGCGTGATCCGTTATGCGTTATGCGTTATGCGTTATGCGGTATGCGTTATGCGTTATGCGTTACGAGTAATGCGTGATCCGTTATGCGTTATGCGTTATGCGTTATGCGTTATGCGTTATGCGTTATACGTAATGCGTTATGCGTTATGAGTAATGCTTGATCCGATATCCGTTATGCGTTATGCGTTATGAGTAATGCTGGATCCGTTATGCGTTTTGCGTTATTCGTTATGCGTTGTGCTTTATGCGTTATGCGTTATGGATTATGCGTTATGCGATATTCGTTATGCGTTATGCGTTATGCGTTATGCGTTATGAGTAATGCGTGATCCGTTATGCGTTATGCGTTATGCGTTATGCGTTATGCGTTATGCGTTATGAGTAATGCGTGATCCGTTATGCGTTATGCGTTATGAGTAATGCGTGATCCGTTATGCGTTATGCGTTATGCGTTATGCGTTATGCGATTTGCGTTATGCGTTACGCGTTATGCGTTATGCGTTATGCGTTATGCGTTATGCGTCATGCGTTATGCGTTATGCGTTATGCGTTATGCGTTATGCGTTATGCGTTATGCGTTATGCGTTATGCGTTATGCGTTATGCGTTATGCGTTATGCGTTATGCGTTATGCGTTATGCGTTATGCGTTATGCGTTATGAGTAATGCGTGATCCGTTATGCGTTATGCGTTATGCGTTATGCGTTATGCGTTATGCGTTATGCGTTATACGTAATGCGTTATGCGTTATGAGTAATGCTTGATCCGATATCCGTTATGCGTTATGCGTTATGAGTAATGCTGGATCCGTTATGCGTTATGCGTTATGCGTTATGCGTTATGCGTTATGCGTTATGCGTTATGCGTTATGCGTTGTGCGTTGTGCGTTCTGCGTTATGCGTTTTGCGTTATTCGTTATGCGTTATGCGTTATGCGTTATGCGTTATGCGTTATGCGTTATGCGTTATGCGTTATGCGTTATGCGTTATGCGTAATGCGTTATGCGTTATGCGTTATGCGTTATGCGTTATGAGTAATGCGCTATGCGTTATGCGTTATGCGTTATGCGTTATGAGTGATGCGTGATCCGATATGCGTTATGCGTTATGCGTTATGCGTTATGCGTTATGCGTTATGCGTTATGCGTTATGCGTTATGCGTTATGAGTAATGCGTGATCCGTTATGCGTTATGCGTTATGCGTTTTGCGTTATGCGTTATGCGTTATGCGTTATGCGTTATGCGTTATGCGTTATGCGTTATGCGTTATGCGCTTTGCGTTGTGCGTCATGCGTTATGCGTTATGCGTTATGCGTTATGCGTTATGAGTTATGCGTTATGCGTTATGCGTTATGCGTTATGCGTTATGAGTAATGCGTGATCCGTTATGCGTTATGCGTTATGCGTTATGCGTTATGAGTAATGCGCTATGCGTTACGCGTTATGCGTTATGAGTAATGCGTGATCCGTTATGCGTTATGCGTTATGCGTTATGCGTTATGCGTTATGCGTTATGAGTAATGCGTTATGCGTTATGAGTAATGCGTGATCCGTTATGCGTTATGAGTGATGCGTGATCCGTTATGCGTTATGCGATTTGCGTTATGCGTTATGCGTTATGCGTTATGCGTTATGCGTTATGCGTTATGCGTTATGCGTTATGCGTTATGAGTTATGCGTTATGAGTAATGCGTGATCCGTTATGCGTTATGCGTTATGCGCTATGCGTTATGCGTTATGCGTTATGCGTTATGCGTTATGCGTTACGCGTTATGCATTATGCGTTATGCGTTATGCGTTATGCGTTATGCGTTATGCGTTATGCGTTATGCGTTATGCGTTATGCGTTATGCGTTATGCGTTGTGCGTTATGCGTTATGCGTTATGCTGTGTGCGTTATGCGTTATGCGTTATGCGTTATGCTGTGTGCGTTATGCGTTATGCGTTATGAGTAATGCGTGATCCGTTATGCGTTATGCGTTATGCGTTATGCGGTATGCGTTATGCGTTATGCGTTATGAGTAATGCTGGATCCGTTATGCGTTATGCGTTTTGCGATATTCGTTATGCGTTGTGCTTTATGCGTTATGCGTTATGGATTATGCGTTATGCGAAATTCGTTATGCGTTATGCGTTATGCGTTATGCGTTATGAGTAATGCGTGATCCGTTATGCGTTATGCGTTATGCGTTATGCGGTATGCGTTATGCGTTATGCGTTACGAGTAATGCGTGATCCGTTATGCGTTATGCGTTATGCGTTATGCGTTATGCGTTATGCGTTATACGTAATGCGTTATGCGTTATGAGTAATGCTTGATCCGATATCCGTTATGCGTTATGCGTTATGAGTAATGCTGGATCCGTTATGCGTTTTGCGTTATTCGTTATGCGTTGTGCTTTATGCGTTATGCGTTATGGATTATGCGTTATGCGATATTCGTTATGCGTTATGCGTTATGCGTTATGCGTTATGAGTAATGCGTGATCCGTTATGCGTTATGCGTTATGCGTTATGCGTTATGCGTTATGCGTTATGAGTAATGCGTGATCCGTTATGCGTTATGCGTTATGAGTAATGCGTGATCCGTTATGCGTTATGCGTTATGCGTTATGCGTTATGCGATTTGCGTTATGCGTTACGCGTTATGCGTTATGCGTTATGCGTTATGCGTTATGCGTCATGCGTTATGCGTTATGCGTTATGCGTTATGCGTTATGCGTTATGCGTTATGCGTTATGCGTTATGCGTTATGCGTTATGCGTTATGCGTTATGCGTTATGCGTTATGCGTTATGCGTTATGCGTTATGCGTTATGAGTAATGCGTGATCCGTTATGCGTTATGCGTTATGCGTTATGCGTTATGCGTTATGCGTTATGCGTTATACGTAATGCGTTATGCGTTATGAGTAATGCTTGATCCGATATCCGTTATGCGTTATGCGTTATGAGTAATGCTGGATCCGTTATGCGTTATGCGTTATGCGTTATGCGTTATGCGTTATGCGGTATGCGTTATGCGTTATGCGTTGTGCGTTGTGCGTTCTGCGTTATGCGTTTTGCGTTATTCGTTATGCGTTATGCGTTATGCGTTATGCGTTATGCGTTATGCGTTATGCGTTATGCGTTATGCGTTATGCGTTATGCGTAATGCGTTATGCGTTATGCGTTATGCGTTATGCGTTATGAGTAATGCGCTATGCGTTATGCGTTATGCGTTATGCGTTATGAGTGATGCGTGATCCGATATGCGTTATGCGTTATGCGTTATGCGTTATGCGTTATGCGTTATGCGTTATGCGTTATGCGTTATGCGTTATGAGTAATGCGTGATCCGTTATGCGTTATGCGTTATGCGTTTTGCGTTATGCGTTATGCATTATGCGTTATGCGTTATGCGTTATGCGTTATGCGTTATGCGTTATGCGCTTTGCGTTGTGCGTCATGCGTTATGCGTTATGCGTTATGCGTTATGCGTTATGAGTTATGCGTTATGCGTTATGCGTTATGCGTTATGCGTTATGAGTAATGCGTGATCCGTTATGCGTTATGCGTTATGCGTTATGCGTTATGAGTAATGCGCTATGCGTTACGCGTTATGCGTTATGAGTAATGCGTGATCCGTTATGCGTTATGCGCTATGCGTTATGCGTTATGCGTTATGCGTTATGAGTAATGCGTTATGCGTTATGAGTAATGCGTGATCCGTTATGCGTTATGAGTGATGCGTGATCCGTTATGCGTTATGCGATTTGCGTTATGCGTTATGCGTTATGCGTTATGCGTTATGCGTTATGCGTTATGCGTTATGCGTTATGCGTTATGAGTTATGCGTTATGAGTAATGCGTGATCCGTTATGCGTTATGCGTTATGCGCTATGCGTTATGCGTTATGCGTTATGCGTTATGCGTTATGCGTTACGCGTTATGCATTATGCGTTATGCGTTATGCGTTATGCGTTATGCGTTATGCGTTATGCGTTATGCGTTATGCGTTATGCGTTATGCGTTATGCGTTGTGCGTTATGCGTTATGCGTTATGCTGTGTGCGTTATGCGTTATGCGTTATGCGTTATGCTGTGTGCGTTATGCGTTATGCGTTATGAGAAATGCGTGATCCGTCATGCGTTATGCATTATGCGTTATGCGTTATACGTAATGCGTTATGCGTTATGAGTAATGCTTGATCCGATATCCGTTATGCGTTATGCGTTATGAGTAATGCTGGATCCGTTATGCGTTATGCGTTATGCGTTATGCGTTATGCGTTATGCGTTATGCGTTATGCGTTATGCGTTGTGCGTTGTGCGTTCTGCGTTATGCGTTTTGCGTTATGCCTTATGCGTTATGCGTTATGCGTTATGCGTTATGAGTTATGCGTTATGCGTTATGCTGTGTGCGTTATGCGTTATGCGTTATGAGAAATTCGTGATCCGTCATGCGTTATGCATTATGCGTTAAGCGTTATACGTAATGCGTTATGCGTTATGAGTAATGCTTGATCCGATATCCGTTATGCGTTATGCGTTATGAGTAATGCTGGATCCGTTATGCGTTATGCGTTATGCGTTATGCGTTATGCGTTATGCGTTATGCGTTATGCGTTATGCGTTATGCGTTATGAGTAATGCGTGATCCGTTATGCGTTATGCGTTTTGCGTTATGCGTTATGCGTTATGCGTTATGAGTAATGCGTGATCCGTTATGCGTTATGCGTTATGCGTTATGCGTTTTGCGTTATGCGTTATGCGTTATGCGTTATGCGTTATGCGTTATGCTGTGTGCGTTATGCGTTATGCGTTATGAGAAATGCGTGATCCGTTATGCGTTATGCGTTATGCGTTATGCGTTATGCGTTATGCGTTATGCGTTGTGCCTTATGCGTTAGGAGTAATGCGTGATCCGTTATGCGTTATGCGTTATGAGTAATGCGTGATCCGTTATGCGTTATGCGTTATGCGTTATGCGTTATGCGTTATGCGTTATGCGTTATGTGTTATCCGTTATGCGTTATCCGTTATGCGTTATGCGTTTTGCGTTATGCGTTATGCGTTATGCGTTATGCGTTATGGATTATGCGTTATGCGATATTCGTTATGTGTTATGCGTTATGCGTTATGCGTTATGCGTTATGCGTTATGCGTTTTGCGTTATGCATTGTGCGTTATGCGTTATGAGTTATGCGTTATGCGTTATGCGTTATGCGTTATGCGTTTTGCGTTATGCGTTATGCGTTATGCGTTATGCGTTATGGATTATGCGTTATGCGATATTCGTTATGTGTTATGCGTTATGCGTTATGCGTTATGCGTTATGCATTGTGCGTTATGCGTTATGAGTTATGCGTTATGCGATATTCGTTATGTGTTATACGTTATGCGTTATGAGTAATGCGTTATGCGTTATGAGTAATGCGTGATCCGTTATGCGTTATGCGTTATGAGTAATGCCTGATCCGTTATGCGTTATGCGTTATGCGTTGTGTGTTTTGCGTTATGCGTTATGCGTTATGCGTTATACGATATGCGTTATGAGTAATCCGTTATGCGTTATGAGTAATGCGTGATCCGTCATGCGTTATGCATTATGCGTTATGCGTTATGCGTTATGCGTTATGCGTTATGAGTATTGCGTGATCCGTTATGCGTTATGCCTTATGCGTTATACGTTATGCGTCATGCGTTATGCGTTATGCGTTATCCGTTATGCGTTATACGTTATGCGTTATGAGTAATGCGTTATGCGTTATGAGTAATGCGTGATCTGTCATGCGTTATGCATTATGCGTTATGCGTTATGCGTTATGAGTAATGCGTGATCCGTTATGCGTTATGTGTTATGCGTTATGTGTTATACGTAATGCGTTATGCGTTATGAGTAATGCTTGATCCGATATCCGTTATGCGTTATGCGTTATGAGTAATGCTGGATCCGTTATGCGTTTTGCGTTATTCGTTATGCGTTGTGCTTTATGCGTTATGCGTTATGGATTATGCGTTATGCGATATTCGTTATGCGTTATGCGTTATGCGTTATGCGTTATGAGTAATGCGTGATCCGTTATGCGTTATGCGTTATGCGTTATGCGTTATGCGTTATGCGTTATGAGTAATGCGTGATCCGTTATGCGTTATGCGTTATGCGTTATGCGTTATGCGTTATGCGTTATGCGTTATGCGTTATGCGTTATGCGTTATGCGTTATGCGTTATGCGTTATGCGTTATGCGTTATGCGTTATGCGTTATGCGTTATGCGTTATGCGTTATGCGTTATGCGTTATGCGTTATGCGTTATGCGTTATGCGTTATGCGTTATGCGTTATGCGTTATGCGTTATGCGTTACGCGTTACGCGTTACGCGTTATGCTTTATGCGTTATGTGTTATGCGTTATGCGTGATCCGTCATGCGTTATGCATTATGCGTTATGCGTTATACGTAATGCGTTATGCGTTATGAGTAATGCTTGATCCGATATCCGTTATGCGTTATGCGTTATGAGTAATGCTGGATCCGTTATGCGTTATGCGTTTTGCGATATTCGTTATGCGTTGTGCTTTATGCGTTATGCGTTATGGATTATGCGTTATGCGAAATTCGTTATGCGTTATGCGTTATGCGTTATGCGTTATGAGTAATGCGTGATCCGTTATGCGTTATGCGTTATGCGTTATGCGGTATGCGTTATGCGTTATGCGTTACGAGTAATGCGTGATCCGTTATGCGTTATGCGTTATGCGTTATGCGTTATGCGTTATGCGTTATACGTAATGCGTTATGCGTTATGAGTAATGCTTGATCCGATATCCGTTATGCGTTATGCGTTATGAGTAATGCTGGATCCGTTATGCGTTTTGCGTTATTCGTTATGCGTTGTGCTTTATGCGTTATGCGTTATGGATTATGCGTTATGCGATATTCGTTATGCGTTATGCGTTATGCGTTATGCGTTATGAGTAATGCGTGATCCGTTATGCGTTATGCGTTATGCGTTATGCGTTATGCGTTATGCGTTATGAGTAATGCGTGATCCGTTATGCGTTATGCGTTATGAGTAATGCGTGATCCGTTATGCGTTATGCGTTATGCGTTATGCGTTATGCGATTTGCGTTATGCGTTACGCGTTATGCGTTATGCGTTATGCGTTATGCGTTATGCGTTATGCGTCATGCGTTATGCGTTATGCGTTATGCGTTATGCGTTATGCGTTATGCGTTATGCGTTATGCGTTATGCGTTATGCGTTATGCGTTATGCGTTATGCGTTATGCGTTATGAGTAATGCGTGATCCGTTATGCGTTATGCGTTATGCGTTATGCGTTTTGCGTTATGCGTTATACGTAATGCGTTATGCGTTATGAGTAATGCTTGATCCGATATCCGTTATGCGTTATGCGTTATGAGTAATGCTGGATCCGTTATGCGTTATGCGTTATGCGTTATGCGTTATGCGTTATGCGTTATGCGGTATGCGTTATGCGTTATGCGTTGTGCGTTGTGCGTTCTGCGTTATGCGTTTTGCGTTATGCGTTATGCGTTATGCGTTATGCGTTATGCGTTATGAGTAATGCTTGATCCGATATCCGTTATGCGTTATGCGTTATGAGTAATCCTGGATCCGTTATGCGTTATGCGTTTTGCGTTATTCGTTATGCGTTATGCGTTATGCGTTATGAGTAATGCGTGATGCGTTATGCGTTATGCGTTATGCGTTGTGCGTTATGAGTAATGTGTGATCCGTTAGGCGTTATGCGTTATGCGTTATACGTTATGCGTTATGCGTTATGAGTAATGCGTGATCCGTTATGCGTTATGCGTTATGCGTTATGCGCTATGCGTTATGCGTTATGCGTTATGAGTAATGCGTTATGCGTTATGAGTAATGCGTGATCCGTTATGCGATATGCGTTATGCGTTATGAGTAATGCGTGATCCGTTATGTGTTATGCGTTATGCGTTATGCGTTATGCGTTATGCGTTACGCGTTATGCATTATGCGTTATGCGTTATGCGTTATGCGTTATGCGTTATGCGTTATGCGTTATGCGTTGTGCGTTATGCGTTATGCGTTATGCTGTGTGCGTTATGCGTTATGCGTTATGCTGTGTGCGTTATGCGTTATGCGTTATGAGAAATGCGTGATCCGTCATGCGTTATGCATTATGCGTTATGCGTTATACGTAATGCGTTATGCGTTATGAGTAATGCTTGATCCGATATCCGTTATGCGTTATGCGTTATGAGTAATGCTGCATCCGTTATGCGTTATGCGTTATGCGTTATGCGTTATGCGTTATGCGTTATGCGTTATGCGTTATGCGTTGTGCGTTGTGCGTTCTGCGTTATGCGTTTTGCGTTATGCGTTATGCGTTATGCGTTATGCGTTATGCGTTATGCGTTATGCGTTATGCGTTATGCGTTATGAGTTATGCGTTATGCGTTATGCTGTGTGCGTTATGCGTTATGCGTTATGAGAAATGCGTGATCCGTCATGCGTTATGCATTATGCGTTATGCGTTATACGTAATGCGTTATGCGTTATGAGTAATGCTTGATCCGATATCCGTTATGCGTTATGCGTTATGAGTAATGCTGGATCCGTTATGCGTTATGCGTTTTGCGTTATTCGTTATGCGTTGTGCTTTATGCGTTATGCGTTATGCGTTATGCGTTCTGCGTTATGCGTTATGCGTTATGAGTCATGCGTTATGCGTTATGCGTTATGCGTTATGCGTTATGCGTTATGCGTTATGCGTTATGCGTTATGCGTTATGCGTTATGCGTTATGCGTTATGCGTTATGCGTTATGCGTTATGCGTTATGCGTTATGCGTTATGCGTTATGCGTTATACGAAATGCGTTATGCGTTATGAGTAATGCTTGATCCGATATCCGTTATGCGTTATGCGTTATGAGTAATGATGGATCCGTTATGCGTTATGCGTTTTGCGTTATTCGTTATGCGTTGTGCTTTATGCGTTATGCGTTATGGATTATGCGTTATGCGAAATTCGTTATGCGTTATGCGTTATGCGTTATGAGTAATGCGTGATCCGTTATGCGTTATGCGTTATGCGTTATGCGTTATGCGTTATGCGTTGTGCGTTCTGCGTTCTGCGTTATGCGTTATGCGTTATGAGTTATGCGTTATGCGTTATGCGTTATGCGTTATGCGTTATGCGTTATGCGTTATGCGTTATGCGTTATGCGTTATGCGTTATGCGTTATGCGTTATGCGTTATGCGTTATGCGTTATGCGTTATGCGTTATGCGTTGTGCGTTATGCGTTATGCGTTATGCTGTGTGCGTTATGCGTTATGCGTTATGCGTTATGCTGTGTGCGTTATGCGTTATGCGTTATGAGAAATGCGTGATCCGTCATGCGTTATGCATTATGCGTTATGCGTTATACGTAATGCGTTATGCGTTATGAGTACTGCTTGATCCGATATCCGTTATGCGTTATGCGTTATGAGTAATGCTGGATCCGTTATGCGTTATGCGTTATGCGTTATGCGTTATGCGTTATGCGTTATGCGTTATGAGTTATGCGTTATGCGTTATGCTGTGTGCGTTATGCGTTATGCGTTATGAGAAATTCGTGATCCGTCATGCGTTATGCATTATGCGTTAAGCGTTATACGTAATGCGTTATGCGTTATGAGTAATGCTTGATCCGATATCCGTTATGCGTTATGCGTTATGAGTAATGCTGGATCCGTTATGCGTTATGCGTTATGCGTTATGCGTTATGCGTTATGCGTTATGCGTTATGCGTTATGCGTTATGCGTTATGAGTAATGCGTGATCCGTTATGCGTTATGCGTTTTGCGTTATGCGTTATGCGTTATGCGTTATGAGTAATGCGTGATCCGTTATGCGTTATGCGTTATGCGTTATGCGTTATGCGTTATGCGTTATGCGTTATGCGTTATGCGTTATGCGTTATGCTGTGTGCGTTATGCGTTATGCGTTATGAGAAATGCGTGATCCGGTATGCGTTATGCGTTATGCGTTATGCGTTATGCGTTATGCGTTATGAGTAATGCGTGATCCGTTATGCGTTATGCGTTATGCGTTATGCGTTTTGCGTTATGCGTTATGCGTTATGCGTTATGCGTTATGCGTTATGCGTTATGAGTAATGCGTGATCCGTTATGCGTTATGCGTTTTGCGTTATGCGTTTTGCGTTATGCGTTATGCGTTATGCGTTATGCGTTATGCGTTATGCGTTATGAGTGATGCGTGATCCGATATGCGTTATGCGTTATGCGTTATGCGTTATGCGTTATGCGTTATGCGTTATGCGCTTTGCGTTGTTCGTTATGCGTTATGCGTTATGCGTTATGCGTTATGCGTTATGAGTTATGCGTTATGCGTTATGCGTTATGCGTTATGCGTTATGCGTTATGCGTTATGCGTTATGCGTTATCCGTTATGCGTTATGCGTTATGCGTTGTGCGTTGTGCGTTCTGCGTTATGCGTTATGCGTTATGAGTAATGCGTGATCCGTTATGCGTTATGCGTTATGCGTTTTGCGTTATGCGTTATGCGTTATGCGTTATGCGTTATGCTGTGTGCGTTATGCGTTATGCGTTATGCTGTGTGCGTTATGCGTTATGCGTTATGCGTTATGCGTTATGCGTTATGCGTTATGGATTATGCGTTATGCGAAATTCGTTATGCGTTATGCGTTATGCATTATGAGTAATGCGTGATCCGTTATGCGTTATGCGTTATGCGTTATGCGTTATGCGTTATGCTGTGTGCGTTATGCGTTATGCGTTATGAGAAATGCGTGATCCGTCATGCGTTATGCATTATGCGTTATGCGTTATACGTAATGCGTTATGCGTTATGAGTAATGCTTGATCCGATATCCGTTATGCGTTATGCGTTATGAGTAATGATGGATCCGTTATGCGTTATGCGTTTTGCGTTATTCGTTATGCGTTGTGCTTTTTGCGTTATGCGTTATGGATTATGCGTTATGCGAAATTCGTTATGCGTTATGCGTTATGCGTTATGAGTAATGCGTGATCCGTTATGCGTTATGCGTTATGCGTTATGCGTTATGCGTTATGCGTTATGCGTTATGCGTTATGAGTAATGCGTGATCCGTTATGCGTTATGCGTTATGCGTTATGCGTTATGCGTTATGAGTAATGCGTGATCCGTTACGCGTTATGCGTTCTGCGTTATGAGTTATGCGTGTTCCGTTATGCGTTATGCGATATTCGTTATGTGTTATGCGTTATGTGTTATGCGTTATGCGTTATGCGTTATGCGTTATGCGTTATGCGTTATGCGTTATGCGTAATGAGTAATGCGTGATCCGTTATGCGTTATGCGTTATGCGTTATGCTTTATGCATTATGCGTTATGCGTTATGCGTTGTTCGTTATGCGTTATGCGATGTGCGTTATATTTTTGCGTTATGCGTTATGCGTGTTGCGTTATGCGTTATGCGTTATGCGTTATGCGTTATGCGTTATACGTTTGCGTTATGCGTTATGCGTTATGCTTTATGCGTTATGCGTTATGCGTTATGCGTTATGCGTTATGCGTTATGCGTTACGCATTACGCGTTATGCGTTATGCGTTATGCGTTATGCATTATGCGTTAGGCGTTGTTCGTTATGCGTTATGCGTTGTGCGTTATACGTTTGCGTTATGCGTTATGCGTTATGCGTTATACGTTTGCGTTATGCGTTATGCGTTATGCGTTATGCTTTATGCGTTATGCGTTATGCGTTATGCGTTATGCGTTATGCGTTATGCGTTACGCATTACGCGTTATGCGTTATGCGTTATGCGTTATGCATTATGCGTTAGGCGTTGTTCGTTATGCGTTATGCGTTGTGCGTTATACGTTTGCGTTATGCGTTATGCGTTATGCGTTATGCGTTAAGCTTTATGCGTTATGCGTTATGGGTTATGCGTTATGCTTTATGCATTATGCGTTATGCGTTGTTCGTTATGCGTTGTGCATTATGCGTTATCCGTTACGCGTTATTTCTTATGCTTTATGCTTTATGCGATATGCGTTTTGCTTTATGCGTTATGCGTTATGCGTTAGGCGTTATGCGTTACGCGTTATGCGTTATGCTTTATGCGTTATGCGTTATACGTTATCCGTTATGCGTTGTGCGTTATGCGTTATGCGTTATGCGTTGTGGGTTATGAGTTATACATTATGCGTTATGCGTTATGCATTATGCGTTATGCGTTATGCGTTATGCGTTATGCGTTATGAGTAATGCGTGATCCGTTATGTGTTATGCGTTATGCGTTATGCGTTATGGGTTATGCGTTATGCGTTATGCGTTATTCGTTATGCGTTATGCGTTATGCGTTATGCGTTATGCGTTACGCATTACGCGTTATGCGTTATGCGTTATGCGTTATGCGTTATGCGTTATGCGTCATGCGTTATGCGTTATGCGTTATGCGTTATGCGTTATGCGTTATGCGTTATGCGTTATGCGTTATGCGTTATGCGTTATGCGTTATGCGTTATGCGTTATGCGTTATGCGTTATGCGTTATGAGTAATGCGTGATCCGTTATGCGTTATGCGTTATGCGTTATGCGTTATGCGTTATGCGTTATACGTAATGCGTTATGCGTTATGAGTAATGCTTGATCCGATATCCGTTATGCGTTATGCGTTATGAGTAATGCTGGATCCGTTATGCGTTATGCGTTATGCGTTATGCGTTATGCGTTATGCGGTATGCGTTATGCGTTATGCGTTGTGCGTTGTGCGTTCTGCGTTATGCGTTTTGCGTTATGCGTTATGCGTTATGCGTTATGCGTTATGCGTTATGCGTTATGCGTTATGCGTTATGCGTTATGCGTTATGCGTAATGCGTTATGCGTTATGCGTTATGCGTTATGCGTTATGAGTAATGCGCTATGCGTTATGCGTTATGCGTTATGCGTTATGAGTGATGCGTGATCCGATATGCGTTATGCGTTATGCGTTATGCGTTATGCGTTATGCGTTATGCGTTATGCGTTATGCGTTATGAGTAATGCGTGATCCGTTATGCGTTATGCGTTATGCGTTTTGCGTTATGCGTTATGCGTTATGCGTTATGCGTTATGCGTTATGCGTTATGCGTTATGCGTTATGCGCTTTGCGTTGTGCGTCATGCGTTATGCGTTATGCGTTATGCGTTATGCGTTATGAGTTATGCGTTATGCGTTATGCGTTATGCGTTATGCGTTATGAGTAATGCGTGATCCGTTATGCGTTATGCGTTATGCGTTATGCGTTATGAGTAATGCGCTATGCGTTACGCGTTATGCGTTATGAGTAATGCGTGATCCGTTATGCGTTATGCGCTATGCGTTATGCGTTATGCGTTATGCGTTATGAGTAATGCGTTATGCGTTATGAGTAATGCGTGATCCGTTATGCGTTATGAGTGATGCGTGATCCGTTATGCGTTATGCGATTTGCGTTATGCGTTATGCGTTATGCGTTATGCGTTATGCGTTATGCGTTATGCGTTATGCGTTATGCGTTATGCGTTATGAGTTATGCGTTATGAGTAATGCGTGATCCGTTATGCGTTATGCGTTATGCGCTATGCGTTATGCGTTATGCGTTATGCGTTATGCGTTATGCGTTACGCGTTATGCATTATGCGTTATGCGTTATGCGTTATGCGTTATGCGTTATGCGTTATGCGTTATGCGTTATGCGTTATGCGTTATGCGTTATGCGTTGTGCGTTGTGCGTTATGCGTTATGCTGTGTGCGTTATGCGTTATGCGTTATGCGTTATGCTGTGTGCGTTATGCGTTATGCGTTATGAGAAATGCGTGATCCGTCATGCGTTATGCATTATGCGTTATGCGTTATACGTAATGCGTTATGCGTTATGAGTAATGCTTGATCCGATATCCGTTATGCGTTATGCGTTATGAGTAATGCTGGATCCGTTATGCGTTATGCGTTATGCGTTATGCGTTATGCGTTATGCGTTATGCGTTATGCGTTGTGCGTTGTGCGTTCTGCGTTATGCGTTTTGCGTTATGCCTTATGCGTTATGCGTTATGCGTTATGCGTTATGAGTTATGCGTTATGCGTTATGCTGTGTGCGTTATGCGTTATGCGTTATGAGAAATTCGTGATCCGTCATGCGTTATGCATTATGCGTTAAGCGTTATACGTAATGCGTTATGCGTTATGAGTAATGCTTGATCCGATATGCGTTATGCGTTATGCGTTATGAGTAATGCTGGATCCGTTATGCGTTATGCGTTATGCGTTATGCGTTATGCGTTATGCGTTATGCGTTATGCGTTATGCGTTATGCGTTATGAGTAATGCGTGATCCGTTATGCGTTATGCGTTTTGCGTTATGCGTTATGCGTTATGCGTTATGAGTAATGCGTGATCCGTTATGCGTTATGCGTTATGCGTTATGCGTTATGCGTTATGCGTTATGCGTTATGCGTTATGCGTTATGCGTTATGCTGTGTGCGTTATGCGTTATGCGTTATGAGAAATGCGTGATCCGTTATGCGTTATGCGTTATGCGTTATGCGTTATGCGTTATGCGTTATGCGTTATGCGTTGTGCCTTATGCGTTAGGAGTAATGCGTGATCCGTTATGCGTTATGCGTTATGAGTAATGCGTGATCCGTTATGCGTTATGCGTTATGCGTTATGCGTTATGCGTTATGCGTTATGCGTTATGTGTTATCCGTTATGCGTTATGCGTTATGCGTTATGCGTTTTGCGTTATGCGTTATGCGTTATGCGTTATGCGTTATGGATTATGCGTTATGCGATATTCGTTATGTGTTATGCGTTATGCGTTATGCGTTATGCGTTATGCGTTATGCGTTTTGCGTTATGCATTGTGCGTTATGCGTTATGAGTTATGCGTTATGCGTTATCCGTTATGCGTTATGCGTTTTGCGTTATGCGTTATGCGTTATGCGTTATGCGTTATGGATTATGCGTTATGCGATATTCGTTATGTGTTATGCGTTATGCGTTATGCGTTATGCGTTATGCATTGTGCGTTATGCGTTATGAGTTATGCGTTATGCGATATTCGTTATGTGTTATACGTTATGCGTTATGAGTAATGCGTTATGCGTTATGAGTAATGCGTGATCCGTTATGCGTTATGCGTTATGAGTAATGCCTGATCCGTTATGCGTTATGCGTTATGCGTTGTGTGTTTTGCGTTATGCGTTATGCGTTATGCGTTATACGATATGCGTTATGAGTAATCCGTTATGCGTTATGAGTAATGCGTGATCCGTCATGCGTTATGCATTATGCGTTATGCGTTATGCGTTATGCGTTATGCGTTATGCGTTATGAGTATTGCGTGATCCGTTATGCGTTATGCCTTATGCGTTATACGTTATGCGTCATGCGTTATGCGTTATGCGTTATCCGTTATGCGTTATACGTTATGCGTTATGAGTAATGCGTTATGCGTTATGAGTAATGCGTGATCTGTCATGCGTTATGCATTATGCGTTATGCGTTATGCGTTATGAGTAATGCGTGATCCGTTATGCGTTATGTGTTATGCGTTATGTGTTATACGTAATGCGTTATGCGTTATGAGTAATGCTTGATCCGATATCCGTTATGCGTTATGCGTTATGAGTAATGCTGGATCCGTTATGCGTTTTGCGTTATTCGTTATGCGTTGTGCTTTATGCGTTATGCGTTATGGATTATGCGTTATGCGATATTCGTTACGTGTGATGCGTTATGCGTTATGCGTTATGCGTTATGAGTAATGCGTGATCCGTTATGCGTTATGCGTTATGCGTTATGCGTTATGCGTTATGCGTTATGAGTAATGCGTGATCCGTTATGCGTTATGCGTTATGCGTTATGCGTTATGCGTTATGCGTTATGCGTTATGCGTTATGCGTTATGCGTTATGCGTTATGCGTTATGCGTTATGCGTTATGCGTTATGCGTTATGCGTTATGCGTTATGCGTTATGCGTTATGCGTTATGCGTTATGCGTTATGCGTTATGCGTTATGCGTTATGCGTTATGCGTTATGCGTTATGCGTTACGCGTTACGCGTTACGCGTTATGCTTTATGCGTTATGTGTTATGCGTTATGCGTGATCCGTCATGCGTTATGCATTATGCGTTATGCGTTATACGTAATGCGTTATGCGTTATGAGTAATGCTTGATCCGATATCCGTTATGCGTTATGCGTTATGAGTAATGCTGGATCCGTTATGCGTTATGCGTTTTGCGATATTCGTTATGCGTTGTGCTTTATGCGTTATGCGTTATGGATTATGCGTTATGCGAAATTCGTTATGCGTTATGCGTTATGCGTTATGAGTAATGCGTGATCCGTTATGCGTTATGCGTTATGCGTTATGCGGTATGCGTTATGCGTTATGCGTTACGAGTAATGCGTGATCCGTTATGCGTTATGCGTTATGCGTTATGCGTTATGCGTTATGCGTTATACGTAATGCGTTATGCGTTATGAGTAATGCTTGATCCGATATCCGTTATGCGTTATGCGTTATGAGTAATGCTGGATCCGTTATGCGTTTTGCGTTATTCGTTATGCGTTGTGCTTTATGCGTTATGCGTTATGGATTATGCGTTATGCGATATTCGTTATGCGTTATGCGTTATGCGTTATGCGTTATGAGTAATGCGTGATCCGTTATGCGTTATGCGTTATGCGTTATGCGTTATGCGTTATGCGTTATGAGTAATGCGTGATCCGTTATGCGTTATGCGTTATGAGTAATGCGTGATCCGTTATGCGTTATGCGTTATGCGTTATGCGTTATGCGATTTGCGTTATGCGTTACGCGTTATGCGTTATGCGTTATGCGTTACGCGTTATGCGTTATGCGTCATGCGTTATGCGTTATGCGTTATGCGTTATGCGTTATGCGTTATGCGTTATGCGTTATGCGTTATGCGTTATGCGTTATGCGTTATGCGTTATGCGTTATGAGTAATGCGTGATCCGTTATGCGTTATGCGTTATGCGTTATGCGTTTTGCGTTATGCGTTATACGTAATGCGTTATGCGTTATGAGTAATGCTTGATCCGATATCCGTTATGCGTTATGCGTTATGAGTAATGCTGGATCCGTTATGCGTTATGCGTTATGCGTTATGCGTTATGCGTTATGCGTTATGCGGTATGCGTTATGCGTTATGCGTTGTGCGTTGTGCGTTCTGCGTTATGCGTTTTGCGTTATGCGTTATGCGTTATGCGTTATGCGTTATGCGTTATGAGTAATGCTTGATCCGATATCCGTTATGCGTTATGCGTTATGAGTAATGCTGGATCCGTTATGCGTTATGCGTTTTGCGTTATTCGTTATGCGTTATGCGTTATGCGTTATGAGTAATGCGTGATGCGTTATGCGTTATGCGTTATGCGTTGTGCGTTATGAGTAATGTGTGATCCGTTAGGCGTTATGCGTTATGCGTTATACGTTATGCGTTATGCGTTATGAGTAATGCGTGATCCGTTATGCGTTATGCGTTATGCGTTATGCGTTATGCGTTATGCGTTATGCGTTATGAGTAATGCGTTATGCGTTATGAGTAATGCGTGATCCGTTATGCGATATGCGTTATGCGTTATGAGTAATGCGTGATCCGTTATGTGTTATGCGTTATGCGTTATGCGTTATGCGTTACGCGTTATGCATTATGCGTTATGCGTTATGCGTCATGCGTTATGCGTTATGCGTTATGCGTTATGCGTTGTGCGTTATGCGTTATGCGTTATGCTGTGTGCGTTATGCGTTATGCGTTATGCTGTGTGCGTTATGCGTTATGCGTTATGAGAAATGCGTGATCCGTCATGCGTTATGCATTATGCGTTATGCGTTATACGTAATGCGTTATGCGTTATGAGTAATGCTTGATCCGATATCCGTTATGCGTTATGCGTTATGAGTAATGCTGCATCCGTTATGCGTTATGCGTTATGCGTTATGCGTTATGCGTTATGCGTTATGCGTTATGCGTTGTGCGTTGTGCGTTCTGCGTTATGCGTTTTGCGTTATGCGTTATGCGTTATGCGTTATGCGTTATGCGTTATGCGTTATGCGTTATGCGTTATGCGTTATGAGTTATGCGTTATGCGTTATGCTGTGTGCGTTATGCGTTATGCGTTATGAGAAATGCGTGATCCGTCATGCGTTATGCATTATGCGTTATGCGTTATACGTAATGCGTTATGCGTTATGAGTAATGCTTGATCCGATATCCGTTATGCGTTATGCGTTATGAGTAATGCTGGATCCGTTATGCGTTATGCGTTTTGCGTTATTCGTTATGCGTTGTGCTTTATGCGTTATGCGTTATGCGTTATGCGTTCTGCGTTATGCGTTATGCGTTATGAGTCATGCGTTATGCGTTATGCGTTATGCGTTATGCGTTATGCGTTATGCGTTATGCGTTATGCGTTATGCGTTATGCGTTATGCGTTATGCGTTATGCGTTATGCGTTATGCGTTATGCGTTATGCGTTATGCGTTATGCGTTATGCGTTATGCGTTATGCGTTATGCGTTATGCGTTATGCGTTATGCGTTATGCGTTATGAGTAATGCGTGATCCGTTATGCGTTATGCGTTATGCGTTATGCGTTTTGCGTTATGCGTTATGCGTTATGCGTTATGCGTTATGCGTTATGCGTTATGCGTTATGCTGTGTGCGTTATGCGTTATGAGAAATGCGTGATCCGTCATGCGTTATGCATTATGCGTTATGCGTTATACGAAATGCGTTATGCGTTATGAGTAATGCTTGATCCGATATCCGTTATGCGTTATGCGTTATGAGTAATGATGGATCCGTTATGCGTTATGCGTTTTGCGTTATTCGTTATGCGTTGTGCTTTATGCGTTATGCGTTATGGATTATGCGTTATGCGAAATTCGTTATGCGTTATGCGTTATGCGTTATGAGTAATGCGTGATCCGTTATGCGTTATGCGTTATGCGTTATGCGTTATGCGTTATGCGTTGTGCGTTGTGCGTTCTGCGTTATGCGTTATGCGTTATGAGTTATGCGTTATGCGTTATGCGTTATGCGTTATGCGTTATGCGTTATGCGTTATGCGTTATGCGTTATGCGTTATGCGTTATGCGTTATGCGTTATGCGTTATGCGTTATGCGTTATGCGTTATGCGTTATGCGTTGTGCGTTATGCGTTATGCGTTATGCTGTGTGCGTTATGCGTTATGCGTTATGCGTTATGCTGTGTGCGTTATGCGTTATGCGTTATGAGAAATGCGTGATCCGTCATGCGTTATGCATTATGCGTTATGCGTTATACGTAATGCGTTATGCGTTATGAGTACTGCTTGATCCGATATCCGTTATGCGTTATGCGTTATGAGTAATGCTGGATCCGTTATGCGTTATGCGTTATGCGTTATGCGTTATGCGTTATGCGTTATGCGTTATGAGTTATGCGTTATGCGTTATGCTGTGTGCGTTATGCGTTATGCGTTATGAGAAATTCGTGATCCGTCATGCGTTATGCATTATGCGTTAAGCGTTATACGTAATGCGTTATGCGTTATGAGTAATGCTTGATCCGATATCCGTTATGCGTTATGCGTTATGAGTAATGCTGGATCCGTTATGCGTTATGCGTTATGCGTTATGCGTTATGCGTTATGCGTTATGCGTTATGCGTTATGCGTTATGCGTTATGCGTTATGAGTAATGCGTGATCCGTTATGCGTTATGCGTTTTGCGTTATGCGTTATGCGTTATGCGTTATGAGTAATGCGTGATCCGTTATGCGTTATGCGTTATGCGTTATGCGTTTTGCGTTATGCGTTATGCGTTATGCGTTATGCGTTATGCGTTATGCTGTGTGCGTTATGCGTTATGCGTTATGAGAAATGCGTGATCCGGTATGCGTTATGCGTTATGCGTTATGCGTTATGCGTTATGCGTTATGAGTAATGCGTGATCCGTTATGCGTTATGCGTTATGCGTTATGCGTTTTGCGTTATGCGTTATGCGTTATGCGTTATGCGTTATGCGTTATGCGTTATGAGTAATGCGTGATCCGTTATGCGTTATGCGTTTTGCGTTATGCGTTTTGCGTTATGCGTTATGCGTTATGCGTTATGCGTTATGCGTTATGCGTTATGAGTGATGCGTGATCCGATATGCGTTATGCGTTATGCGTTATGCGTTATGCGTTATGCGTTATGCGTTATGCGTTATGCGCTTTGCGTTGTTCGTTATGCGTTATGCGTTATGCGTTATGCGTTATGCGTTATGAGTTATGCGTTATGCGTTATGCGTTATGCGTTATGCGTTATGCGTTATGCGTTATGCGTTATGCGTTATCCGTTATGCGTTATGCGTTATGCGTTGTGCGTTGTGCGTTCTGCGTTATGCGTTATGCGTTATGAGTAATGCGTGATCCGTTATGCGTTATGCGTTATGCGTTTTGCGTTATGCGTTATGCGTTATGCGTTATGCGTTATGCTGTGTGCGTTATGCGTTATGCGTCATGCTGTGTGCGTTATGCGTTATGCGTTATGCGTTATGCGTTATGCGTTATGCGTTATGCGTTATGGATTATGCGTTATGCGAAATTCGTTATGCGTTATGCGTTATGCATTATGAGTAATGCGTGATCCGTTATGCGTTATGCGTTATGCGTTATGCGTTATGCGTTATGCTGTGTGCGTTATGCGTTATGCGTTATGAGAAATGCGTGATCCGTCATGCGTTATGCATTATGCGTTATGCGTTATACGTAATGCGTTATGCGTTATGAGTAATGCTTGATCCGATATCCGTTATGCGTTATGCGTTATGAGTAATGATGGATCCGTTATGCGTTATGCGTTTTGCGTTATTCGTTATGCGTTGTGCTTTTTGCGTTATGCGTTATGGATTATGCGTTATGCGAAATTCGTTATGCGTTATGCGTTATGCGTTATGAGTAATGCGTGATCCGTTATGCGTTATGCGTTATGCGTTATGCGTTATGCGTTATGCGTTATGCGTTATGCGTTATGAGTAATGCGTGATCCGTTATGCGTTATGCGTTATGCGTTATGCGTTATGAGTAATGCGTGATCCGTTACGCGTTATGCGTTCTGCGTTATGAGTTATGCGTGTTCCGTTATGCGTTATGCGATATTCGTTATGTGTTATGCGTTATGCGTTATGCGTTATGCGTTATGCGTTATGCGTTATGCGTTATGCGTTATGCGTTATGCGTAATGAGTAATGCGTGATCCGTTATGCGTTATGCGTTATGCGTTATGCTTTATGCATTATGCGTTATGCGTTATGCGTTGTTCGTTATGCGTTATGCGATGTGCGTTATATTTTTGCGTTATGCGTTATGCGTGTTGCGTTATGCGTTATGCGTTATGCGTTATGCGTTATGCGTTATACGTTTGCGTTATGCGTTATGCGTTATGCTTTATGCGTTATGCGTTATGCGTTATGCGTTATGCGTTATGCGTTATGCGTTACGCATTACGCGTTATGCGTTATGCGTTATGCGTTATGCATTATGCGTTAGGCGTTGTTCGTTATGCGTTATGCGTTGTGCGTTATACGTTTGCGTTATGCGTTATGCGTTATGCGTTATGCGTTAAGCTTTATGCGTTATGCGTTATGGGTTATGCGTTATGCTTTATGCATTATGCGTTATGCGTTGTTCGTTATGCGTTGTGCATTATGCGTTATCCGTTACGCGTTATTTCTTATGCTTTATGCTTTATGCGATATGCGTTTTGCTTTATGCGTTATGCGTTATGCGTTATGCGTTATGCGTTATGCGTTATACGTTTGCGTTATGCGTTATGCGTTATGCTTTATGCGTTATGCGTTATGCGTTATGCGTTATGCGTTATGCGTTATGCGTTACGCATTACGCGTTATGCGTTATGCGTTATGCGTTATGCATTATGCGTTAGGCGTTGTTCGTTATGCGTTATGCGTTGTGCGTTATACGTTTGCGTTATGCGTTATGCGTTATGCGTTATGCGTTAAGCTTTATGCGTTATGCGTTATGGGTTATGCGTTATGCTTTATGCATTATGCGTTATGCGTTGTTCGTTATGCGTTGTGCATTATGCGTTATCCGTTACGCGTTATTTCTTATGCTTTATGCTTTATGCGATATGCGTTTTGCTTTATGCGTTATGCGTTATGCGTTAGGCGTTATGCGTTACGCGTTATGCGTTATGCTTTATGCGTTATGCGTTATACGTTATCCGTTATGCGTTGTGCGTTATGCGTTATGCGTTATGCGTTGTGGGTTATGAGTTATACATTATGCGTTATGCGTTATGCATTATGCGTTATGCGTTATGCGTTATGCGTTATGCGTTATGAGTAATGCGTGATCCGTTATGTGTTATGCGTTATGCGTTATGCGTTATGCGTTATGCGTTATGCGTTATGCGTTATGCGTTATTCGTTATGCGTTATGCGTTATGCGTTATGCGTTATGCGTTATGCGTTATGCGTTATGCGTTGTGCGTTATACGTTATGCGTTATGAGTAATGCTTGATCCGATATGCGTTATGCGTTATGCGTTATGCGTTATGCGTTATGCGATATTCGTTATGTGTTATGCGTTATGCGTTATGCGTTATGAGTAATGCGTGATCCGTTATGCGTTATGTGTTATGCGTTATGCGTTATGCGTTATGCGTTATGCGGTATGCCGTATGCGTTATGCGTTATGAGTAATGCGTGATCCGTTATGCGTTATGCGTTATGCGTTATGCGTTATGCGTTATGCGTTATGCGTTTTGCGTTATGCGTTATGCGTTATGAGTAATGCGTGATCCGTTATGCGTTATGCGTTATGCGTTTTGCGTTATGCGTTATGCGTTATGCGTTATGCGTTATACGTTATGCGTTATGCTGTGTGCGTTATGCGTTATGCGTTATGCGTTATGCGTTATGCGTTATGCTGTGTGCGTTATGCGTTATGCGTTATGAGAAATGCGCGATCCGTCATGCGTTATGCATTATGCGTTATGCGTTATACGTAATGCGTTATGCGTTATGAGTAATGCTTGATCCGATATCCGTTATGCGTTATGCGTTATGAGTAATGCTGGATCCGTTATGCGTTATGCGTTATGCGTTATGCGTTATGCGTTATGCGTTATCCGTTATGCGTTATGCGTTATGCGTTATGCGTTATGCGTTATGAGTAATGCGTGATCCGTTATGCGTTATGCGTTATGCGTTATGCGTTATGTTTTATGCATTATGCGTTATGCGTTATGCGTTGTTCGTTATGCGTTATGCGATGTGCGTTATATTTTTGCGTAATGCGTTATGCGTTATGCGTGTTGCGTTATGCGTTATGCGTTATGCGTTATGCGTTATGCGTTATGAGTAATGCGTGATCCGTTACGCGTTATGCGTTCTGCATTATGAGTTATGCGTTATGCGTTATGCGTTATGCGTTATGCGTTATGCGTTATGAGTAATGCGTGATCCGTTATGCGTTATGCGTTATGCGTTATGCGTTATGCGTTTTGCGTTATGCGTTATGCGTTATGCGTTATGCGTTATGCGTTATGCGTTATGCGTTATGAGTAATGCGTGATCCGTTATGCGTTATGCGTTATGCGTTTTGCGTTATGCGTTATGCGTTATGCGTTATGCGTTATGCTGTGTGCGTTATGCGTTATGCGTTATGAGAAATGCGTTATTCGTCATGCGTTATGCATTATGCGTTATGCGTTATACGTAATGCGTTATGCGTTATGAGTAATGCTTGATCCGATATCCGTTATGCGTTATGCGTTATGAGTAATGATGGATCCGTTATGCGTTATGCGTTTTGCGTTATTCGTTATGCGTTGTGCTTTTTGCGTTATGCGTTATGGATTATGCGTTATGCGAAATTCGTTATGCGTTATGCGTTATGCGTTATGAGTAATGCGTGATCCGTTATGCGTTATGCGTTATGCGTTATGCGTTATGCGTTATGCGTTGTGCGTTGTGCGTTCTGCGTTATGCGTTATGCGTTATGAGTTATGCGTTATGCGTTATGCGTTATGCGTTATGCGTTATGCGTTATGCGTTATGCGTTATGCGTTATGCGTTATGCGTTATGCGTTATGCGTTATGCGTTATGCGTTATGCGTTATGCGTTATGCGTTATGCGTTATGCGTTATGCGTTATGCGTTTTGCGTTATGCGTTATGCGTTATGAGTAATGCGCTATGCGTTATGCGTTATGCGTTATGCGTTATGAGTGATGCGTGATCCGATATGCGTTATGCGTTATGCGTTATGCGTTATGCGTTATGCGTTATGCGTTATGAGTAATGCGTGATCCGTTATGCATTATGCGTTATGCGTTTTGCGTTATGCGTTATGCATTATGCGTTATGCGTTATGCGTTATGCGTTATGCGTTATGCGTTATGCGCTTTGCGTTGTGCGTTATGCGTTATGCGTTATGCGTTATGCGTTATGCGTTATGAGTTATGCGTTATGCGTTATGCGTTATGCGTTATGCGTTATGCGTTATCCGTTATGCGTTATGCGTTATGAGTTATGCGTTATGCGTTATGCGTTATGCGTTATGCGTTATGCGTTATCCGTTATGCGTTATGCGTTATGCGTTGTGCGTTGTGCGTTCTGCGTTATGCGTTTTGCGTTATGCGTTATGCGTTATGCGTTATGCGTTATGCGTTATGCGTTATGCGTTATGCGTTATGCGTTATGCGTTATGCGTTATGCGTTATGCGTTATGCGTTATGCGTTATGCGTTATGCGTTGTGCGTTATGCGTTATGCGTTATGCGTTATGCGTTATGCGTTATGCGTTATGCGTTATGCGTTATGAGTAATGCGTGATCCGTTATGCGTTATGCGTTATGCGTTATGCGTTATGCGTTATGCGTTATGCGTTATGAGTAATGCGTGATCCGTTACGCGTTATGCGTTCTGCGTTATGAGTTATGCGTGATCCGTTATGCGTTATGCGATATTCGTTATGTGTTATGCGTTATGTGTTATGCGTTATGCGTTATGCGTTATGCGTTATGCGTTATGCGTTATGCGTTATGCGTTATGAGTAATGCGTGATCCGTTATGCGTTATGCGTTATGCGTTATGCGTTATGCTTTATGCATTATGCGTTATGCGTTATGCGTTGTTCGTTATGCGTTATGCGATGTGCGTTATATTTTTGCGTTATGTGTTATGCGTAATGCGTTATGCGTTATGCGTTATGCGATTTGCGTTATGCGTTATGCGTTATGCGTTATGCGTTATGCGTTATGCGTTATGCGTTATGCGTTATGCGTTATGCGTTATGCGTTTTGCGTTGTGCGTTGTGCGTTGTGCGTTCTGCGTTATGCGTTTTGCGTTATGCGTTATGCGTTATGCGTTATGCGTTATGCGTTATGCGTTATGCGTTATGCGTTATGCGTTATGCGTTATGCGTTATGCGTTATGCGTTATGCGTTATGCGTTATGCGTTATGAGTAATGCGTGATCCGTTATGCGTTATGCGTTATGCGTTATGCGTTATGCGTTATGAGTAATGCGTGATCCGTTACGCGTTATGCGTTCTGCGTTATGAGATATGCGTGATCCGTTATGCGTTATGCGATATTCGTTATGTGTTATGCGTTATGTGTTATGCGTTATGCGTTATGCGTTATGCGTTATGCGTTATGCGTTATGCGTTATGCGTTATGCGTTATGCGTTATGAGTAATGCGTGATCCGTTATGCGTTATGCGTTATGCGTTATGCGCTATGCGTTATGCGTTATGCGTTATGAGTAATGCGTTATGCGTTATGAGTAATGCGTGATCCGTTATGTGTTATACGTTATGAGTGATGCGTGTTCCGTTATGCGTTATGCGATTTGCGTTATGCGTTATGCGTTATGCGTTATGCGTTATGCGTTATGAGTAATGCGTGATCCGTTATGCGTTATGCGTTATGCGTTATGCGCTATGCGTTATGCGTTATGCGTTATGAGTAATGCGTTATGCGTTATGAGTAATGCGAGATCCGTTATGCTATATGCGTTATACGCTATGAGTAATGCGTGATCCGTTATGTGTTATGCGTTATGCGTTATGCGTTATGCGTTATGCGTTATGCGTTATGCATTATGCGTTATGCGTTATGCGTTATGCGTTATGCGTTATGAGTAATGCGTGATCCGTTATGCGTTATGCGTTATGCGTTATGCGTTATGCGTTATGCGTTATGCGTTATGCGTTATGAGTAATGCGCAATGCGTTATGCGTTATGCGTTATGCGTTATGAGTGATGCGTGATCCGATATGCGTTATGCGTTATGCGATATTCGTTATGTGTTATGCGTTATGTGTTATGCGTTTTGCGTTATGCGTTATGCGTTATGCGTTATGCGTTATGCGTTATGCGTTATGCGTTTTGCGTTATGCGTTATGCGTTATGCGTTATGCGTTATGCGTTATGCGTTATGCGTTATGCGTTATGCGTTATGCGTTATGCGTTATGAGTAATGCGTGATCCGTTATGCGTTATGCGTTATGCGTTATGCGTTATGCGTTTTGCGTTATGCGTTATGCGTTATGCGTTATGCGTTATGCGTTATGCGTTATGCGTTATGCGTTTTGCGTTATGCGTTATGTGTTATGAGTAATGCGCTATGCGTTATGCGTTATGCGTTATGTGTTATGAGTGATGCGTGATCCGATATGCGTTATGCGTTATGCGTTATGCGTTATGCGTTATGCGTTATGCGTTATGCGTTATGCGTTATGAGTAATGCGTGATCCGTTATGCGTTATGCGTTATGCGTTATGCGTTATGCGTTTTGCGTTATGCGTTATGCGTTATGCGTTATGCGTTATGCGTTATGCGTTATGCGTTATGCGTTATTCGTTATGCGTTATGAGTAATGCGTGATCCGTTATGCGTTATGCGTTATGCGTTATGCGTTTTGCGTTATGCGTTATGCGTTATGCGTTATGCGTTATGCGTTATGCTGTGTGCGTTATGCGTTATGCGTTATGAGAAATGCGTGATCCGTCATGCGTTATGCATTATGCGTTATGCGTTGTTCGTTATGCGTTATGCGATGTGCGTTATATTTTTGCGTTATGTGTTATGCGTAATGCGTTATGCGTTATGCGTTATGCGATTTGCGTTATGCGTTATGCGTTATGCGTTATGCGTTATGCGTTATGCGTTATGCGTTATGCGTTATGCGTTATGCGTTATGCGTTTTGCGTTGTGCGTTGTGCGTTGTGCGTTCTGCGTTATGCGTTTTGCGTTATGCGTTATGCGTTATGCGTTATGCGTTATGCGTTATGCGTTATGCGTTATGCGTTATGCGTTATGCGTTATGCGTTATGCGTTATGCGTTATGCGTTATGCGTTATGAGTAATGCGTGATCCGTTATGCGTTATGCGTTATGCGTTATGCGTTATGCGTTATGAGTAATGCGTGATCCGTTACGCGTTATGCGTTCTGCGTTATGAGATATGCGTGATCCGTTATGCGTTATGCGATATTCGTTATGTGTTATGCGTTATGTGTTATGCGTTATGCGTTATGCGTTATGCGTTATGCGTTATGCGTTATGCGTTATGCGTTATGCGTTATGCGTTATGAGTAATGCGTGATCCGTTATGCGTTATGCGTTATGCGTTATGCGCTATGCGTTATGCGTTATGCGTTATGAGTAATGCGTTATGCGTTATGAGTAATGCGTGATCCGTTATGTGTTATACGTTATGAGTGATGCGTGTTCCGTTATGCGTTATGCGATTTGCGTTATGCGTTATGCGTTATGCGTTATGCGTTATGCGTTATGAGTAATGCGTGATCCGTTATGCGTTATGCGTTATGCGTTATGCGTTATGCGTTATGCGTTATGCGTTATGAGTAATGCGTTATGCGTTATGAGTAATGCGAGATCCGTTATGCTATATGCGTTATACGCTATGAGTAATGCGTGATCCGTTATGTGTTATGCGTTATGCGTTATGCGTTATGCGTTATGCGTTATGCGTTATGCATTATGCGTTATGCGTTATGCGTTATGCGTTATGCGTTATGAGTAATGCGTGATCCGTTATGCGTTATGCGTTATGCGTTATGCGTTATGCGTTATGCGTTATGCGTTATGCGTTATGAGTAATGCGCAATGCGTTATGCGTTATGCGTTATGCGTTATGAGTGATGCGTGATCCGATATGCGTTATGCGTTATGCGATATTCGATATGTGTTATGCGTTATGTGTTATGCGTTTTGCGTTATGCGTTATGCGTTATGCGTTATGCGTTATGCGTTATGCGTTATGCGTTTTGCGTTATGCGTTATGCGTTATGCGTTATGCGTTATGCGTTATGCGTTATGCGTTATGCGTTATGCGTTATGCGTTATGAGTAATGCGTGATCCGTTATGCGTTATGCGTTATGCGTTATGCGTTATGCGTTTTGCGTTATGCGTTATGCGTTATGCGTTATGCGTTATGCGTTATGCGTTATGCGTTATGCGTTATGCGTTTTGCGTTATGCGTTATGTGTTATGAGTAATGCGCTATGCGTTATGCGTTATGCGTTATGTGTTATGAGTGATGCGTGATCCGATATGCGTTATGCGTTATGCGTTATGCGTTATGCGTTATGCGTTATGCGTTATGCGTTATGCGTTATGAGTAATGCGTGATCCGTTATGCGTTATGCGTTATGCGTTATGCGTTATGCGTTTTGCGTTATGCGTTATGCGTTATGCGTTATGCGTTATGCGTTATGCGTTATGCGTTATGCGTTATGCGTTATTCGTTATGCGTTATGAGTAATGCGTGATCCGTTATGCGTTATGCGTTATGCGTTATGCGTTTTGCGTTATGCGTTATGCGTTATGCGTTATGCGTTATGCGTTATGCTGTGTGCGTTATGCGTTATGCGTTATGAGAAATGCGTGATCCGTCATGCGTTATGCATTATGCGTTATGCGTTATACGTAATGCGTTATGCGTTATGAGTAATGCTTGATCCGATATCCGTTATGCGTTATGCGTTATGAGTAATGATGGATCCGTTATGCGTTATGCGTTTTGCGTTATTCGTTATGCGTTGTGCTTTTTGCGTTATGCGTTATGGATTATTCGTTATGCGAAATTTGTTATGCGTTATGCGTTATGCGTCATGAGTAATGCGTGATCCGTTATGCGTTATGCGTTATGCGTTATGCGTTATGCGTTATGCATTATGCGTTAGGCGTTGTTCGTTATGCGTTATGCGTTGTGCGTTATACGTTTGCGTTATGCGTTATGCGTTATGCGTTATGCTTTATGCGTTATGCGTTATGCGTTATGCGTTATGCGTTATGCGTTATGCGTTATGCGTTATGCGTTATGCGTTATGCGTTATGCGTTATGCGTTATGCGTTATGCGTTATGCGTTATGAGTAATGCGCAATGCGTTATGCGTTATGCGTTATGCGTTATGAGTGATGCGTGATCCGATATGCGTTATGCGTTATGCGATATTCGTTATGTGTTATGCGTTATGTGTTATGCGTTTTGCGTTATGCGTTATGCGTTATGCGTTATGCGTTATGCGTTATGCGTTATGCGTTATGCGTTATGCGTTATGAGTAATGCGCAATGCGTTATGCGTTATGCGTTATGCGTTATGCGTTATGCGTTATGCGTTATGCGTTATGCGTTATGCGTTATGCGTTATGCGTTATGCGTTATGCGTTATGCGTTATGAGTAATGCGTGATCCGTTATGCGTTATGCGTTATGCGTTATGCGTTATGCGTTATGCGTTATGCGTTATGAGTAATGCGTGATCCGTTACGCGTTATGCGTTCTGCGTTATGAGTTATGCGTGATCCGTTATGCGTTATGCGATATTCGTTATGTGTTATGCGTTATGTGTTATGCGTTATGCGTTATGCGTTATGCGTTATGCGTTATGAGTAATGCGTGATCCGTTATGCGTTATGCGTTATGCGTTATGCGTTATGCTTTATGCATTATGCGTTATGCGTTATGCGTTGTTCGTTATGCGTTATGCGATGTGCGTTATATTTTTGCGTTATGTGTTATGCGTAATGCGTAATGCGTTATGCGTGTTGCGTTATGCGTTATGCGTTATGCGTTATGCGTTATACGTTTGCGTTATGCGTTATGCGTTATGCTATATGCGTTATGCGTTATGCGTTATGCGTTATGCGTTATGCGTTATGCGTTACGCATTACGCGTTATGCGTTATGCGTTATGCGTTATGCGTTGTGGGTTATGAGTTATACATTATGCGTTATGCGTTATGCGTTATGCGTTATGCGTTATGCGTTATGCGTTATGCGTTATGCGTTATGAGTAATGCGTGATCCGTTATGTGTTATGCGTTATGCGTTATGCGTTATGCGTTATGCGTTATGCGTTATGCGCTATGCGTTATGCGTTATTCGTTATGCGTTATGCGTTATGCGTTATGCGTTATGCGTTATGCGTTATGCGTTGTGCGTTATGCGTTATGCGTTATGAGTAATGCTTGATCCGATATGCGTTATGCGTTATGCGTTATGCGTTATGCGATATTCGTTATGTGTTATGCGTTATGCGTTATGCGTTATGAGTAATGCGTGATCCGTTATGCGTTATGTGTTATGCGTTATGCGTTATGCGTTATGCGTTATGCGTTACGCATTACGCGTTATGCGTTATACGTTATGCGTTATGCGTTGTGGGTTATGAGTTATACATTATGCGTTATGCGTTATGCGTTATGCATTATGCGTGATCCGTTATGCGTTAGGCGTTATGCGTTTTGCGTTATTCGTTATGCGTTGTGCATTATGCGTTATGCGTTACGCGTTATTTCTTATGCTTTATGCTTTATGCGATATGCGTTTTGCTTTATGCGTTATGCGTTATGCGTTATGCGTTATGCGTTACGCGTTATGCGTTACGCGTTATGCGTTATGCTTTATGCGTTATGCGTTATACGTTATCCGTTATGCGTTATGCGTTATGCGTTATGCGTTATGCGTTGTGGGTTATGAGTTATACATTATGCGTTATGCGTTATGCGTTATGCATTATGCGTTATGCGTTATGCGTTATGCGTTATGCGTTATGAGTAATGCGTGATCCGTTATGTGTTATGCGTTATGCGTTATGCGTTATGCGTTATGCGTTATGCGTTATGCGTTATGCGTTATTCGTTATGCGTTATGCGTTATGCGTTATGCGTTATGCGTTATGCGTTATGCGTTGTGCGTTATGCGTTATGCGTTATGAGTAATGCTTGATCCGATATGCGTTATGCGTTAAGCGTTATGCGTTATGCGATATTCGTTATGTGTTATGCGTTATGCGTAATGCGTTATGCGTTATGAGTAATGCTTGATCCGATATCCGTTATGCGTTATGCGTTATGAGTAATGCTGGATCCGTTATGCGTCATGCGTTATGCGTTATGCGTTATGCGTTATGCGTTATGCGTTATGCGTTATGCGTTATGCGTTATGCGTTATGCGTTATGCGTTATGCGTTGTGCGTTGTGTGTTCTGCGTTATGCGTTTTGCGTTATGTGTTATGCGTTATGCGTTATGCGTTATGCGTTATGAGTTATGCGATATGCGTTATGCTGTGTGCGTTATGCGTTATGCGTTATGAGAAATGCGTGATCCGTCATGCGTTATGCATTATGCGTTATGCGTTATGCGTTATGCGTTATGCGTTATGCGTTATGCGTTATGCGTTATGCGTTATGCGTTATGCGTTATGCGTTATGCGTTATGCGTTATGCGTTATGAGTAATGCGTGATCCGTTATGCGTTATGCGTTATGCGTTATGCGTTATGCGCTATGCGTTATGAGTAATGCGTGATCCGTTACGCGTTATGCGTTCTGCGTTATGAGTTATGCGTGATCCGTTATGCGTTATGCGATATTCGTTATGTGTTATGCGTTATGTGTTATGCGTTATGCGTTATGCGTTATGCGTTATGCGTTATGCGTTATGAGTAATGCGTGATCCGTTATGCGTTATGCGTTATGCGTTATGCGTTATGCGTTATGCGTTATGCGTTATGCGTTATGCTTTATGCATTATGCGTTATGCGTTATGCGTTGTTCGTTATGCGTTATGCGATGTGCGTTATATTTTTGCGTTATGTGTTATGCGTAATGCGTTATGCGTTATGCGTGTTGCGTTATGCGTTTTGCGTTATTCGTTATGCGTTATGCGTTATGCGTTATGCGTTATGCGTTATGCGTTATGCGTTATGCGTTATGCGTTATGCGTTATGCGTTATGCGTTATGCGTTATGCGTTATGCGTTATGAGTAATGCGTGATCCGTTATGCGTTATGCGTTATGCGTTATGCGTTATGCGTTATGCGTTATGAGTAATGCGTGATCCGTTACGCGTTATGCGTTCTGCGTTATGAGTTATGCGTGATCCGTTATGCGTTATGCGATATTCGTTATGTGTTATGCGTTATGTGTTATGCGTTATGCGTTATGCGTTATGCGTTATGCGTTATGCGTTATGAGTAATGCGTGATCCGTTATGCGTTATGCGTTATGCGTTATGCGTTATGCGTTATGCTTTATGCATTATGCGTTATGCGTTATGCGTTGTTCGTTATTCGTTATGCGATGTGCGTTATATTTTTGCGTTATGTGTTATGCGTAATGCGTTATGCGTTATACGTTTGCGTTATGCGTTATGCGTTATGCTATATGCGTTATGCGTTATGCGTTATGCGTTATGCGTTATGCGTTACGCATTACGCGTTATGCGTTATGCGTTATGCGTTATGCGTTGTGGGTTATGAGTTATACATTATGCGTTATGCGTTATGCGTTATGCGTTATGCATTATGCGTTATGCGTTATGCGTTATGCGTTATGCGTTATGAGTAATGCGTGATCCGTTATGTGTTATGCGTTATGCGTTATGCGTTATGCGTTATGCGTTATGCGCTATGCGTTATGCGTTATTCGTTATGCGTTATGCGTTATGCGTTATGCGTTATGCGTTATGCGTTATGCGTTGTGCGTTATGCGTTATGCGTTATGAGTAGTGCTTGATCCGATATGCGTTATGCGTTATGCGTTATGCGTTATGCGATATTCGTTATGTGTTATGCGTTATGCGTTATGCGTTATGAGTAATGCGTGATCCGTTATGCGTTATGTGTTATGCGTTATGCGTTATGCGTTATGCGTTATGCGTTATGCGTTATGCGGTATGCCGTATGCGTTATGCGTTATGAGTAATGCGTGATCCGTTATGCGTTATGCGTTATGCGTTATGCGTTATGCGTTATGCGTTATGCGTTTTGCGTTATGCGTTATGCGTTATGAGTAATGCGTGATCCGTTATGCGTTATGCGTTATGCGTTTTGCGTTATGCGTTATGCGTTATGCGTTATGCGTTATGCTGTGTGCGTTATGCGTTATGCGTTATGCGTTATGCTGTGTGCGTTATGCATTATGTGATATGAGAAATGCGTGATCCGTCATGCGTTATGCATTATGAGTTATGCGTTATACGTAATGCGTTATGCGTTATGAGTAATGCTTGATCCGATATCCGTTATGCGTTATGCGTTATGAGTAATGCTGGATCCGTTATGCGTTATGCGTTATGCGTTATGCGTTATGCGTTATGCGTTATGCGTTGTGCGTTGTGTGTTCTGCGTTATGCGTTTTGCGTTATGCGTTATGCGTTATGCGTTATGCGTTATGCGTTATGAGTTATGCGTTATGCGTTATGCTGTGTGCGTTATGCGTTATGCGTTATGAGAAATGCGTGATCCGTCATGCGTTATGCATTATGCGTTATGCGTTATACGTAATGCGTTATGCGTTATGAGTAATGCTTGATCCGATATCCGTTATGCGTTATGCGTTATGAGTAATGCTGGATCCGTTATGCGTTATGCGTTTTGCGTTATTCGTTATGCGTTGTGCTTTATGCGTTATGCGTTATGCGTTTTGCGTTATGCGTTATGCGTTATGAGTTATGCGTTATGCGTTATGCGTTATGCGTTCTGCGTTATGCGTTATGCGTTATGCGTTATGCGTTATGCGTTATGCGTTATGCGTTATGCGTTATGCGTTATGCGTTATGCGTTATGCGTTATGCGTTATGCGTTATGCGTTATGCGTTATGCGTTATGCGTTATGTGTAATGCGCTATGCGTTATGCGTTCTGCGTTATGCGTTATGCGTTATGCGTTATGCGTTATGCGTTATGCGTTATGCGTTATGCGTTATGCGTTATGCGTTATGCGTTATGCGTTATGCGTTATGCGTTTTGCGTTATGCGTTATGCGTTATGAGTAATGCGCTATGCGTTATGCGTTATGCGTTATGCGTTATGAGTGATGCGTGATCCGATATGCGTTATGCGTTATGCGTTATGCGTTATGCGTTATGCGTTATGCGTTATGAGTAATGCGTGATCCGTTATGCATTATGCGTTATGCGTTTTGCGTTATGCGTTATGCATTATGCGTTATGCGTTATGCGTTATGCGTTATGCGTTATGCGTTATGCGCTTTGCGTTGTGCGTTATGCGTTATGCGTTATGCGTTATGCGTTATGCGTTATGAGTTATGCGTTATGCGTTATGCGTTATGCGTTATGCGTTATCCGTTATGCGTTATGCGTTATGAGTTATGCGTTATGCGTTATGCGTTATGCGTTATGCGTTATGCGTTATCCGTTATGCGTTATGCGTTATGCGTTGTGCGTTGTGCGTTCTGCGTTATGCGTTTTGCGTTATGCGTTATGCGTTATGCGTTATGCGTTATGCGTTATGCGTTATGCGTTATGCGTTATGCGTTATGCGTTATGCGTTATGCGTTATGCGTTATGCGTTATGCGTTATGCGTTGTGCGTTATGCGTTATGCGTTATGCGTTATGCGTTATGCGTTATGCGTTATGCGTTATGCGTTATGAGTAATGCGTGATCCGTTATGCGTTATGCGTTATGCGTTATGCGTTATGCGTTATGCGTTATGCGTTATGAGTAATGCGTGATCCGTTACGCGTTATGCGTTCTGCGTTATGAGTTATGCGTGATCCGTTATGCGTTATGCGATATTCGTTATGTGTTATGCGTTATGTGTTATGCGTTATGCGTTATGCGTTATGCGTTATGCGTTATGCGTTATGCGTTATGAGTAATGCGTGATCCGTTATGCGTTATGCGTTATGCGTTATGCGTTATGCTTTATGCATTATGCGTTATGCGTTATGCGTTGTTCGTTATGCGTTATGCGATGTGCGTTATATTTTTGCGTTATGTGTTATGCGTAATGCGTTATGCGTTATGCGTTATGCGATTTGCGTTATGCGTTATGCGTTATGCGTTATGCGTTATGCGTTATGCGTTATGCGTTATGCGTTATGCGTTATGCGTTATGCGTTATGCGTTTTGCGTTGTGCGTTGTGCGTTGTGCGTTCTGCGTTATGCGTTTTGCGTTATGCGTTATGCGTTATGCGTTATGCGTTATGCGTTATGCGTTATGCGTTATGCGTTATGCGTTATGCGTTATGCGTTATGCGTTATGCGTTATGCGTTATGCGTTATGAGTAATGCGTGATCCGTTATGCGTTATGCGTTATGCGTTATGCGTTATGCGTTATGAGTAATGCGTGATCCGTTACGCGTTATGCGTTCTGCGTTATGAGATATGCGTGATCCGTTATGCGTTATGCGATATTCGTTATGTGTTATGCGTTATGTGTTATGCGTTATGCGTTATGCGTTATGCGTTATGCGTTATGCGTTATGCGTTATGCGTTATGCGTTATGCGTTATGAGTAATGCGTGATCCGTTATGCGTTATGCGTTATGCGTTATGCGCTATGCGTTATGCGTTATGCGTTATGAGTAATGCGTTATGCGTTATGAGTAATGCGTGATCCGTTATGTGTTATACGTTATGAGTGATGCGTGTTCCGTTATGCGTTATGCGATTTGCGTTATGCGTTATGCGTTATGCGTTATGCGTTATGCGTTATGAGTAATGCGTGATCCGTTATGCGTTATGCGTTATGCGTTATGCGCTATGCGTTATGCGTTATGCGTTATGAGTAATGCGTTATGCGTTATGAGTAATGCGAGATCCGTTATGCTATATGCGTTATACGCTATGAGTAATGCGTGATCCGTTATGTGTTATGCGTTATGCGTTATGCGTTATGCGTTATGCGTTATGCGTTATGCATTATGCGTTATGCGTTATGCGTTATGCGTTATGCGTTATGAGTAATGCGTGATCCGTTATGCGTTATGCGTTATGCGTTATGCGTTATGCGTTATGCGTTATGCGTTATGCGTTATGAGTAATGCGCAATGCGTTATGCGTTATGCGTTATGCGTTATGAGTGATGCGTGATCCGTTATGCGTTATGCGTTATGCGATATTCGTTATGTGTTATGCGTTATGTGTTATGCGTTTTGCGTTATGCGTTATGCGTTATGCGTTATGCGTTATGCGTTATGCGTTATGCGTTTTGCGTTATGCGTTATGCGTTATGCGTTATGCGTTATGCGTTATGCGTTATGCGTTATGCGTTATGCGTTATGCGTTATGAGTAATGCGTGATCCGTTATGCGTTATGCGTTATGCGTTATGCGTTATGCGTTTTGCGTTATGCGTTATGCGTTATGCGTTATGCGTTATGCGTTATGCGTTATGCGTTATGCGTTATGCGTTTTGCGTTATGCGTTATGTGTTATGAGTAATGCGCTATGCGTTATGCGTTATGCGTTATGTGTTATGAGTGATGCGTGATCCGATATGCGTTATGCGTTATGCGTTATGCGTTATGCGTTATGCGTTATGCGTTATGCGTTATGAGTAATGCGTGATCCGTTATGCGTTATGCGTTATGCGTTATGCGTTATGCGTTTTGCGTTATGCGTTATGCGTTATGCGTTATGCGTTATGCGTTATGCGTTATGCGTTATGCGTTATTCGTTATGCGTTATGAGTAATGCGTGATCCGTTATGCGTTATGCGTTATGCGTTATGCGTTTTGCGTTATGCGTTATGCGTTATGCGTTATGCGTTATGCGTTATGCTGTGTGCGTTATGCGTTATGCGTTATGAGAAATGCGTGATCCGTCATGCGTTATGCATTATGCGTTATGCGTTATACGTAATGCGTTATGCGTTATGAGTAATGCTTGATCCGATATCCGTTATGCGTTATGCGTTATGAGTAATGATGGATCCGTTATGCGTTATGCGTTTTGCGTTATTCGTTATGCGTTGTGCTTTTTGCGTTATGCGTTATGGATTATTCGTTATGCGAAATTTGTTATGCGTTATGCGTTATGCGTCATGAGTAATGCGTGATCCGTTATGCGTTATGCGTTATGCGTTATGCGTTATGCGTTATGCATTATGCGTTAGGCGTTGTTCGTTATGCGTTATGCGTTGTGCGTTATACGTTTGCGTTATGCGTTATGCGTTATGCGTTATGCGTTATGCTTTATGCGTTATGCGTTATGCGTTATGCGTTATGCGTTATGCGTTATGCGTTATGCGTTATGCGTTATGCGTTATGCGTTATGCGTTATGCGTTATGCGTTATGCGTTATGCGTTATGCGTTATGAGTAATGCGCAATGCGTTATGCGTTATGCGTTATGCGTTATGAGTGATGCGTGATCCGATATGCGTTATGCGTTATGCGATATTCGTTATGTGTTATGCGTTATGTGTTATGCGTTTTGCGTTATGCGTTATGCGTTATGCGTTATGCGTTATGCGTTATGCGTTATGCGTTATGCGTTATGCGTTATGAGTAATGCGCAATGCGTTATGCGTTATGCGTTATGCGTTATGCGTTATGCGTTATGCGTTATGCGTTATGCGTTATGCGTTATGCGTTATGCGTTATGAGTAATGCGTGATCCGTTATGCGTTATGCGTTATGCGTTATGCGTTATGCGTTATGCGTTATGCGTTATGAGTAATGCGTGATCCGTTACGCGTTATGCGTTCTGCGTTATGAGTTATGCGTGATCCGTTATGCGTTATGCGATATTCGTTATGTGTTATGCGTTATGTGTTATGCGTTATGCGTTATGCGTTATGCGTTATGCGTTATGAGTAATGCGTGATCCGTTATGCGTTATGCGTTATGCGTTATGCGTTATGCTTTATGCATTATGCGTTATGCGTTATGCGTTGTTCGTTATGCGTTATGCGATGTGCGTTATATTTTTGCGTTATGTGTTATGCGTAATGCGTTATGCGTTATGCGTGTTGCGTTATGCGTTATGCGTTATGCGTTATGCGTTATACGTTTGCGTTATGCGTTATGCGTTATGCTATATGCGTTATGCGTTATGCGTTATGCGTTATGCGTTATGCGTTATGCGTTACGCATTACGCGTTATGCGTTATGCGTTATGCGTTATGCGTTGTGGGTTATGAGTTATACATTATGCGTTATGCGTTATGCGTTATGCATTATGCGTTATGCGTTATGCGTTATGCGTTATGCGTTATGCGTTATGCGTTATGCGTTATGCGTTATGCGTTATGCGTTATGCGTTATGCGTTATGCGTTATGCGTTATGAGTAATGCGTGATCCGTTATGCGTTATGCGTTATGCGTTATGCGTTATGCGTTATGAGTAATGCGTGATCCGTTACGCGTTATGCGTTCTGCGTTATGAGATATGCGTGATCCGTTATGCGTTATGCGATATTCGTTATGTGTTATGCGTTATGTGTTATGCGTTATGCGTTATGCGTTATGCGTTATGCGTTATGCGTTATGCGTTATGCGTTATGCGTTATGCGTTATGAGTAATGCGTGATCCGTTATGCGTTATGCGTTATGCGTTATGCGCTATGCGTTATGCGTTATGCGTTATGAGTAATGCGTTATGCGTTATGAGTAATGCGTGATCCGTTATGTGTTATACGTTATGAGTGATGCGTGTTCCGTTATGCGTTATGCGATTTGCGTTATGCGTTATGCGTTATGCGTTATGCGTTATGCGTTATGAGTAATGCGTGATCCGTTATGCGTTATGCGTTATGCGTTATGCGCTATGCGTTATGCGTTATGCGTTATGAGTAATGCGTTATGCGTTATGAGTAATGCGAGATCCGTTATGCTATATGCGTTATACGCTATGAGTAATGCGTGATCCGTTATGTGTTATGCGTTATGCGTTATGCGTTATGCGTTATGCGTTACGCGTTATGCATTATGCGTTATGCGTTATGCGTTATGCGTTATGCGTTATGAGTAATGCGTGATCCGTTATGCGTTATGCGTTATGCGTTATGCGTTATGCGTTATGCGTTATGCGTTATGCGTTATGAGTAATGCGCAATGCGTTATGCGTTATGCGTTATGCGTTATGAGTGATGCGTGATCCGATATGCGTTATGCGTTATGCGATATTCGTTATGTGTTATGCGTTATGTGTTATGCGTTTTGCGTTATGCGTTATGCGTTATGCGTTATGCGTTATGCGTTATGCGTTATGCGTTTTGCGTTATGCGTTATGCGTTATGCGTTATGCGTTATGCGTTATGCGTTATGCGTTATGCGTTATGCGTTATGCGTTATGAGTAATGCGTGATCCGTTATGCGTTATGCGTTATGCGTTATGCGTTATGCGTTTTGCGTTATGCGTTATGCGTTATGCGTTATGCGTTATGCGTTATGCGTTATGCGTTATGCGTTATGCGTTTTGCGTTATGCGTTATGTGTTATGAGTAATGCGCTATGCGTTATGCGTTATGCGTTATGTGTTATGAGTGATGCGTGATCCGATATGCGTTATGCGTTATGCGTTATGCGTTATGCGTTATGCGTTATGCGTTATGCGTTATGCGTTATGAGTAATGCGTGATCCGTTATGCGTTATGCGTTATGCGTTATGCGTTATGCGTTTTGCGTTATGCGTTATGCGTTATGCGTTATGCGTTATGCGTTATGCGTTATGCGTTATGCGTTATTCGTTATGCGTTATGAGTAATGCGTGATCCGTTATGCGTTATGCGTTATGCGTTATGCGTTTTGCGTTATGCGTTATGCGTTATGCGTTATGCGTTATGCGTTATGCTGTGTGCGTTATGCGTTATGCGTTATGAGAAATGCGTGATCCGTCATGCGTTATGCATTATGCGTTATGCGTTATACGTAATGCGTTATGCGTTATGAGTAATGCTTGATCCGATATCCGTTATGCGTTATGCGTTATGAGTAATGATGGATCCGTTATGCGTTATGCGTTTTGCGTTATTCGTTATGCGTTGTGCTTTTTGCGTTATGCGTTATGGATTATTCGTTATGCGAAATTTGTTATGCGTTATGCGTTATGCGTTATGAGTAATGCGTGATCCGTTATGCGTTATGCGTTATGCGTTATGCGTTATGCGTTATGCATTATGCGTTAGGCGTTGTTCGTTATGCGTTATGCGTTGTGCGTTATACGTTTGCGTTATGCGTTATGCGTTATGCGTTATGCGTTATGCTTTATGCGTTATGCGTTATGCGTTATGCGTTATGCGTTATGCGTTATGCGTTATGCGTTATGCGTTATGCGTTATGCGTTATGCGTTATGCGTTATGCGTTATGCGTTATGCGTTATGCGTTATGAGTAATGCGCAATGCGTTATGCGTTATGCGTTATGCGTTATGAGTGATGCGTGATCCGATATGCGTTATGCGTTATGCGATATTCGTTATGTGTTATGCGTTATGTGTTATGCGTTTTGCGTTATGCGTTATGCGTTATGCGTTATGCGTTATGCGTTATGCGTTATGCGTTATGCGTTATGAGTAATGCGCAATGCGTTATGCGTTATGCGTTATGCGTTATGCGTTATGCGTTATGCGTTATGCGTTATGCGTTATGCGTTATGCGTTATGCGTTATGAGTAATGCGTGATCCGTTATGCGTTATGCGTTATGCGTTATGCGTTATGCGTTATGCGTTATGCGTTATGAGTAATGCGTGATCCGTTACGCGTTATGCGTTCTGCGTTATGAGTTATGCGTGATCCGTTATGCGTTATGCGATATTCGTTATGTGTTATGCGTTATGTGTTATGCGTTATGCGTTATGCGTTATGCGTTATGCGTTATGAGTAATGCGTGATCCGTTATGCGTTATGCGTTATGCGTTATGCGTTATGCTTTATGCATTATGCGTTATGCGTTATGCGTTGTTCGTTATGCGTTATGCGATGTGCGTTATATTTTTGCGTTATGTGTTATGCGTAATGCGTTATGCGTTATGCGTGTTGCGTTATGCGTTATGCGTTATGCGTTATGCGTTATACGTTTGCGTTATGCGTTATGCGTTATGCTATATGCGTTATGCGTTATGCGTTATGCGTTACGCATTACGCGTTATGCGTTATGCGTTATGCGTTATGCGTTGTGGGTTATGAGTTATACATTATGCGTTATGCGTTATGCGTTATGCATTATGCGTTATGCGTTATGCGTTATGCGTTATGCGTTATGAGTAATGCGTGATCCGTTATGTGTTATGCGTTATGCGTTATGCGTTATGCGTTATGCGTTATGCGTTATGCGCTATGCGTTATGCGTTATTCGTTATGCGTTATGCGTTATGCGTTATGCGTTATGCGTTATGCGTTATGCGTTGTGCGTTATGCGTTATGCGTTATGAGTAATGCTTGATCCGATATGCGTTATGCGTTATGCGTTATGCGTTATGCGATATTCGTTATGTGTTATGCGTTATGCGTTATGCGTTATGAGTAATGCGTGATCCGTTATGCGTTATGTGTTATGCGTTATGCGTTATGCGTTATGCGTTATGCGTTACGCATTACGCGTTATGCGTTATACGTTATGCGTTATGCGTTGTGGGTTATGAGTTATACATTATGCGTTATGCGTTATGCGTTATGCATTATGCGTGATCCGTTATGCGTTAGGCGTTATGCGTTTTGCGTTATTCGTTATGCGTTGTGCATTATGCGTTATGCGTTACGCGTTATTTCTTATGCTTTATGCTTTATGCGATATGCGTTTTGCTTTATGCGTTATGCGTTATGCGTTATGCGTTATGCGTTACGCGTTATGCGTTACGCGTTATGCGTTATGCTTTATGCGTTATGCGTTATACGTTATCCGTTATGCGTTATGCGTTATGCGTTATGCGTTATGCGTTGTGGGTTATGAGTTATACATTATGCGTTATGCGTTATGCGTTATGCATTATGCGTTATGCGTTATGCGTTATGCGTTATGCGTTATGAGTAATGCGTGATCCGTTATGTGTTATGCGTTATGCGTTATGCGTTATGCGTTATGCGTTATGCGTTATGCGTTATGCGTTATTCGTTATGCGTTATGCGTTATGCGTTATGCGTTATGCGTTATGCGTTATGCGTTGTGCGTTATGCGTTATGCGTTATGAGTAATGCTTGATCCGATATGCGTTATGCGTTAAGCGTTATGCGTTATGCGATATTCGTTATGTGTTATGCGTTATGCGTAATGCGTTATGCGTTATGAGTAATGCTTGATCCGATATCCGTTATGCGTTATGCGTTATGAGTAATGCTGGATCCGTTATGCGTCATGCGTTATGCGTTATGCGTTATGCGTTATGCGTTATGCGTTATGCGTTATGCGTTATGCGTTATGCGTTATGCGTTATGCGTTGTGCGTTGTGTGTTCTGCGTTATGCGTTTTGCGTTATGTGTTATGCGTTATGCGTTATGCGTTATGCGTTATGAGTTATGCGATATGCGTTATGCTGTGTGCGTTATGCGTTATGCGTTATGAGAAATGCGTGATCCGTCATGCGTTATGCATTATGCGTTATGCGTTATGCGTTATGCGTTATGCGTTATGCGTTATGCGTTATGCGTTATGCGTTATGCGTTATGCGTTATGCGTTATGCGTTATGCGTTATGCGTTATGAGTAATGCGTGATCCGTTATGCGTTATGCGTTATGCGTTATGCGTTATGCGCTATGCGTTATGAGTAATGCGTGATCCGTTACGCGTTATGCGTTCTGCGTTATGAGTTATGCGTGATCCGTTATGCGTTATGCGATATTCGTTATGTGTTATGCGTTATGTGTTATGCGTTATGCGTTATGCGTTATGCGTTATGCGTTATGCGTTATGAGTAATGCGTGATCCGTTATGCGTTATGCGTTATGCGTTATGCGTTATGCGTTATGCGTTATGCGTTATGCGTTATGCGTTATGCGTTATGCTTTATGCACTATGCGTTATGCGTTATGCGTTGTTCGTTATGCGTTATGCGATGTGCGTTATATTTTTGCGTTATGTGTTATGCGTAATGCGTTATGCGTTATGCGTGTTGCGTTATGCGTTTTGCGTTATTCGTTATGCGTTATGCGTTATGCGTTATGCGTTATGCGTTATGCGTTATGCGTTATGCGTTATGCGTTATGCGTTATGCGTTATGCGTTATGCGTTATGCGTTATGCGTTATGAGTAATGCGTGATCCGTTATGCGTTATGCGTTATGCGTTATGCGTTATGCGTTATGCGTTATGAGTAATGCGTGATCCGTTACGCGTTATGCGTTCTGCGTTATGAGTTATGCGTGATCCGTTATGCGTTATGCGATATTCGTTATGTGTTATGCGTTATGTGTTATGCGTTATGCGTTATGCGTTATGCGTTATGCGTTATGCGTTATGAGTAATGCGTGATCCGTTATGCGTTATGCGTTATGCGTTATGCGTTATGCGTTATGCTTTATGCATTATGCGTTATGCGTTATGCGTTGTTCGTTATTCGTTATGCGATGTGCGTTATATTTTTGCGTTATGTGTTATGCGTAATGCGTTATGCGTTATACGTTTGCGTTATGCGTTATGCGTTATGCTATATGCGTTATGCGTTATGCGTTATGCGTTATGCGTTATGCGTTACGCATTACGCGTTATGCGTTATGCGTTATGCGTTATGCGTTGTGGGTTATGAGTTATACATTATGCGTTATGCGTTATGCGTTATGCGTTATGCATTATGCGTTATGCGTTATGCGTTATGCGTTATGCGTTATGAGTAATGCGTGATCCGTTATGTGTTATGCGTTATGCGTTATGCGTTATGCGTTATGCGTTATGCGCTATGCGTTATGCGTTATTCGTTATGCGTTATGCGTTATGCGTTATGCGTTATGCGTTATGCGTTATGCGTTGTGCGTTATGCGTTATGCGTTATGAGTAGTGCTTGATCCGATATGCGTTATGCGTTATGCGTTATGCGTTATGCGATATTCGTTATGTGTTATGCGTTATGCGTTATGCGTTATGAGTAATGCGTGATCCGTTATGCGTTATGTGTTATGCGTTATGCGTTATGCGTTATGCGTTATGCGTTATGCGTTATGCGTTATGCGTTATGCGTTATGCGTTTTGCGTTATGCGTTATGCGTTATGAGTAATGCGTGATCCGTTATGCGTTATGCGTTATGCGTTTTGCGTTATGCGTTATGCGTTATGCGTTATGCGTTATGCTGTGTGCGTTATGCGTTATGCGTTATGCGTTATGCTGTGTGCGTTATGCATTATGTGATATGAGAAATGCGTGATCCGTCATGCGTTATGCATTATGAGTTATGCGTTATACGTAATGCGTTATGCGTTATGAGTAATGCTTGATCCGATATCCGTTATGCGTTATGCGTTATGAGTAATGCTGGATCCGTTATGCGTTATGCGTTATGCGTTATGCGTTATGCGTTATGCGTTATGCGTTGTGCGTTGTGTGTTCTGCGTTATGCGTTTTGCGTTATGCGTTATGCGTTATGCGTTATGCGTTATGCGTTATGAGTTATGCGTTATGCGTTATGCTGTGTGCGTTATGCGTTATGCGTTATGAGAAATGCGTGATCCGTCATGCGTTATGCATTATGCGTTATGCGTTATACGTAATGCGTTATGCGTTATGAGTAATGCTTGATCCGATATCCGTTATGCGTTATGCGTTATGAGTAATGCTGGATCCGTTATGCGTTATGCGTTTTGCGTTATTCGTTATGCGTTGTGCTTTATGCGTTATGCGTTATGCGTTTTGCGTTATGCGTTATGCGTTATGAGTTATGCGTTATGCGTTATGCGTTATGCGTTCTGCGTTATGCGTTATGCGTTATGCGTTATGCGTTATGCGTTATGCGTTATGCGTTATGCGTTATGCGTTATGCGTTATGCGTTATGCGTTATGCGTTATGCGTTATGCGTTATGCGTTATGCGTTATGTGTAATGCGCTATGCGTTCTGCGTTCTGCGTTATGCGTTATGCGTTATGCGTTATGCGTTATGCGTTATGCGTTATGCGTTATGCGTTATGCGTTATGCGTTATGCGTTATGCGTTATGCGTTATGCGTTATGCGTTATGAGTAATGCGCTATGCGTTATGCGTTATGCGTTATGAGTGATGCGTGATCCGATATGCGTTATGCGTTATGCGTTATGCGTTTTGCGTTATGCGTTATGCGTTATACGTTATGAGTAATGCGTTATGCGTTATGCGTTATGCATTATGCGTTATGCGTTATGCGTTATGCGTTATGCGTTATGCGTTATGCGTTATGAGTAATGCGCTATGCGTTATGCGTTATGCGTTATGCGTTATGAGTGATGCGTGTTCCGATATGCGTTATGCGTTATGCGTTATGCGTTATGCGTTATGCGTTATGAGTAATGCGTGATTCGTTATGCGTTATGCGTTATGCGTTATGCGTTTTGCGTTATGCGTTATGCGTTATGCGTTATGCGTTATGCGTTATGCGTTATGCGTTATGAGTAATGCGTGATCCGTTATGCGTTATGCGTTATGCGTTATGCGTTTTGCGTTATGCGTTATGCGTTATGCGTTATGCGTTATGCGTTATGCTGTGTGCGTTATGCGTTATGCGTTATGAGAAATGCGTGATCCGTCATGCGTTATGCATTATGCGTTATGCGTTATACGTAATGCGTTATGCGTTATGAGTAATGCTTGATCCGATATCCGTTATGCGTTAAGCGTTATGAGTAATGATGGATCTGTTATGCGTTATGCGTTTTGCGTTATTCGTTATGCGTTGTGCTTTTTGCGTTATGCGTTATGGATTATGCGTTATGCGAAATTCGTTATGCGTTATGCGTTATGAGTAATGCGTGATCCGTTATGCGTTATGCGTTATGCGTTATGCGTTATGCGTTATGCTGTGTGCGTTATGCGTTATGAGAAATGCGTGATCCGTCATGCGTTATGCACTATGCGTTATGCGTTATACGTAATGCGTTATGCGTTATGAGTAATGCTTGATCCGATATCCGTTATGCGTTATGCGTTCTGAGTAATGATGGATCCGTTATGCGTTATGCGTTTTGCGTTATTCGTTATGCGTTGTGCTTTTTGCGTTATGCGTTATGGATTATGCGTTATGCGAAATTCGTTATGCGTTATGCGTTATGCGTTATGAGTAATGCGTGATCCGTTATGCGTTATGCGTTATGTGTTATGCGTTATGCGTTATGCGTTATGCGTTATGCGTTATGCGTTATGCGTTATGAGTAATGCGTGATCCGTTATGCGTTATGCGTTATGCGTTATGCGTTATGCTTTATGCATTATGCGTTATGCGTTATGCGTTGTTCGTTATGCGTTATGCGATGTGCGTTATATTTTTGCGTTATGCGTTATGCGTGTTGCGTTATGCGTTATGCGTTATGCGTTATGCGTTATGCGTTATGCGTTATATGTTTGCGTTATGCGCTATGCGTTATGCTTTATGCGTTATGCGTTATACGTTATGCGTTATGCGTTATGCGTTATGCGTTACGCATTACGCGTTATGCGTTATGCGTTATGCGTTATGCATTATGCGTTAGGCGTTGTTCGTTATGCGTTATGCGTTGTGCGTTATACGTTTGCGTTATGCGTTATGCGTTATGCGTTAAGCTTTTTGCGTTATGCGTTATGGGTTATGCGTTATGCTTTATGCATTATGCGTTATGCGTTATGCGTTATGCATAATCCGTGATCCGTTATGCGTTAGGCGTTATGCGTTTTGCGTTATTCGTTATGCGTTGTGCATTATGCGTTATGCGTTACGCGTTATTTCTTATGCTTTATGCTTTATGCGATATGCGTTTTGCTTTATGCGTTATGCGTTATGCGTTATGCCTTATGCGTTATGCGTTACGCGTTATGCGTTACGCGTTATGCGTTATGCTTTATGCGTTATGCGTTATACGTTATCCGTTATGCGTTATGCGTTATGCGTTATGCGTTGTGGGTTATGAGTTATACATTATGCGTTATGCGTTATGCGTTATGCATTATGCGTTATGCGTTTTGCGTTATGCGTTATGCGTTATGAGTAATGCGTGATCCGTTATGTGTTATGCGTTATGCGTTATGCGTTATGCGTTATGCGTTATGCGTTATGCGTTATGCGTTATTCGTTATGCGTTATGCGTTATGCGTTATGCGTTATGCGCTATGCGTTATGCGTTGTGCGTCATGCGTTATGCGTTATGAGTAATGCTTGATCCGATATGCGTTATGCGTTAAGCGTTATGCGTTATGCGATATTCGTTATGTGTTATGCGTTATGCGTAATGCGTTATGCGTTATGAGTAATGCTTGATCCGATATCCGTTATGCGTTATGCGTTATGAGTAATGCTGGATCCGTTATGCGTTATGCGTTATGCGTTATGCGTTATGCGTTATGCGTTATGCGTTATGCGTTATGCGTTATGCGTTATGCGTTGTGCGTTGTGTGTTCTGCGTTATGCGTTTTGCGTTATGCGTTATGCGTTATGCGTTATGCGTTATGCGTTATGAGTTATGCGATATGCGTTATGCTGTGTGCGTTATGCGTTATGCGTTATGAGAAATGCGTGATCCGTCATGCGTTATGCATTATGCGTTATGCGTTATACGTAATGCGTTATGCGTTATGAGTAATGCTTGATCCGATATCCGTTATGCGTTATGCGTTATGAGTAATGCTGGATCCTTTATGCGTTTTGCGTTATTCGTTATGCGTTATGCGTTATGCGTTATGCGTTATGCGTTATGCGTTATGCGTTATGCGTTATGCGTTATGCGTTATGCGTTATGCGTTATGCGTTATGCGTTATGCGTTATGCGTTATGCGTTATGCGTTATGCGTTATGAGTAATGCGTGATCCGTTATGCGTTATGCGTTATGCGTTATGCGTTATGCGTTATGCGTTATGCGTTATGAGTAATGCGTGATCCGTTACGCGTTATGCGTTCTGCGTTATGAGTTATGCGTGATCCGTTATGCGTTATGCGATATTCGTTATGTGTTATGCGTTATGTGTTATGCGTTATGCGTTATGCGTTATGCGTTATGCGTTATGCGTTATGCGTTATGAGTAATGCGTGATCCGTTATGCGTTATGCGTTATGCGTTATGCTTTATGCATTATGCGTTATGCGTTATGCGTTGTTCGTTATGCGTTATGCGATGTGCGTTATATTTTTGCGTTATGTGTTATGCGTAATGCGTTATGCGTTATGCGTGTTGCGTTATGCGTTATGCGTTATGCGTTATACGTTTGCGTTATGCGTTATGCGTTATGCTTTATGCGTTATGCGTTATGCGTTATGCGTTATGCGTTATGCGTTACGCATTACGCGTTATGCGTTATGCGTTATGCGTTATGCGTTGTGGGTTATGAGTTATACATTATGCGTTATGCGTTATGCGTTATGCGTTATGCGTTATGCGTTATGCGTTATGCGTTATGCGTTATGCGATATTCGTTATGTGTTATGCGTTATGCGTTATGCGTTATGAGTAATGCGTGATCCGTTATGCGTTATGTGTTATGCGTTATGCGTTATGCGTTATGCGTTATGCGTTATGCGGTATGCCGTATGCGTTATGCGTTATGAGTAATGCGTGATCCGTTATGCGTTATGCGTTATGCGTTATGCGTTATGCGTTATGCGTTATGCGTTATGCGTTTTGCGTTATGCGTTATGCGTTATGAGTAATGCGTGATCCGTTATGCGTTATGCGTTATGCGTTTTGCGTTATGCGTTATGCGTTATGCGTTATGCGTTATGCGTTATGCTGTGTGCGTTATGCGTTATGCGATATGAGAAATGCGTGATCCGTCATGCGTTATGCATTATGAGTTATGCGTTATACGTAATGCGTTATGCGTTATGAGTAATGCTTGATCCGATATCCGTTATGCGTTATGCGTTATGAGTAATGCTGGATCCGTTATGCGTTATGCGTTATGCGTTATGCGTTATGCGTTATGCGTTATGCGTTATGCGTTATGCGTTATGCGTTGTGCGTTGTGTGTTCTGCGTTATGCGTTTTGCGTTATGCGTTATGCGTTATGCGTTATGCGTTATGCGTTATGCGTTATGCGTTATGAGTTATGCGTTATGCGTTATGCTGTGTGCGTTATGCGTTATGCGTTATGAGAAATGCGTGATCCGTCATGCGTTATGCATTATGCGTTATGCGTTATACGTAATGCGTTATGCGTTATGAGTAATGCTTGATCCGATATCCGTTATGCGTTATGCGTTATGAGTAATGCTGGATCCGTTATGCGTTATGCGTTTTGCGTTATTCGTTATGCGTTGTGCTTTATGCGTTATGCGTTATGCGTTTTGCGTTATGCGTTATGCGTTATGAGTTATGCGTTATGCGTTATGCGTTATGCGTTCTGCGTTATGCGTTATGCGTTATGCGTTATGCGTTATGCGTTATGCGTTATGCGTTATGCGTTATGCGTTATGCGTTATGCGTTATGCGTTATGCGTTATGAGTAATGCGCTATGCGTTATGCGTTATGCGTTATGAGTGATGCGTGATCCGATATGCGTTATGCGTTATGCGTTATGCGTTATGCGTTATGCGTTTTGCGTTATGCGTCATACGTTATGAGTAATGCGTGATCCGTTATGCGTTATGCGTTATGCGTTTTGCGTTATGCGTTATGCGTTATGCGTTATGCGTTATGCTGTGTGCGTTATGCGTTATGCGTTATGCGTTATGCGTTATGCGTTATGCGTTATGCGTTATGCGTTATGCGTTATGCGTTATGCGTTATGCGTTATGAATAATACGTGATCCGTTACGCGTTATGCGTTCTGCGTTATGAGTTATGCGTGATCCGATATGCGTTATGCGTTATGCGTTATGCGCTTTGCGTTGTGCGTTATGCGTTATGCGTTTTGCGTTATGCGTTATGCGTTATGAGTTATGCGTTATGCGTTATGCGTTATGCATTATGCGTTATGCGTTATGCGTTATGCGTTATGCGTTATGCGTTATGCGTTATGAGTAATGCGCTATGCGTTATGCGTTATGCGTTATGCGTTATGAGTGATGCGTGATCCGATATGCGTTATGCGTTATGCGTTATGCGTTATGCGTTATGCGTTATGCGTTATGAGTAATGCGTGATTCGTTATGCGTTATGCGTTATGCGTTATGCGTTTTGCGTTATGCGTTATGCGTTATGCGTTATGCGTTATGCGTTATGCGTTATGCGTTATGAGTAATGCGTGATCCGTTATGCGTTATGCGTTATGCGTTATGCGTTTTGCGTTATGCGTTATGCGTTATGCGTTATGCGTTATGCGTTATGCTGTGTGCGTTATGCGTTATGCGTTATGAGAAATGCGTGATCCGTCATGCGTTATGCATTATGCGTTATGCGTTATACGTAATGCGTTATGCGTTATGAGTAATGCTTGATCCGATATCCGTTATGCGTTATGCGTTATGAGTAATGATGGATCCGTTATGCGTTATGCGTTTTGCGTTATTCGTTATGCGTTGTGCTTTTTGCGTTATGCGTTATGGATTATGCGTTATGCGAAATTCGTTATGCGTTATGCGTTATGAGTAATGCGTGATCCGTTATGCGTTATGCGTTATGCGTTATGCGTTATGCGTTATGCTGTGTGCGTTATGCGTTATGAGAAATGCGTGATCCGTCATGCGTTATGCACTATGCGTTATGCGTTATACGTAATGCGTTATGCGTTATGAGTAATGCTTGATCCGATATCCGTTATGCGTTATGCGTTATGAGTAATGATGGATCCGTTATGCGTTATGCGTTTTGCGTTATTCGTTATGCGTTGTGCTTTTTGCGTTATGCGTTATGGATTATGCGTTATGCGAAATTCGTTATGCGTTATGCGTTATGCGTTATGAGTAATGCGTGATCCGTTATGCGTTATGCGTTATGCGTTATGCGTTATGCGTTATACGTTATGCGTTATGCGTTGTGCGTTGTGCGTTCTGCGTTATGCGTTTTGCGTTATGCGTTATGCGTTATGCGTTATGCGTTATGCGTTATGCGTTATGCGTTATGCGTTATGCGTTATGCGTTATGCGTTATGCGTTATGCGTTATGCGTTATGCGTTATGCGTTATGCGTTATGCGTTATGAGTAATGCGTGATCCGTTATGCGTTATGCGTTATGCGTTATGCGTTATGCGTTATGCGTTATGAGTAATGCGTGATCCGTTACGCGTTATGCGTTCTGCGTTATGAGTTATGCGTGATCCGTTATGCGTTATGCGATATTCGTTATGCGTTATGCGTTATGTGTTATGCGTTATGCGTTATGCGTTATGCGTTATGCGTTATGCGTTATGCGTAATGCGTTATGAGTAATGCGTGATCCGTTATGCGTTATGCGTTATGCGTTATGCGTTATGCTTTATGCATTATGCGTTATGCGTTATGCGTTGTTCGTTATGCGTTATGCGATGTGCGTTATATTTTTGCGTTATGCGTTATGCGTGTTGCGTTATGCGTTATGCGTTATGCGTTATGCGTTATGCGTTATGCGTTATATGTTTGCGTTATGCGCTATGCGTTATGCTTTATGCGTTATGCGTTATGCGTTATGCGTTATGCGTTATGCGTTACGCATTACGCGTTATGCGTTATGCGTTATGCGTTATGCATTATGCGTTAGGCGTTGTTCGTTATGCGTTGTGCGTTGTGCGTTATACGTTTGCGTTATGCGTTATGCGTTATGCGTTTTGCGTTATGCGTTATGCGTTATGCGTTATGCGTTATGCGTTATGCGTTATGCGTTATGCGTTATGAGTAATGCGTGATCCGTTATGCGTTATGCGTTATGCGTTATGCGTTTTGCGTTATGCGTTATGCGTTATGCGTTATGCGTTATGCGTTATGCGTTACGCATTACGCGTTATGCGTTATGCGTTATGCGTTATGCGTTGTGGGTTATGAGTTATACATTATGCGTTATGCGTTATGCGTTATGCGTTATGCATTATGCGTTATGCGTTATGCGTTATGCGTTATGCGTTATGAGTAATGCGTGATCCGTTATGTGTTATGCGTTATGCGTTATGCGTTATGCGTTATGCGTTATGCGCTATGCGTTATGCGTTATTCGTTATGCGTTATGCGTTATGCGTTATGCGTTATGCGTTATGCGTTATGCGTTGTGCGTTATGCGTTATGCGTTATGAGTAGTGCTTGATCCGATATGCGTTATGCGTTATGCGTTATGCGTTATGCGATATTCGTTATGTGTTATGCGTTATGCGTTATGCGTTATGAGTAATGCGTGATCCGTTATGCGTTATGTGTTATGCGTTATGCGTTATGCGTTATGCGTTATGCGTTATGCGTTATGCGGTATGCCGTATGCGTTATGCGTTATGAGTAATGCGTGATCCGTTATGCGTTATGCGTTATGCGTTATGCGTTATGCGTTATGCGTTATGCGTTTTGCGTTATGCGTTATGCGTTATGAGTAATGCGTGATCCGTTATGCGTTATGCGTTATGCGTTTTGCGTTATGCGTTATGCGTTATGCGTTATGCGTTATGCTGTGTGCGTTATGCGTTATGCGTTATGCGTTATGCGTTATGCGTTATGCTGTGTGCGTTATGCGTTATGCGTTATGCGTTATGCTGTGTGCGTTATGCATTATGTGATATGAGAAATGCGTGATCCGTCATGCGTTATGCATTATGAGTTATGCGTTATACGTAATGCGTTATGCGTTATGAGTAATGCTTGATCCGATATCCGTTATGCGTTATGCGTTATGAGTAATGCTGGATCCGTTATGCGTTATGCGTTATGCGTTATGCGTTATGCGTTATGCGTTATGCGTTGTGCGTTGTGTGTTCTGCGTTATGCGTTTTGCGTTATGCGTTATGCGTTATGCGTTATGCGTTATGCGTTATGAGTTATGCGTTATGCGTTATGCTGTGTGCGTTATGCGTTATGCGTTATGAGAAATGCGTGATCCGTCATGCGTTATGCATTATGCGTTATGCGTTATACGTAATGCGTTATGCGTTATGAGTAATGCTTGATCCGATATCCGTTATGCGTTATGCGTTATGAGTAATGCTGGATCCGTTATGCGTTATGCGTTTTGCGTTATTCGTTATGCGTTGTGCTTTATGCGTTATGCGTTATGCGTTTTGCGTTATGCGTTATGCGTTATGAGTTATGCGTTATGCGTTATGCGTTATGCGTTCTGCGTTATGCGTTATGCGTTATGCGTTATGCGTTATGCGTTATGCGTTATGCGTTATGCGTTATGCGTTATGCGTTATGCGTTATGCGTTATGCGTTATGCGTTATGCGTTATGCGTTATGCGTTATGCGTTATGTGTAATGCGCTATGCGTTATGCGTTCTGCGTTATGCGTTATGCGTTATGCGTTATGCGTTATGCGTTATGCGTTATGCGTTATGCGTTATGCGTTATGCGTTATGCGTTATGCGTTATGCGTTATGCGTTATGCGTTATGAGTAATGCGCTATGCGTTATGCGTTATGCGTTATGAGTGATGCGTGATCCGATATGCGTTATGCGTTATGCGTTATGCGTTTTGCGTTATGCGTTATACGTTATGAGTAATGCGTGATCCGTTATGCGTTATGCGTTATGCGTTTTGCGTTATGCGTTATGCGTTATGCGTTATGCTGTGTGCGTTATGCGTTATGCGTTATGCGTTATGCTGTGTGCGTTATGCGTTATGCGTTATGCGTTATGCGTTATGCGTTATGCGTTATGCGTTATGCGTTATGCGTTATGCGTTATGCGTTATGCGTTATGAATAATACGTGATCCGTTACGCGTTATGCGTTATGCGTTCTGCGTTATGAGTTATGCGTGATCCGATATGCGTTATGCGTTATGCGTTATGCGCTTTGCGTTGTGCGTTATGCGTTATGCGTTTTGCGTTATGCGTTATGCGTTATGAGTTATGCGTTATGCGTTATGCGTTATGCATTATGCGTTATGCGTTATGCGTTATGCGTTATGCGTTATGCGTTATGCGTTATGCGTTATGAGTAATGCGCTATGCGTTATGCGTTATGCGTTATGCGTTATGAGTGATGCGTGATCCGATATGCGTTATGCGTTATGCGTTATGCGTTATGCGTTATGCGTTATGAGTAATGCGTGATTCGTTATGCGTTATGCGTTATGCGTTATGCGTTTTGCGTTATGCGTTATGCGTTATGCGTTATGCGTTATGCGTTATGCGTTATGCGTTATGAGTAATGCGTGATCCGTTATGCGTTATGCGTTATGCGTTATGCGTTTTGCGTTATGCGTTATGCGTTATGCGTTATGCGTTATGCGTTATGCTGTGTGCGTTATGCGTTATGCGTTATGAGAAATGCGTGATCCGTCATGCGTTATGCATTATGCGTTATGCGTTATACGTAATGCGTTATGCGTTATGAGTAATGCTTGATCCGATATCCGTTATGCGTTAAGCGTTATGAGTAATGATGTATCTGTTATGCGTTATGCGTTTTGCGTTATTCGTTATGCGTTGTGCTTTTTGCGTTATGCGTTATGGATTATGCGTTATGCGAAATTCGTTATGCGTTATGCGTTATGAGTAATGCGTGATCCGTTATGCGTTATGCGTTATGCGTTATGCGTCATGCGTTATGCTGTGTGCGTTATGCGTTATGAGAAATGCGTGATCCGTCATGCGTTATGCACTATGCGTTATGCGTTATACGTAATGCGTTATGCGTTATGAGTAATGCTTGATCCGATATCCGTTATGCGTTATGCGTTCTGAGTAATGATGGATCCGTTATGCGTTATGCGTTTTGCGTTATTCGTTATGCGTTGTGCTTTTTGCGTTATGCGTTATGGATTATGCGTTATGCGAAATTCGTTATGCGTTATGCGTTATGCGTTATGAGTAATGCGTGATCCGTTATGCGTTATGCGTTATGTGTTATGCGTTATGCGTTATGCGTTATGCGTTATGCGTTATGCGTTATGCGTTATGAGTAATGCGTGATCCGTTATGCGTTATGCGTTATGCGTTATGCGTTATGCTTTATGCATTATGCGTTATGCGTTATGCGTTGTTCGTTATGCGTTATGCGATGTGCGTTATATTTTTGCGTTATGCGTTATGCGTGTTGCGTTATGCGTTATGCGTTATGCGTTATGCGTTATGCGTTATGCGTTATATGTTTGCGTTATGCGCTATGCGTTATGCTTTATGCGTTATGCGTTATGCGTTATGCGTTATGCGTTATGCGTTATGCGTTACGCATTACGCGTTATGCGTTATGCGTTATGCGTTATGCATTATGCGTTAGGCGTTGTTCGTTATGCGTTATGCGTTGTGCGTTATACGTTTGCGTTATGCGTTATGCGTTATGCGTTAAGCTTTTTGCGTTATGCGTTATGGGTTATGCGTTATGCTTTATGCATTATGCGTTATGCGTTATGCGTTATGCATAATCCGTGATCCGTTATGCGTTAGGCGTTATGCGTTTTGCGTTATTCGTTATGCGTTGTGCATTATGCGTTATGCGTTACGCGTTATTTCTTATGCTTTATGCTTTATGCGATATGCGTTTTGCTTTATGCGTTATGCGTTATGCGTTATGCCTTATGCGTTATGCGTTACGCGTTATGCGTTACGCGTTATGCGTTATGCTTTATGCGTTATGCGTTATACGTTATCCGTTATGCGTTATGCGTTATGCGTTATGCGTTGTGGGTTATGAGTTATACATTATGCGTTATGCGTTATGCGTTATGCATTATGCGTTATGCGTTTTGCGTTATGCGTTATGCGTTATGAGTAATGCGTGATCCGTTATGTGTTATGCGTTATGCGTTATGCGTTATGCGTTATGCGTTATGCGTTATGCGTTATGCGTTATGCGTTATTCGTTATGCGTTATGCGTTATGCGTTATGCGTTATGCGCTATGCGTTATGCGTTGTGCGTCATGCGTTATGCGTTATGAGTAATGCTTGATCCGATATGCGTTATGCGTTAAGCGTTATGCGTTATGCGATATTCGTTATGTGTTATGCGTTATGCGTAATGCGTTATGCGTTATGAGTAATGCTTGATCCGATATCCGTTATGCGTTATGCGTTATGAGTAATGCTGGATCCGTTATGCGTTATGCGTTATGCGTTATGCGTTATGCGTTATGCGTTATGCGTTATGCGTTATGCGTTATGCGTTATGCGTTATGCGTTATGCGTTGTGCGTTGTGTGTTCTGCGTTATGCGTTTTGCGTTATGCGTTATGCGTTATGCGTTATGCGTTATGCGTTATGAGTTATGCGATATGCGTTATGCTGTGTGCGTTATGCGTTATGCGTTATGAGAAATGCGTGATCCGTCATGCGTTATGCATTATGCGTTATGCGTTATACGTAATGCGTTATGCGTTATGAGTAATGCTTGATCCGATATCCGTTATGCGTTATGCGTTATGAGTAATGCTGGATCCTTTATGCGTTTTGCGTTATTCGTTATGCGTTATGCGTTATGCGTTATGCGTTATGCGTTATGCGTTATGCGTTATGCGTTATGCGTTATGCGTTATGCGTTATGCGTTATGCGTTATGCGTTATGCGTTATGCGTTATGCGTTATGCGTTATGCGTTATGAGTAATGCGTGATCCGTTATGCGTTATGCGTTATGCGTTATGCGTTATGCGTTATGCGTTATGCGTTATGAGTAATGCGTGATCCGTTACGCGTTATGCGTTCTGCGTTATGAGTTATGCGTGATCCGTTATGCGTTATGCGATATTCGTTATGTGTTATGCGTTATGTGTTATGCGTTATGCGTTATGCGTTATGCGTTATGCGTTATGCGTTATGCGTTATGAGTAATGCGTGATCCGTTATGCGTTATGCGTTATGCGTTATGCTTTATGCATTATGCGTTATGCGTTATGCGTTATGCGTTGTTCGTTATGCGTTATGCGATGTGCGTTATATTTTTGCGTTATGTGTTATGCGTAATGCGTTATGCGTTATGCGTGTTGCGTTATGCGTTATGCGTTATGCGTTATACGTTTGCGTTATGCGTTATGCGTTATGCTTTATGCGTTATGCGTTATGCGTTATGCGTTATGCGTTATGCGTTACGCATTACGCGTTATGCGTTATGCGTTATGCGTTATGCGTTGTGGGTTATGAGTTATACATTATGCGTTATGCGTTATGCGTTATGCGTTATGCGTTATGCGTTATGCGTTATGCGTTATGCGTTATGCGATATTCGTTATGTGTTATGCGTTATGCGTTATGCGTTATGAGTAATGCGTGATCCGTTATGCGTTATGCGTTATGCGTTATGCGTTATGCGTTATGCGTTATGCGTTATGCGGTATGCCGTATGCGTTATGCGTTATGAGTAATGCGTGATCCGTTATGCGTTATGCGTTATGCGTTATGCGTTATGCGTTATGCGTTATGCGTTATGCGTTTTGCGTTATGCGTTATGCGTTATGAGTAATGCGTGATCCGTTATGCGTTATGCGTTATGCGTTTTGCGTTATGCGTTATGCGTTATGCGTTATGCGTTATGCGTTATGCTGTGTGCGTTATGCGTTATGCGATATGAGAAATGCGTGATCCGTCATGCGTTATGCATTATGAGTTATGCGTTATACGTAATGCGTTATGCGTTATGAGTAATGCTTGATCCGATATCCGTTATGCGTTATGCGTTATGAGTAATGCTGGATCCGTTATGCGTTATGCGTTATGCGTTATGCGTTATGCGTTATGCGTTATGCGTTATGCGTTATGCGTTATGCGTTGTGCGTTGTGTGTTCTGCGTTATGCGTTTTGCGTTATGCGTTATGCGTTATGCGTTATGCGTTATGCGTTATGAGTTATGCGTTATGCGTTATGCTGTGTGCGTTATGCGTTATGCGTTATGAGAAATGCGTGATCCGTCATGCGTTATGCATTATGCGTTATGCGTTATACGTAATGCGTTATGCGTTATGAGTAATGCTTGATCCGATATCCGTTATGCGTTATGCGTTATGAGTAATGCTGGATCCGTTATGCGTTATGCGTTTTGCGTTATTCGTTATGCGTTGTGCTTTATGCGTTATGCGTTATGCGTTTTGCGTTATGCGTTATGCGTTATGAGTTATGCGTTATGCGTTATGCGTTATGCGTTCTGCGTTATGCGTTATGCGTTATGCGTTATGCGTTATGCGTTATGCGTTATGCGTTATGCGTTATGCGTTATGCGTTATGCGTTATGCGTTATGCGTTATGAGTAATGCGCTATGCGTTATGCGTTATGCGTTATGAGTGATGCGTGATCCGATATGCGTTATGCGTTATGCGTTATGCGTTATGCGTTTTGCGTTATGCGTCATACGTTATGAGTAATGCGTGATCCGTTATGCGTTATGCGTTATGCGTTTTGCGTTATGCGTTATGCGTTATGCGTTATGCGTTATGCTGTGTGCGTTATGCGTTATGCGTTATGCGTTATGCGTTATGCGTTATGCGTTTTGCGTTATGCGTTATGCGTTATGCGTTATGCGTTATGCGTTATGCGTTATGAATAATACGTGATCCGTTACGCGTTATGCGTTCTGCGTTATGAGTTATGCGTGATCCGATATGCGTTATGCGTTATGCGTTATGCGCTTTGCGTTGTGCGTTATGCGTTATGCGTTTTGCGTTATGCGTTATGCGTTATGAGTTATGCGTTATGCGTTATGCGTTATGCATTATGCGTTATGCGTTATGCGTTATGCGTTATGCGTTATGCGTTATGCGTTATGAGTAATGCGCTATGCGTTATGCGTTATGCGTTATGCGTTATGAGTGATGCGTGATCCGATATGCGTTATGCGTTATGCGTTATGCGTTATGCGTTATGCGTTATGCGTTATGAGTAATGCGTGATTCGTTATGCGTTATGCGTTATGCGTTATGCGTTTTGCGTTATGCGTTATGCGTTATGCGTTATGCGTTATGCGTTATGCGTTATGCGTTATGAGTAATGCGTGATCCGTTATGCGTTATGCGTTATGCGTTATGCGTTTTGCGTTATGCGTTATGCGTTATGCGTTATGCGTTATGCGTTATGCTGTGTGCGTTATGCGTTATGCGTTATGAGAAATGCGTGATCCGTCATGCGTTATGCATTATGCGTTATGCGTCATACGTAATGCGTTATGCGTTATGAGTAATGCTTGATCCGATATCCGTTATGCGTTATGCGTTATGAGTAATGATGGATCCGTTATGCGTTATGCGTTTTGCGTTATTCGTTATGCGTTGTGCTTTTTGCGTTATGCGTTATGGATTATGCGTTATGCGAAATTCGTTATGCGTTATGCGTTATGAGTAATGCGTGATCCGTTATGCGTTATGCGTTATGCGTTATGCGTTATGCGTTATGCTGTGTGCGTTATGCGTTATGAGAAATGCGTGATCCGTCATGCGTTATGCACTATGCGTTATGCGTTATACGTAATGCGTTATGCGTTATGAGTAATGCTTGATCCGATATCCGTTATGCGTTATGCGTTATGAGTAATGATGGATCCGTTATGCGTTATGCGTTTTGCGTTATTCGTTATGCGTTGTGCTTTTTGCGTTATGCGTTATGGATTATGCGTTATGCGAAATTCGTTATGCGTTATGCGTTATGCGTTATGAGTAATGCGTGATCCGTTATGCGTTATGCGTTATGCGTTATGCGTTATGCGTTATACGTTATGCGTTATGCGTTGTGCGTTGTGCGTTCTGCGTTATGCGTTTTGCGTTATGCGTTATGCGTTATGCGTTATGCGTTATGCGTTATGCGTTATGCGTTATGCGTTATGCGTTATGCGTTATGCGTTATGCGTTATGCGTTATGCGTTATGCGTTATGCGTTATGAGTAATGCGTTATCCGTTATGCGTTATGCGTTATGCGTTATGCGTTATGCGTTATGCGTTATGAGTAATGCGTGATCCGTTACGCGTTATGCGTTCTGCGTTATGAGTTATGCGTGATCCGTTATGCGTTATGCGATATTCGTTATGTGTTATGCGTTATGTGTTATGCGTTATGCGTTATGCGTTATGCGTTATGCGTTATGCGTTATGCGTAATGCGTTATGAGTAATGCGTGATCCGTTATGCGTTATGCGTTATGCGTTATGCGTTATGCTTTATGCATTATGCGTTATGCGTTATGCGTTGTTCGTTATGCGTTATGCGATGTGCGTTATATTTTTGCGTTATGCGTTATGCGTGTTGCGTTATGCGTTATGCGTTATGCGTTATGCGTTATGCGTTATGCGTTATGCGTTATATGTTTGCGTTATGCGCTATGCGTTATGCTTTATGCGTTATGCGTTATGCGTTATGCGTTATGCGTTATGCGTTACGCATTACGCGTTATGCGTTATGCGTTATGCGTTATGCATTATGCGTTAGGCGTTGTTCGTTATGCGTTGTGCGTTGTGCGTTATACGTTTGCGTTATGCGTTATGCGTTATGCGTTTTGCGTTATGCGTTATGCGTTATGCGTTATGCGTTATGCGTTATGCGTTATGCGTTATGAGTAATGCGTGATCCGTTATGCGTTATGCGTTATGCGTTATGCGTTTTGCGTTATGCGTTATGCGTTATGCGTTATGCGTTATGCGTTATGCTGTGTGCGTTATGCGTTATGCGTTATGAGAAATGCTTGATCCGATATCCGTTATGCGTTATGCGTTATGAGTAATGATGGATCCGTTATGCGTTATGCGTTTTGCGTTATTCGTTATGCGTTGTGCTTTTTGCGTTATGCGTTATGGATTATGCGTTATGCGAAATTCGTTATGCGTTATGCGTTATGCGTTATGAGTAATGCGTGATCCGTTATGCGTTATGCGTTATGCGTTATGCGTTATGCTGTGTGCGTTATGCGTTATGCGTTATGCTGTGTGCGTTATGCGTTATGCGTTATGAGAAATGCGTGATCCGTCATGCGTTATGCATTATGCGTTATGCGTTATACGTAATGCGTTATGCGTTATGAGTAATGCTTGATCCGATATCCGTTATGCGTTATGCGTTATGAGTAATGCTGGATCCGTTATGCGTTATGCGTTATGCGTTATGCGTTATGCGTTATGAGTTATGCGTTATGCGTTATGCGTTATGCGTTATGCGTTATGCGTTATGCGTTATGCGTTGTGCGTTGTGCGTTCTGCGTTATGCGTTTTGCGTTATGCGTTATGCGTTATGCGTTATGCGTTATGAGTTATGCGTTATGCGTTATGCTGTGTGCGTTATGCGTTATGCGTTATGAGAAATGCGTGATCCGTCATGCGTTATGCATTATGCGTTATGCGTTATACGTAATGCGTTATGCGTTATGAGTAATGCTTGATCCGATATCCGTTATGCGTTATGCGTTATGAGTAATGCTGGATCCGTTATGCGTTATGCGTTTTGCGTTATTCGTTATGCGTTGTGCTTTATGCGTTATGCGTTATGCGTTATGCGTTATGCGTTATGCGTTATGCGTTATGCGTTATGCGTTATGCGTTATGCGTTATGCGTTATGCGTTATGAGTAATGCGTGATCCGTTATGCGTTATGCGTTATGCGTTATGCGTTATGCGTTATACGTTATGCGTTATGCGTTGTGCGTTGTGCGTTCTGCGTTATGCGTTTTGCGTTATGCGTTATGCGTTATGCGTTATGCGTTATGCGTTATGCGTTATGCGTTATGCGTTATGCGTTATGCGTTATGCGTTATGCGTTATGCGTTATGCGTTATGCGTTATGCGTTATGAGTAATGCGTGATCCGTTATGCGTTATGCGTTATGCGTTATGCGTTATGCGTTATGCGTTATGAGTAATGCGTGATCCGTTACGCGTTATGCGTTCTGCGTTATGAGTTATGCGTGATCCGTTATGCGTTATGCGATATTCGTTATGTGTTATGCGTTATGTGTTATGCGTTATGCGTTATGCGTTATGCGTTATGCGTTATGCGTTATGCGTAATGCGTTATGAGTAATGCGTGATCCGTTATGCGTTATGCGTTATGCGTTATGCGTTATGCTTTATGCATTATGCGTTATGCGTTATGCGTTGTTCGTTATGCGTTATGCGATGTGCGTTATATTTTTGCGTTATGCGTTATGCGTGTTGCGTTATGCGTTATGCGTTATGCGTTATGCGTTATGCGTTATGCGTTATATGTTTGCGTTATGCGCTATGCGTTATGCTTTATGCGTTATGCGTTATGCGTTATGCGTTATGCGTTATGCGTTACGCATTACGCGTTATGCGTTATGCGTTATGCGTTATGCATTATGCGTTAGGCGTTGTTCGTTATGCGTTGTGCGTTGTGCGTTATACGTTTGCGTTATGCGTTATGCGTTATGCGTTTTGCGTTATGCGTTATGCGTTATGCGTTATGCGTTATGCGTTATGCGTTATGCGTTATGAGTAATGCGTGATCCGTTATGCGTTATGCGTTATGCGTTATGCGTTTTGCGTTATGCGTTATGCGTTATGCGTTATGCGTTATGCGTTATGCTGTGTGCGTTATGCGTTATGCGTTATGAGAAATGCGTTATCCGTCATGCGTTATGCATTATGCGTTATGCGTTATACGTAATGCGTTATGCGTTATGAGTAATGCTTGATCCGATATCCGTTATGCGTTATGCGTTATGAGTAATGATGGATCCGTTATGCGTTATGCGTTTTGCGTTATTCGTTATGCGTTGTGCTTTTTGCGTTATGCGTTATGGATTATGCGTTATGCGAAATTCGTTATGCGTTATGCGTTATGCGTTATGAGTAATGCGTGATCCGTTATGCGTTATGCGTTATGCGTTATGCGTTATGCTGTGTGCGTTATGCGTTATGCGTTATGCTGTGTGCGTTATGCGTTATGCGTTATGAGAAATGCGTGATCCGTCATGCGTTATGCATTATGCGTTATGCGTTATACGTAATGCGTTATGCGTTATGAGTAATGCTTGATCCGATATCCGTTATGCGTTATGCGTTATGAGTAATGCTGGATCCGTTATGCGTTATGCGTTATGCGTTATGCGTTATGCGTTATGAGTTATGCGTTATGCGTTATGCGTTATGCGTTATGCGTTATGCGTTATGCGTTATGCGTTGTGCGTTGTGCGTTCTGCGTTATGCGTTTTGCGTTATGCGTTATGCGTTATGCGTTATGCGTTATGAGTTATGCGTTATGCGTTATGCTGTGTGCGTTATGCGTTATGCGTTATGAGTGATGCGTGATCCGATATGCGTTATGCGTTATGCGTTATGCGTTATGCGTTTTGCGTTATGCGTCATACGTTATGAGTAATGCGTGATCCGTTATGCGTTATGCGTTATGCGTTTTGCGTTATGCGTTATGCGTTATGCGTTATGCGTTATGCTGTGTGCGTTATGCGTTATGCGTTATGCGTTATGCGTTATGCGTTATGCGTTTTGCGTTATGCGTTATGCGTTATGCGTTATGCGTTATGCGTTATGCGTTATGCGTTATGAATAATACGTGATCCGTTACGCGTTATGCGTTCTGCGTTATGAGTTATGCGTGATCCGATATGCGTTATGCGTTATGCGTTATGCGCTTTGCGTTGTGCGTTATGCGTTATGCGTTTTGCGTTATGCGTTATGCGTTATGAGTTATGCGTTATGCGTTATGCGTTATGCATTATGCGTTATGCGTTATGCGTTATGCGTTATGCGTTATGCGTTATGCGTTATGAGTAATGCGCTATGCGTTATGCGTTATGCGTTATGCGTTATGAGTGATGCGTGATCCGATATGCGTTATGCGTTATGCGTTATGCGTTATGCGTTATGCGTTATGCGTTATGAGTAATGCGTGATTCGTTATGCGTTATGCGTTATGCGTTATGCGTTTTGCGTTATGCGTTATGCGTTATGCGTTATGCGTTATGCGTTATGCGTTATGCGTTATGAGTAATGCGTGATCCGTTATGCGTTATGCGTTATGCGTTATGCGTTTTGCGTTATGCGTTATGCGTTATGCGTTATGCGTTATGCGTTATGCTGTGTGCGTTATGCGTTATGCGTTATGAGAAATGCGTGATCCGTCATGCGTTATGCATTATGCGTTATGCGTCATACGTAATGCGTTATGCGTTATGAGTAATGCTTGATCCGATATCCGTTATGCGTTATGCGTTATGAGTAATGATGGATCCGTTATGCGTTATGCGTTTTGCGTTATTCGTTATGCGTTGTGCTTTTTGCGTTATGCGTTATGGATTATGCGTTATGCGAAATTCGTTATGCGTTATGCGTTATGAGTAATGCGTGATCCGTTATGCGTTATGCGTTATGCGTTATGCGTTATGCGTTATGCTGTGTGCGTTATGCGTTATGAGAAATGCGTGATCCGTCATGCGTTATGCACTATGCGTTATGCGTTATACGTAATGCGTTATGCGTTATGAGTAATGCTTGATCCGATATCCGTTATGCGTTATGCGTTATGAGTAATGATGGATCCGTTATGCGTTATGCGTTTTGCGTTATTCGTTATGCGTTGTGCTTTTTGCGTTATGCGTTATGGATTATGCGTTATGCGAAATTCGTTATGCGTTATGCGTTATGCGTTATGAGTAATGCGTGATCCGTTATGCGTTATGCGTTATGCGTTATGCGTTATGCGTTATACGTTATGCGTTATGCGTTGTGCGTTGTGCGTTCTGCGTTATGCGTTTTGCGTTATGCGTTATGCGTTATGCGTTATGCGTTATGCGTTATGCGTTATGCGTTATGCGTTATGCGTTATGCGTTATGCGTTATGCGTTATGCGTTATGCGTTATGCGTTATGCGTTATGAGTAATGCGTGATCCGTTATGCGTTATGCGTTATGCGTTATGCGTTATGCGTTATGCGTTATGAGTAATGCGTGATCCGTTACGCGTTATGCGTTCTGCGTTATGAGTTATGCGTGATCCGTTATGCGTTATGCGATATTCGTTATGTGTTATGCGTTATGTGTTATGCGTTATGCGTTATGCGTTATGCGTTATGCGTTATGCGTTATGCGTAATGCGTTATGAGTAATGCGTGATCCGTTATGCGTTATGCGTTATGCGTTATGCGTTATGCTTTATGCATTATGCGTTATGCGTTATGCGTTGTTCGTTATGCGTTATGCGATGTGCGTTATATTTTTGCGTTATGCGTTATGCGTGTTGCGTTATGCGTTATGCGTTATGCGTTATGCGTTATGCGTTATGCGTTATATGTTTGCGTTATGCGCTATGCGTTATGCTTTATGCGTTATGCGTTATGCGTTATGCGTTATGTGTTATGCGTTACGCATTACGCGTTATGCGTTATGCGTTATGCGTTATGCATTATGCGTTAGGCGTTGTTCGTTATGCGTTGTGCGTTGTGCGTTATACGTTTGCGTTATGCGTTATGCGTTATGCGTTTTGCGTTATGCGTTATGCGTTATGCGTTATGCGTTATGCGTTATGCGTTATGCGTTATGAGTAATGCGTGATCCGTTATGCGTTATGCGTTATGCGTTATGCGTTTTGCGTTATGCGTTATGCGTTATGCGTTATGCGTTATGCGTTATGCTGTGTGCGTTATGCGTTATGCGTTATGAGAAATGCGTTATCCGTCATGCGTTATGCATTATGCGTTATGCGTTATACGTAATGCGTTATGCGTTATGAGTAATGCTTGATCCGATATCCGTTATGCGTTATGCGTTATGAGTAATGATGGATCCGTTATGCGTTATGCGTTTTGCGTTATTCGTTATGCGTTGTGCTTTTTGCGTTATGCGTTATGGATTATGCGTTATGCGAAATTCGTTATGCGTTATGCGTTATGCGTTATGAGTAATGCGTGATCCGTTATGCGTTATGCGTTATGCGTTATGCGTTATGCTGTGTGCGTTATGCGTTATGCGTTATGCTGTGTGCGTTATGCGTTATGCGTTATGAGAAATGCGTGATCCGTCATGCGTTATGCATTATGCGTTATGCGTTATACGTAATGCGTTATGCGTTATGAGTAATGCTTGATCCGATATCCGTTATGCGTTATGCGTTATGAGTAATGCTGGATCCGTTATGCGTTATGCGTTATGCGTTATGCGTTATGCGTTATGAGTTATGCGTTATGCGTTATGCGTTATGCGTTATGCGTTATGCGTTATGCGTTATGCGTTGTGCGTTGTGCGTTCTGCGTTATGCGTTTTGCGTTATGCGTTATGCGTTATGCGTTATGCGTTATGAGTTATGCGTTATGCGTTATGCTGTGTGCGTTATGCGTTATGCGTTATGAGAAATGCGTGATCCGTCATGCGTTATGCATTATGCGTTATGCGTTATACGTAATGCGTTATGCGTTATGAGTAATGCTTGATCCGATATGCGTTATGCGTTATGCGTTATGAGTAATGCTGGATCCGTTATGCGTTATGCGTTTTGCGTTATTCGTTATGCGTTGTGCTTTATGCGTTATGCGTTATGCGTTATGCGTTATGCGTTATGCGTTATGCGTTATGCGTTATGCGTTATGCGTTATGCGTTATGCGTTATGCGTTATGAGTAATGCGTGATCCGTTATGCGTTATGCGTTATGCGTTATGCGTTATGCGTTATGCGTTATGCGTTATGCGTTATGCGTTATGAGTAATGCGTGATCCGTTACGCGTTATGCGTTCTGCGTTATGAGTTATGCGTGATCCGTTATGCGTTATGCGATATTCGTTATGTGTTATGCGTTATGTGTTATGCGTTATGCGTTATGCGTTATGCGTTATGCGTTATGAGTAATGCGTGATCCGTTATGCGTTATGCGTTATGCGTTATGCGTTATGCTTTATGCATTATGCGTTATGCGTTATGCGTTGTTCGTTATGCGTTATGCGATGTGCGTTATATTTTTGCGTTATGTGTTATGCGTAATGCGTTATGCGTTATGCGTTATGCGATTTGCGTTATGCGTTATGCGTTATGCGTTATGCGTTATGCGTTATGCGTTATGCGTTATGCGTTTTGCGTTATGCGTTATGCGTTATGCGTTAGGAGTAATGCGTGATCCGTTATGCGTTATGCGTTTTGCGTTATGCGTTATGCGTTATGAATAATACGTCATCCGTTACGCGTTATGCGTTATGCGTTCTGCGTTATGAGTTATGCGTGATCCGATATGCGTTATGCGTTATGCGTTATGCGTTATGCGTCATGCGCTTTGCGTTGTGCGTTATGCGTTATGCGTGTTGCGTTATGCGTTATGCGTTATGAGTTATGCGTTATGCGTTATGCGTTATGCGTTATGCGTTATGCGTTATGCGTTATGCGTTATGCGTTATGCGTTATGCGTTATGCGTTATGCGTTATGAGTAATGCGCTATGCGTTATGCGTTATGCGTTATGCGTTATGAGTGATGCGTGATCCGATATGCGTTATGCGTTATGCGTTATGCGTTATGAGTAATGCGTGATCCGTTATGCGTTATGCGTTATGCGTTATGCGTTTTGCCTTATGCGTTATGCGTTATGCGTTATGCGTTATGCGTTATGAGTAATGCGTGATCCGTTATGCGTTATGCGTTATGCGTTATGCGTTTTGCGTTATGCGTTATGCGTTATGCGTTATGCGTTATGCGTTATGCTGTGTGCGTTATGCGTTATGCGTTATGAGAAATGCGTGATCCGTCATGCGTTATGCATTATGCGTTATGCGTTATACGTAATGCGTTATGCGTTATGAGTAATGCTTGATCCGATATCCGTTATGCGTTATGCGTTATGAGTAATGATGGATCCGTTATGCGTTATGCGTTTTGCGTTATTCGTTATGCGTTGTGCTTTTTGCGTTATGCGTTATGGATTATGCGTTATGCGAAATTCGTTATGCGTTATGCGTTATGCGTTATGAGTAATGCGTGATCCGTTATGCGTTATGCGTTATGCGTTATGCGTTATGCTGTGTGCGTTATGCGTTATGCGTTATGAGAAATGCGTGATCCGTCATGCGTTATGCATTATGCGTTATGCGTTATACGTAATGCGTTATGCGTTATGAGTAATGCTTGATCCGATATCCGTTATGCGTTATGCGTTATGAGTAATGCTGGATCCGTTATGCGTTATGCGTTATGCGTTATGCGTTATGCGTTATGCGTTATGCGTTATGCGTTATGAGTTATGCGTTATGCGTTATGCGTTATGCGTTATGCGTTATGCGTTATGCGTTATGCGTTGTGCGTTGTGCGTTCTGCGTTATGCGTTTTGCGTTATGCGTTATGCGTTATGCGTTATGCGTTATGAGTTATGCGTTATGCGTTATGCTGTGTGCGTTATGCGTTATGCGTTATGAGAAATGCGTGATCCGTCATGCGTTATGCATTATGCGTTATGCGTTATACGTAATGCGTTATGCGTTATGAGTAATGCTTGATCCGATATCCGTTATGCGTTATGCGTTATGAGTAATGCTGGATCCGTTATGCGTTATGCGTTTTGCGTTATTCGTTATGCGTTGTGCTTTATGCGTTATGCGTTATGCGTTATGCGTTATGCGTTATGCGTTATGCGTTATGCGTTATGCGTTATGAGTAATGCGTGATCCGTTATGCGTTATGCGTTATGCGTTATGCGTTATGCGTTATGCGTTATGCGTTATGCGTTATGAGTAATGCGTGATCCGTTACGCGTTATGCGTTCTGCGTTATGAGTTATGCGTGATCCGTTATGCGTTATGCGATATTCGTTATGTGTTATGCGTTATGTGTTATGCGTTATGCGTTATGCGTTATGCGTTATGCGTTATGGGTTATGAGTAATGCGTGATCCGTTATGCGTTATGCGTTATGCGTTATGCGTTATGCTTTATGCATTATGCGTTATGCGTTATGCGTTGTTCGTTATGCGTTATGCGATGTGCGTTATATTTTTGCGTTATGTGTTATGCGTAATGCGTTATGCGTTATGCGTTATGCGATTTGCGTTATGCGTTATGCGTTATGCGTTATGCGTTATGCGTTATGCGTTATGCGTTATGCGTTGTGCATTGTGCGTTCTGCGTTATGCGTTTGGCGTTATGCGTTATGCGTTATGCGTTATGCGTTATGAGTAATGCGTTATGCGTTATGAGTAATGCGTGATCCGTTATGCGTTATACGTTATGAGTGATGCGTGATCCGTTATGCGTTATGCGTTATGAGTAATGCGTGATCCGTTACGCGTTATGCGTTCTGCGTTATGAGTAATGCGTGATCCGTTATGCGTTATACGTTATGAGTGATGCGTGATCCGTTATGCGTTATGCGTTATGAGTAATGCGTGATCCGTTACGCGTTATGCGTTCTGCGTTATGAGTTATGCGTGATCCGTTATGCGTTATGCGATATTCGTTATGGGTTATGCGTTATGTGTTATGCGTTATGCGTTATGCGTTATGCGTTATGCGTTATGCGTTATGAGTAATGCGTGATCCGTTATGCGTTATGCGTTATGCGTTATGCGTTATGCTTTATGCATTATGCGTTATGCGTTATGCGTTGTTCGTTATGCGTTATGCGATGTGCGTTATATTTTTGCGTTATGTGTTATGCGTAATGCGTTATGCGTTATGCGTTATGCGATTTGCGTTATGCGTTATGCGTTATGCGTTATGCGTTATGCGTTATGCGTTATGAGTTATGCGTTATGCGTTATGCTGTGTGCGTTATGCGTTATGCGTTATGAGAAATGCGTGATCCGTCATGCGTTATGCATTATGCGTTATGCGTTATACGTAATGCGTTATGCGTTATGAGTAATGCTTGATCCGATATCCGTTATGCGTTATGCGTTATGAGTAATGCTGGATCCGTTATGCGTTATGCGTTTTGCGTTATTCGTTATGCGTTGTGCTTTATGCGTTATGCGTTATGCGTTATGCGTTATGCGTTATGCGTTATGCGTTATGCGTTATGCGTTATGCGTTATGCGTTATGAGTAATGCGTGATCCGTTATGCGTTATGCGTTTTGCGTTATGCGTTATGCGTTATGCGTTATGAGTAATGCGTGATCCGTTACGCGTTATGCGTTCTGCGTTATGAGTTATGCGTGATCCGTTATGCGTTATGCGATATTCGTTATGTGTTATGCGTTATGTGTTATGCGTTATGCGTTATGCGTTATGCGTTATGCGTTATGAGTAATGCGTGATCCGTTATGCGTTATGCGTTATGCGTTATGCGTTATGCTTTATGCATTATGCGTTATGCGTTATGCGTTGTTCGTTATGCGTTATGCGATGTGCGTTATATTTTTGCGTTATGTGTTATGCGTAATGCGTTATGCGTTATGCGTTATGCGATTTGCGTTATGCGTTATGCGTTATGCGTTATGCGTTATGAGTTATGCGTGATCCGTTATGCGTTATGCGATATTCGTTATGTGTTATGCGTTATGTGTTATGCGTTATGCGTTATGCGTTATGCGTTATGCGTTATGCGTTATGCGTTATGAGTAATGCGTGATCCGTTATGCGTTATGCGCTATGCGTTATGCGTTATGCGTTATGAGTAATGCGTTATGCGTTATGAGTAATGCGTGATCCGTTATGCGTTATACGTTATGAGTGATGCGTGATCCGTTATGCGTTATGCGATTTGCGTTATACGTTATGCGTTATGCGTTATGCGTTATGAGTAATGCGTGATCCGTTATGCGTTATGCGTTATGCGTTATGCGCTATGCGTTATGCGTTATGCGTTATGAGTAATGCGTTATGCGTTATGAGTAATGCGAGATCCGTTATGCGATATGCGTTATGCGTTATGAGTAATGCGTGATCCGTTATGTGTTATGTGTTATGCGTTTTGCGTTATGCGTTATGCGTTATGCGTTACGCGTTATGCATTATGCGTTATGCGTTATGCGCTATGCGTTATGAGTACTGCGTGATCCGTTATGCGTTATGCGTTATGCGTTATGCGTTATGCGTTATGCGTTATGCGTTATGCGTTATGCGTTATGAGTAATGCGCTATGCGTGATGCGTTATGCGTTATGCGTTATGAGTGATGCGTGATCCGATATGCGTTATGCGTTATGCGTTATGCGTTATGCGTTATGCGTTATGAGTAATGCGTGATCCGTTATGCGTTATGCGTTATGCGTTATGCGTTATGAGTGATGCGTGATCCGTTATGCGTTATGCGATTTGCGTTATACGTTATGCGTTATGCGTTATGCGTTATGAGTAATGCGTGATCCGTTATGCGTTATGCGTTATGCGTTATGCGCTATGCGTTATGCGTTATGCGTTATGAGTAATGCGTTATGCGTTATGAGTAATGCGAGATCCGTTATGCGATATGCGTTATGCGTTATGAGTAATGCGTGATCCGTTATGTGTTATGTGTTATGCGTTTTGCGTTATGCGTTATGCGTTATGCGTTACGCGTTATGCATTATGCGTTATGCGTTATGCGCTATGCGTTATGAGTACTGCGTGATCCGTTATGCGTTATGCGTTATGCGTTATGCGTTATGCGTTATGCGTTATGCGTTATGCGTTATGCGTTATGAGTAATGCGCTATGCGTGATGCGTTATGCGTTATGCGTTATGAGTGATGCGTGATCCGATATGCGTTATGCGTTATGCGTTATGCGTTATGCGTTATGCGTTATGAGTAATGCGTGATCCGTTATGCGTTATGCGTTATGCGTTATGCGTTATGCATTTTGCGTTATGCGTTATGCGTTATGCGTTATGCGTTATGCGTTATGCGTTATGCGTTATGCGTTATGCGTTATGAGTAATGCGTGATTCGTTATGCGTTATGCGTTATGCGTTATGCGTTTTGCGTTTTGCGTTATGCGTTATGCGTTATGCGTTATGCGTTATGCGTTATGCTGGGTGCGTTATGCGTTATGCGTTATGAGAAATGCGTGATCCGTCATGCGTTATGCATTATGCGTTATGCGTTATACGTAATGCGTTATGCGTTATGAGTAATGCTTGATCCGATATCCGTTATGCGTTATGCGTTATGAGTAATGATGGATCCGTTATGCGTTATGCGTTTTGCGTTATTCGTTATGCGTTGTGCTTTTTGCGTTATGCGTTATGGATTATTCGTTATGCGAAATTTGTTATGCGTTATGTGTTATGATTTATGAGTAATGCGTGATCCGTTATGTGTTATGTGTTATGCGTTTTGCGTTATGCGTTATGCGTTATGCGTTATGCGTTATGCATTATGCGTTATGCGTTATGCGTTATGCGTTATGCGTTATGCGTTATGCGTTATGCGTTATGCGTTATGCGTTATGCGTTATGCGTTTTGCGTTATGCGTTATGCGTTATGAGTAATGCGTTATGCGTTATGCGTTATGCGTTATGCGTTATGAGTGATGCGTGATCCGATATGCGTTATGCGTTATGCGTTATGCGTTATGCGTTATGCGTTATGCGTTATGCGTTATGAGTAATGCGTGATCCGTTATGCGTTATGCGTTATGCGTTATGCGTTATGCGTTTTGCGTTATGCGTTATGCGTTATGCGTTATGCGTTATGCGTTATGCGTTATGCGTTATGAGTAATGCGTGATCCGTTATGCGTTATGCGTTATGCGTTTTGCGTTATGCGTTATGCGTTATGCGATATGCGTTATGCGTTATGCTGTGTGCGTTATGCGTTATGCGTTATGAGAAATGCGTGATCCGTCATGCGTTATGCATTATGCGTTATGCGTTATACGTAATGCGTTATGCGTTATGAGTAATGCTTGATCCGATATCCGTTATGCGTTATGCGTTATGAGTAATGATGGATCCGTTATGCGTTATGCGTTTTGCGTTATTCGTTATGCGTTGTGCTTTTTGTGTTATGCGTTATGGATTATTCGTTATGCGAAATTTGTTATGCGTTATGCGTTATGCGTTATGAGTAATGTGTGATCCGTTATGCGTTATGCGTTATGCGTTATGCGTTATGCGTTATGCGTTATGCGTTGTGCGTTGTGCGTTCTGCGTTATGCGTTATGCGTTATGAGTTATGCGTTATGCGTTATGCGTTATGCGTTATGCGTTATGCGTTATGCGTTATGCGTTATGCGTTATGCGTTATGTGTTATGCGTTATGCGTTATGCGTTATGCGTTATGCGTTATGCGTTATGCGTTATGCGTTATGCGTTATGCGTTATGCGTTATGCGTTATGCGTTATGCGTTTTGCGTTATGCGTTATGCGTTATGAGTATTGCGCTATGCGTTATGCGTTATGCGTTATGCGTTATGAGTGATGCGTGATCCGATATGCGTTATGCGTTATGCGTTATGCGTTATGCGTTATGAGTAATGCATGATCCGTTATGCGTTATGCGTTATGCGTTTTGCGTTATGCGTTATGCGTTATGCGTTATGCGTTATGCGTTATGCGTTATGCGTTATGCGTTATGCGTTTTGCGTTGTGCGTTATGCGTTGTGCGTTATGCGTTATGCGTTATGCGTTATGAGTTATGCGTTATGCGTTATGCGTTATGCGTTATGCGTTATGCGTTATGCGTTATGCGTTATGCGTTATGAGTTGTGCGTTGTGCGTTCTGCGTTATGCGTTTTGCGTTATGCGTTATGCGTTATGCGTTATGCGTTATGCGTTATGCGTTATGCGTTATGCGTTATGCGTTATGCGTTATGCGTTATGCGTTATGCGTTATGCGTTATGCGTTATGCGTTATGCGTTATGCGTTATGCGTTATGCGTTATGCGTTTTGCGTTATGCGTTATGCGTTATGCGTTATGCGTTATGCGTTATGCTGGGTGCGTTATGCGTTATGCGTTATGAGAAATGCGTGATCCGTCATGCGTTATGCATTATGCGTTATGCGTTATACGTAATGCGTTATGCGTTATGAGTAATGCTTGATCCGATATCCGTTATGCGTTATGCGTTATGAGTAATGATGGATCCGTTATGCGTTATGCGTTTTGCGTTATTCGTTATGCGTTGTGCTTTTTGCGTTATGCGTTATGCGTTATGCGTTATGCGTTATGCGTTATGCGTTATGCGTTATGCGTTATGCGTTATGCGTTATGCGTTATGCGTTATGCGTTATTCGTTATGCGTTATGCGTTATGCGTTATGCGTTATGCGTTATGCGTTATGCGTTTTGCGTTATGCGTTATGCGTTATGAGTAATGCGTTATGCGTTATGCGTTATGCGTTATGCGTTATGCGTTATGCGTTGTGCGTTGTGCGTTGTGCGTTCTGCGTTATGCGTTATGAGTTATGCGTTATGCGTTATGCGTTATGCGTTATGCGTTATGCGTTATGCGTTATGCGTTATGCGTTATGCGTTATGCGTTATGCGTTATGCGTTATGCGTTATGCGTTATGCGTTATGCGTTATGCGTTATGCGTTATGCGTTATGCGTTATGCGTTATGCGTTATGCGTTTTGCGTTATGCGTTATGCGTTATGAGTAATGCGCTATGCGTTATGCGTTATGCGTTATGCGTTATGAGTGATGCGTGATCCGATATGCGTTATGCGTTATGCGTTATGCGTTATGCGTTATGAGTAATGCGTGATCCGTTATGCGTTATACGTTATGCGTTTTGCGTTATGCGTTATGCATTATGCGTTATGCGTTATGCGTTATGCGTTATGCGTTATGCGTTATGCGCTTTGCGTTGTGCGTTATGCGTTATGCGTTATGCGTTATGCGTTATGCGTTATGCGTTATGCGTTATGCGTTATGCGTTATGCGTTATGCGTTATGCGTTTTGCGTTATGCGTTATGCGTTATGAGTAATGCGCTATGCGTTATGCGTTATGCGTTATGCGTTATGCGTTATGCGTTGTGCGTTGTGCGTTCTGCGTTATGCGTTATGCGTTATGAGTTATGCGTTATGCGTTATGCGTTATGCGTTATGCGTTATGCGTTATGCGTTATGCGTTATGCGTTATGCGTTATGCGTTATGCGTTATGCGTTATGCGTTATGCGTTATGCGTTATGCGTTATGCGTTATGCGTTATGCGTTATGCGTTATGCGTTATGCGTTATGCGTTTTGCGTTATGCGTTATGCGTTATGAGTAATGCGCTATGCGTTATGCGTTATGCGTTATGCGTTATGAGTGATGCGTGATCCGATATGCGTTATGCGTTATGCGTTATGCGTTATGCGTTATGAGTAATGCGTGATCCGTTATGCGTTATACGTTATGCGTTTTGCGTTATGCGTTATGCATTATGCGTTATGCGTTATGCGTTATGCGTTATGCGTTATGCGTTATGCGCTTTGCGTTGTGCGTTATGCGTTATGCGTTATGCGTTATGCGTTATGCGTTATGAGTTATGCGTTATGCGTTATGCGTTATGCGTTATGCGTTATGCGTTATCCGTTATGCGTTATGCGTTATGAGTTGTGCGTTGTGCGTTCTGCGTTATGCGTTTTGCGTTATGCGTTATGCGTTATGCGTTATGCGTTATGCGTTATGCGTTATGCGTTATGCGTTATGCGTTATGCGTTATGCGTTATGCGTTATGCGTTATGCGTTATGCGTTATGCGTTATGCGTTATGCGTTTTGCGTTATGCGTTATGCGTTATGCGTTATGCGTTATGCGTTATGCTGGGTGCGTTATGCGTTATGCGTTATGAGAAATGCGTGATCCGTCATGCGTTATGCATTATGCGTTATGCGTTATACGTAATGCGTTATGCGTTATGAGTAATGCTTGATCCGATATCCGTTATGCGTTATGCGTTATGAGTAATGATGGATCCGTTATGCGTTATGCGTTTTGCGTTATTCGTTATGCGTTGTGCTTTTTGCGTTATGCGTTATGGATTATTCGTTATGCGAAATTTGTTATGCGTTATGTGTTATGCGTTATGAGTAATGCGTGATCCGTTATGTGTTATGTGTTATGCGTTTTGCGTTATGCGTTATGCGTTATGCGTTACGCGTTATGCATTATGCGTTATGCGTTATGCGTTATGCGTTATGCGTTATGCGTTATGCGTTATGCGTTATGCGTTATGCGTTATGCGTTATGCGTTATGCGTTATGCGTTATGCGTTTTGCGTTATGCGTTATGCGTTATGAGTAATGCGTTATGCGTTATGCGCTATGCGTTATGCGTTATGAGTCATGCGTGATCCGATATGCGTTATGCGTTATGCGTTATGCGTTATGCGTTATGCGTTATGCGTTATGAGTAATGCGTGATCCGTTATGCGTTATGCGTTATGCGTTATGCGTTATGCGTTTTGCGTTATGCGTTATGCGTTATGCGTTATGCGTTATGCGTTATGCGTTATGCGTTATGAGTAATGCGTGATCCGTTATGCGTTATGCGTTATGCGTTATGCGTTTTGCGTTATGCGTTATGCGTTATGCGATATGCGTTATGCGTTATGCTGTGTGCGTTATGCGTTATGCGTTATGAGAAATGCGTGATCCGTCATGCGTTATGCATTATGCGTTATGCGTTATACGTAATGCGTTATGCGTTATGAGTAATGCTTGATCCGATATCCGTTATGCGTTATGCGTTATGAGTAATGATGGATCCGATATGCGTTATGCGTTTTGCGTTATTCGTTATGCGTTGTGCTTTTTGTGTTATGCGTTATGGGTTATTCGTTATGCGAAATTTGTTATGCGTTATGCGTTATGCGTTATGAGTAATGCGTGATCCGTTATGCGTTATGCGTTATGCATTATGCGTTATGCGTTATGCGTTATGCGTTATGCGTTGTGCGTTGTGCGTTCTGCGTTATGCGTTATGCGTTATGAGTTATGCGTTATGCGTTATGCGTTATGCGTTATGCGTTAGGCGTTATGCGTTATGCGTTATGCGTTATGCGTTATGCGTTATGCGTTATGCGTTATGTTGGGTGCGTTATGCGTTATGCGTTATGAGAAATGCGTGATCCGTCATGCGTTATGCATTATGCGTTATGCGTTATACGTAATGCGTTATGCGTTATGAGTAATGCTTGATCCGATATCCGTTATGCGTTATGCGTTATGAGTAATGATGGATCCGTTATGCGTTATGCGTTTTGCGTTATTCGTTATGCGTTGTGCTTTTTGCGTTATGCGTTATGGATTATTCGTTATGCGAAATTTGTTATGCGTTATGTGTTATGATTTATGAGTAATGCGTGATCCGTTATGTGTTATGTGTTATGCGTTTTGCGTTATGCGTTATGCGTTATGCGTTACGCGTTATGCATTATGCGTTATGCGTTATGCGTTATGCGTTATGCGTTATGCGTTATGCGTTATGCGTTATGCGTTATGCGTTATGCGTTATGCGTTTTGCGTTATGCGTTATGCGTTATGAGTAATGCGTTATGCGTTATGCGTTATGCGTTATGCGTTATGAGTGATGCGTGATCCGATATGCGTTATGCGTTATGCGTTATGCGTTATGCGTTATGCGTTATGCGTTATGCGTTATGAGTAATGCGTGATCCGTTATGCGTTATGCGTTATGCGTTATGCGTTATGCGTTTTGCGTTATGCGTTATGCGTTATGCGTTATGCGTTATGCGTTATGCGTTATGCGTTATGAGTAATGCGTGATCCGTTATGCGTTATGCGTTATGCGTTTTGCGTTATGCGTTATGCGTTATGCGATATGCGTTATGCGTTATGCTGTGTGCGTTATGCGTTATGCGTTATGAGAAATGCGTGATCCGTCATGCGTTATGCATTATGCGTTATGCGTTATACGTAATGCGTTATGCGTTATGAGTAATGCTTGATCCGATATCCGTTATGCGTTATGCGTTATGAGTAATGATGGATCCGTTATGCGTTATGCGTTTTGCGTTATTCGTTATGCGTTGTGCTTTTTGTGTTATGCGTTATGGATTATTCGTTATGCGAAATTTGTTATGCGTTATGCGTTATGCGTTATGAGTAATGTGTGATCCGTTATGCGTTATGCGTTATGCGTTATGCGTTATGCGTTATGCGTTATGCGTTGTGCGTTGTGCGTTCTGCGTTATGCGTTATGCGTTATGAGTTATGCGTTATGCGTTATGCGTTATGCGTTATGCGTTATGCGTTATGCGTTATGCGTTATGCGTTATGCGTTATGCGTTATGCGTTATGTGTTATGCGTTATGCGTTATGCGTTATGCGTTATGCGTTATGCGTTATGCGTTATGCGTTATGCGTTATGCGTTATGCGTTATGCGTTTTGCGTTATGCGTTATGCGTTATGAGTATTGCGCTATGCGTTATGCGTTATGCGTTATGCGTTATGAGTGATGCGTGATCCGATATGCGTTATGCGTTATGCGTTATGCGTTATGCGTTATGAGTAATGCATGATCCGTTATGCGTTATGCGTTATGCGTTATGCGTTATGCGTTATGCATTATGCGTTATGCGTTATGCGTTATGCGTTATGCGTTATGCGTTATGCGCTTTGCGTTGTGCGTTATGCGTTGTGCGTTATGCGTTATGCGTTATGCGTTATGAGTTATGCGTTATGCGTTATGCGTTATGCGTTATGCGTTATGCGTTATCCGTTATGCGTTATGCGTTATGAGTTGTGCGTTGTGCGTTCTGCGTTATGCGTTTTGCGTTATGCGTTATGCGTTATGCGTTATGCGTTATGCGTTATGCGTTATGCGTTATGCGTTATGCGTTATGCGTTATGCGTTATGCGTTATGCGTTATGCGTTATGCGTTATGCGTTATGCGTTATGCGTTATGCGTTATGCGTTTTGCGTTATGCGTTATGCGTTATGCGTTATGCGTTATGCGTTATGCTGGGTGCGTTATGCGTTATGCGTTATGAGAAATGCGTGATCCGTCATGCGTTATGCATTATGCGTTATGCGTTATACGTAATGCGTTATGCGTTATGAGTAATGCTTGATCCGATATCCGTTATGCGTTATGCGTTATGAGTAATGATGGATCCGTTATGCGTTATGCGTTTTGCGTTATTCGTTATGCGTTGTGCTTTTTGCGTTATGCGTTATGCGTTATGCGTTACGCGTTATGCATTATGCGTCATGCGTTATGCGTTATGCGTTATGCGTTATGCGTTATGCGTTATGCGTTATTCGTTATGCGTTATGCGTTATGCGTTATGCGTTATGCGTTATGCGTTATGCGTTATGCGTTTTGCGTTATGCGTTATGCGTTATGAGTAATGCGCTATGCGTTATGCGTTATGCGTTATGCGTTATGCGTTATGCGTTGTGCGTTGTGCGTTGTGCGTTCTGCGTTATGCGTTATGAGTTATGCGTTATGCGTTATGCGTTATGCGTTATGCGTTATGCGTTATGCGTTATGCGTTATGCGTTATGCGTTATGCGTTATGCGTTATGCGTTATGCGTTATGCGTTATGCGTTATGCGTTATGCGTTATGCGTTATGCGTTATGCGTTATGCGTTATGCGTTATGCGTTATGCGTTATGCGTTTTGCGTTATGCGTTATGCGTTATGAGTAATGCGCTATGCGTTATGCGTTATGCGTTATGCGTTATGAGTGATGCGTGATCCGATATGCGTTATGCGTTATGCGTTATGCGTTATGCGTTATGAGTAATGCGTGATCCGTTATGCGTTATACGTTATGCGTTTTGCGTTATGCGTTATGCGTTATGCGTTATGCGTTATGCGTTATGCGTTATGCGTTATGCGTTATGCGCTTTGCGTTGTGCGTTATGCGTTATGCGTTATGCGTTATGCGTTATGCGTTATGCGTTATGCGTTATGCGTTATGCGTTATGCGTTATGCGTTATGCGTTATGCGTTTTGCGTTATGCGTTATGCGTTATGAGTAATGCGCTATGCGTTATGCGTTATGCGTTATGCGTTATGCGTTATGCGTTGTGCGTTGTGCGTTCTGCGTTATGCGTTATGCGTTATGAGTTATGCGTTATGCGTTATGCGTTATGCGTTATGCGTTATGCGTTATGCGTTATGCGTTATGCGTTATGCGTTATGCGTTATGCGTTATGCGTTATGCGTTATGCGTTATGCGTTATGCGTTATGCGTTATGCGTTATGCGTTATGCGTTATGCGTTATGCGTTATGCGTTATGCGTTTTGCGTTATGCGTTATGCGTTATGAGTAATGCGCTATGCGTTATGCGTTATGCGTTATGCGTTATGAGTGATGCGTGATCCGATATGCGTTATGCGTTATGCGTTATGCGTTATGCGTTATGAGTAATGCGTGATCCGTTATGCGTTATACGTTATGCGTTTTGCGTTATGCGTTATGCATTATGCGTTATGCGTTATGCGTTATGCGTTATGCGTTATGCGTTATGCGTTATGCGCTTTGCGTTGTGCGTTATGCGTTATGCGTTATGCGTTATGCGTTATGAGTTATGCGTTATGCGTTATGCGTTATGCGTTATGCGTTATGCGTTATCCGTTATGCGTTATGCGTTATGAGTTGTGCGTTGTGCGTTCTGCGTTATGCGTTTTGCGTTATGCGTTATGCGTTATGCGTTATGCGTTATGCGTTATGCGTTATGCGTTATGCGTTATGCGTTATGCGTTATGCGTTATGCGTTATGCGTTATGCGTTATGCGTTATGCGTTATGCGTTATGCGTTTTGCGTTATGCGTTATGCGTTATGCGTTATGCGTTATGCGTTATGCTGGGTGCGTTATGCGTTATGCGTTATGAGAAATGCGTGATCCGTCATGCGTTATGCATTATGCGTTATGCGTTATACGTAATGCGTTATGCGTTATGAGTAATGCTTGATCCGATATCCGTTATGCGTTATGCGTTATGAGTAATGATGGATCCGTTATGCGTTATGCGTTTTGCGTTATTCGTTATGCGTTGTGCTTTTTGCGTTATGCGTTATGGATTATTCGTTATGCGAAATTTGTTATGCGTTATGTGTTATGCGTTATGAGTAATGCGTGATCCGTTATGTGTTATGTGTTATGCGTTTTGCGTTATGCGTTATGCGTTATGCGTTACGCGTTATGCATTATGCGTTATGCGTAATGCGTTATGCGTTATGCGTTATGCGATTTGCGTTATGCGTTATGCGTTATGCGTTATGCGTTATGAGTTATGCGTGATCCGTTATGCGTTATGCGATATTCGTTATGTGTTATGCGTTATGTGTTATGCGTTATGCGTTATGCGTTATGCGTTATGCGTTATGCGTTATGCGTTATGAGTAATGCGTGATCCGTTATGCGTTATGCGCTATGCGTTATGCGTTATGCGTTATGAGTAATGCGTTATGCGTTATGAGTAATGCGTGATCCGTTATGCGTTATACGTTATGAGTGATGCGTGATCCGTTATGCGTTATGCGATTTGCGTTATACGTTATGCGTTATGCGTTATGCGTTATGAGTAATGCGTGATCCGTTATGCGTTATGCGTTATGCGTTATGCGTTATGCGTTATGCGTTATGCGTTATGAGTAATGCGTTATGCGTTATGAGTAATGCGAGATCCGTTATGCGATATGCGTTATGCGTTATGAGTAATGCGTGATCCGTTATGTGTTATGTGTTATGCGTTTTGCGTTATGCGTTATGCGTTATGCGTTACGCGTTATGCATTATGCGTTATGCGTTATGCGCTATGCGTTATGAGTACTGCGTGATCCGTTATGCGTTATGCGTTATGCGTTATGCGTTATGCGTTATGCGTTATGCGTTATGCGTTATGCGTTATGAGTAATGCGCTATGCGTGATGCGTTATGCGTTATGCGTTATGAGTGATGCGTGATCCGATATGCGTTATGCGTTATGCGTTATGCGTTATGCGTTATGCGTTATGAGTAATGCGTGATCCGTTATGCGTTATGCGTTATGCGTTATGCGTTATGCATTTTGCGTTATGCGTTATGCGTTATGCGTTATGCGTTATGCGTTATGCGTTATGCGTTATGCGTTATGCGTTATGAGTAATGCGTGATTCGTTATGCGTTATGCGTTATGCGTTATGCGTTTTGCGTTTTGCGTTATGCGTTATGCGTTATGCGTTATGCGTTATGCGTTATGCTGGGTGCGTTATGCGTTATGCGTTATGAGAAATGCGTGATCCGTCATGCGTTATGCATTATGCGTTATGCGTTATACGTAATGCGTTATGCGTTATGAGTAATGCTTGATCCGATATCCGTTATGCGTTATGCGTTATGAGTAATGATGGATCCGTTATGCGTTATGCGTTTTGCGTTATTCGTTATGCGTTGTGCTTTTTGCGTTATGCGTTATGGATTATTCGTTATGCGAAATTTGTTATGCGTTATGTGTTATGATTTATGAGTAATGCGTGATCCGTTATGTGTTATGTGTTATGCGTTTTGCGTTATGCGTTATGCGTTATGCGTTACGCGTTATGCGTTATGCGTTATGCGTTATGCGTTATGCGTTATGCGTTATGCGTTATGCGTTATGCGTTATGCGTTATGCGTTATGCGTTATGCGTTTTGCGTTATGCGTTATGCGTTATGAGTAATGCGCTATGCGTTATGCGTTATGCGTTATGCGTTATGAGTGATGCGTGATCCGATATGCGTTATGCGTTATGCGTTATGCGTTATGCGTTATGCGTTATGCGTTATGCGTTATGAGTAATGCGTGATCCGTTATGCGTTATGCGTTATGCGTTATGCGTTATGCGTTTTGCGTTATGCGTTATGCGTTATGCGTTATGCGTTATGCGTTATGCGTTATGCGTTATGAGTAATGCGTGATCCGTTATGCGTTATGCGTTATGCGTTTTGCGTTATGCGTTATGCGTTATGCGATATGCGTTATGCGTTATGCTTTGTGCGTTATGCGTTATGCGTTATGAGAAATGCGTGATCCGTCATGCGTTATGCATTATGCGTTATGCGTTATACGTAATGCGTTATGCGTTATGAGTAATGCTTGATCCGATATCCGTTATGCGTTATGCGTTATGAGTAATGATGGATCCGTTATGCGTTATGCGTTTTGCGTTATTCGTTATGCGTTGTGCTTTTTGTGTTATGCGTTATGGATTATTCGTTATGCGAAATTTGTTATGCGTTATGCGTTATGCGTTATGAGTAATGTGTGATCCGTTATGCGTTATGCGTTATGCGTTATGCGTTATGCGTTATGCGTTATGCGTTGTGCGTTGTGCGTTCTGCGTTATGCGTTATGCGTTATGAGTTATGCGTTATGCGTTATGCGTTATGCGTTATGCGTTATGCGTTATGCGTTATGCGTTATGCGTTATGCGTTATGTGTTATGCGTTATGCGTTATGCGTTATGCGTTATGCGTTATGCGTTATGCGTTATGCGTTATGCGTTATGCGTTATGCGTTATGCGTTATGCGTTATGCGTTTTGCGTTATGCGTTATGCGTTATGAGTATTGCGCTATGCGTTATGCGTTATGCGTTATGCGTTATGAGTGATGCGTGATCCGATATGCGTTATGCGTTATGCGTTATGCGTTATGCGTTATGAGTAATGCATGATCCGTTATGCGTTATGCGTTATGCGTTTTGCGTTATGCGTTATGCATTATGCGTTATGCGTTATGCGTTATGCGTTATGCGTTATGCGTTATGCGCTTTGCGTTGTGCGTTATGCGTTGTGCGTTATGCGTTATGCGTTATGCGTTATGAGTTATGCGTTATGCGTTATGCGTTATGCGTTATGCGTTATGCGTTATGCGTTATGCGTTATGCGTTATGAGTTGTGCGTTGTGCGTTCTGCGTTATGCGTTTTGCGTTATGCGTTATGCGTTATGCGTTATGCGTTATGCGTTATGCGTTATGCGTTATGCGTTATGCGTTATGCGTTATGCGTTATGCGTTATGCGTTATGCGTTATGCGTTATGCGTTATGCGTTATGCGTTATGCGTTATGCGTTTTGCGTTATGCGTTATGCGTTATGCGTTATGCGTTATGCGTTATGCTGGGTGCGTTATGCGTTATGCGTTATGAGAAATGCGTGATCCGTCATGCGTTATGCATTATGCGTTATGCGTTATACGTAATGCGTTATGCGTTATGAGTAATGCTTGATCCGATATCCGTTATGCGTTATGCGTTATGAGTAATGATGGATCCGTTATGCGTTATGCGTTTTGCGTTATTCGTTATGCGTTGTGCTTTTTGCGTTATGCGTTATGCGTTATGCGTTATGCGTTATGCGTTATGCGTTATGCGTTATGCGTTATGCGTTATGCGTTATGCGTTATGCGTTATGCGTTATTCGTTATGCGTTATGCGTTATGCGTTATGCGTTATGCGTTATGCGTTATGCGTTTTGCGTTATGCGTTATGCGTTATGAGTAATGCGCTATGCGTTATGCGTTATGCGTTATGCGTTATGCGTTATGCGTTGTGCGTTGTGCGTTGTGCGTTCTGCGTTATGCGTTATGAGTTATGCGTTATGCGTTATGCGTTATGCGTTATGCGTTATGCGTTATGCGTTATGCGTTATGCGTTATGCGTTATGCGTTATGCGTTATGCGTTATGCGTTATGCGTTATGCGTTATGCGTTATGCGTTATGCGTTATGCGTTATGCGTTATGCGTTATGCGTTATGCGTTTTGCGTTATGCGTTATGCGTTATGAGTATTGCGCTATGCGTTATGCGTTATGCGTTATGCGTTATGAGTGATGCGTGATCCGATATGCGTTATGCGTTATGCGTTATGCGTTATGCGTTATGAGTAATGCGTGATCCGTTATGCGTTATACGTTATGCGTTTTGCGTTATGCGTTATGCGTTATGCGTTATGCGTTATGCGTTATGCGTTATGCGTTATGCGTTATGCGCTTTGCGTTGTGCGTTATGCGTTATGCGTTATGCGTTATGCGTTATGCGTTATGCGTTATGCGTTATGCGTTATGCGTTATGCGTTATGCGTTATGCGTTTTGCGTTATGCGTTATGCGTTATGAGTAATGCGCTATGCGTTATGCGTTATGCGTTATGCGTTATGCGTTATGCGTTGTGCGTTGTGCGTTCTGCGTTATGCGTTATGCGTTATGAGTTATGCGTTATGCGTTATGCGTTATGCGTTATGCGTTATGCGTTATGCGTTATGCGTTATGCGTTATGCGTTATGCGTTATGCGTTATGCGTTATGCGTTATGCGTTATGCGTTATGCGTTATGCGTTATGCGTTATGCGTTATGCGTTATGCGTTATGCGTTATGCGTTATGCGTTTTGCGTTATGCGTTATGCGTTATGAGTAATGCGCTATGCGTTATGCGTTATGCGTTATGCGTTATGAGTGATGCGTGATCCGATATGCGTTATGCGTTATGCGTTATGCGTTATGCGTTATGAGTAATGCGTGATCCGTTATGCGTTATACGTTATGCGTTTTGCGTTATGCGTTATGCATTATGCGTTATGCGTTATGCGTTATGCGTTATGCGTTATGCGTTATGCGCTTTGCTTTGTGCGTTATGCGTTATGCGTTATGCGTTATGCGTTATGCGTTATGAGTTATGCGTTATGCGTTATGCGTTATGCGTTATGCGTTATGCGTTATCCGTTATGCGTTATGCGTTATGAGTTGTGCGTTGTGCGTTCTGCGTTATGCGTTTTGCGTTATGCGTTATGCGTTATGCGTTATGCGTTATGCGTTATGCGTTATGCGTTATGCGTTATGCGTTATGCGTTATGCGTTATGCGTTATGCGTTATGCGTTATGCGTTATGCGTTATGCGTTATGCGTTTTGCGTTATGCGTTATGCGTTATGCGTTATGCGTTATGCGTTATGCTGGGTGCGTTATGCGTTATGCGTTATGAGAAATGCGTGATCCGTCATGCGTTATGCATTATGCGTTATGCGTTATACGTAATGCGTTATGCGTTATGAGTAATGCTTGATCCGATATCCGTTATGCGTTATGCGTTATGAGTAATGATGGATCCGTTATGCGTTATGCGTTTTGCGTTATTCGTTATGCGTTGTGCTTTTTGCGTTATGCGTTATGGATTATTCGTTATGCGAAATTTGTTATGCGTTATGTGTTATGCGTTATGAGTAATGCGTGATCCGTTATGTGTTATGTGTTATGCGTTTTGCGTTATGCGTTATGCGTTATGCGTTACGCGTTATGCATTATGCGTTATGCGTTATGCGTTATGCGTTATGCGTTATGCGTTATGCGTTATGCGTTATGCGTTATGCGTTATGCGTTATGCGTTATGCGTTATGCGTTATGCGTTTTGCGTTATGCGTTATGCGTTATGAGTAATGCGCTATGCGTTATGCGCTATGCGTTATGCGTTATGAGTCATGCGTGATCCGATATGCGTTATGCGTTATGCGTTATGCGTTATGCGTTATGCGTTATGCGTTATGAGTAATGCGTGATCCGTTATGCGTTATGCGTTATGCGTTATGCGTTATGCGTTTTGCGTTATGCGTTATGCGTTATGCGTTATGCGTTATGCGTTATGCGTTATGCGTTATGAGTAATGCGTGATCCGTTATGCGTTATGCGTTATGCGTTATGCGTTTTGCGTTATGCGTTATGCGTTATGCGATATGCGTTATGCGTTATGCTGTGTGCGTTATGCGTTATGCGTTATGAGAAATGCGTGATCCGTCATGCGTTATGCATTATGCGTTATGCGTTATACGTAATGCGTTATGCGTTATGAGTAATGCTTGATCCGATATCCGTTATGCGTTATGCGTTATGAGTAATGATGGATCCGATATGCGTTATGCGTTTTGCGTTATTCGTTATGCGTTGTGCTTTTTGTGTTATGCGTTATGGATTATTCGTTATGCGAAATTTGTTATGCGTTATGCGTTATGCGTTATGAGTAATGCGTGATCCGTTATGCGTTATGCGTTATGCATTATGCGTTATGCGTTATGCGTTATGCGTTATGCGTTGTGCGTTGTGCGTTCTGCGTTATGCGTTATGCGTTATGAGTTATGCGTTATGCGTTATGCGTTATGCGTTATGCGTTAGGCGTTATGCGTTATGCGTTATGCGTTATGCGTTATGCGTTATGCGTTATGCGTTATGCGTTATGTTGGGTGCGTTATGCGTTATGCGTTATGAGAAATGCGTGATCCGTCATGCGTTATGCATTATGCGTTATGCGTTATACGTAATGCGTTATGCGTTATGAGTAATGCTTGATCCGATATCCGTTATGCGTTATGCGTTATGAGTAATGATGGATCCGTTATGCGTTATGCGTTTTGCGTTATTCGTTATGCGTTGTGCTTTTTGCGTTATGCGTTATGGATTATTCGTTATGCGAAATTTGTTATGCGTTATGTGTTATGATTTATGAGTAATGCGTGATCCGTTATGTGTTATGTGTTATGCGTTTTGCGTTATGCGTTATGCGTTATGCGTTACGCGTTATGCATTATGCGTTATGCGTTATGCGTTATGCGTTATGCGTTATGCGTTATGCGTTATGCGTTATGCGTTATGCGTTATGCGTTTTGCGTTATGCGTTATGCGTTATGAGTAATGCGCTATGCGTTATGCGTTATGCGTTATGCGTTATGAGTGATGCGTGATCCGATATGCGTTATGCGTTATGCGTTATGCGTTATGCGTTATGCGTTATGCGTTATGCGTTATGAGTAATGCGTGATCCGTTATGCGTTATGCGTTATGCGTTATGCGTTATGCGTTTTGCGTTATGCGTTATGCGTTATGCGTTATGCGTTATGCGTTATGCGTTATGCGTTATGAGTAATGCGTGATCCGTTATGCGTTATGCGTTATGCGTTTTGCGTTATGCGTTATGCGTTATGCGATATGCGTTATGCGTTATGCTGTGTGCGTTATGCGTTATGCGTTATGAGAAATGCGTGATCCGTCATGCGTTATGCGTTATGCGTTATGCGTTATGCGTAATGCGTTATGCGTTATGAGTAATGCTTGATCCGATATCCGTTATGCGTTATGCGTTATGAGTAATGATGGATCCGTTATGCGTTATGCGTTTTGCGTTATTCGTTATGCGTTGTGCTTTTTGTGTTATGCGTTATGGATTATTCGTTATGCGAAATTTGTTATGCGTTATGCGTTATGCGTTATGAGTAATGTGTGATCCGTTATGCGTTATGCGTTATGCGTTATGCGTTATGCGTTATGCGTTATGCGTTGTGCGTTGTGCGTTCTGCGTTATGCGTTATGCGTTATGAGTTATGCGTTATGCGTTATGCGTTATGCGTTATGCGTTATGCGTTATGCGTTATGCGTTATGCGTTATGCGTTATGTGTTATGCGTTATGCGTTATGCGTTATGCGTTATGCGTTATGCGTTATGCGTTATGCGTTATGCGTTATGCGTTATGCGTTATGCGTTATGCGTTATGCGTTTTGCGTTATGCGTTATGCGTTATGAGTATTGCGCTATGCGTTATGCGTTATGCGTTATGCGTTATGAGTGATGCGTGATCCGATATGCGTTATGCGTTATGCGTTATGCGTTATGCGTTATGAGTAATGCATGATCCGTTATGCGTTATGCGTTATGCGTTTTGCGTTATGCGTTATGCATTATGCGTTATGCGTTATGCGTTATGCGTTATGCGTTATGCGTTATGCGCTTTGCGTTGTGCGTTATGCGTTGTGCGTTATGCGTTATGCGTTATGCGTTATGCGTTATGCGTTATGCGTTATGCGTTATGCGTTATGCGTTATGCGTTATCCGTTATGCGTTATGCGTTATGAGTTGTGCGTTGTGCGTTCTGCGTTATGCGTTTTGCGTTATGCGTTATGCGTTATGCGTTATGCGTTATGCGTTATGCGTTATGCGTTATGCGTTATGCGTTATGCGTTATGCGTTATGCGTTATGCGTTATGCGTTATGCGTTATGCGTTATGCGTTATGCGTTATGCGTTATGCGTTATGCGTTTTGCGTTATGCGTTATGCGTTATGCGTTATGCGTTATGCGTTATGCTGGGTGCGTTATGCGTTATGCGTTATGAGAAATGCGTGATCCGTCATGCGTTATGCATTATGCGTTATGCGTTATACGTAATGCGTTATGCGTTATGAGTAATGCTTGATCCGATATCCGTTATGCGTTATGCGTTATGAGTAATGATGGATCCGTTATGCGTTATGCGTTTTGCGTTATTCGTTATGCGTTGTGCTTTTTGCGTTATGCGTTATGCGTTACGCGTTATGCATTATGCGTTATGCGTTATGCGTTATGCGTTATGCGTTATGCGTTATGCGTTATGCGTTATTCGTTATGCGTTATGCGTTATGCGTTATGCGTTATGCGTTATGCGTTATGCGTTTTGCGTTATGCGTTATGCGTTATGAGTTATGCGTTATGCGTTATGCGTTATGCGTTATGCGTTATGCGTTATGCGTTGTGCGTTGTGCGTTGTGCGTTCTGCGTTATGCGTTATGAGTTATGCGTTATGCGTTATGCGTTATGCGTTATGCGTTATGCGTTATGCGTTATGCGTTATGCGTTATGCGTTATGCGTTATGCGTTATGCGTTATGCGTTATGCGTTATGCGTTATGCGTTATGCGTTATGCGTTATGCGTTATGCGTTATGCGTTATGCGTTATGCGTTATGCGTTATGCGTTTTGCGTTATGCGTTATGCGTTATGAGTAATGCGCTATGCGTTATGCGTTATGCGTTATGCGTTATGAGTGATGCGTGATCCGATATGCGTTATGCGTTATGCGTTATGCGTTATGCGTTATGAGTAATGCGTGATCCGTTATGCGTTATACGTTATGCGTTTTGCGTTATGCGTTATGCATTATGCGTTATGCGTTATGCGTTATGCGTTATGCGTTATGCGTTATGCGCTTTGCGTTGTGCGTTATGCGTTATGCGTTATGCGTTATGCGTTATGCGTTATGCGTTATGCGTTATGCGTTATGCGTTATGCGTTATGCGTTATGCGTTATGCGTTTTGCGTTATGCGTTATGCGTTATGAGTAATGCGCTATGCGTTATGCGTTATGCGTTATGCGTTATGCGTTATGCGTTGTGCGTTGTGCGTTCTGCGTTATGCGTTATGCGTTATGAGTTATGCGTTATGCGTTATGCGTTATGCGTTATGCGTTATGCGTTATGCGTTATGCGTTATGCGTTATGCGTTATGCGTTATGCGTTATGCGTTATGCGTTATGCGTTATGCGTTATGCGTTATGCGTTATGCGTTATGCGTTATGCGTTATGCGTTATGCGTTATGCGTTATGCGTTTTGCGTTATGCGTTATGCGTTATGAGTAATGCGCTATGCGTTATGCGTTATGCGTTATGCGTTATGAGTGATGCGTGATCCGATATGCGTTATGCGTTATGCGTTATGCGTTATGCGTTATGAGTAATGCGTGATCCGTTATGCGTTATACGTTATGCGTTTTGCGTTATGCGTTATGCATTATGCGTTATGCGTTATGCGTTATGCGTTATGCGTTATGCGTTATGCGTTATGCGCTTTGCGTTGTGCGTTATGCGTTATGCGTTATGCGTTATGCGTTATGCGTTATGAGTTATGCGTTATGCGTTATGCGTTATGCGTTATGCGTTATGCGTTATCCGTTATGCGTTATGCGTTATGAGTTGTGCGTTGTGCGTTCTGCGTTATGCGTTTTGCGTTATGCGTTATGCGTTATGCGTTATGCGTTATGCGTTATGCGTTATGCGTTATGCGTTATGCGTTATGCGTTATGCGTTATGCGTTATGCGTTATGCGTTATGCGTTATGCGTTATGCGTTATGCGTTTTGCGTTATGCGTTATGCGTTATGCGTTATGCGTTATGCGTTATGCTGGGTGCGTTATGCGTTATGCGTTATGAGAAATGCGTGATCCGTCATGCGTTATGCATTATGCGTTATGCGTTATACGTAATGCGTTATGCGTTATGAGTAATGCTTGATCCGATATCCGTTATGCGTTATGCGTTATGAGTAATGATGGATCCGTTATGCGTTATGCGTTTTGCGTTATTCGTTATGCGTTGTGCTTTTTGCGTTATGCGTTATGGATTATTCGTTATGCGAAATTTGTTATGCGTTATGTGTTATGCGTTATGAGTAATGCGTGATCCGTTATGTGTTATGTGTTATGCGTTTTGCGTTATGCGTTATGCGTTATGCGTTACGCGTTATGCATTATGCGTTATGCGTTATGCGTTATGCGTTATGCGTTATGCGTTATGCGTTATGCGTTATGCGTTATGCGTTATGCGTTATGCGTTATGCGTTATGCGTTATGCGTTATGCGTTTTGCGTTATGCGTTATGCGTTATGAGTAATGCGCTATGCGTTATGCGCTATGCGTTATGCGTTATGAGTCATGCGTGATCCGATATGCGTTATGCGTTATGCGTTATGCGTTATGCGTTATGCGTTATGCGTTATGCGTTATGAGTAATGCGTGATCCGTTATGCGTTATGCGTTATGCGTTATGCGTTATGCGTTTTGCGTTATGCGTTATGCGTTATGCGTTATGCGTTATGCGTTATGCGTTATGCGTTATGAGTAATGCGTGATCCGTTATGCGTTATGCGTTATGCGTTATGCGTTTTGCGTTATGCGTTATGCGTTATGCGATATGCGTTATGCGTTATGCTGTGTGCGTTATGCGTTATGCGTTATGAGAAATGCGTGATCCGTCATGCGTTATGCATTATGCGTTATGCGTTATACGTAATGCGTTATGCGTTATGAGTAATGCTTGATCCGATATCCGTTATGCGTTATGCGTTATGAGTAATGATGGATCCGATATGCGTTATGCGTTTTGCGTTATTCGTTATGCGTTGTGCTTTTTGTGTTATGCGTTATGGATTATTCGTTATGCGAAATTTGTTATGCGTTATGCGTTATGCGTTATGAGTAATGCGTGATCCGTTATGCGTTATGCGTTATGCATTATGCGTTATGCGTTATGCGTTATGCGTTATGCGTTGTGCGTTGTGCGTTCTGCGTTATGCGTTATGCGTTATGAGTTATGCGTTATGCGTTATGCGTTATGCGTTATGCGTTAGGCGTTATGCGTTATGCGTTATGCGTTATGCGTTATGCGTTATGCGTTATGCGTTATGCGTTATGCGTTATGCGTTATGCGTTATGCATTATGCGTTATGCGTTATGCGTTATGCGTTATGCGTTATGCATTATGCGTTATGCGTTATGCGTTATGCGTTATGCGTTATGCGTTATGCGCTTTGCGTTGTGCGTTATGCGTTATGCGTTATGCGTTATGCGTTATGCGTTATGCGTTATGCGTTATGCTGGGTGCGTTATGCGTTATGCGTTATGAGAAATGCGTGATCCGTCATGCGTTATGCATTATGCGTTATGCGTTATACGTAATGCGTTATGCGTTATGAGTAATGCTTGATCCGATATCCGTTATGCGTTATGCGTTATGAGTAATGATGGATCCGTTATGCGTTATGCGTTTTGCGTTATTCGTTATGCGTTGTGCTTTTTGCGTTATGCGTTATGGATTATTCGTTATGCGAAATTTGTTATGCGTTATGTGTTATGCGTTATGAGTAATGCGTGATCCGTTATGTGTTATGTGTTATGCGTTTTGCGTTATGCGTTATGCGTTATGCGTTACGCGTTATGCATTATGCGTTATGCGTTATGCGTTATGCGTTATGCGTTATGCGTTATGCGTTATGCGTTATGCGTTATGCGTTATGCGTTATGCGTTATGCGTTATGCGTTATGCGTTATGCGTTATGCGTTATGCGTTTTGCGTTATGCGTTATGCGTTATGAGTAATGCGCTATGCGTTATGCGCTATGCGTTATGCGTTATGAGTCATGCGTGATCCGATATGCGTTATGCGTTATGCGTTATGCGTTATGCGTTATGCGTTATGCGTTATGAGTAATGCGTGATCCGTTATGCGTTATGCGTTATGCGTTATGCGTTATGCGTTTTGCGTTATGCGTTATGCGTTATGCGTTATGCGTTATGCGTTATGCGTTATGCGTTATGAGTAATGCGTGATCCGTTATGCGTTATGCGTTATGCGTTATGCGTTTTGCGTTATGCGTTATGCGTTATGCGATATGCGTTATGCGTTATGCTGTGTGCGTTATGCGTTATGCGTTATGAGAAATGCGTGATCCGTCATGCGTTATGCATTATGCGTTATGCGTTATACGTAATGCGTTATGCGTTATGAGTAATGCTTGATCCGATATCCGTTATGCGTTATGCGTTATGAGTAATGATGGATCCGTTATGCGTTATGCGTTTTGCGTTATTCGTTATGCGTTGTGCTTTTTGTGTTATGCGTTATGGATTATTCGTTATGCGAAATTTGTTATGCGTTATGCGTTATGCGTTATGAGTAATGCGTGATCCGTTATGCGTTATGCGTTATGCGTTATGCGTTATGCGTTATGCGTTATGCGTTGTGCGTTGTGCGTTCTGCGTTATGCGTTATGCGTTATGAGTTATGCGTTATGCGTTATGCGTTATGCGTTATGCGTTAGGCGTTATGCGTTATGCGTTATGCGTTATGCGTTATGCGTTATGCGTTATGCGTTATGCGTTATGCGTTATGCGTTATGCGTTATGCGTTATGCGTTATGCGTTATGCGTTATGCGTTATGCGTTATGCGTTATGCGTTATGCGTTGTGCGTTGTGCGTTCTGCGTTATGCGTTATGCGTTATGCGTTATGCGTTATGAGTTATGCGTTATGCGTTATGCTGTGTGCGTTATGCGTTATGCGTTATGAGAAATGCGTGATCCGTCATGCGTTATGCATTATGCGTTATGCGTTATACGTAATGCGTTATGCGTTATGAGTAATGCTTGATCCGATATCCGTTATGCGTTATGCGTTATGAGTAATGCTGGATCCGTTATGCGTTATGCGTTTTGCGTTATTCGTTATGCGTTGTGCTTTATGCGTTATGCGTTATGCGTTATGCGTTATGCGTTATGGGTTATGCGTTATGCGTTATGCGTTATGAGTAATGCGTGATCCGTTATGCGTTATGCGTTATGCGTTATGCGTTATGCGTTATGCGTTATGAGTAATGCGTGATCCGTTACGCGTTATACGTTCTGCGTTATGAGTTATGCGTGATCCGTTATGCGTTATGCGATATTCGTTATGTGTTATGCGTTATGTGTTATGCGTTATGCGTTATGCGTTATGCGTTATGCGTTATGCGTTATGCGTGATCCGTTATGCGTTATGCGTTATGTGTTATGCGTTATGCTTTATGCATTATGCGTTAAACGTTATGCGTTGTTCGTTATGCGTTATGCGATGTGCGTTATATTTTTGCGTTATGTGTTATGCGTAATGCGTTATGCGTTATGCGTTATGCGATTTGCGTTATGCGTTATACGTTATGCGTTATGCGTTATGCGTTATGCGTTATGCGTTATGCGTTATGCGTTGTGCGTTGTGCGTTCTGCGTTATGCGTTTTGCGTTATGCGTTATGCGTTATGCGTTATGCGTTATGCGTTATGCGTTATGCGTTATGCGTTATGCGTTATGCGTTATGCGTTATGCGTTATGCGTTTTGCGTTATGCGTTATGCGTTATGCGATATGCGTTATGCGTTATGCTGTGTGCGTTATGCGTTATGCGTTATGAGAAATGCGTGATCCGTCATGCGTTATGCATTATGCGTTATGCGTTATACGTAATGCGTTATGCGTTATGAGTAATGCTTGATCCGATATCCGTTATGCGTTATGCGTTATGAGTAATGATGGATCCGTTATGCGTTATGCGTTTTGCGTTATTCGTTATGCGTTGTGCTTTTTGTGTTATGCGTTATGGATTATTCGTTATGCGAAATTTGTTATGCGTTATGCGTTATGCGTTATGAGTAATGCGTGATCCGTTATGCGTTATGCGTTATGCGTTATGCGTTATGCGTTATGCGTTATGCGTTATGCGTTGTGCGTTGTGCGTTCTGCGTTATGCGTTATGCGTTATGAGTTATGCGTTATGCGTTATGCGTTATGCGTTATGCGTTATGCGTTATGCGTTATGCGTTATGCGTTATGCGTTATGCGTTATGCGTTATGCGTTATGCGTTATGCGTTATGCGTTATGCGTTATGCGTTATGCGTTATGCGTTATGCGTTATGCGTTATGCGTTATGCGTTTTGCGTTATGCGTTATGCGTTATGAGTAATGCGCTATGCGTTATGCGTTATGCGTTATGCGTTATGAGTAATGCGTGATCCGATATGCGTTATGCGTTATGCGTTATGCGTTATGCGTTATGAGTAATGCGTGATCCGTTATGCGTTATGCGTTATGCGTTTTGCGTTATGCGTTATGCATTATGCGTTATGCGTTATGCGTTATGCGTTATGCGTTATGCGTTATGCGTTATGCGTTATGCGTTATGCGTTATGAGTAATGCGTGATCCGTTATGCGTTATGCGTTATGCGTTATGCGTTATGCGTTTTGCGTTATGCGTTATACGTTATGCGTTATGCGTTATGCGTTATGCGTTATGCGTTATGAGTAATGCGTGATCCGTTATGCGTTATGCGTTATGCGTTATGCGTTTTGCGTTATGCATTATGCGTTATGCGTTATGAGTAAAGCGCTATGCGTTATGCGTTATGCGTTATGAGTGATGCGTGATCCGATATGCGTTATGCGTTATGCGTTATGCGTTATGCATTATGCGTTTTGCGTTATGCGTTATGCGTTATGAGTAATGCGTGATCCGTTATGCGTTATGCGTTATGCGTCTTGCGTTATGCGTTATGCGTTATGCGATATTCGTTATGTGTTATGCGTTATGTGTTATGCGTTATGCGTTATGCGTTATGCGTTATGCGTTATGCGTTATGCGTTATGAGTAATGCGTGATCCGTTATGCGTTACGCATTACGCGTTATGCGTTATGCGTTATGCGTTATGCATTATGCGTTAGGCGTTGTTCGTTATGCGTTATGCGTTGTGCGTTATACGTTTGCGTTATGCGTTATGCTTTATGCGTTATGCGTTATGGGTTATGCGTTATGCTTTATGCATTATGCGTTATGCGTTATGAGTAATGCGTGATCCGTTATGCGTTACGCATTACGCGTTATGCGTTATGTGTTATGCGTTATGCGTTATGCGTTATGCGTTATGCGTTATGAGTAATGCGTGATCCGTTATGCGTTACGCATTACGCGTTATGCGTTATGCGTTATGCATTATGCGTTAGGCGTTGTTCGTTATGCGTTATGCGTTGTGCGTTATACGTTTGCGTTATGCGTTATGCGTTATGCGTTATGCGTTATGCGTTATGCTTTATGCGTTATGCGTTATGCGTTATGCGTTATGCGTTATGCGTTATGCTTTATGCGTTAGGCGTTGTTCGTTATGCGTTATGCGTTGTGCGTTATACGTTTGCGTTATGCGTTATGCGTTATGCGTTATGCGTTATGCTTTATGCGTTATGCGTTATGCGTTGCGCGTTATGCGTTACGCGTTATGCGTTATGCTTTATGCGTTATGCGTTATACGTTATCCGTTATGCGTTATGCGTTATGCGTTATGCGTTATGCGTTGTGGGTTATGAGTTATACATTATGCGTTATGCGTTATGCGTTATGCATTATGCGTTATGCGTTATGCGTTTTGCGTTATGCGTTATGAGTAATGCGTGATCCGTTATGTGTTATGCGTTATGCGTTATGCGTTATGCGTTATGCGTTATGCGTTATGCGTTATTCGTTATGCGTTATGCGTTATGCGTTATGCGTTATGCGTTATGCGTTATGCGTTGTGCGTTATGCGTTATGCGTTATGAGTAATGCTTGATCCGATATGCGTTATGCGTTAAGCGTTATGCGTTATGCGATATTCGTTATGTGTTATGCGTTATGCGTTATGCGTTATGAGTAATGCGTGATCCGTTATGCGTTACGTGTTATGCGTTATGCGTTATGCGTTATGCGTTGTGCGTTATGCGGTATGCCGTATGCGTTATGCGTTATGAGTAATACGTGATCCGTTGTGCGTTGTGCGTTATGCGTTATGCGTTATGCGTTATGCATTATGCGTTTTGCGTTATGCGTTATGCGTTATGAGTAATGCGTGATCCGTTATGCGTTATGCGTTATGCGTCTTGCGTTATGCGTTATGCGTTATGCGTTATGCTGTGTGCGTTATGCGTTATGCGTTATGCGTTATGCGTTATGCTGTGTGCGTTATGCGTTATGCGTTATGAGAAATGCGTGATCCGTCATGCGTTATGCATTATGCGTTATGCATTATACGTAATGCGTTATGCGTTATGAGTAATGCTTGATCCGATATCCGTTATGCGTTATGCGTTATGAGTAATGCTGGATCCGTTATGCGTTATGCGTTATGCGTTATGCGTTATGCGTTATGCGTTGTGCGTTGTGTGTTCTGCGTTATGCGTTTTGCGTTATGCGTTATGCGTTATGCGTTATGCGTTATGCGTTATGCGTTATGCGTTATGCGTTATGCTGTGTGCGTTATGCGTTATGCGTTATGAGAAATGCGTGATCCGTCATGCGTTATGCATTATGCGTTATGCGTTATACGTAATGCGTTATGCGTTATGAGTAATGCTTGATCCGATATACGTTATGCGTTATGCGTTATGAGTAATGCTGGATCCGTTATGCGTTATGCGTTTTGCGTTATTCGTTATGCGTTGTGCTTTATGCGTTATGCGTTATGCGTTATGCGTTTTGCGTTATGCGTTATGCGTTATGAGTTATGCGTTATGCGTTATGCGTTATGCGTTCTGCGTTATGCGTTATGCGTTATGCGTTATGCGTTATGCGTTATGCGTTATGCGTTATGCGTTATGCGTTATGCGTTATGCGTTATGCGTTATGCGTTATGCGTTATGCGTTATGCGTTATGCGTTGTGCGTTGTGCGTTCTGCGTTATGCGTTATGCGTTATGCGTTATGCGTTATGAGTTATGCGTTATGCGTTATGCTGTGTGCGTTATGCGTTATGCGTTATGAGAAATGCGTGATCCGTCATGCGTTATGCATTATGCGTTATGCGTTATACGTAATGCGTTATGCGTTATGAGTAATGCTTGATCCGATATCCGTTATGCGTTATGCGTTATGAGTAATGCTGGATCCGTTATGCGTTATGCGTTTTGCGTTATTCGTTATGCGTTGTGCTTTATGCGTTATGCGTTATGCGTTATGCGTTATGCGTTATGGGTTATGCGTTATGCGTTATGCGTTATGAGTAATGCGTGATCCGTTATGCGTTATGCGTTATGCGTTATGCGTTATGCGTTATGCGTTATGAGTAATGCGTGATCCGTTACGCGTTATACGTTCTGCGTTATGAGTTATGCGTGATCCGTTATGCGTTATGCGATATTCGTTATGTGTTATGCGTTATGTGTTATGCGTTATGCGTTATGCGTTATGCGTTATGCGTTATGCGTTATGCGTGATCCGTTATGCGTTATGCGTTATGTGTTATGCGTTATGCTTTATGCATTATGCGTTAAACGTTATGCGTTGTTCGTTATGCGTTATGCGATGTGCGTTATATTTTTGCGTTATGTGTTATGCGTAATGCGTTATGCGTTATGCGTTATGCGATTTGCGTTATGCGTTATACGTTATGCGTTATGCGTTATGCGTTATGCGTTATGCGTTATGCGTTATGCGTTGTGCGTTGTGCGTTCTGCGTTATGCGTTTTGCGTTATGCGTTATGCGTTATGCGTTATGCGTTATGCGTTATGCGTTATGCGTTATGCGTTATGCGTTATGCGTTATGCGTTATGCGTTATGCGTTATGCGTTATGCGTTATGCGTTATGCGTTATGCGTTATGCGTTATGAGTAATGTGTGATCCGTTATGCGTTATGCGCTATGCGTTATGCGTTATGCGTTAAGAGTAATGCGTTATGCGTTATGAGTAATGCGTGATCCGTTATGCGTTATACGTTATGAGTGATGCGTGATCCGTTATGCGTTATGCGATTTGCGTTATGCGTTATGCGTTATGCGTTATGCGTTATGCGTTATGCGTTATGCGTTATGCGTTATGCGTTATGCGTTATGCGTTATGCGTTATGAGTAATGCGTGATCCGTTATGCGTTATGCGTTATGCGTTATGCGCTATGCGTTATGCGTTATGCGTTATGAGTAATGCGTTATGCGTTATGAGTAATGCGAGATCCGTTATGCGATATGCGTTATGCGTTATGAGTAATGCGTGATCCGTTATGTGTTATGTGTTATGCGTTTTGCGTTATGCGTTATGCGTTATGCGTTACGCGTTATGCATTATGCGTTATGCGTTATGCGTTATGCGTTATGAGTAATGCGTGATCCGTTATGCGTTATGCGTTATGCGTTATGCGTTATGCGTTATGCGTTATGCGTTATGCATTATGCGTTATGCGTTATGCGTTATGCATTATACGTAATGCGTTATGCGTTATGAGTAATGCTTGATCCGATATCCGTTATGCGTTATGCGTTATGAGTAATGCTGGATCCGTTATGCGTTATGCGTTATGCGTTATGCGTTATGCGTTATGCGTTGTGCGTTGTGTGTTCTGCGTTATGCGTTTTGCGTTATGCGTTATGCGTTATGCGTTATGCGTTATGCGTTATGAGTTATGCGTTATGCGTTATGCTGTGTGCGTTATGCGTTATGCGTTATGAGAAATGCGTGATCCGTCATGCGTTATGCATTATGCGTTATGCGTTATACGTAATGCGTTATGCGTTATGAGTAATGCTTGATCCGATATACGTTATGCGTTATGCGTTATGAGTAATGCTGGATCCGTTATGCGTTATGCGTTTTGCGTTATTCGTTATGCGTTGTGCTTTATGCGTTATGCGTTATGCGTTATGCGTTTTGCGTTATGCGTTATGCGTTATGAGTTATGCGTTATGCGTTATGCGTTATGCGTTCTGCGTTATGCGTTATGCGTTATGCGTTATGCGTTATGCGTTATGCGTTATGCGTTATGCGTTATGCGTTATGCGTTATGCGTTATGCGTTATGCGTTATGCGTTATGCGTTATGCGTTATGCGTTGTGCGTTGTGCGTTCTGCGTTATGCGTTATGCGTTATGCGTTATGCGTTATGAGTTATGCGTTATGCGTTATGCTGTGTGCGTTATGCGTTATGCGTTATGAGAAATGCGTGATCCGTCATGCGTTATGCATTATGCGTTATGCGTTATACGTAATGCGTTATGCGTTATGAGTAATGCTTGATCCGATATCCGTTATGCGTTATGCGTTATGAGTAATGCTGGATCCGTTATGCGTTATGCGTTTTGCGTTATTCGTTATGCGTTGTGCTTTATGCGTTATGCGTTATGCGTTATGCGTTATGCGTTATGGGTTATACGTTATGCGTTATGCGTTATGAGTAATGCGTGATCCGTTATGCGTTATGCGTTATGCGTTATGCGTTATGCGTTATGCGTTATGAGTAATGCGTGATCCGTTACGCGTTATACGTTCTGCGTTATGAGTTATGCGTGATCCGTTATGCGTTATGCGATATTCGTTATGTGTTATGCGTTATGTGTTATGCGTTATGCGTTATGCGTTATGCGTTATGCGTTATGCGTTATGCGTGATCCGTTATGCGTTATGCGTTATGTGTTATGCGTTATGCTTTATGCATTATGCGTTAAACGTTATGCGTTGTTCGTTATGCGTTATGCGATGTGCGTTATATTTTTGCGTTATGTGTTATGCGTAATGCGTTATGCGTTATGCGTTATGCGATTTGCGTTATGCGTTATACGTTATGCGTTATGCGTTATGCGTTATGCGTTATGCGTTATGCGTTATGCGTTGTGCGTTGTGCGTTCTGCGTTATGCGTTTTGCGTTATGCGTTATGCGTTATGCGTTATGCGTTATGCGTTATGCGTTATGCGTTATGCGTTATGCGTTATGCGTTATGCGTTATGCGTTATGCGTTATGCGTTATGCGTTATGCGTTATGCGTTATGCGTTATGAGTAATGCGTGATCCGTTACGCGTTATGCGTTCTGCGTTATGAGTTATGCGTGATCCGTTATGCGTTATGCGATATTCGTTATGTGTTATGCGTTATGTGTTATGCGTTATGCGTTATGCGTTATGCGTTATGCGTTATGCGTTATGCGTTATGAGTAATGTGTGATCCGTTATGCGTTATGCGCTATGCGTTATGCGTTATGCGTTAAGAGTAATGCGTTATGCGTTATGAGTAATGCGTGATCCGTTATGCGTTATACGTTATGAGTGATGCGTGATCCGTTATGCGTTATGCGATTTGCGTTATGCGTTATGCGTTATGCGTTATGCGTTATGCGTTATGCGTTATGCGTTATGCGTTATGCGTTATGCGTTATGCGTTATGCGTTATGAGTAATGCGTGATCCGTTATGCGTTATGCGTTATGCGTTATGCGCTATGCGTTATGCGTTATGCGTTATGAGTAATGCGTTATGCGTTATGAGTAATGCGAGATCCGTTATGCGATATGCGTTATGCGTTATGAGTAATGCGTGATCCGTTATGTGTTATGTGTTATGCGTTTTGCGTTATGCGTTATGCGTTATGCGTTACGCGTTATGCATTATGCGTTATGCGTTATGCGTTATGCGTTATGAGTAATGCGTGATCCGTTATGCGTTATGCGTTATGCGTTATGCGTTATGCGTTATGCGTTATGCATTATGCGTTATGCGTTATGCGTTATGAGTAATGCGCTATGCGTTATGCGTTATGCGTTATGCGTTATGAGTGATGCGTGATCCGATATGCGTTATGCGTTATGCGTTATGCGTTATGCGTTATGCGTTATGCGTTATGAGTAATGCGTGATCCGTTATGCGTTATGCGTTATGCGTTATGCGTTATGCGTTTTGCGTTATGCGTTATGCGTTATGCGTTATGCGTTATGCGTTATGCGTTATGCGTTATGCGTTATGAGTAATGCGTGATCCGTTATGCGTTATGCGTTATGCGTTATGCGTTATGCGTTATGCGTTTTGCGTTATGCGTTATGCGTTATGCGTTATGCGTTATGCGTTATGAGAAATGCGTGATCCGTCATGCGTTATACATTATGCGTTATGCGTTATACGTAATCCGTTATGCGTTATGAGTAATGCTTGATCCGATATCCGTTATGCGTTATGCGTTATGAGTAATGATGGATCCGTTATGCGTTATGCGTTTTGCGTTATTCGTTATGCGTTGTGCTTTTTGCGTTATGCGTTATGGATTATTCGTTATGCGAAATTTGTTATGCGTTATGTGTTATGCGTTATGAGTAATGCGTGATCCGTTATGCGTTATGCGTTATGCGTTATGCGTTGTGCGTTGTGCGTTCTGCGTTATGCGTTATGCGTTATGAGTTATGCGTTATGCGTTATGCGTTATGCGTTATGCGTTATGCGTTATGCGTTATGCGTTATGCGTTATGCGTTATGCGTTATGCGTTATGCGTTATGCGTTATGCGTTATGCGTTATGCGTTATGCGTTATGCGTTATGCGTTATGCGTTTTGCGTTATGCGTTATGCGTTATGAGTAATGCGCTATGCGTTATGCGTTATGCGTTATGCGTTATGAGTGATGCGTGATCCGATATGCGTTATGCGTTATGCGTTATGCGTTATGCGTTATGCGTTATGCGTTATGAGTAATGCGTGATCCGTTATGCGTTATGCGTTATGCGTTATGCGTTTTGCGTTATGCGTTATGCGTTATGCGTTATGCGTTATGCGTTATGCGTTATGCGTTATGAGTAATGCGTGATCCGTTATGCGTTATGCGTTATGCGTTATGCGTTATGCGTTTTGCGTTATGCGTTATGCGTTATGCGTTATGCGTTATGCGTTATGCGTTATGCGTTATGAGTAATGCGTGATCCGTTATGCGTTATGCGTTATGCGTTATGCGTTTTGCGTTATGCGTTATGCGTTATGCGATATGCGTTATGCGTTATGCTGTGTGCGTTATGCGTTATGCGTTATGAGAAATGCGTGATCCGTCATGCGTTATGCATTATGCGTTATGCGTTATACGTAATGCGTTATGCGTTATGAGTAATGCTTGATCCGATATCCGTTATGCGTTATGCGTTATGAGTAATGATGGATCCGTTATGCGTTATGCGTTTTGCGTTATTCGTTATGCGTTGTGCTTTTTGTGTTATGCGTTATGGATTATTCGTTATGCGAAATTTGTTATGCGTTATGCGTTATGCGTTATGAGTAATGCGTGATCCGTTATACGTTATGCGTTATGCGTTATGCGTTATGCGTTATGCGTTGTGCGTTGTGCGTTCTGCGTTATGCGTTATGCGTTATGAGTTATGCGTTATGCGTTATGCGTTATGCGTTATGCGTTAGGCGTTATGCGTTATGCGTTATGCGTTATGCGTTATGCGTTATGCGTTATGCGTTATGCGTTATGCGTTATGCGTTATGCGTTATGCGTTATGCGTTATGCGTTATGCGTTATGCGTTATGCGTTATGCGTTATGCGTTATGCGTTATGCGTTTTGCGTTATGCGTTATGCGTTATGAGTAATGCGCTATGCGTTATGCGTTATGCGTTATGCGTTATGAGTGATGCGTGATCCGATATGCGTTATGCGTTATGCGTTATGCGTTATGCGTTATGAGTAATGCGTGATCCGTTATGCGTTATGCGTTATGCGTTTTGCGTTATGCGTTATGCATTATGCGTTATGCGTTATGCGTTATGCGTTATGCGTTATGCGTTATGCGTTATGCGTTATGCGTTATGCGTTATGAGTAATGCGTGATCCGTTATGCGTTATGCGTTATGCGTTATGCGTTATGCGTTTTGCGTTATGCGTTATACGTTATGCGTTATGCGTTATGCGTTATGCGTTATGCGTTATGAGTAATGCGTGATCCGTTATGCGTTATGCGTTATGCGTTATGCGTTTTGCGTTATGCATTATGCGTTATGCGTTATGAGTAATGCGCTATGCGTTATGCGTTATGCGTTATGAGTGATGCGTGATCCGATATGCGTTATGCGTTATGCGTTATGCGTTATGCATTATGCGTTTTGCGTTATGCGTTATGCGTTATGAGTAATGCGTGATCCGTTATGCGTTATGCGTTATGCGTCTTGCGTTATGCGTTATGCGTTATGCGATATTCGTTATGTGTTATGCGTTATGTGTTATGCGTTATGCGTTATGCGTTATGCGTTATGCGTTATGCGTTATGCGTTATGCGTTATGAGTAATGCGTGATCCGTTATGCGTTATGCGTTATGCGTTATGCGTTTTGCGTTATGCATTATGCGTTATGCGTTATGAGTAATGCGCTATGCGTTATGCGTTATGCGTTATGAGTGATGCGTGATCGGATATGCGTTATGCGTTATGCGTTATGCGTTATGCGTTATGCGTTATGCGTTATGCGTTATGCGTTATGCGTTATGCGTTATGCGTTATGCGTTATGCGTTATGCGTTATGCGTTATGCGTTATGCGTTTTGCGTTATGCGTTATGCGTTATGAGTAATGCGCTATGCGTTATGCGTTATGCGTTATGCGTTATGAGTGATGCGTGATCCGATATGCGTTATGCGTTATGCGTTATGCGTTATGCGTTATGCGTTATGCGTTATGAGTAATGCGTGATCCGTTATGCGTTATGCGTTATGCGTTATGCGTTTTGCGTTATGCGTTATGCGTTATGCGTTATGCGTTATGCGTTGTGCGTTATGCGTTATGCGGGATCCGTTATGCGTTATGCGTTATGCGTTATGCGTTTTGCGTTATGCGTTATGCGTTATGCGATATGCGTTATGCGTTATGCGTTATGAGTAATGCTTGATCCGATATCCGTTATGCGTTATGCGTTATGAGTAATGATGGATCCGTTATGCGTTATGCGTTTTGCGTTATTCGTTATGCGTTGTGCTTTTTGCGTTATGCGTTATGGATTATTCGTTATGCGAAATTTGTTATGCGTTATGCGTTATGCGTTATGAGTAATGCGTGATCCGTTATGCGTTATGCGTTATGCGTTATGCGTTATGCGTTATGCGTTGTGCGTTGTGCGTTCTGCGTTATGCGTTATGCGTTATGAGTTATGCGTTATGCGTTATGCGTTATGCGTTATGCGTTATGCGTTATGCGTTATGCGTTATGCGTTATGCGTTATGCGTTATGCGTTATGCGTTATGCGTTATGCGTTATGCGTTATGCGTTATGCGTTATGTGTTATGCGTTATGCGTTATGCGTTATGCGTTATGCGTTATGCGTTATGCGTTATGCGTTATGCGTTTTGCGTTATGCGTTATGCGTTATGAGTAATGCGCTATGCGTTATGCGTTATGCGTTATGCGTTATGAGTGATGCGTGATCCGATATGCGTTATGCGTTATGCGTTATGCGTTATGCGTTATGAGTAATGCGTGATCCGTTATGCGTTATGCGTTATGCGTTTTGCGTTATGCGTTATGCATTATGCGTTATGCGTTATGCGTTATGCGTTATGCGTTATGCGTTATGCGCTTTGCGTTGTGCGTTATGCGTTATGCGTTATGCGTTATGCGTTATGAGTTATGCGTTATGCGTTATGCGTTATGCGTTATGCGTTATGCGTTATCCGTTATGCGTTATGCGTTATGCGTTGTGCGTTGTGCGTTCTGCGTTATGCGTTTTGCGTTATGCGTTATGCGTTATGCGTTATGCGTTATGCGTTATGCGTTATGCGTTATGCGTTATGCGTTATGCGTTATGCGTTATGCGTTATGCGTTATGCGTTATGCGTTATGCGTTATGCGTTATGCGTTATGCGTTATGCGTTATGCGTTATGCGTTATGCGTTATGCGTTATGCGTTATGCGTTATGCGTTATGCGTTATGCGTTATGCGTTATGCGTTATGCGTTATGCGTTATGCGTTATGCGTTATGAGTAATGCGTGATCCGTTATGCGTTATGCGTTATGCGTTATGCGTTATGCGTTATGAGTAATGCGTGATCCGTTACGCGTTATGCGTTCTGCGTTATGAGTTATGCGTGATCCGTTATGCGTTATGCGATATTCGTTATGTGTTATGCGTTATGTGTTATGCGTTATGCGTTATGCGTTATGCGTTATGCGTTATGAGTAATGCGTGATCCGTTATGCGTTACGCATTACGCGTTATGCGTTATGCGTTATGCGTTATGCATTATGCGTTAGGCGTTGTTCGTTATGCGTTATGCGTTGTGCGTTATACGTTTGCGTTATGCGTTATGCTTTATGCGTTATGCGTTATGGGTTATGCGTTATGCTTTATGCATTATGCGTTATGCGTTATGAGTAATGCATGATCCGTTATGCGTTACGCATTACGCGTTATGCGTTATGTGTTATGCGTTATGCGTTATGCGTTATGCGTTATGCGTTATGCGTTATGAGTAATGCGTGATCCGTTATGCGTTACGCATTACGCGTTATGCGTTATGCGTTATGCGTTATGCATTATGCGTTAGGCGTTGTTCGTTATGCGTTATGCGTTGTGCGTTATACGTTTGCGTTATGCGTTATGCGTTATGCGTTATGCGTTATGCTTTATGCGTTATGCGTTATGCGTTATGCGTTATGCGTTATGCGTTATGCTTTATGCGTTAGGCGTTGTTCGTTATGCGTTATGCGTTGTGCGTTATACGTTTGCGTTATGCGTTATGCGTTATGCGTTATGCGTTATGCTTTATGCGTTATGCGTTATGCGTTACGCGTTATGCGTTACGCGTTATGCGTTATGCTTTATGCGTTATGCGTTATACGTTATCCGTTATGCGTTATGCGTTATGCGTTATGCGTTATGCGTTATGCGTTGTGGGTTATGAGTTATACATTATGCGTTATGCGTTATGCGTTATGCATTATGCGTTATGCGTTATGCGTTATGCGTTATGCGTTATGAGTAATGCGTGATCCGTTATGTGTTATGCGTTATGCGTTATGCGTTATGCGTTATGCGTTATGCGTTATGCGTTATTCGTTATGCGTTATGCGTTATGCGTTATGCGTTATGCGTTATGCGTTATGCGTTGTGCGTTATGCGTTATGCGTTATGAGTAATGCTTGATCCGATATGCGTTATGCGTTAAGCGTTATGCGTTATGCGATATTCGTTATGTGTTATGCGTTATGCGTTATGCGTTATGAGTAATGCGTGATCCGTTATGCGTTATGCGTTATGCGTTATGCGTTATGCGTTGTGCGTTATGCGGTATGCCGTATGCGTTATGCGTTATGAGTAATGCGTGATCCGTTGTGCGTTATGCGTTATGCGTTATGCGTTATGCGTTATGCGTTATGCGTTGTGCGTTATGCGTTATGCGTTATGAGTAATGCTTGATCCGATATGCGTTATGCGTTAAGCGTTATGCGTTATGCGATATTCGTTATGTGTTATGCGTTATGCGTTATGCGTTATGAGTAATGCGTGATCCGTTATGCGTTATGCGTTATGCGTTATGCGTTATGCGTTGTGCGTTATGCGGTATGCCGTATGCGTTATGCGTTATGAGTAATGCGTGATCCGTTGTGCGTTATGCGTTATGCGTTATGCGTTATGCGTTATGCATTATGCGTTTTGCGTTATGCGTTATGCGTTATGAGTAATGCGTGATCCGTTATGCGTTATGCGTTATGCGTCTTGCGTTATGCGTTATGCGTTATGCGTTATGCTGTGTGCGTTATGCGTTATGCGTTATGCGTTATGCGTTATGCTGTGTGCGTTATGCGTTATGCGTTATGAGAAATGCGTGATCCGTCATGCGTTATGCATTATGCGTTATGCGTTATACGTAATGCGTTATGCGTTATGAGTAATGCTTGATCCGATATCCGTTATGCGTTATGCGTTATGAGTAATGCTGGATCCGTTATGCGTTATGCGTTATGCGTTATGCGTTATGCGTTATGCGTTATGCGTTGTGCGTTGTGTGTTCTGCGTTATGCGTTATGCGTTTTGCGTAATGCGTTATGCGTTATGCGTTATGCGTTATGCGTTATGAGTTATGCGTTATGCGTTATGCTGTGTGCGTTATGCGTTATGCGTTATGAGAAATGCGTGATCCGTCATGCGTTATGCATTATGCGTTATGCGTTATACGTAATGCGTTATGCGTTATGAGTAATGCTTGATCCGATATCCGTTATGCGATATGCGTTATGAGTAATGCTGGATCCGTTATGCGTTATGCGTTTTGCGTTATTCGTTATGCGTTGTGCTTTATGCGTTATGCGTTATGCGTTATGCGTTATGCGTTTTGCGTTATGCGTTATGCGTTATGAGTTATGCGTTATGCGTTATGCGTTATGCGTTCTGCGTTATGCGTTATGCGTTATGCGTTATGCGTTATGCGTTATGCGTTATGCGTTATGCGTTATGCGTTATGCGTTATGCGTTATGCGTTATGCGTTATGCGTTATGCGTTATGCGTTATGCGTTATGCGTTATGCGTTATGCGTTATGCGTTATGCGTTATGCGTTATGCGTTATGAGTAATGCGTGATCCGTTATGCGTTATGCGTTATGCGTTATGCGTTATGCGTTATGAGTAATGCGTGATCCGTTACGCGTTATGCGTGATCCGTTACGCGTTATGCGTTATGCGTTATGAGTTATGCGTGATCCGTTATGCGTTATGCGATATTCGTTATGTGTTATGCGTTATGTGTTATGCGTTATGCGTTATGCGTTATGCGTTATGCGTTATGCGTTATGCGTTATGCGTTATGCGTTATGAGTAATGCTTGATCCGTTATGCGTTATGCGTTATGCGTTATGCGTTATGCTTTATGCATTATGCGTTATGCGTTATGCGTTGTTCGTTATGCGTTATGCGATGTGCGTTATATTTTTGCGTGTTGCGTTATGCGTAATGCGTTATGCGTTATGCGTGTTGCGTTATGCGTTATGCGTTATGCGTTATGCGTTATGCGTTATACGTTTGCGTTATGCGTTATGCGTTATGCTTTATGCGATATGCGTTATGCGTTATGCGTTATGCGTTATGCGTTATGCGTTATGCGTTACGCATTACGCGTTATGCGTTATGCGTTATGCGTTATGCATTATGCGTTAGGCGTTGTTCGTTATGCGTTATGCGTTGTGCGTTATACGTTTGCGTTATGCGTTATGCGTTATGCGTTATGCGTTATGCTTTATGCGTTATGCGTTATGGGTTATGCGTTATGCGTTATGCGTTATACTTTATGCGTTATGCGTTATGCGTTATGCGTTATGCGTTATGCGTTATGCGTAATCCGTGATCCGTTATGCGTTAGGCGTTATGCGTTTTGCGTTATTCGTTATGCGTTGTGCATTATGCGTTATGCGTTACGCGTTATTTCTTATACTTTATGCTTTATGCGATATGCGTTATGCTTTATGCGATATGCGTTATGCGTTATGCGTTATGCGTTATGCGTTATGCGTTATGCGTTACGCATTACGCGTTATGCGTTATGCGTTATGCGTTATGCATTATGCGTTAGGCGTTGTTCGTTATGCGTTATGCGTTGTTCGTTATGCGTTATGCGATGTGCTTTATGCGTTATGCGTTATGCGTTATGCGTTATGCATTATACGTTATGCGTTATGCGTTATGCGTTATGCGTTATGAGTAATGCGTGATCCGTTATGTGTTATGCGTTATGCGTTATGCGTTATGCGTTATGCGTTATGCGTTATGCGTTATGCGTTATGCGTTATGCGTTATGCGTTATGCGTTATGCGATATGCGTTATGCGTTATGCGTTGTGCGTTATGCGTTATGCGTTATGAGTAATGCTTGATCCGATATGCGTTATGCGTTATGCGTTATGCGTTATGCGTTATGCGATGTTCGTTATGTGTTATGCGTTATGCGTTATGCGTTATGAGTAATGCGTGATCCGTTATGCGTTATGTGTTATGCGTTATGCGTTATGCGTTATGCGTTATGCGTTATGCGTTATGCGGTATGCCGTATGCGTTATGCGTTATGAGTAATGCGTGATCCGTTATGCGTTATGCGTTATGCGTTATGCGTTATGCGTTATGCGTTATGCGTTATGCGTTTTGCGTTATGCGTTATGCGTTATGAGTAATGCGTGATCCGTTATGCGTTCTGCGTTATGCGTTTTGCGTTATGCGTTATGCGTTATGCGTTATGCGTTATGCTGTGTGCGTTATGCGTTATGCGTTATGCGTTATGCGTTATGCGTTATGCTGTGTGCGTTATGCGTTATGCGTTATGAGAAATGCGCGATCGGTCATGCGTTATGCATTATGCGTTATGCGTTATACGTAATGCGTTATGCGTTATGAGTAATGCTTGATCCGATATCCGTTATGCGTTATGCGTTATGAGTAATTCTGGATCCGTTATGCGTTATGCGTTATGCGTTATTCGTTATGCGTTTTGCGTTATTCGTTATGCGTTGTGCTTTATGCGTTACGCGTTCTGCGTTATGCGTTTTGCGTTATGCGTTATGAGTAATGCGCTATGCGTTATGCGTTATGCGTTATGCGTTATGAGTGATGCGTGATCCGATATGCGTTATGCGTTATGCGTTATGCGTTATGCGTTTTGCGTTATGCGTTATGCGTTATGAGTAATGCGTGATCCGTTATGCGTTATGCGTTTTGCGTTATGCGTTATGCGTTATGCGTTATGCGTTATGCGTTATGCGTTATGCGTTATGCTGTGTGCGTTATGCGTTATGCGTTATGCGTTATGCGTTATGCGTTATGCGTTATGCGTTATGCGTTATGCGTTATGCGTTATGCGTTATGCGTTGTGCGTTATGCGTTAGGAGTAATGCGTGATCCGTTATGCGTTATGCGTTTTGCGTTATGCGTTATGCGTTATGAATAATGCGTGATCCGTTATGCGTTATGCGTTTTGCGTTATGCGTTATGCGTTATGAATAATACGTGATCCGTTACGCGTTATGCGTTATGCGTTATGCGTTATGCGTTATGCGTTATGCGTTATGAGTAATGCGTGATCCGTTATGCGTTATGCGTTATGCGTTATGCGTTTTGCGTTATGCGTTATGCGTTATGCGTTATGAGTGATGCGTGATCCGATATGCGTTATGCGTTATGCGTTATGCGTTATGCGTTATGCGTTATGCGTTATGCGTTATGCGTTATGCGTTATGAGTAATGCGTGATCCGTTATGCGTTATGCGTTATGCGTTATGCGTTATGCGTTTTGCGTTATGCGTTATGCGTTATGCGTTATGCGTTATGCGTTATGCGTTATGCGTTATGAGTAATGCGTGATCCGTTATGCGTTATGCGTTATGCGTTATGCGTTTTGCGTTATGCGTTATGCGTTATGCGTTATGCGTTATGCGTTATGCTGTGTGCGTTATGCGTTATGCGTTATGAGAAATGCGTGATCCGTCATGCGTTATGCATTATGCGTTATGCGTTATACGTACTGCGTTATGCGTTATGAGTAATGCTTGATCCGATATCCGTTATGCGTTATGCGTTATGAGTAATGATGGATCCGTTATGCGTTATGCGTTTTGCGTTATTCGTTATGCGTTGTGCTTTTTGCGTTATGCGTTATGGATTATGCGTTATGCGAAATTCGTTATGCGTTATGCGTTATGCGTTATGCGTTATGCGATATGCGTTATGCGTTATGCGTTGTGCGTTATGCGTTATGCGTTATGAGTAATGCTTGATCCGATATGCGTTATGCGTTATGCGTTGTGGGTTATGAGTTATACATTATGCGTTATGCGTTATGCGTTATGCGTTATGCGTTATGCGTTATGCGTTTTGCGTTATGCGTTATGAGTAATGCGCTATGCGTTATGCGTTATGCGTTATGAGTGATGCGTGATCCGATATGCGTTATGCGTTATGCGTTATGCGTTATGCGTTTTTCGTTATGCGTTATGCGTTATGAGTAATGCGTGATCCGTTATGCGTTATGCGTTTTGCGTTATGCGTTATGCGTTATGCGTTATGCGTTATGCGTTATGCGTTATGCGTTATGCGTTATGCGTTATGCTGTGTGCGTTATGCGTTATGCGTTATGCGTTATGCGTTATGCGTTATGCGTTATGCGTTATGCGTTATGCGTTATGCGTTATGCGTTATGCGTTATGCGTTATGCGTTGTGCGTTATGCGTTAGGAGTAATGCGTGATCCGTTATGCGTTATGCGTTTTGCGTTATGCGTTATGCGTTATGAATAATACGTGATCCGTTACGCGTTATGCGTTATGCGTTCTGCGTTATGAGTTATGCGTGATCCGATATGCGTTATGCGTTATGCGTTATGCGTTATGCGTTATGCGCTTTGCGTTGTGCGTTATGCGTTATGCGTTATGCGTTATGCGTTATGCGTTATGCGTTATGCGTTATGAGTAATGCGTGATCCGTTATGCGTTATGCGTTATGCGTTATGCGTTATGCGTTATGCGTTATGCGTTATGCGTTATGCGTTATGAGTAATGCGTGATCCGTTATGCGTTATGCGTCCTGCGTTATGCGTTTTGCGTTATGCGTTATGCGTTATGCGTTATGAGTGATGCGTGATCCGATATGCGTTATGCGTTATGCGTTATGCGTTATGCGTTATGCGTTATGCGTTATGCGTTATGCGTTATGAGTAATGCGTGATCCGTTATGCGTTATGCGTTATGCGTTATGCGTTATGCGTTTTGCGTTATGCGTTATGCGTTATGCGTTATGCGTTATGCGTTATGCGTTATGAGTAATGCGTGATCCGTTATGCGTTATGCGTTATGCGTTATGCGTTTTGCGTTATGCGTTATGCGTTATGCGTTATGCGTTATGCGTTATGCTGTGTGCGTTATGCGTTATGCGTTATGCTGTGTGCGTTATGCGTTATGCGTTATGAGAAATGCGTGATCCGTCATGCGTTATGCATTATGCGTTATGCGTTATACGTAATGCGTTATGCGTTATGAGTAATGCTTGATCCGATATCCGTTATGCGTTATGCGTTATGAGTAATGCTGGATCCGTTATGCGTTATGCGTTATGCGTTATGCGTTATGCGTTATGCGTTATGCGTTATGCGTTATGCGTTATGCTGTGTGCGTTATGCGTTATGCGTTATGAGAAATGCGTGATCCGTCATGCGTTATGCATTATGCGTTATGCGTTATACGTAATGCGTTATGCGTTATGAGTAATGCTTGATCCGATATCCGTTATGCGTTATGCGTTATGAGTAATGCAGGATCCGTTATGCGTTATGCTTTATGCGTTATGCGTTATGCGTTATGCGTTATGCGTTTTGCGTTATGCGTTATGCGTTATGAGTTATGCGTTATGCGTTATGCTGTGTGCGTTATGCGTTATGCGTTATGAGAAATGCGTGATCCGTCATGCGTTATGCATTATGCGTTATGCGTTATGCGTTTTGCGTTATGCGTTATGCGTCATGAGTTATGCGTTATGCGTTATGCGTTATGCGTTATGCGTTATGCGTTATGCGTTATGAGTAATGCTTGATCCGATATCCGTTATGCGTTATGCGTTATGAGTAATGCTGGATCCGTTATGCGTTATGCGTTATGCGTTATGCGTTATGCGTTATGCGTTATGCGTTATGCGTTATGCGTTGTGCGTTCTGCGTTATGCGTTTTGCGTTATGCGTTATGCGTTATGCGTTATGCGTTATGCGTTATGAGTTATGCGTTATGCGTTATGCTGTGTGCGTTATGCGTTATGCGTTATGAGAAATGCCTGATCCGTCATGCGTTATGCATTATGCGTTATGCGTTATACGTAATGCGTTATGCGTTATGAGTAATGCTTGATCCGATATCCGTAATGCGTTATGCGTTATGAGTAATGCTTGATCCGATATCCGTTATGCGTTATGCGTTATGAGTAATGCTGGATCCGTTATTCGTTATGCGTTTTGCGTTATTCGTTATGCGTTGTGCTTTATGCGTTACGCGTTCTGCGTTATGCGTTTTGCGTTATGCGTTATGAGTAATGCGCTATGCGTTATGCGTTATGCGTTATGCGTTATGAGTGATGCGTGATCCGATATGCGTTATGCGTTATGCGTTATGCGTTATGCGTTTTGCGTTATGCGTTATGCGTTATGAGTAATGCGTGATCCGTTATGCGTTATGCGTTTTGCGTTATGCGTTATGCGTTATGCGTTATGCGTTATGCGTTATGCGTTATGCTGTGTGCGTTATGCGTTATGCGTTATGCGTTATGCGTTATGCGTTATGCGTTATGCGTTATGCGTTATGCGTTATGCGTTATGCGTTGTGCGTTATGCGTTAGGAGTAATGCGTGATCCGTTATGCGTTATGCGTTTTGCGTTATGCGTTATGCGTTATGAATAATGTGTGATCCGTTATGCGTTATGCGTTTTGCGTTATGCGTTATGCGTTATGAATAATACGTGATCCGTAACGCTTTATGCGTTATGCGTTATGCGTTATGCGTTATGCGTTATGCGTTATGCGTTATGCGTTATGCGTTATGAGTAATGCGTGATCCGTTATGCGTTATGCGTTATGCGTTATGCGTTTTGCGTTATGCGTTATGCGTTATGCGTTATGAGTGATGCGTGATCCGATATGCGTTATGCGTTATGCGTTATGCGTTATGCGTTATGCGTTATGCGTTATGCGTTATGCGTTATGAGTAATGCGTGATCCGTTATGCGTTATGCGTTATGCGTTATGCGTTATGCGTTTTGCGTTATGCGTTATGCGTTATGCGTTATGCGTTATGCGTTATGCGTTATGAGTAATGCGTGATCCGTTATGCGTTATGCGTTATGCGTTATGCGTTTTGCGTTATGCGTTATGCGTTATGCGTTATGCGTTATGCGTTATGCTGTGTGCGTTATGCGTTATGCGTTGTGCGTTCTGCGTTATGCGTTTTGCGTTATGCGTTATGCGTTATGCGTTATGCATTAAGAGTTATGCGTTATGCGTTATGCGTTATGAGAAATGCGTGATCCGTCATGCGATATGCATTATGCGTTATGCGTTATACGTAATGCGTTATGCGTTATGAGTAATGCTTGATCCGATATCCGTTATGCGTTATGCGTTATGAGTAATGCTGGATCCGTTATGCGTTATGCGTTTTGCGTTATTCGTTATGCGTTGTGCTTTATGCGTTATGCGTTATGCGTTATGCGTTATGCGTTTTGCGTTATGCGTTATGCGTTATGAGTTATGCGTTATGCGTTATGCGTTATGCGTTATGCGTTATGCGTTATGCGTTATGCGTTATGCGTTATGCGTTATGCGTTTTGCGTTATGCGTTATGCGTTATGAATAATACGTGATCCGTAACGCGTTATGCGTTATGCGTTATGCGTTATGCGTTATGCGTTATGCGTTATGCGTTATGCGTTATGCGTTATGAGTAATGCGTGATCCGTTATGCGTTATGCGTTATGCGTTATGCGTTTTGCGTTATGCGTTATGCGTTATGCGTTATGAGTGATGCGTGATCCGATATGCGTTATGCGTTATGCGTTATGCGTTATGCGTTATGCGTTATGCGTTATGCGTTATGCGTTATGAGTAATGCGTGATCCGTTATGCGTTATGCGTTATGCGTTATGCGTTATGCGTTTTGCGTTATGCGTTATGCGTTATGCGTTATGCGTTATGCGTTATGCGTTATGAGTAATGCGTGATCCGTTATGCGTTATGCGTTATGCGTTATGCGTTTTGCGTTATGCGTTATGCGTTATGCGTTATGCGTTATGCGTTATGCTGTGTGCGTTATGCGTTATGCGTTGTGCGTTCTGCGTTATGCGTTTTGCGTTATGCGTTATGCGTTATGCGTTATGCATTAAGAGTTATGCGTTATGCGTTATGAGAAATGCGTGATCCGTCATGCGATATGCATTATGCGTTATGCGTTATACGTAATGCGTTATGCGTTATGAGTAATGCTTGATCCGATATCCGTTATGCGTTATGCGTTATGAGTAATGCTGGATCCGTTATGCGTTATGCGTTTTGCGTTATTCGTTATGCGTTGTGCTTTATGCGTTATGCGTTATGCGTTATGCGTTATGCGTTTTGCGTTATGCGTTATGCGTTATGAGTTATGCGTTATGCGTTATGCGTTATGCGTTATGCGTTATGCGTTATGCGTTATGCGTTATGCGTTATGCGTTATGAGTAATGCGCTATGCGTTATGCGTTATGCGTTATGCGTTATGAGTGATGCGTGATCCGATATGCGTTATGCGTTATGAGTGATGCGTGATCCGTTATGCGTTATGCGATTTGCGTTATGCGTTATGCGTTATGCGTTATGCGTTATGCGTTATGCGTTATGCGTTATGAGTAATGCGTGATGCGTTATGCGTTATGCGTTATGCGTTGTGCGTTATGAGTAATGTGTGAAACGTTAGGCGTTATGCGTTATGCGTTATACGTTATGCGTTATGCGTTATGAGTAATGCGTGATCCGTTATGCGTTATGCGTTATGCGTTATGCGCTATGCGTTATGCGTTATGCGTTATGAGTAATGCGTTATGCGTTATGAGTAATGCGTGATCCGTTATGCGATATGCGTTATGCGTTATGCGTTATGCGTTATGCGTTATGCGTTATGCGTTATGCGTTATGCGTTATCCGTTATGCGTTATGCGTTATGCGTTATGCGTTATGCGTTATGCGTTATGCGTTATGAGTAATGCGTGATCCGTTATGCATTATGCGTTATGCGTTATGCGTTATGAGTAATGCGTGATCCGTTACGCGTTATGCGTTCTGCGTTATGAGTTATGCGTGATCCGTTATGCGTTATGCGATATTCGTTATGTGTTATGCGTTATGCGTTATGAGTAATGCGTTATGCGTTATGAGTAATGCGTGATCCGTTATGCGTTATGCGTTATGAGTGATGCGTGATCCGTTATGCGTTATGCGATTTGCGTTATGCGTTATGCGTTATGCGTTATGCGTTATGCGTTATGCGTTATGCGTTATGCGTTATGAGTAATGCGTGATGCGTTATGCGTTATGCGTTATGCGTTGTGCGTTATGAGTAATGTGTGATCCGTTAGGCGTTATGCGTTATGCGTTATACGTTATGCGTTATGCGTTATGAGTAATGCGTGATCCGTTATGCGTTATGCGTTATGCGTTATGCGCTATGCGTTATGCGTTATGCGTTATGAGTAATGCGTTATGCGTTATGAGTAATGCGTGATCCGTTATGCGATATGCGTTATGCGTTATGAGTAATGCGTGATCCGTTATGTGTTATGCGTTATGCGTTATGCGTTATGCGTTATGCGTTATGCGTTATGCGTTATGCGTTACGCGTTGTGCATTATGCGTTATGCGTTATGCGTTATGCGTTATGCGTTATGCGTTATGCGTTATGCGTTATGCGTTGTGCGTTATGCGTTATGCGTTATGCTGTGTGCGTTATGCGTTATGCGTTATGCTGTGTGCGTTATGCGTTATGCGTTATGAGAAATGCGTGATCCGTCATGCGTTATGCATTATGCGTTATGCGTTATACGTAATGCGTTATGCGTTATGAGTAATGCTTGATCCGATATCCGTTATGCGTTATGCGTTATGAGTAATGCTGGATCCGTTATGCGTTATGCGTTATGCGTTATGCGTTATGCGTTATGCGTTATGCGTTATGCGTTATGCGTTGTGCGTTGTGCGTTCTGCGTTATGCGTTTTGCGTTATGCGTTATGCGTTATGCGTTATGCGTTATGAGTTATGCGTTATGCGTTATGCTGTGTGCGTTATGCGTTATGCGTTATGAGAAATGCGTGATCCGTCATGCGTTATGCATTATGCGTTATGCGTTATACGTAATGCGTTATGCGTTATGAGTAATGCTTGATCCGATATCCGTTATGCGTTATGCGTTATGACTAATGCTGGATCCGTTATGCGTTATGCGTTTTGCGTTATTCGTTATGCGTTGTGCTTTATGCGTTATGCGTTATGAGTTATGCGTTATGCGTTATGCGTTATGCGTTATGCGTTATGCGTTATGCGTTATGCGTTATGCGTTATGCGTTATGCGTTATGCGTTATGCGTTATGCGTTATGCGTTATGCGTTATGCGTTATGCGTTATGCGTTATGCGTTATGCGTTATGAGTAATGCGCTATGCGTTATGCGTTATGCGTTATGCGTTATGAGTGATGCGTGATCCGTTATGCGTTATGCGATTTGCGTTATGCGTTATGCGTTATGCGTTATGCGTTATGCGTTATGCGTTATGCGTTATGCGTTATGAGTAATGCGTGCTGCGTTATGCGTTATGCGTTATGCGTTGTGCGTTATGAGTAATGTGTGATCCGTTAGGCGTTATACGTTATGCGTTATGCGTTATGCATTATGCGTTATGCGTTATGCGTTATGCGTTATGCGTTATGCGTTATGCGTTATGCGTTATGCGTTATGAGTAATGCGCTATGCGTTATGCGTTATGCGTTATGCGTTATGAGTGATGCGTGATCCGTTATGCGTTATGCGATTTGCGTTATGCGTTATGCGTTATGCGTTATGCGTTATGCGTTATGCGTTATGCGTTATGCGTTATGCTCTATGCGTTATGCGTTATGCGTTATGAGTAATGCGTTATGCGTTATGAGTAATGCGTGATCCGTTATGCGATATGCGTTATGCGTTATGAGTAATGCGTGATCCGTTATGTGTTATGCGTTATGCGTTATGCGTTATGCGTTATGCGTTATGCGTTATGCGTTACGCGTTATGCATTATGCGTTATGCGTTATGCGTTATGCGTTATGCGTTATGCGTTATGCGTTATGCGTTGTGCGTTATGCGTTATGCGTTATGCTGTGTGCGTTATGCGTTATGCGTTATGCGTTATGCGTTATGCTGTGTGCGTTATGCGTTATGCGTTATGAGTAATGCTTGATCCGATATCCGTTATGCGTTATGCGTTATGAGTAATGCTGGATCCGTTATGCGTTATACGTTATGCGTTATGCGTTATGCGTTATGCGTTATGCGTTATGCGTTATGAGTAATGCGTGATGCGTTATGCGTTATGCGTTGTGCGTTATGAGTAATGTGTGATCCGTTAGGCGTTATGCGTTATGCGTTATACGTTATGCGTTATGCGTTATGAGTAATGCGTGATCCGTTATGCGTTATGCGTTATGCGTTATGCGCTATGCGTTATGCGTTATGCGTTATGAGTAATGCGTTATGCATTATGAGTAATGCGTGATCCGTTATGCGATATGCGTTATGCGTTATGAGTAATGCGTGATCCGTTATGTGTTATGCGTTATGCGTTATGCGTTATGCGTTATGCGTTATGCGTTATGCGTTACGCGTTATGCATTATGCGTTATGCGTTATGCGTTATGAGTTATGCGTTATGCGTTATACGTTATGCGTTATGCGTTATGCATTATGCGTTATGCGTTATGCGTTATGCGTTATGCGTTATGCGTTATGCGTTATGCGTTATGCGTTATGCGTTATGCGTTATGCGTTATGCGTTATGCGTTATGCGTTATGCGTTATGAGTAATGCGCTATGCGTTATGCGTTATGCGTTATGCGTTATGAGTGATGCGTGATCCGATATGCGTTATGCGTTATGCGTTATGCGTTATGCGTTATGAGTAATGCGTGATCCGTTATGCGTTATGCGTTATGCGTTTTGCGTTATGCGTTATGCGTTATGCGTTATGCGTTATGAGTAATGCGTGATCCGTTATGCGTTATGCGTTATGCGTTATGCGTTTTGCGTTATGCGTTATGCGTTATGCGTTATGCGTTATGCTGTGTGCGTTATGCGTTATGCGTTATGAGTAATGCTTGATCCGATATCCGTTATGCGTTATGCGTTATGAGTAATGATGGATCCGTTATCCGTTATGCGTTTTGCGTTATTCGTTATGCGTTGTGCTTTATGCGTTATGCGTTATGGATTATGCGTTATGCGAAATTCGTTATGCGTTATGCGTTATGCGTTATGAGTAATGCGTGATCCGTTATGCGTTATGCGTTATGCGTTATGCGTTATGCGTTGTGCGTTGTGCGTTCTGCGTTATGCGTTATGCGTTATGAGTTATGCGTTATGCGTTATGCGTTATGCGTTATGCGTTATGCGTTATGCGTTATGCGTTATGCGTTATGCGTTATGCGTTATGCGTTATGCGTTATGCGTTATGCGTTATGCGTTATGCGTTATGCGTTATGCGTTATGCGTTATGCGTTATGCGTTATGCGTTATGCGTTATGCGTTATGCGTTATGCGTTATGCGTTATGCGTTATGCGTTATGCGTTATGCGTTATGCGTTATGCGTTATGAGTAATGCGCTATGCGTTATGCGTTATGCGTTATGCGTTATGAGTAATGCGTGAACCGATATGCGTTATGCGTTATGCGTTATGTGTTATGCGTTATGCGTTATGCGTTATGCGTTATGAGTAATGCGTGATCCGTTATGCGTTATGCGTTATGCGTTTTGCGTTATGCGTTATGCATTATGCGTTATGCGTTATGCGTTATGCGTTATGCGTTATGCGTTATGCGCTTTGCGTTGTGCGTTATGCGTTATGCGTTATGCGTTATGCGTTATGAGTTATGCGTTATGCGTTATGCGTTATGCGTTATGCGTTATGCGTTATGCGTTATGCGTTATGCGTTATCCGTTATGCGTTATGCGTTATGCGTTGTGCGTTGTGCGTTCTGCGTTATGCGTTTTGCGTTATGCGTTATGCGTTATGCGTTATGCGTTATGCGTTATGCGTTATGCGTTATGCGTTATGCGTTATGCGTTATGCGTTATGCGTTATGCGTTATGCGTTATGCGTTATGCGTTATGAGTAATGCGTGATCCGTTATGCGTTATGCGTTATGCGTTATGCGTTATGCGTTATGCGTTATGAGTAATGCGTGATCCGTTACGCGTTATGCGTTCTGCGTTATGAGTTATGCGTGATCCGTTATGCGTTATGCGATATTCGTTATGTGTTATGCGTTATGTGTTATGCGTTATGCGTTATGCTTTATGCGTTATGCGTTATGCGTTACGCGTTATGCATTATGCGTTATGCGTTATGCGTTATGCGTTATGCGTTATGCGTTATGCGTTATGCGTTATGCGTTATGCGTTGTGCGTTATGCGTTATGCGTTATGCTGTGTGCGTTATGCGTTATGCGTTATGCGTTATGCTGTGTGCGTTATGCGTTATGCGTTATGAGAAATGCGTGATCCGTCATGCGTTATGCATTATGCGTTATGCGTTATACGTAATGCGTTATGCGTTATGAGTAATGCTTGATCCGATATCCGTTATGCGTTATGCGTTATGAGTAATGCTGGATCCGTTTAGCGTTATGCGTTATGCGTTATGCGTTATGCGTTATGCGTTATGCGTTATGCGTTATGCGTTATGCGTTATGCGTTGTGCGTTGTGCGTTCTGCGTTATGCGTTTTGCGTTATGCGTTATGCGTTATGCGTTATGCGTTATGAGTTATGCGTTATGCGTTATGCTGTGTGCGTTATGCGTTATGCGTTATGAGAAATGCGTGATCCGTCATGCGTTATGCATTATGCGTTATGCGTTATACGTAATGCGTTATGCGTTATCAGTAATGCTTGATCCGATATCCGTTATGCGTTATGCGTTATGAGTAATGCTGGATCCGTTATGCGTTATGCGTTATGCGTTATGCGTTATGCGTTATGCGTTATGCGTTATGCGTTATGCGTTGTGCGTTGTGCGTTCTGCGTTATGCGTTTTGCGTTATGCGTTATGCGTTATGCGTTATGCGTTATGCGTTATGAGTTATGCGTTATGCGTTATGCGTTATGAGAAATTCGTGATCCGTCATGCGATATGCATTATGCGTTATGCGTTATACGTAATGCGTTATGCGTTATGAGTAATGCTTGATCCGATATCCGTTATGCGTTATGCGTTATGAGTAATGCTGGATCCGTTATGCGTTATGCGTTTTGCGTTATTCGTTATGCGTTGTGCTTTATGCGTTATGCGTTATGCGTTATGCGTTATGCGTTTTGCGTTATGCGTTATGCGTTATGAGTTATGCGTTATGCGTTATGCGTTATGCGTTATGCGTTATGCGTTATGCGTTATGCGTTATGCGTTATGCGTTATGAGTAATGCGCTATGCGTTATGCGTTATGCGTTATGCGTTATGAGTGATGCGTGATCCGATATGCGTTATGCGTTATGCGTTATGCGTTATGCGTTATGAGTAATGCGTGATCCGTTATGCGATATGCGTTATGCGTTATGAGTAATGCGTGATCCGTTATGCGTTATGCGTTATGCGTTATGCGTTATGCGTTATGCGTTATGCGTTATGAGAAATGCGTGATCCGTTATGCGTTATGCGTTATGCGTTATGAGTAATGCGTTATGCGTTATGAGTAATGCGTGATCCGTTATGCGTTATGCGTTATGAGTGATGCGTGATCCGTTATGCGTTATGCGATTTGCGTTATGCGTTATGCGTTATGCGTTATGCGTTATGCGTTATGCGTTATGCGTTATGAGTAATGCGTGATGCGTTATGCGTTATGCGTTATGCGTTGTGCGTTATGAGTAATGTGTGATCCGTTAGGCGTTATGCGTTATGCGTTATACGTTATGCGTTATGCGTTATGAGTAATGCGTGATCCGTTATGCGTTATGCGTTATGCGTTATGCGCTATGCGTTATGCGTTATGCGTTATGAGTAATGCGTTATGCGTTATGAGTAATGCGTGATCCGTTATGCGATATGCGTTATGCGTTATGCGTTATGCGTTACGCGTTATGCATTATGCGTTATGCGTTATGAGTAATGCGTGATCCTTTATGTGTTATGCGTTATGCGTTATGCGTTATGCTTTATGCGTTATGCGTTACGCGTTATGCATTATGCGTTATGCGTTATGCGTTATGCGTTATGCGTTATGCGTTATGCGTTATGCGTTATGCGTTATGCGTTATGCGTTATGCGTTATGCGTTATGCGTTATGCGTTATGCGTTATGAGAAATGCGTGATCCGTCATGCGTTATGCATTATGCATTATGCGTTATGCGTTATACGTAATGCGTTATGCGTTATGAGTAATGCTTGATCCGATATCCGTTATGCGTTATGCGTTATGAGTAATGATGGATCCGTTATGCGTTATGCGTTTTGCGTTATTCGTTATGCGTTGTGCTTTATGCGTTATGCGTTATGGATTATGCGTTATGCGAAATTCGTTATGCGTTATGCGTTATGCGTTATGAGTAATGCGTGATCCGTTATGCGTTATGCGTTATGCGTTATGCGTTATGCGTTGTGCGTTGTGCGTTCTGCGTTATGCGTTATGCGTTATGAGTTATGCGTTATGCGTTATGCGTTATGCGTTATGTGTTATGCGTGATCCGTTATGCGTTATGCGTTATGCGTCTTGCGTTATGCGTTATGCGTTATGCGTTATGCTGTGTGCGTTATGCGTTATGCGTTATGCGTTATGCGTTATGCTGTGTGCGTTATGCGTTATGCGTTATGAGAAATGCGTGATCCGTCATGCGTTATGCATTATGCGTTATGCGTTATACGTAATGCGTTATGCGTTATGAGTAATGCTTGATCCGATATCCGTTATGCGTTATGCGTTATGAGTAATGCTGGATCCGTTATGCGTTATGCGTTATGCGTTATGCGTTATGCGTTATGCGTTATGCGTTATGCGTTATGCGTTATGCGTTATGCGTTATGCGTTATGCGTTATGCGTTATGCGTTATGCGTTATGAGTTATGCGTTATGCGTTATGCGTTATGCGTTATGCGTTATGCGTTATGCGTTATGCGTTATGCGTTATCCGTTATGCGTTATGCGTTATGCGTTGTGCGTTGTGCGTTCTGCGTTATGCGTTTTGCGTTATGCGTTATGCGTTATGCGTTATGCGTTATGCGTTATGCGTTATGCGTTATGCGTTATGCGTTATGCGTTATGAGTAATGCGTGATCCGTTATGCGTTATGCGTTATGCGTTATGCGTTATGCGTTATGCGTTATGCGTTATGCGTTATGCGTTGTGCGTTGTGTGTTCTGCGTTATGCGTTTTGCGTTATGCGTTATGCGTTATGCGTTATGCGTTATGCGTTATGAGTTATGCGTTATGCGTTATGCTGTGTGCGTTATGCGTTATGCGTTATGAGAAATGCGTGATCCGTCATGCGTTATGCATTATGCGTTATGCGTTATGCGTTCTGCGTTATGCGTTATGCGTTATGCGTTATGCGTTATGCGTTATGCGTTATGCGTTATGCGTTATGCGTTATGCGTTATGCGTTATGCGTTATGCGTTATGCGTTATGCGTTATGCGTTATGCGTTATGCCTTATGCGTTATGCGTTATGCGTTATGCGTTATGCGTTATGCGTTATGAGTAATGCGTGATCCGTTATGCGTGATCCGTTATGCGTTATGCGATATTCGTTATGTGTTATGCGTTATGTGTTATGCGTTATGCGTTATGCGTTATGCGTTATGCGTTATGCGTTATGCGTTATGCGTTATGCGTTATGCGTTATGCTTTATGAGTAATGCTTGATCCGTTATGCGTTATGCGTTATGCGTTATGCTTTATGCATTATGCGTTATGCGTTATGCGTTGTTCGTTATGCGTTATGCGATGTGCGTTATATTTTTGCGTTATGTGTTATGTGTAATGCGTTATGCGTTATGCGATATTCGTTATGTGTTATGCGTTATGTGTTATGCGTTATGCGTTATGCTTTATGCGTTATGCGTTATGCGTTACGCGTTATGCATTATGCGTTATGCGTTATGCGTTATGCGTTATGCGTTATGCGTTATGCGTTATGCATTATGCGTTTTGCGTTATGCGTTATGCGTTATGAGTAATGCGTGATCCGTTATGCGTTATGCGTTATGCGTCTTGCGTTATGCGTTATGCGTTATGCGTTATGCTGTGTGCGTTATGCGTTATGCGTTATGCGTTATGCGTTATGCTGTGTGCGTTATGCGTTATGCGTTATGAGAAATGCGTGATCCGTCATGCGTTATGCATTATGCGTTATGCGTTATACGTAATGCGTTATGCGTTATGAGTAATGCTTGATCCGATATCCGTTATGCGTTATGCGTTATGAGTAATGCTGGATCCGTTATGCGTTATGCGTTATGCGTTATGCGTTATGCGTTATGCGTTATGCGTTATGCGTTGTGCGTTGTGTGTTCTGCGTTATGCGTTTTGCGTTATGCGTTATGCGTTATGCGTTATGCGTTATGCGTTATGAGTTATGCGTTATGCGTTATGCTGTGTGCGTTATGCGTTATGCGTTATGAGAAATGCGTGATCCGTCATGCGTTATGCATTATGCGTTATGCGTTATGCGTTCTGCGTTATGCGTTATGCGTTATGCGTTATGCGTTATGCGTTATGCGTTATGCGTTATGCGTTATGCGTTATGCGTTATGCGTTATGCGTTATGCGTTATGCGTTATGCGTTATGCGTTATGCGTTATGCGTTATGCGTTATGCGTTATGCGTTATGCGTTATGCGTTATGCGTTATGCGTTATGCGTTATGCGTTATGCGTTATGCGTTATGCGTTATGCGTTATGCGTTATGAGTAATGCGTGATCCGTTATGCGTTATGCGTTATGAGTAATGCGCTATGCGTTATGCGTTATGCGTTATGCGTTATGCGTTATGCGTTATGAGTGATTCGTGATCCGATATGCGTTATGCGTTATGCGTTATGTGTTATGCGTTATGCGTTATGCATTATGCGTTAGGCGTTGTTCGTTATGCGTTATGCGTTGTGCGTTATACGTTTGCGTTATGCGTTATGCGTTATGCGTTATGCTTTATGCGTTATGCGTTATGGGTTATGCGTTATGCTTTATGCATTATGCGTTATGCGTTGTTCGTTATGCGTTATGCGATGTGCTTTATGCGTTATGCGTTATGCGTTATGCGTTATGCGTTATGCGTTATGCGTTATGCGTTATGCGTTATGCGTTATGCGTTATGCGTTATGCGTTATGCGTTATGCGTTATGCGTTATGCGTTATGCGTTATGCGTTATGCGTTATGCGTTATGCGTTATGCGTTATGAGTAATGCGCTATGCGTTATGCGTTATGCGTTATGCGTTATGCGTTATGCGTTATGAGTGATTCGTGATCCGATATGCGTTATGCGTTATGCGTTATGTGTTATGCGTTATGCGTTATGCGTTATGCGTTATGCGTTATGAGTAATGCGTGATCCGTTATGCGTTATGCGTTATGCGTTTTGCGTTATGCGTTATGCATTATGCGTTATGCGTTATGCGTTATGCGTTATGCGTTATGCTTATGCGTTATGCGCTTTGCGTTGTGCGTTATGCGTTATGCGTTATGCGTTATGCGTTATGAGTTATGCGTTATGCGTTATGCGTTATGCGTTATGCGTTATGCGTTATGAGTAATGCGTGATCCGTTATGCGTTATGCGTTATGCGTTATGCGTTATGCGTTATGAGTAATGCGTGATCCGTTACGCGTTATGCGTTCTGCGTTATGAGTTATGCGTGATCCGTTATGCGTTATGCGATATTCGTTATGTGTTATGCGTTATGTGTTATGCGTTATGCGTTATGCTTTATGCGTTATGCGTTATGCGTTACGCGTTATGCATTATGCGTTATGCGTTACGCGTTATGCGTTATGCGTTATGCGTTATGCGTTATGCGTTATGCGTTGTGCGTTATGCGTTATGCGTTATGCTGTGTGCGTTATGCGTTATGCGTTATGCGTTATGCTGTGTACCTTATGCGTTATGCGTTATGAGAAATGCGTGATCCGTCATGCGTTATGCATTATGCGTTATGCGTTATACGTAATGCGTTATGCGTTATGAGTAATGCTTGATCCGATATCCGTTATGCGTTATGCGTTATGAGTAATGCTGGATCCGTTTAGCGTTATGCGTTATGCGTTATGCGTTATGCGTTATGCGTTATGCGTTATGCGTTATGCGTTATGAGTTATGCGTTATGCGTTATGCTGTGTGCGTTATGCGTTATGCGTTATGAGAAATGCGTGATCCGTCATGCGTTATGCATTATGCGTTATGAGTAATGCTGGATCCGTTATGCGTTATGCGTTATGCGTTATGCGTTATGCGTTATGCGTTATGCGTTATGCGTTATGCGTTGTGCGTTGTGCGTTCTGCGTTATGCGTTTTGCGTTATGCGTTATGCGTTATGCGTTATGCGTTATGCGTTATGAGTTATGCGTTATGCGTTATGCTGTGTGCGTTATGCGTTATGCGTTATGAGAAATGCGTGATCCGTCATGCGATATGCATTATGCGTTATGCGTTATACGTAATGCGTTATGCGTTATGAGTAATGCTTGATCCGATATCCGTTATGCGTTATGCGTTATGAGTAATGCTGGATCCGTTATGCGTTATGCGTTTTGCGTTATTCGTTATGCGTTGTGCTGTATGCGTTATGCGTTATGCGTTATGCGTTATGCGTTATGCGTTATGCCTTATGCGTTATGCGTTATGCGTTATGAGTTATGCGTTATGCGTTATGCTGTGTGCGTTATGCGTTATGCGTTATGAGAAATGCGTGATCCGTCATGCGTTATGCATTATGCGTTATGAGTAATGCTGGATCCGTTATGCGTTATGCGTTATGCGTTATGCGTTATGCGTTATGCGTTATGCGTTATGCGTTGTGCGTTGTGCGTTCTGCGTTATGCGTTTTGCGTTATGCGTTATGCGTTATGCGTTATGCGTTATGCGTTATGAGTTATGCGTTATGCGTTATGCTGTGTGCGTTATGCGTTATGCGTTATGAGAAATGCGTGATCCGTCATGCGATATGCATTATGCGTTATGCGTTATACGTAATGCGTTATGCGTTATGAGTAATGCTTGATCCGATATCCGTTATGCGTTATGCGTTATGAGTAATGCTGGATCCGTTATGCGTTATGCGTTTTGCGTTATTCGTTATGCGTTGTGCTGTATGCGTTATGCGTTATGCGTTATGCGTTATGCGTTTTGCGTTATGCGTTATGCCTTATGAGTTATGCGTTATGCGTTATGCGTTATGCGTTATGCGTTATGCGTTATGCGTTATGCGTTATGCGTTATGCGTTATGAGTAATGCGCTATGCGTTATGCGTTATGCGTTATGCGTTATGAGTGATGCGTGATCCGATATGCGTTATGCGTTATGCGTTATGCGTTATGCGTTATGCGTTATGAGTAATGCGTGATCCGTTATGCGTTATGCGTTATGCGTTATGCGTTTTGCGTTATGCGTTATGCGTTATGCGTTATGCGTTATGCGTTATGAGTAATGCGTGATCCGTTATACGTTATGCGTTATGCGTTATGCGTTTTGCGTTATGCGTTATGCGTTATGCGTTATGCGTTATGCGTTATGCGTTATGCGTTATGCGTTATGCTGTGTGCGTTATGCGTTATGCGTTATGAGAAATGCGTGATCCGTCATGCGTTATGCATTATGCGTTATGCGTTATACGTAATGCGTTATGCGTTATGAGTAATGCTTGATCCGATATCCGTTATGCGTTATGCGTTATGAGTAATGATGGATCCGTTATGCGTTATGCGTTTTGCGTTATTCGTTATGCGTTGTGCTTTTTGCGTTATGCGTTATGGATTATGCGTTATGCGAAATTCGTTATGCGTTATGCGTTATGCGTTATGAGTAATGCGTGATCCGTTATGCGTTATGCGTTATGCGTTAGGCGTTATGCGTTATGCGTTGTGCGTTGTGCGTTCTGCGTTATGCGTTATGCGTTATGAGTTATGCGTTATGCGTTATGCGTTATGCGTTATGAGTAATGCGTGATCCGTTATGCGTTATGCGTTATGCGTTTTGCGTTATGCGTTATGCGTTATGCGTTTTGCGTTATGCGTTATGGGTTATGCGTTATGCGTTATGAGTAATGCGTGATCCGTTATGCGTTATGCGTTATGCGTTATGAGTAATGCGTGATCCGTTATGTATTATGCGTTATGCGTTATGCGTTATGCGTTATGCGTTACGCGTTATACGTTATGCGTTATGCGTTATGCGTTGTTCGTTATGCGTTATGCGTTATACGTAATGCGTTATGCGTTATGAGTAATGCTTGATCCGATATGCGTTATGCGTTATGCGTTATGCGTTATGCGTTATGAGCAATCCTGGATCCGTTATGCGTTATGCGTTTTGCGTTATTCGTTATGCGTTGTGCATTATGCGTTATGCGTTATGGATTATTCGTTATGCGATATTCGTTATGTGTTATGCGTTATGCGTTATGCGTTATGCGTTATGCGTATTGCGTTATGCGTTATGCGTTATGCGTTATGCGTTATGCGTTATGGGTTATGCGTTATGCGTTATGCGTTATGAGTAATGCGCTATGCGTTATGCGTTATGAGTAATGCGTGTTCCGTTATGCGTTATGCGTTATGCGTTATGCGCTATGCGTTATGCGTTATGCGTTATGCGTTATGCGTTATGAGTAATGCGCTATGCGTTATGCGTTATGCGTTATGAGTAATGCGTGTTCCGTTATGCGTTATGCGTTATGCGTTATGCGCTATGCGTTATGCGTTATGCGTTATGAGTAATGCGTTATGCGTTATGAGTAGTGCGTGATCCGTTATGCGTTATGCGTTATGAGTGATGCGTGTTCCGTTATGCGTTATGCGATTTGCGTTATGCGTTATGCGTTATGCGTTATGCGTTATGCGTTATGCGTTATGCGTTATGCGTTATGCGTTATGCGTTATGAGTAATGCGGTATGCGTTATGCGTTATGCGTTATGCGTTGTGCGTTATGAGTAATGTGTGATCCGTTAGGCGTTATGCGTTATGCGTTATACGTTATGCGTTATGCGTTATGAGTAATGCGTGATCCGTTATGCGTTATGCGTTATGCGTTATGCGCTATGCGTTATGCGTTATGCGTTATGAGTAATGCGTTATGCGTTATGAGTAATGCGTGATCCGTTATGCGATATGCGTTATGCGTTATGAGTAATGCGTGATCCGTTATGTGTTATGCGTTTTGCGTTATGCGTTATTCGTTATGCGTTGTGCATTATGCGTTATGCGTTATGGATTATGCGTTATGCGATATTCGTTATGCGTTATGCGTTATGCGTTATGCGTTATGCGTTATGCGTTATGCGTTATGCGTTTTGCGTTATGCGTTATGCGTTATGCGTTATGAGTTATGCGTTATGCGTTATGCTATATGCGTTATGCCTTATGCCTTATGCGTTATGCGTTATGCGTTATGCGTTATGCGTTATGCGTTATGCGTTATGCGTTATGCGTTATGCGTTATGCGTTATGGGTTATGCGTTATGCGTTATGAGTAATGCGTGATCCGTTATGCGTTATGCGTTATGCGTTATGCGTTATGAGTAATGCGAGATCCGTTATGCGTTATGCGTTATGCGTTATGCGCTATGCGTTATGCGTTATGCGTTTTGCGTTATGCATTATGCGTTATGCGTTATGAGTTATGCGTTATGCGATATTCGTTATGTGTTATGCGTTATGCGTTATGCGTTTTGAGTAATGCGTGATCCGTTATGCGATATGCGTTATGCGTTATGAGTAATGCGTGATCCGTTATGTGTTATCCGTTATGCGTTATGCGTTATGCGTTATGCGTTATGCGTTACGCGTTATGCATTATGCGTTATGCGTTATGCGTTATGCGTTATGCGTTATGCGTTATGCGTTATGCGTTGTGCGTTATGCGTTATGAGTAATGCTTGATCCGATATGCGTTATGCGTTATGCGTTATGCGTTATGCGTTATGCGTTATGCGTTATGAGTAATCCTGGATCCGTTATGCGTTATGCGTTTTGCGTTATTCGTTATGTGTTATGCGTTATGCGTTATGCGTTATGAGTAATGCGTTATGCGTTATGAGTAATGCGTGATCCGTTATGCGTTATGCGTTATGAGTAATGCGTGATCCGTTATGCGTTATGCGTTATGCGTTATGCGCTATGCGTTATGCGTTATGCGTTATGAGTAATGCGTTATGCGTTATGAGTAATGCGTGATCCGTTATGCGATATGCGTTATGCGTTATGAGTAATGCGTGATCCGTTATGTGTTATGCGTTTTGCGTTATGCGTTATGCGTTATGCGTTATGCGTTATGCGTTATGCGTTATGCGTTATGCGTTATGCGTTATGCGTTATGCGTTATGCGTTATGCGTTATGCGTTATGCGTTGTGCGTTATGCGTTATGCGTTATACGTAATGCGTTATGCGTTATGAGTAATGCTTGATCCGATATGCGTTATGCGTTATGCGTTATGCGTTATGAGTAATCCTGGATCCGTTATGCGTTATGCGTTTTGCGTTATTCGTTATGCGTTGTGCATTATGCGTTATGCGTTATGAGTAATGCGTTATGCGTTATGAGTAATGCGTGATCCGTTATGCGTTATGCGTTATGAGTAATGCGTGATCCGTTATGCGATATGCGTTATGCGTTATGCGTTATGCGTTTTGCGTTATGCATTATGCGTTATGCGTTATGAGTTATGCGTTATGCGATATTCGTTATGTGTTATGCGTTATGCGTTATGCGTTATGAGTAATGCGTGATCCGTTATGCGATATGCGTTATGCGTTATGAGTAATGCGTGATCCGTTATGTGTTATGCGTTATGCGTTATGCGTTATGCGTTTTGCGTTATGCATTATGCGTTATGCGTTATGAGTTATGCGTTATGCGTTATGCGTTATGAGTTATGCGTTATGCGATATTCGTTATGTGTTATGCGTTATGCGTTATGCGTTATGAGTAATGCGTTATGCGTTATGAGTAATGCGTGATCCGTTATGCGTTATGCGTTATGAGTAATGCGTGATCCGTTATGCGTTATGCGTTATGCGATTTGCGTTATGCGTTATGCGTTATGCGTTATGCGTTTGCGTTATGCGTTATGCGTTATGCGTTATGCGTTATGCGTTATGCGTTATGCGTTATGCGTTATGCGTTATGCGTTATGCGTTATGCGTTATGCGTTATGCGTTATGCGTTATGCGTTATGCGTTATGCGTTATGCGTTATGAGTAATCCTGGATCCGTTATGCGTAATGCGTTTTGCGTTATTCGTTATGCCTTGTGCATTATGCGTTATGCGTTATGGATTATTCGTTATGCGATATTCGTTATGTGTTATGCGTTATGCGTTATGCGTTATGCGTTATGAGTAATGCTTGATCCGATATGCGTTATGCGTTATGCGTTATACGTTATGAGTAATCCTGGATCCGTTATGCGTTATGCGTTTTGCGTTATTCGTTATGCGTTGTGCATTATGCGTTATGCGTTATAGATTATTCGTTATGCGATATTCGTTATGTGTTATGCGTTATGCGTTATGCGTTATGCGTTATGCGTATTGCGTTATGCGTTATGCGTTATGCGTTATGGGTTATGCGTTATGCGTTATGAGTAATGCGTTATGTGTTATGCGTTATGCGTTATGCGTTATGCGTTATGCGTTATGCGTTATGGGTTATGAGTAATGCGCTATGCGTTTTGCGTTATGCGTTATGCGTTATGCGTTATGAGTAATGCGTTGTGCATTATGCGTTATGCGTTATGGATTATTCGTTATGCGATATGAGTAATGCTTGATCCGATATGCGTTATGCGTTATGCGTTATGCGTTATGCGTTATGCGTTATGAGTAATCCTGGATCCGTTATGCGTTATGCGTTTTGCGTTATTCGTTATGTGTTATGCGTTATGCGTTATGCGTTATGAGTAATGCGTTATGCGTTATGAGTAATGCGTGATCCGTTATGCGTTATGCGTTATGAGTAATGCGTGATCCGTTATGCGTTATGCGTTATGCGTTAAGCGTTATGCGTTATGCGTTATGAGTTATGTGTTATGCGTTATGCGTTATGCGTTATGCGTTATGAGTAATGCGTGATCCGTTATGCGTTATGCGTTATGCGTTATGCGTTATGTGTTATGCGTTATGCGTTATGCATTATGCGTTATGCGTTATGAGTTATGCGTTATGCGATATTCGTTATGTGTTATGCGTTATGCGTTATGCGTTATGAGTAATGCGTTATGCGTTATGAGTAATGCGTGATCCGTTATGCGTTATGCGTTATGAGTAATGCGTTATCCGTTATGCGTTATGCGTTATGCGATTTGCGTTATGCGTTATGCGTTATTCGTTATGTGTTATGCGTTATGCGTTATGCGTTATGAGTAATGCGTTATGCGTTATGAGTAATGCGTGATCCGTTATGCGTTATGCGTTATGAGTAATGCGTGATCCGTTATGCGTTATGCGTTATGCGTTAAGCGTTATGCGTTATGCGTTATGAGTTATGTGTTATGCGTTATGCGTTATGCGTTATGCGTTATGAGTAATGCGTGATCCGTTATGCGTTATGCGTTATGCGTTATGCGTTATGAGTAATGCGTGATCCGTTATGCGTTATGCGTTATGCGTTATGCGTTATGCGTTATGCGTTATGCGTTATGCGTTATGCGTTATGAGTTATGCGTTATGAGTAATGCGTGATCCGTTATGCGTTATGCGTTATGCGTTATGCGTTATGTGTTATGCGTTATGCGTTATGCATTATGCGTTATGCGTTATGAGTTATGCGTTATGCGATATTCGTTATGTGTTATGCGTTATGCGTTATGCGTTATGAGTAATGCGTTATGCGTTATGAGTAATGCGTGATCCGTTATGCGTTATGCGTTATGAGTAATGCGTTATCCGTTATGCGTTATGCGTTATGCGATTTGCGTTATGCGTTATGCGTTATGCGTTATGCGTTATGCGTTATGCGTTTGCGTTATGCGTTATGCGTTATGCGTTATGCGTTATGCGTTATGCGTTATGCGTTATGCGTTATGCGTTATGCGTTATGCGTTATGCGTTATGGGTTATGCGTTATGCGTTATGCGTTATGCGATATGCGTTATGCGTTATGCGTTATGCGTTATGCGTTATGCGTTATGCGTTATGCGTTATGCGTTATGCGTTATGCGTTATGCGTTATGCGTTATGCGTTTTGCGTTGTGCGTTATGCGTTAAGCGTTATGCGTTATGCGTTATGCGTTATGCGTTATGCGTTATGCGTTATGCGTTATGCGTTATGAGTAATGCGCTATGCGTTTTGCGTTATGCGTTATGCGTTATGAGTTATGTGTTATGCGTTATGCGTTATGCGTTATGCGTTATGAGTAATGCGTGATCCGTTATGCGTTATGCGTTATGCGTTATGCGTTATGAGTAATGCGTGATCCGTTATGCGTTATGCGTTATGCGTTATGCGTTATGCGTTATGCGTTATGCGTTATGCGTTATGAGTTATGCGTTATGAGTAATGCGTGATCCGTTATGCGTTATGCGTTATGCGTTATGCGTTATGAGTAATGCGTTATCCGTTATGCGTTATGCGTTATGCGATTTGCGTTATGCGTTATGCGTTATTCGTTATGTGTTATGCGTTATGCGTTATGCGTTATGAGTAATGCGTTATGCGTTATGAGTAATGCGTGATCCGTTATGCGTTATGCGTTATGAGTAATGCGTGATCCGTTATGCGTTATGCGTTATGCGTTAAGCGTTATGCGTTATGCGTTATGAGTTATGTGTTATGCGTTATGCGTTATGCGTTATGCGTTATGAGTAATGCGTGATCCGTTATGCGTTATGCGTTATGCGTTATGCGTTATGAGTAATGCGTGATCCGTTATGCGTTATGCGTTATGCGTTATGCGTTATGCGTTATGCGTTATGCGTTATGCGTTATGAGTTATGCGTTATGAGTAATGCGTGATCCGTTATGCGTTATGCGTTATGCGTTATGCGTTATGTGTTATGCGTTATGCGTTATGCATTATGCGTTATGCGTTATGAGTTATGCGTTATGCGATATTCGTTATGTGTTATGCGTTATGCGTTATGCGTTATGAGTAATGCGTTATGCGTTATGAGTAATGCGTGATCCGTTATGCGTTATGCGTTATGAGTAATGCGTTATCCGTTATGCGTTATGCGTTATGCGTTATGCGTTATGCGTTATGCGTTATGCGTTATGCGTTATGCGTTATGCGTTTGCGTTATGCGTTATGCGTTATGCGTTATGCGTTATGCGTTATGCGTTATGCGTTATGCGTTATGCGTTATGCGTTATGCGTTATGCGTTATGCGTTATGGGTTATGCGTTATGCGTTATGCGTTATGCGATATGCGTTATGCGTTATGCGTTATGCGTTATGCGTTATGCGTTATGCGTTATGCGTTATGCGTTATGCGTTATGCGTTATGCGTTATGCGTTATGCGTTTTGCGTTGTGCGTTATGCGTTAAGCGTTATGCGTTATGCGTTATGCGTTATGCGTTATGCGTTATGCGTTATGCGTTATGCGTTACGCGTTATGCGTTATGAGTAATGCGCTATGCGTTTTGCGTTATGCGTTATGAGTAATGGGTGATCCGTTATGCGTTATGCGTTATGCGTTATGCGTTATGCGTTATGCGTTATGCGTTTGCGTTATGCGCTATGCGTTATGCGTTATGCGTTATGCGTTATGCGTTATGCGTTATGCGTTATGCGTTATGCGTTATGGGTTATGCGTTATGCGTTATGCGTTATGCGATATGCGTTATGCGTTATGCGTTATGCGTTATGCGTTATGCGTTATGCGTTATGCGTTATGCGTTATGCGTTATGCGTTATGCGTTATGCGTTTTGCGTTGTGCGTTATGCGTTAAGCGTTATGCGTTATGCGTTATGCGTTATGCGTTATGCGTTATGCGTTATGCGTTATGCGTTATGCGTTATGAGTAATGCGCTATGCGTTTTGCGTTATGCGTTATGAGTAATGCGTGATCCGTTATGCGTTATGCGTTATGCGTTATGCGTTATGCGTTATGAGTAATGCGCTATGCGTTATGCGTTATGCGTTATGCGTTATGCGTTATGCGTTATGCGTTATGCGTTATGCGTTATGCGTTATGCGTTATGCGTTATGCGTTAGGCGTTATGCGTTATGAGTAATGCGCTATGCGTTATGCGTTATGCGTTAAGAGTAATGCGTGATCCGTTATGCGTTATGCGTTATGCGTTATGCGTTATGAGTAATGCGCTATGCGTTATGCGTTATGCGTTATGAGTAATGCGTGATCCGTTATGCGTTATGCGTTATGCGTTATGCGTTATGAGTAATGCGCTATGCGTTATGCGTTATGCGTTATGAGTAATGCGTGATCCGTTATGCGTTATGCGTTATGCGTTATGCGTTATGAGTAATGCGCTATGCGTTATGCGTTATGCGTTATGAGTAATGCGTGATCCGTTATGCGTTATGCGTTATGCGTTATGCGTTATGCGTTATGCGTTATGCGTTATGCGTTGTGCGTTGTGCGTTGTGCGTTCTGCGTTCTGCGTTTTGCGTTATGCGTTATGCGTTATGCGTTATGAGTTATGCGTTATGCGTTATGCGTTATGCGTTAAGCGTTATGCGTTATGCGTTATGCGTTATGAGTTATGCGTTATGCGTTATGCGTTATGCGTTAAGCGTTATGCGTTATGCGTTATGCGTTATGCGTTATGCGTTATGCGTTATGCGTTATGCGTTATGCGTTATGCGTTATGCGTTAATGCATTATGAGTAATGCGTTATGCGTTATGCGTTATGAGTAATGCGTTATGCGTTATGCGTTATGAGTAATGCGTGATCCGTTATGCGTTATGCGTTATGCGTTATGCGTTATGCGTGATCCGTTATGCCTTATGCGTTATGCGTTATGCGTTATGAGTAATGCGCTATGCGTTATGCGTTATGCGTTATGAGTAATGCGTGATCCGTTATGCGTTATGCGTTATGCGTTATGCGCTATGCGTTATGCGTTATGCGTTATGCGTTATGCGTAATGCGTTATGCGTTATGAGTAATGCGTGATCCGTTATGCGTTATGCGTTATGAGTGATGCGTGATCCGTTATGCGTTATGCGATTTGCGTTATGCGTTATGCGTTATGCGTTATGCGTTATGCGTTATGCGTTATGAGTAATGCGTGATGCGTTATGCGTTATGCGTTATGCGTTATGCGTTATGCGTTGTGCTTTATGAGTAATGTGTGATGCGTTATGCGTTATGCGTTATGCGTTATACGTTATGCGTTATGCGTTATGAGTAATGCGTGATCCGTTATGCGTTATGCGTTATGCGTTATGCGTTATGCGTTATGAGTAATGCGTTATGCGTTATGAGTAATGCGTGATCCGTTATGCGATATGCGTTATGCGTTATGAGTTATGCGTTATGAGTAATGCTTGATCCGATATGCGTTATGCGTTATGCGTTATGCGTTATGCGTTATGAGTAATCCTGGATCCGTTATGCGTTATGCGTTATGCGTTTTGCGTTATTCGTTATGCGTTGTGCATTATGCGTTATGCGTTATGGATTATGCGTTATGCGATATTCGTTATGTGTTATGCGTTATGCGTTATGCGTTATGCGTTATGCGTTATGCGTTATGCGTTATGCATTTTGCGTTATGCGTTATGCGTTATGCGTTATGAGTAATGCGTTATGCGTTATGCGTTATGAGTAATGCGTGATCCGTTATGCGTTATGCGTTATGCGTTATGCGTTATGCGTTATGCGTTATGCGTTATGGGTTATGCGTTATGCGTTATGAGTAATGCGTGATCCGTTATGCGTTATGCGTTATGCGTTATGCGTTATGAGTAATGCGTGATCCGTTATGCGTTATGCGTTATGCGTTATGCGTTATGCGTTTTGCGTTATGCATTATGCGTTATGCGTTATGAGTTATGCGTTATGCGATATTCGTTTTGTGTTATGCGTTATGCGTTATGCGTTATGAGTAATGCGTTATGCGTTATGAGTAATGCGTGATCCGTTATGCGTTATGCGTTATGAGTAATGCGTGATCCGTTATGCGTTATGCGTTTGCGTTATGCGTTATGCGTTATGCGTTATGCGTTATGCGTTATGCGTTATGCGTTATGCGTTATGCGTTATGCGTTATGCGTTATGCGTTATGCGTTATGCGTTATGCGTTATGCGTTATGCGTTATGGGTTATGCGTTATGCGTTATGAGTAATGCGTTATGTGTTATGCGTTATGCGTTATGCGTTATGCGTTATGCGTTATGCGTTATGCGTTATGAGTAATGCGTGATCCGTTATGCGTTATGCGTTATGCGTTATGAGTAATGCGCTATGCGTTATGCGTTATGCGATATGCGTTATGCGTTATGCGTTATGCGTTATGCGTTGTGCGTTATGCGTTATGAGTAATGCTTGATCCGATATGCGTTATGCGTTATGCGTTATGCGTTATGCGTTATGCGTTATGAGTAATCCTGGATCCGTTATGCGTTATGCGTTTTGCGTTATGCGTTATGCGTTATGCGTTATGCATTTTGCGTTATGCGTTATGCGTTATGCGTTATGAGTTATGCGTTATGCGTTATGCGTTAGGCGTTATGCGTTATGAGTAATGCGCTATGCGTTATGCGTTATGCGTTATGAGTAATGCGTGATCCGTTATGCGTTATGCGTTATGCGTTATGCGTTATGAGTAATGCGCTATGCGTTATGCGTTATGCGTTATGAGTAATGCGTGATCCGTTATGCGTTATGCGTTATGCGTTATGCGTTATGAGTAATGCGCTATGCGTTATGCGTTATGCGTTATGAGTAATGTGTGATCCGTTATGCGTTATGCGTTATGCGTTATGCGTTATGAGTAATGCGCTATGCGTTATGCGTTATGCGTTATGAGTAATGCGTGATCCGTTATGCGTTATGCGTTATGCGTTATGCGTTATGCGTTATGCGTTATGCGTTATGCGTTGTGCGTTGTGCGTTGTGCGTTCTGCGTTCTGCGTTTTGCGTTATGCGTTATGCGTTATGCGTTATGCGTTATGAGTTATGCGTTATGCGTTATGCGTTATGCGTTAAGCGTTATGCGTTATGCGTTATGCGTAATGAGTTATGCGTTATGCGTTATGCGTTATGCGTTAAGCGTTATGCGTTATGCGTTATGCGTTATGCGTTATGCGTTATGCGTTATGCGTTTTGCGTTATGCGTTATGCGTTATGCGTTAATGCATTATGAGTAATGCGTTATGCGTTATGCGTTATGAGTAATGCGTTATGCGTTATGCGTTATGAGTAATGCGTGATCCGTTATGCGTTATGCGTTATGCGTTATGCGTTATGCGTGATCCGTTATGCCTTATGCGTTATGCGTTATGCGTTATGAGTAATGCGCTATGCGTTATGCGTTATGCGTTATGAGTAATGCGTGATCCGTTATGCGTTATGCGTTATGCGTTATGCGCTATGCGTTATGCGTTATGCGTTATGCGTTATGCGTAATGCGTTATGCGTTATGAGTAATGCGTGATCCGTTATGCGTTATGCGTTATGAGTGATGCGTGATCCGTTATGCGTTATGCGATTTGCGTTATGCGTTATGCGTTATGCGTTATGCGTTATGCGTTATGCGTTATGCGTTATGAGTAATGCGTGATGCGTTATGCGTTATGCGTTATGCGTTATGCGTTATGCGTTATGCGTTATGAGTAATGCGTGATCCGTTATGCGTTATGCGTTATGCGTTATACGTTATGCGTTATGCGTTATGAGTAATGCGTGATCCGTTATGCGTTATGCGTTATGCGTTATGCGTTATGAGTAATGCGTTATGCGTTATGAGTAATGCGTGATCCGTTATGCGATATGCGTTATGCGTTATGAGTTATGCGTTATGAGTAATGCTTGATCCGATATGCGTTATGCGTTATGCGTTATGCGTTATGCGTTATGAGTAATCCTGGATCCGTTATGCGTTATGCGTTATGCGTTTTGCGTTATTCGTTATGCGTTGTGCATTATGCGTTATGCGTTATGGATTATGCGTTATGCGATATTCGTTATGTGTTATGCGTTATGCGTTATGCGTTATGCGTTATGCGTTATGCGTTATGCGTTATGCGTTATGCATTTTGCGTTATGCGTTATGCGTTATGCGTTATGAGTAATGCGTTATGCGTTATGCGTTATGAGTAATGCGTGATCCGTTATGCGTTATGCGTTATGCGTTATGCGTTATGCGTTATGCGTTATGCGTTATGGGTTATGGGTTATGCGTTATGAGTAATGCGTGATCCGTTATGCGTTATGCGTTATGCGTTATGCGTTATGAGTAATGCGTGATCCGTTATGCGTTATGCGTTATGCGTTATGCGTTATGCGTTATGCGTTTTGCGTTATGCATTATGCGTTATGCGTTATGAGTTATGCGTTATGCGATATTCGTTTTGTGTTATGCGTTATGCGTTATGCGTTATGAGTAATGCGTTATGCGTTATGAGTAATGCGTGATCCGTTATGCGTTATGCGTTATGAGTAATGCGTGATCCGTTATGCGTTATGCGTTTGCGTTATGCGTTATGCGTTATGCGTTATGCGTTATGCGTTATGCGTTATGCGTTATGCCTTATGCGTTATGCGTTATGCGTTATGCGTTATGCGTTATGCGTTATGCGTTATGCGTTATGGGTTATGCGTTATGCGTTATGAGTAATGCGTTATGTGTTATGCGTTATGCGTTATGCGTTATGCGTTATGCGTTATGCGTTATGCGTTATGCGTTATGCGTTATGCGTTATGAGTAATGCGTGATCCGTTATGCGTTATGCGTTATGCGTTATGAGTAATGCGCTATGCGTTATGCGTTATGCGATATGCGTTATGCGATATGCGTTATGCGTTATGCGTTGTGCGTTATGCGTTATGAGTAATGCTTGATCCGATATGCGTTATGCGTTATGCGTTATGCGTTATGCGTTATGCGTTATGAGTAATCCTGGATCCGTTATGCGTTATGCGTTTTGCGTTATGCGTTATGCGTTATGCGTTATGCGTTATGCGTTATGCGTTATGCGTTATGCGTTATGAGTTATGCGTTATGCGTTATGCTATATGCGTTATGCCTTATGCCTTATGCCTAATGCGTTATGCGTTATGCGTTATGCGTTGTGCATTATGCGTTATGCGTATTGCGTTATGCGTTATGCGTTATGCGTTATGCGTTGTGCGTTATGCGTTATGAGTAATGCTTGATCCGATATGCGTTATGCGTTATGCGTTATGCGTTATGCGTTATGCGTTATGCGTTATGAGTAATCCTGGATCCGTTATGCGTTATGCGTTTTGCGTTATTCGTTATGTGTTATGCGTTATGCGTTATGCGTTATGAGTAATGCGTTATGCGTTATGAGTAATGCGTGATCCGTTATGCGTTATGCGTTATGAGTAATGCGTGATCTGTTATGCGTTATGCGTTATGCGTTATGCGCTATGCGTTATGCGTTATGCGTTATGCGTTATGCGTTACGCGTTATGCATTATGCGTTATGCGTTATGCGTTATGCGTTATGCGTTATGCGTTATGCGTTATGCGTTATTCGTTGTGCGTTATGCGTTGTGCGTTATACGTAATGCGTTATGCGTTATGAGTAATGCTTGATCCGATATGCGTTATGCGTTATGCGTTATGCGTTATGAGTAATCCTGGATCCGTTATGCGTTATGCGTTTTGCGTTATTCGTTATGCGTTGTGCATTATGCGTTATGCGTTATGAGTAATGCGTTATGCGTTATGAGTAATGCGTGATCCGTTATGCGTTATGCGTTATGAGTAATGCGTGATCCGTTATGCGTTATGCGTTATGCGTTAAGCGTTATGCGTTATGCGTTATGAGTTATGTGTTATGCGTTATGCGTTATGCGTTATGCGTTATGAGTAATGCGTGATCCGTTATGCGTTATGCGTTATGCGTTATGCGTTATGAGTAATGCGTGATCCGTTATGCGTTATGCGTTATGCGTTATGCGTTATGCGTTATGCGTTATGCGTTATGCGTTATGAGTTATGCGTTATGAGTAATGCGTGATCCGTTATGCGTTATGCGTTATGCGTTATGCGTTATGTGTTATGCGTTATGCGTTATGCATTATGCGTTATGCGTTATGAGTTATGCGTTATGCGATATTCGTTATGTGTTATGCGTTATGCGTTATGCGTTATGAGTAATGCGTTATGCGTTATGAGTAATGCGTGATCCGTTATGCGTTATGCGTTATGAGTAATGCGTTATCCGTTATGCGTTATGCGTTATGCGTTATGCGTTATGCGTTATGCGTTATGCGTTATGCGTTATGCGTTATGCGTTATGCGTTTGCGTTATGCGTTATGCGTTATGCGTTATGCGTTATGCGTTATGCGTTATGCGTTATGCGTTATGCGTTATGCGTTATGGGTTATGCGTTATGCGTTATGCGTTATGCGTTATGCGTTATGCGTTATGCGTTATGCGTTATGCGTTATGCGTTATGCGTTATGCGTTATGCGTTATGCGTTATGCGTTATGCGTTATGCGTTATGCGTTATGCGTTTTGCGTTGTGCGTTATGCGTTAAGCGTTATGCGTTATGCGTTATGCGTTATGCGTTATGCGTTATGCGTTATGCGTTATGCGTTATGAGTAATGCGCTATGCGTTTTGCGTTATGCGTTATGAGTAATGCGTGATCCGTTATGCGTTATGCGTTATGCGTTATGCGTTATGCGTTATGAGTAATGCGCTATGCGTTATGCGTTATGCGTTATGCGTTATGCGTTAAGCGTTATGCGTTATGCGTTATGCGTTATGCGTTATGCGTTATGCGTTATGCGTTATGCGTTAGGCGTTATGCGTTATGAGTAATGCGCTATGCGTTATGAGTAATGCGCTATGCGTTATGCGTTATGCGTTATGAGTAATGCGTGATCCGTTATGCGTTATGCGTTATTAGTTATGCGTTATGAGTAATGCGCTATGCGTTATGCGTTATGCGTTATGAGTAATGCGTGATCCGTTATGCGTTATGCGTTATGCGTTATGCGTTATGAGTAATGCGCTATGCGTTATGCGTTATGCGTTATGAGTAATGCGTGATCCGATATGCGTTATGCGTTATGCGTTATGCGTTATGAGTAATGCGCTATGCGTTATGCGTTATGCGTTATGAGTAATGCGTGATCCGTTATGCGTTATGCGTTATGCGTTATGCGTTATGCGTTATGCGTTATGCGTTATGCGTTGTGCGTTGTGCGTTGTGCGTTCTGCGTTCTGCGTTTTGCGTTATGCGTTATGCGTTATGCGTTATGCGTTATGAGTTATGCGTTATGCGTTATGCGTTATGCGTTAAGCGTTATGCGTTATGCGTTATGCGTTATGAGTTATGCGTTATGCGTTATGCGTTATGCGTTAAGCGTTATGCGTTATGCGTTATGCGTTATGCGTTATGCGTTATGCGTTATGCGTTATGCGTTATGCGTTATGCGTTAATGCATTATGAGTAATGCGTTATGCGTTATGCGTTATGAGTAATGCGTTATGCGTTATGCGTTATGAGTAATGCGTGATCCGTTATGCGTTATGCGTTATGCGTTATGCGTTATGCGTGATCCGTTATGCCTTATGCGTTATGCGTTATGCGTTATGAGTAATGCGCTATGCGTTATGCGTTATGCGTTATGAGTAATGCGTGATCCGTTATGCGTTATGCGTTATGCGTTATGCGCTATGCGTTATGCGTTATGCGTTATACGTTATGCGTAATGCGTTATGCGTTATGAGTAATGCGTGATCCGTTATGCGTTATGCGTTATGAGTGATGCGTGATCCGTTATGCGTTATGCGATTTGCGTTATGCGTTATGCGTTATGCGTTATGCGTTATGCGTTATGCGTTATGAGTAATGCGTGATGCGTTATGCGTTATGCGTTATGCGTTATGCGTTATGCGTTGTGCTTTATGAGTAATGTGTGATCCGTTAGGCGTTATGCGTTATGCGTTATACGTTATGCGTTATGCGTTATGAGTAATGCGTGATCCGTTATGCGTTATGCGTTATGCGTTATGCGTTATGCGTTATGCGTTATGCGTTTGCGTTATGCGTTATGCGTTATGCGTTATGCGTTATGCGTTATGCGTTATGCGTTATGCGTTATGCGTTATGCGTTATGCGTTATGCGTTATGGGTTATGCGTTATGCGTTATGCGTTATGCGATATGCGTTATGCGTTATGCGTTATGCGTTATGCGTTATGCGTTATGCGTTATGCGTTATGCGTTATGCGTTATGCGTTATGCGTTATGCGTTTTGCGTTGTGCGTTATGCGTTAAGCGTTATGCGTTATGCGTTATGCGTTATGCGTTATGCGTTATGCGTTATGCGTTATGCGTTATGAGTAATGCGCTATGCGTTTTGCGTTATGCGTTATGCGTTATGAGTTATGTGTTATGCGTTATGCGTTATGCGTTATGCGTTATGAGTAATGCGTGATCCGTTATGCGTTATGCGTTATGCGTTATGCGTTATGAGTAATGCGTGATCCGTTATGCGTTATGCGTTATGCGTTATGCGTTATGCGTTATGCGTTATGCGTTATGCGTTATGAGTTATGCGTTATGAGTAATGCGTGATCCGTTATGCGTTATGCGTTATGCGTTATGCGTTATGAGTAATGCGTTATCCGTTATGCGTTATGCGTTATGCGATTTGCGTTATGCGTTATGCGTTATTCGTTATGTGTTATGCGTTATGCGTTATGCGTTATGAGTAATGCGTTATGCGTTATGAGTAATGCGTGATCCGTTATGCGTTATGCGTTATGAGTAATGCGTGATCCGTTATGCGTTATGCGTTATGCGTTAAGCGTTATGCGTTATGCGTTATGAGTTATGTGTTATGCGTTATGCGTTATGCGTTATGCGTTATGAGTAATGCGTGATCCGTTATGCGTTATGCGTTATGCGTTATGCGTTATGAGTAATGCGTGATCCGTTATGCGTTATGCGTTATGCGTTATGCGTTATGCGTTATGCGTTATGCGTTATGCGTTATGAGTTATGCGTTATGAGTAATGCGTGATCCGTTATGCGTTATGCGTTATGCGTTATGCGTTATGTGTTATGCGTTATGCGTTATGCGTTATGCGTTATGCGTTATGAGTTATGCGTTATGCGATATTCGTTATGTGTTATGCGTTATGCGTTATGCGTTATGAGTAATGCGTTATGCGTTATGAGTAATGCGTGATCCGTTATGCGTTATGCGTTATGAGTAATGCGTTATCCGTTATGCGTTATGCGTTATGCGTTATGCGTTATGCGTTATGCGTTATGCGTTATGCGTTATGCGTTATGCGTTTGCGTTATGCGTTATGCGTTATGCGTTATGCGTTATGCGTTATGCGTTATGCGTTATGCGTTATGCGTTATGCGTTATGCGTTATGCGTTATGCGTTATGGGTTATGCGTTATGCGTTATGCGTTATGCGATATGCGTTATGCGTTATGCGTTATGCGTTATGCGTTATGCGTTATGCGTTATGCGTTATGCGTTATGCGTTATGCGTTATGCGTTATGCGTTATGCGTTTTGCGTTGTGCGTTATGCGTTAAGCGTTATGCGTTATGCGTTATGCGTTATGCGTTATGCGTTATGCGTTATGCGTTATGCGTTACGCGTTATGCGTTATGAGTAATGCGCTATGCGTTTTGCGTTATGCGTTATGAGTAATGGGTGATCCGTTATGCGTTATGCGTTATGCGTTATGCGTTATGCGTTATGCGTTATGCGTTTGCGTTATGCGTTATGCGTTATGCGTTATGCGTTATGCGTTATGCGTTATGCGTTATGCGTTATGCGTTATGCGTTATGCGTTATGGGTTATGCGTTATGCGTTATGCGTTATGCGATATGCGTTATGCGTTATGCGTTATGCGTTATGCGTTATGCGTTATGCGTTATGCGTTATGCGTTATGCGTTATGCGTTATGCGTTATGCGTTTTGCGTTGTGCGTTATGCGTTAAGCGTTATGCGTTATGCGTTATGCGTTATGCGTTATGCGTTATGCGTTATGCGTTATGCGTTATGAGTAATGCGCTATGCGTTTTGCGTTATGCGTTATGAGTAATGCGTGATCCGTTATGCGTTATGCGTTATGCGTTATGCGTTATGCGTTATGAGTAATGCGCTATGCGTTATGCGTTATGCGTTATGCGTTATGCGTTATGCGTTATGCGTTATGCGTTATGCGTTATGCGTTATGCGTTATGCGTTATGCGTTAGGCGTTATGCGTTATGAGTAATGCGCTATGCGTTATGCGTTATGCGTTAAGAGTAATGCGTGATCCGTTATGCGTTATGCGTTATGCGTTATGCGTTATGAGTAATGCGCTATGCGTTATGCGTTATGCGTTATGAGTAATGCGTGATCCGTTATGCGTTATGCGTTATGCGTTATGCGTTATGAGTAATGCGCTATGCGTTATGCGTTATGCGTTATGAGTAATGCGTGATCCGTTATGCGTTATGCGTTATGCGTTATGCGTTATGAGTAATGCGCTATGCGTTATGCGTTATGCGTTATGAGTAATGCGTGATCCGTTATGCGTTATGCGTTATGCGTTATGCGTTATGCGTTATGCGTTATGCGTTATGCGTTGTGCGTTGTGCGTTGTGCGTTCTGCGTTCTGCGTTTTGCGTTATGCGTTATGCGTTATGCGTTATGAGTTATGCGTTATGCGTTATGCGTTATGCGTTAAGCGTTATGCGTTATGCGTTATGCGTTATGAGTTATGCGTTATGCGTTATGCGTTATGCGTTAAGCGTTATGCGTTATGCGTTATGCGTTATGCGTTATGCGTTATGCGTTATGCGTTATGCGTTATGCGTTATGCGTTATGCGTTAATGCATTATGAGTAATGCGTTATGCGTTATGCGTTATGAGTAATGCGTTATGCGTTATGCGTTATGAGTAATGCGTGATCCGTTATGCGTTATGCGTTATGCGTTATGCGTTATGCGTGATCCGTTATGCCTTATGCGTTATGCGTTATGCGTTATGAGTAATGCGCTATGCGTTATGCGTTATGCGTTATGAGTAATGCGTGATCCGTTATGCGTTATGCGTTATGCGTTATGCGTTATGCGTTATGCGTTATGCGTTATGCGTTATGCGTAATGCGTTATGCGTTATGAGTAATGCGTGATCCGTTATGCGTTATGCGTTATGAGTGATGCGTGATCCGTTATGCGTTATGCGATTTGCGTTATGCGTTATGCGTTATGCGTTATGCGTTATGCGTTATGCGTTATGCGTTATGAGTAATGCGTGATGCGTTATGCGTTATGCGTTATGCGTTATGCGTTATGCGTTGTGCTTTATGAGTAATGTGTGATCCGTTAGGCGTTATGCGTTATGCGTTATACGTTATGCGTTATGCGTTATGAGTAATGCGTGATCCGTTATGCGTTATGCGTTATGCGTTATGCGTTATGCGTTATGAGTAATGCGTTATGCGTTATGAGTAATGCGTGATCCGTTATGCGATATGCGTTATGCGTTATGAGTTATGCGTTATGAGTAATGCTTGATCCGATATGCGTTATGCGTTATGCGTTATGCGTTATGCGTTATGAGTAATCCTGGATCCGTTATGCGTTATGCGTTATGCGTTTTGCGTTATTCGTTATGCGTTGTGCATTATGCGTTATGCGTTATGGATTATGCGTTATGCGATATTCGTTATGTGTTATGCGTTATGCGTTATGCGTTATGCGTTATGCGTTATGCGTTATGCGTTATGCATTTTGCGTTATGCGTTATGCGTTATGCGTTATGAGTAATGCGTTATGCGTTATGCGTTATGAGTAATGCGTGATCCGTTATGCGTTATGCGTTATGCGTTATGCGTTATGCGTTATGCGTTATGCGTTATGGGTTATGCGTTATGCGTTATGAGTAATGCGTGATCCGTTATGCGTTATGCGTTATGCGTTATGCGTTATGAGTAATGCGTGATCCGTTATGCGTTATGCGTTATGCGTTATGCGTTATGCGTTTTGCGTTATGCATTATGCGTTATGCGTTATGAGTTATGCGTTATGCGATATTCGTTTTGTGTTATGCGTTATGCGTTATGCGTTATGAGTAATGCGTTATGCGTTATGAGTAATGCGTGATCCGTTATGCGTTATGCGTTATGAGTAATGCGTGATCCGTTATGCGTTATGCGTTTGCGTTATGCGTTATGCGTTATGCGTTATGCGTTATGCGTTATGCGTTATGCGTTATGCGTTATGCGTTATGCGTTATGCGTTATGCGTTATGCGTTATGCGTTATGCGTTATGCGTTATGCGTTATGGGTTATGCGTTATGCGTTATGAGTAATGCGTTATGTGTTATGCGTTATGCGTTATGCGTTATGCGTTATGCGTTATGCGTTATGCGTTATGAGTAATGCGTGATCCGTTATGCGTTATGCGTTATGCGTTATGAGTAATGCGCTATGCGTTATGCGTTATGCGATATGCGTTATGCGTTATGCGTTATGCGTTATGCGTTGTGCGTTATGCGTTATGAGTAATGCTTGATCCGATATGCGTTATGCGTTATGCGTTATGCGTTATGCGTTATGCGTTATGAGTAATCCTGGATCCGTTATGCGTTATGCGTTTTGCGTTATGCGTTATGCGTTATGCGTTATGCATTTTGCGTTATGCGTTATGCGTTATGCGTTATGAGTTATGCGTTATGCGTTATGCGTTAGGCGTTATGCGTTATGAGTAATGCGCTATGCGTTATGCGTTATGCGTTATGAGTAATGCGTGATCCGTTATGCGTTATGCGTTATGCGTTATGCGTTATGAGTAATGCGCTATGCGTTATGCGTTATGCGTTATGAGTAATGCGTGATCCGTTATGCGTTATGCGTTATGCGTTATGCGTTATGAGTAATGCGCTATGCGTTATGCGTTATGCGTTATGAGTAATGCGTGATCCGTTATGCGTTATGCGTTATGCGTTATGCGTTATGAGTAATGCGCTATGCGTTATGCGTTATGCGTTATGAGTAATGCGTGATCCGTTATGCGTTATGCGTTATGCGTTATGCGTTATGCGTTATGCGTTATGCGTTATGCGTTATGCGTTGTGCGTTGTGCGTTCTGCGTTCTGCGTTTTGCGTTATGCGTTATGCGTTATGCGTTATGCGTTATGAGTTATGCGTTATGCGTTATGCGTTATGCGTTAAGCGTTATGCGTTATGCGTTATGCGTAATGAGTTATGCGTTATGCGTTATGCGTTATGCGTTAAGCGTTATGCGTTATGCGTTATGCGTTATGCGTTATGCGTTATGCGTTATGCGTTTTGCGTTATGCGTTATGCGTTATGCGTTAATGCATTATGAGTAATGCGTTATGCGTTATGCGTTATGAGTAATGCGTTATGCGTTATGCGTTATGAGTAATGCGTGATCCGTTATGCGTTATGCGTTATGCGTTATGCGTTATGCGTGATCCGTTATGCCTTATGCGTTATGCGTTATGCGTTATGAGTAATGCGCTATGCGTTATGCGTTATGCGTTATGAGTAATGCGTGATCCGTTATGCGTTATGCGTTATGCGTTATGCGTTATGCGTTATGCGTTATGCGTTATGCGTTATGCGTAATGCGTTATGCGTTATGAGTAATGCGTGATCCGTTATGCGTTATGCGTTATGAGTGATGCGTGATCCGTTATGCGTTATGCGATTTGCGTTATGCGTTATGCGTTATGCGTTATGCGTTATGCGTTATGCGTTATGCGTTATGAGTAATGCGTGATGCGTTATGCGTTATGCGTTATGCGTTATGCGTTATGCGTTGTGCTTTATGAGTAATGTGTGATCCGTTAGGCGTTATGCGTTATGCGTTATACGTTATGCGTTATGCGTTATGAGTAATGCGTGATCCGTTATGCGTTATGCGTTATGCGTTATGCGTTATGAGTAATGCGTTATGCGTTATGAGTAATGCGTGATCCGTTATGCGATATGCGTTATGCGTTATGAGTTATGCGTTATGAGTAATGCTTGATCCGATATGCGTTATGCGTTATGCGTTATGCGTTATGCGTTATGAGTAATCCTGGATCCGTTATGCGTTATGCGTTATGCGTTTTGCGTTATGCGTTATGCGTTGTGCATTATGCGTTATGCGTTATGGATTATGCGTTATGCGATATTCGTTATGTGTTATGCGTTATGCGTTATGCGTTATGCGTTATGCGTTATGCGTTATGCGTTATGCATTTTGCGTTATGCGTTATGCGTTATGCGTTATGAGTAATGCGTTATGCGTTATGCGTTATGAGTAATGCGTGATCCGTTATGCGTTATGCGTTATGCGTTATGCGTTATGCGTTATGCGTTATGCGTTATGGGTTATGGGTTATGCGTTATGAGTAATGCGTGATCCGTTATGCGTTATGCGTTATGCGTTATGCGTTATGAGTAATGCGTGATCCGTTATGCGTTATGCGTTATGCGTTATGCGTTATGCGTTATGCGTTTTGCGTTATGCATTATGCGTTATGCGTTATGAGTTATGCGTTATGCGATATTCGTTTTGTGTTATGCGTTATGCGTTATGCGTTATGAGTAATGCGTTATGCGTTATGAGTAATGCGTGATCCGTTATGCGTTATGCGTTATGAGTAATGCGTGATCCGTTATGCGTTATGCGTTTGCGTTATGCGTTATGCGTTATGCGTTATGCGTTATGCGTTATGCGTTATGCGTTATGCCTTATGCGTTATGCGTTATGCGTTATGCGTTATGCGTTATGCGTTATGCGTTATGCGTTATGCGTTATGGGTTATGCGTTATGCGTTATGAGTAATGCGTTATGTGTTATGCGTTATGCGTTATGCGTTATGCGTTATGCGTTATGCGTTATGCGTTATGCGTTATGCGTTATGCGTTATGAGTAATGCGTGATCCGTTATGCGTTATGCGTTATGCGTTATGAGTAATGCGCTATGCGTTATGCGTTATGCGATATGCGTTATGCGATATGCGTTATGCGTTATGCGTTGTGCGTTATGCGTTATGAGTAATGCTTGATCCGATATGCGTTATGCGTTATGCGTTATGCGTTATGCGTTATGCGTTATGAGTAATCCTGGATCCGTTATGCGTTATGCGTTTTGCGTTATGCGTTATGCGTTATGCGTTATGCATTTTGCGTTATGCGTTATGCGTTATGCGTTATGAGTTATGCGTTATGCGTTATGCTATATGCGTTATGCCTTATGCCTTATGCCTAATGCGTTATGCGTTATGCGTTATGCGTTGTGCATTATGCGTTATGCGTATTGCGTTATGCGTTATGCGTTATGCGTTATGCGTTGTGCGTTATGCGTTATGAGTAATGCTTGATCCGATATGCGTTATGCGTTATGCGTTATGCGTTATGCGTTATGCGTTATGCGTTATGAGTAATCCTGGATCCGTTATGCGTTATGCGTTTTGCGTTATTCGTTATGTGTTATGCGTTATGCGTTATGCGTTATGAGTAATGCGTTATGCGTTATGAGTAATGCGTGATCCGTTATGCGTTATGCGTTATGAGTAATGCGTGATCTGTTATGCGTTATGCGTTATGCGTTATGCGCTATGCGTTATGCGTTATGCGTTATGCGTTATGCGTTACGCGTTATGCATTATGCGTTATGCGTTATGCGTTATGCGTTATGCGTTATGCGTTATGCGTTATGCGTTATGCGTTGTGCGTTATGCGTTGTGCGTTATACGTAATGCGTTATGCGTTATGAGTAATGCTTGATCCGATATGCGTTATGCGTTATGCGTTATGCGTTATGAGTAATCCTGGATCCGTTATGCGTTATGCGTTTTGCGTTATTCGTTATGCGTTGTGCATTATGCGTTATGCGTTATGAGTAATGCGTTATGCGTTATGAGTAATGCGTGATCCGTTATGCGTTATGCGTTATGAGTAATGCGTGATCCGTTATGCGTTATGCGTTATGCGTTAAGCGTTATGCGTTATGCGTTATGAGTTATGTGTTATGCGTTATGCGTTATGCGTTATGCGTTATGAGTAATGCGTGATCCGTTATGCGTTATGCGTTATGCGTTATGCGTTATGAGTAATGCGTGATCCGTTATGCGTTATGCGTTATGCGTTATGCGTTATGCGTTATGCGTTATGCGTTATGCGTTATGAGTTATGCGTTATGAGTAATGCGTGATCCGTTATGCGTTATGCGTTATGCGTTATGCGTTATGTGTTATGCGTTATGCGTTATGCATTATGCGTTATGCGTTATGAGTTATGCGTTATGCGATATTCGTTATGTGTTATGCGTTATGCGTTATGCGTTATGAGTAATGCGTTATGCGTTATGAGTAATGCGTGATCCGTTATGCGTTATGCGTTATGAGTAATGCGTTATCCGTTATGCGTTATGCGTTATGCGTTATGCGTTATGCGTTATGCGTTATGCGTTATGCGTTATGCGTTATGCGTTATGCGTTTGCGTTATGCGTTATGCGTTATGCGTTATGCGTTATGCGTTATGCGTTATGCGTTATGCGTTATGCGTTATGCGTTATGCGTTATGGGTTATGCGTTATGCGTTATGCGTTATGCGTTATGCGTTATGCGTTATGCGTTATGCGTTATGCGTTATGCGTTATGCGTTATGCGTTATGCGTTATGCGTTATGCGTTATGCGTTATGCGTTATGCGTTATGCGTTATGCGTTTTGCGTTGTGCGTTATGCGTTAAGCGTTATGCGTTATGCGTTATGCGTTATGCGTTATGCGTTATGCGTTATGCGTTATGCGTTATGAGTAATGCGCTATGCGTTTTGCGTTATGCGTTATGAGTAATGCGTGATCCGTTATGCGTTATGCGTTATGCGTTATGCGTTATGCGTTATGAGTAATGCGCTATGCGTTATGCGTTATGCGTTATGCGTTATGCGTTATGCGTTATGCGTTATGCGTTATGCGTTATGCGTTATGCGTTATGCGTTATGCGTTATGCGTTAGGCGTTATGCGTTATGAGTAATGCGCTATGCGTTATGAGTAATGCGCTATGCGTTATGCGTTATGCGTTATGAGTAATGCGTGATCCGTTATGCGTTATGCGTTATTAGTTATGCGTTATGAGTAATGCGCTATGCGTTATGCGTTATGCGTTATGAGTAATGCGTGATCCGTTATGCGTTATGCGTTATGCGTTATGCGTTATGCGTTATGAGTAATGCGCTATGCGTTATGCGTTATGCGTTATGAGTAATGCGTGATCCGATATGCGCTATGCGTTATGCGTTATGCGTTATGAGTAATGCGTGATCCGTTATGCGTTATGCGTTATGCGTTATGCGTTATGCGTTATGCGTTATGCGTTATGCGTTGTGCGTTGTGCGTTGTGCGTTCTGCGTTCTGCGTTTTGCGTTATGCGTTATGCGTTATGCGTTATGCGTTATGAGTTATGCGTTATGCGTTATGCGTTATGCGTTAAGCGTTATGCGTTATGCGTTATGCGTTATGAGTTATGCGTTATGCGTTATGCGTTATGCGTTAAGCGTTATGCGTTATGCGTTATGCGTTATGCGTTATGCGTTATGCGTTATGCGTTATGCGTTATGCGTTATGCGTTAATGCATTATGAGTAATGCGTTATGCGTTATGCGTTATGAGTAATGCGTTATGCGTTATGCGTTATGAGTAATGCGTGATCCGTTATGCGTTATGCGTTATGCGTTATGCGTTATGCGTGATCCGTTATGCCTTATGCGTTATGCGTTATGCGTTATGAGTAATGCGCTATGCGTTATGCGTTATGCGTTATGAGTAATGCGTGATCCGTTATGCGTTATGCGTTATGCGTTATGCGCTATGCGTTATGCGTTATGCGTTATACGTTATGCGTAATGCGTTATGCGTTATGAGTAATGCGTGATCCGTTATGCGTTATGCGTTATGAGTGATGCGTGATCCGTTATGCGTTATGCGATTTGCGTTATGCGTTATGCGTTATGCGTTATGCGTTATGCGTTATGCGTTATGAGTAATGCGTGATGCGTTATGCGTTATGCGTTATGCGTTATGCGTTATGCGTTGTGCTTTATGAGTAATGTGTGATCCGTTAGGCGTTATGCGTTATGCGTTATACGTTATGCGTTATGCGTTATGAGTAATGCGTGATCCGTTATGCGTTATGCGTTATGCGTTATGCGTTATGCGTTATGAGTAATGCGTTATGCGTTATGAGTAATGCGTGATCCGTTATGCGATATGCGTTATGCGTTATGAGTTATGCGTTATGAGTAATGCTTGATCCGATATGCGTTATGCGTTATGCGTTATGCGTTATGCGTTATGAGTAATCCTGGATCCGTTATGCGTTATGCGTTATGCGTTATGCGTTATTCGTTATGCGTTGTGCATTATGCGTTATGCGTTATGGATTATGCGTTATGCGATATTCGTTATGTGTTATGCGTTATGCGTTATGCGTTATGCGTTATGCGTTATGCGTTATGCATTTTGCGTTATGCGTTATGCGTTATGCGTTATGAGTAATGCGTTATGCGTTATGCGTTATGAGTAATGCGTGATCCGTTATGCGTTATGCGTTATGCGTTATGCGTTATGCGTTATGCGTTATGCGTTATGCGTTATGGGTTATGCGTTATGCGTTATGAGTAATGCGTGATCCGTTATGCGTTATGCGTTATGCGTTATGCGTTATGAGTAATGCGTGATCCGTTATGCGTTATGCGTTATGCGTTATGCGTTATGCGTTATGCGTTATGCGTTTTGCGTTATGCATTATGCGTTATGCGTTATGAGTTATGCGTTATGCGATATTCGTTTTGTGTTATGCGTTATGCGTTATGCGTTATGAGTAATGCGTTATGCGTTATGAGTAATGCGTGATCCGTTATGCGTTATGCGTTTGCGTTATGCGTTATGCGTTATGCGTTATGCGTTATGCGTTATGCCTTATGCCTTATGCGTTATGCGTTATGCGTTATGCGTTATGCGTTATGCGTTATGCGTTATGCGTTATGCGTTATGGGTTATGCGTTATGCGTTATGAGTAATGCGTTATGTGTTATGCGTTATGCGTTATGCGTTATGCGTTATGCGTTATGCGTTATGCGTTATGCGTTATGAGTAATGCGTGATCCGTTATGCGTTATGCGTTTTGCGTTATGAGTAATGCGCTATGCGTTATGCGTTATGCGATATGCGTTATGCGTTATGCGTTATGCGTTATGCGTTATGCGTTATGCGTTATGAGTAATGCTTGATCCGATATGCGTTATGCGTTATGCGTTATGCGTTATGCGTTATGAGTAATGCTGGATCCGTTATGCGTTATGCGTTTTGCGTTATGCGTTATGAGTAATGCTTGATCCGATATGCGTTATGCGTTATGCGTTATGCGTTATGCGTTATGCGTTATGAGTAATCCTGGATCCGTTATGCGTTATGCGTTTTGCGTTATTCGTTATGTGTTATGCGTTATGCGTTATGCGTTATGAGTAATGCGTTATGCGTTATGAGTAATGCGTGATCCGTTATGCGTTATGCGTTATGAGTAATGCGTGATCCGTTATGCGTTATGCGTTATGCGTTATGCGCTATGCGTTATGCGTTATGCGTTATGAGTAATGCGTTATGCGTTATGAGTAATGCGTGATACGTTATGCGATATGCGTTATGCGTTATGAGTAATGCGTGATCCGTTATGTGTTATGCGTTTTGCGTTATGCGTTATGCGTTATGCGTTATGCGTTACGCGTTATGCATTATGCGTTATGCGTTATGCGTTATGCGTTATGCGTTATGCGTTATGCGTTATGCGTTGTGCTTTATGCGTTATGCCTTATACGTAATGCGTTATGCGTTATGAGTAATGCTTGATCCGATATGCGTTATGCGTTATGCGTTATGCGTTATGAGTAATCCTGGATCCGTTATGCGTTATGCGTTTTGCGTTATTCGTTATGCGTTATGCGTTATGCGTTATGCGTTATGGATTATGCGTTATGCGATATTCGTTATGTGTTATGCGTTATGCGTTATGCGTTATGCGTTATGAGTAATGCGTGATCCGTTATGCGTTATGCGTTATGCGTTATGCGTTATGAGTAATGCGAGATCCGTTATGCGTTATGCGTTATGCGTTATGCGTTATGCGTTATGCGTTATGCGTTATGCGTTATGCGTTATGAGTTATGCGTTATGAGTAATGCGTGATCCGTTATGCGTTATGCGTTATGCGTTATGCGTTATGCGTTATGTGTTATGCGTTATGCGTTATGCATTATGCGTTATGCGTTATGAGTAATGCGTTATGCGTTATGCGTTATGCGTGATCCGTTATGCGTTATGCGTTATGCGTTATGCGTTATGCGTTATGCGTTATGCGTTATGAGTTATGCGTTATGAGTAATGCGTGATCCGTTATGCGTTATGCGTTATGCGTTATGAGTTATGCGTTATGCGATATTCGTTATGTGTTATGCGTTATGAGTAATCCTGGATCCGTTATGCGTTATGCGTTTTGCGTTATTCGTTATGCGTTGTGCATTATGCGTTATGCGTTATGGATTATGCGTTATGCGATATTCGTTATGTGTTATGCGTTATGCGTTATGCGTTATGCGTTATGAGTAATGCGTGATCCGTTATGCGTTATGCGTTATGCGTTATGCGTTATGAGTAATGCGAGATCCGTTATGCGTTATGCGTTATGCGTTATGCGTTATGCGTTATGCGTTATGCGTTATGCGTTATGCGTTATGCGTTATGAGTTATGCGTTATGAGTAATGCGTGATCCGTTATGCGTTATGCGTTATGCGTTATGCGTTATGCGTTATGAGTAATGCGTGATCCGTTATGCGTTATGCGTTATGCGTTATGCGTTATGCGTTATGAGTAATGCGTGATCCGTTACGCGTTAGGCGTTCTGCGTTATGAGTTATGCGAGATCCGTTATGCGTTATGCGATATTCGTTATGTGTTATGCGTTATGTGTTATGCGTTATGCGTTATGCGTTATGCGTTATGCGTTGTGCGTTGTGCGTTGTGCGTTCTGCGTTCTGCGTTTTGCGTTATGCGTTATGCGTTATGCGTTATGAGTTATGCGTTATGCGTTATGCGTTATGCGTTAAGCGTTATGCGTTATGCGTTATGCGTTATGAGTTATGCGTTATGCGTTATGCGTTATGCGTTAAGCGTTATGCGTTATGCGTTATGCGTTATGCGTTATGCGTTATGCGTTATGCGTTATGCGTTATGCGTTAATGCATTATGAGTAATGCGTTATGCGTTATGCGTTATGAGTAATGCGTTATGCGTTATGCGTTATGAGTAATGCGTGATCCGTTATGCGTTATGCGTTATGCGTTATGCGTTATGCGTTATGCGTTATGGGTTATGCGTTATGCGTTATGCGTTATGCGTTATGCGTTTTGCGTTATGCGTTATGAATGATGGGTGATCCGATATGCGTTAAGCGTTATGCGTTATGCGTTATGCGTTATGCGTTATGTGTTATGCGTTATGCGTTATGCGTTATGCGTTATGCGTTATGCGTTATGCGTTATGCGTTATGCGTTATGCGTTATGCTTTATGCGTTATGCGTTATGCGTTATGCGTTATACGTTATGCGTTATGCGTTATGCGTTATGCGTTATGCGTTATGCGTTATGAGTAATGCGTGATCCGTTATGCGTTATGCGTTATGCGTTATGCGTTATGCGTTATGAGTAATGCGTGATCCGTTACGCGTTAGGCGTTCTGCGTTATGAGTTATGCGAGATCCGTTATGCGTTATGCGATATTCGTTATGTGTTATGCGTTATGTGTTATGCGTTATGCGTTATGCGTTATGCGTTATGAGTAATGCGTGATCCGTTATGCGTTATGCGTTATGCGTTATGCGTTATGCGTTATGAGTAATGCGCTATGCGTTATGCGTTATGCGTTATGAGTAATGCGTGATCCGTTATGCGTTATGCGTTATGCGTTATGCGCTATGCGTTATGCGTTATGCGTTATGCGTTATGCGTTATGCGTAATGCGTTATGCGTTATGAGTAATGCGTGATCCGTTATGCGTTATGCGTTATGAGTGATGCGTGATCCGTTATGCGTTATGCGATTTGCGTTATGCGTTATGCGTTATGCGTTATGCGTTATGCGTTATGCGTTATGAGTAATGCGTGATGCGTTATGCGTTATGCGTTATGCGTTATGCGTTATGCGTTATGAGTAATGTGTGATCCGTTAGGCGTTATGCGTTATGCGTTATACGTTATGCGTTATGCGTTATGAGTAATGCGTGATCCGTTATGCGTTATGCGTTATGCGTTATGCGTTATGCGTTATGCGTTATGCGTTATGCGTTATGTGTAATGCGTTATGCGTTATGAGTAATGCGGGATCCGTTATGCGATATGCGTTATGCGTTATGAGTTATGCGTTATGAGTAATGCTTGATCCGATATGCGTTATGCGTTATGCGTTATGCGTTATGCGTTATGAGTAATCCTGGATCCGTTATGCGTTATGCGTTTTGCGTTATTCGTTATGCGTTGTGCATTATGCGTTATGCGTTATGGATTATGCGTTATGCGATATTCGTTATGTGTTATGCGTTATGCGTTATGCGTTATGCGTTATGCGTTATGCGTTATGCGTTATGCATTTTGCGTTATGCGTTATGCGTTATGCGTTATGAGTTATGCGTTATGCGTTATGCTATATGCGTTATGCCTTATGCCTTATGCCTAATGCGTTATGCGTTATGCGTTATGCGTTATGCGTTATGCGTTATGCGTTATGCGTTATGCGTTATGCGTTATGGGTTATGCGTTATGCGTTATGAGTAATGCGTGATCCGTTATGCGTTATGCGTTAAGCGTTATGCGTTATGAGTAATGCGTTATCCGTTATGCGTTATGCGTTATGCGTTATGCGTTATGCGTTATGCGTTTTGCGTTATGCATTATGCGTTATGCGTTATGAGTTATGCGTTATGCGATATTCGTTTTGTGTTATGCGTTATGCGTTATGCGTTATGAGTAATGCGTTATGCGTTATGAGTAATGCGTGATCCGTTATGCGTTATGCGTTATGAGTAATGCGTGATCCGTTATGCGTTATGCGTTATGCGTTTGCGTTATGCTTTATGCGTTATGCGTTATGCGTTATGCGTTATGCGTTATGCGTTATGCGTTATGCGTTTTGCGTTATTCGTTATGCGTTGTGCATTATGCGTTATGCGTTATGGATTATGCGTTATGCGATATTCGTTATGTGTTGTGCGTTATGCGTTATGCGTTATGCGTTATGGATTATGCGTTATGCGATATTCGTTATGCGTTATGCGTTTTGCGTTGTGCGTTATGCGTTAAGCGTTATGCGTTATGCTTTATGCGTTATGCGTTATGCGTTATGCGTTATGCGTTATGCGTTATGAGTAATGCGCTATGCGTTTTGCGTTATGCGTTATGAGTAATGCGTGATCCGTTATGCGTTATGCGTTATGCGTTATGCGTTATGCGTTATGAGTAATGCGCTATGCGTTATGCGTTATGCGTTATGCGTTATGCGTTAAGCGTTATGCGTTATGCGTTATGCGTTATGCGTTATGCGTTATGCGTTATGCGTTATGCGTTAGGCGTTATGCGTTATGAGTTATGCGTTATGCGTTATGAGTAATGCGCTATGCGTTATGCGTTATGCGTTATGAGTAATGCGTGATCCGTTATGCGTTATGCGATTTGCGTTATGCGTTATGCGTTATGCGTTATGCGTTATGCGTTATGCGTTATGAGTAATGCGTGATGCGTTATGCGTTATGCGTTATGCGTTATGCGTTATGCGTTGTGCTTTATGAGTAATGTGTGATCCGTTATGCGTTATGCGTTATGCGTTATGCGTTATGCGTTATGCGTTATGAGTAATGCGTGATCCGTTATGCGTTATGCGTTATGCGTTATGCGTTATGCGTTATGAGTAATGCGTTATGCGTTATGAGTAATGCGTGATCCGTTATGCGATATGCGTTATGCGTTATGAGTTATGCGTTATGAGTAATGCTTGATCCGATATGCGTTATGCGTTATGCGTTATGCGTTATGCGTTATGAGTAATCCTGGATCCGTTATGCGTTATGCGTTATGCGTTTTGCGTTATTCGTTATGCGTTGTGCATTATGCGTTATGCGTTATGGATTATGCGTTATGCGATATTCGTTATGTGTTATGCGTTATGCGTTATGCGTTATGCGTTATGCGTTATGCGTTATGCGTTATGCGTTATGCGTTATGCGTTATGCGTTATGAGTAATGCGTTATGCGTTATGCGTTATGAGTAATGCGTGATCCGTTATGCGTTATGCGTTATGCGTTATGCGTTATGCGTTATGCGTTATGCGTTATGCGTTATGCGTTATGGGTTATGCGTTATGCGTTATGAGTAATGCGTTATGCGTTATGAGTAATGCGTGATACGTTATGCGATATGCGTTATGCGTTATGAGTAATGCGTGATCCGTTATGTGTTATGCGTTTTGCGTTATGCGTTATGCGTTATGCGTTATGCGTTATGCGTTATGCGTTATGCGTTATGCGTTATGCGTTATGCGTTATGCGTTATGCGTTATGCGTTATGCGTTGTGCTTTATGCGTTATGCCTTATACGTAATGCGTTATGCGTTATGAGTAATGCTTGATCCGATATGCGTTATGCGTTATGCGTTATGCGTTATGAGTAATCCTGGATCCGTTATGCGTTATGCGTTTTGCGTTATTCGTTATGCGTTGTGCATTATGCGTTATGCGTTATGGATTATGCGTTATGCGATATTCGTTATGTGTTATGCGTTATGCGTTATGCGTTATGCGTTATGAGTAATGCGTGATCCGTTATGCGTTATGCGTTATGCGTTATGCGTTATGAGTAATGCGAGATCCGTTATGCGTTATGCGTTATGCGTTATGCGTTATGCGTTATGCGTTATGCGTTATGCGTTATGCGTTATGAGTTATGCGTTATGAGTAATGCGTGATCCGTTATGCGTTATGCGTTATGCGTTATGCGTTATGCGTTATGCGTTATGCGTTATGCGTTATGCATTATGCGTTATGCGTTATGAGTAATGCGTTATGCGTTATGCGTTATGCGTGATCCGTTATGCGTTATGCGTTATGCGTTATGCGTTATGCGTTATGCGTTATGCGTTATGCGTTATGCGTTATGAGTAATGCGTGATCCGTTATGCGTTATGCGTTATGCGTTATGAGTTATGCGTTATGCGATATTCGTTATGTGTTATGCGTTATGCGTTATGCGTTATGAGTAATGCGTTATGCGTTATGAGTAATGCGTGATCCGTTATGCGTTATGCGTTATGCGTTATGCGTTATGCGTTATGCGTTATGCGTTATGCGTTATGCGTTATGCGTTATGCGTTATGCGTTATGCGTTATGCGTTATGCGTTATGCGTTATGCGTTATGCGTTATGAGTAATGCGTGATCCGTTATGCGTTATGCGTTATGCGTTATGCGTTATGCGTTATGCGTTATGAGTAATGCGTGATCCGTTACGCGTTAGGCGTTCTGCGTTATGAGTTATGCGAGATCCGTTATGCGTTATGCGATATTCGTTATGTGTTATGCGTTATGTGTTATGCGTTATGCGTTATGCGTTATGCGTTATGCGTTGTGCGTTGTGCGTTGTGCGTTCTGCGTTCTGCGTTTTGCGTTATGCGTTATGCGTTATGCGTTATGAGTTATGCGTTATGCGTTATGCGTTATGCGTTAAGCGTTATGCGTTATGCGTTATGCGTTATGAGTTATGCGTTATGCGTTATGCGTTATGCGTTAAGCGTTATGCGTTATGCGTTATGCGTTATGCGTTATGCGTTATGCGTTATGCGTTATGCGTTATGCGTTAATGCATTATGAGTAATGCGTTATGCGTTATGCGTTATGAGTAATGCGTTATGCGTTATGCGTTATGAGTAATGCGTGATCCGTTATGCGTTATGCGTTATGCGTTATGCGTTATGCGTTATGGGTTATGCGTTATGCGTTATGCGTTATGCGTTATGCGTTTTGCGTTATGCGTTATGAATGATGGGTGATCCGATATGCGTTAAGCGTTATGCGTTATGCGTTATGCGTTATGCGTTATGTGTTATGCGTTATGCGTTATGCGTTATGCGTTATGCGTTATGCGTTATGCGTTATGCGTTATGCGTTATGCGTTATGCTTTATGCGTTATGCGTTATGCGTTATGCGTTATACGTTATGCGTTATGCGTTATGCGTTATGCGTTATGCGTTATGCGTTATGAGTAATGCGTGATCCGTTATGCGTTATGCGTTATGCGTTATGCGTTATGCGTTATGAGTAATGCGTGATCCGTTACGCGTTAGGCGTTCTGCGTTATGAGTTATGCGAGATCCGTTATGCGTTATGCGATATTCGTTATGTGTTATGCGTTATGTGTTATGCGTTATGCGTTATGCGTTATGCGTTATGAGTAATGCGTGATCCGTTATGCCTTATGCGTTATGCGTTATGCGTTATGCGTTATGAGTAATGCGCTATGCGTTATGCGTTATGCGTTATGAGTAATGCGTGATCCGTTATGCGTTATGCGTTATGCGTTATGCGCTATGCGTTATGCGTTATGCGTTATGCGTTATGCGTTATGCGTAATGCGTTATGCGTTATGAGTAATGCGTGATCCGTTATGCGTTATGCGTTATGAGTGATGCGTGATCCGTTATGCGTTATGCGATTTGCGTTATGCGTTATGCGTTATGCGTTATGCGTTATGCGTTATGCGTTATGAGTAATGCGTGATGCGTTATGCGTTATGCGTTATGCGTTATGCGTTGTGCGTTATGAGTAATGTGTGATCCGTTAGGCGTTATGCGTTATGCGTTATACGTTATGCGTTATGCGTTATGAGTAATGCGTGATCCGTTATGCGTTATGCGTTATGCGTTATGCGTTATGCGCTATGCGTTATGCGTTATGCGTTATGAGTAATGCGTTATGCGTTATGAGTAATGCGGGATCCGTTATGCGATATGCGTTATGCGTTATGAGTTATGCGTTATGAGTAATGCTTGATCCGATATGCGTTATGCGTTATGCGTTATGCGTTATGCGTTATGAGTAATCCTGGATCCGTTATGCGTTATGCGTTTTGCGTTATTCGTTATGCGTTGTGCATTATGCGTTATGCGTTATGGATTATGCGTTATGCGATATTCGTTATGTGTTATGCGTTATGCGTTATGCGTTATGCGTTATGCGTTATGCGTTATGCGTTATGCATTTTGCGTTATGCGTTATGCGTTATGCGTTATGAGTTATGCGTTATGCGTTATGCTATATGCGTTATGCCTTATGCCTTATGCCTAATGCGTTATGCGTTATGCGTTATGCGTTATGCGTTATGCGTTATGCGTTATGCGTTATGCGTTATGCGTTATGGGTTATGCGTTATGCGTTATGAGTAATGCGTGATCCGTTATGCGTTATGCGTTAAGCGTTATGCGTTATGAGTAATGCGTTATCCGTTATGCGTTATGCGTTATGCGTTATGCGTTATGCGTTATGCGTTTTGCGTTATGCATTATGCGTTATGCGTTATGAGTTATGCGTGATGCGATATTCGTTTTGTGTTATGCGTTATGCGTTATGCGTTATGAGTAATGCGTTATGCGTTATGAGTAATGCGTGATCCGTTATGCGTTATGCGTTATGAGTAATGCGTGATCCGTTATGCGTTATGCGTTATGCGTTTGCGTTATGCTTTATGCGTTATGCGTTATGCGTTATGCGTTATGCGTTATGCGTTATGCGTTATGAGTTATGCGTTATGCGTTATGCTATATGCGTTATGCCTTATGCCTTATGCCTAATGCGTTATGCGTTATGCGTTATGCGTTATGCGTTATGCGTTATGCGTTATGCGTTATGCGTTATGCGTTATGGGTTATGCGTTATGCGTTATGAGTAATGCGTGATCCGTTATGCGTTATGCGTTAAGCGTTATGCGTTATGAGTAATGCGTTATCCGTTATGCGTTATGCGTTATGCGTTATGCGTTATGCGTTATGCGTTTTGCGTTATGCGTTATGCGTTATGCGTTATGAGTTATGCGTTATGCGATATTCGTTTTGTGTTATGCGTTATGCGTTATGCGTTATGAGTAATGCGTTATGCGTTATGAGTAATGCGTGATCCGTTATGCGTTATGCGTTATGAGTAATGCGTGATCCGTTATGCGTTATGCGTTATGCGTTTGCGTTATGCTTTATGCGTTATGCGTTATGCGTTATGCGTTATGCGTTATGCGTTATGCGTTATGCGTTATGCGTTTTGCGTTATTCGTTATGCGTTGTGCATTATGCGTTATGCGTTATGGATTATGCGTTATGCGATATTCGTTATGTGTTGTGCGTTATGCGTTATGCGTTATGCGTTATGCGTTATGGATTATGCGTTATGCGATATTCGTTATGCGTTATGCGTTTTGCGTTGTGCGTTATGCGTTAAGCGTTATGCGTTATGCGTTATGCGTTATGCGTTATGCGTTATGCGTTATGCGTTATGCGTTATGAGTAATGCGCTATGCGTTTTGCGTTATGCGTTATGAGTAATGCGTGATCCGTTATGCGTTATGCGTTATGCGTTATGCGTTATGCGTTATGAGTAATGCGCTATGCGTTATGCGTTATGCGTTATGCGTTATGCGTTATGCGTTATGCGTTATGCGTTATGCGTTATGCGTTATGCGTTATGCGTTATGCGTTATGCGTTATGCGTTATGCGTTATGAGTTATGCGTTATGCGTTATGAGTAATGCGCTATGCGTTATGCGTTATGCGTTATGAGTAATGCGTGATCCGTTATGCGTTATGCGATTTGCGTTATGCGTTATGCGTTATGCGTTATGCGTTATGCGTTATGCGTTATGAGTAATGCGTGATGCGTTATGCGTTATGCGTTATGCGTTATGCGTTATGCGTTGTGCTTTATGAGTTATGTGTGATCCGTTAGGCGTTATGCGTTATGCGTTATACGTTATGCGTTATGCGTTATGAGTAATGCGTGATCCGTTATGCGTTATGCGTTATGCGTTATGCGTTATGAGTAATGCGTTATGCGTTATGAGTAATGCGTGATCCGTTATGCGATATGCGTTATGCGTTATGAGTTATGCGTTATGAGTAATGCTTGATCCGATATGCGTTATGCGTTATGCGTTATGCGTTATGCGTTATGAGTAATCCTGGATCCGTTATGCGTTATGCGTTATGCGTTATGCGTTATGCGTTATGCGTTGTGCATTATGCGTTATGCGTTATGGATTATGCGTTATGCGATATTCGTTATGTGTTATGCGTTATGCGTTATGCGTTATGCGTTATGCGTTATGCGTTTTGCGTTATGCGTTATGCGTTATGCGTTATGAGTAATGCGTTATGCGTTATGCGTTATGAGTAATGCGTGATCCGTTATGCGTTATGCGTTATGCGTTATGCGTTATGCGTTATGCGTTATGCGTTATGCGTTATGGGTTATGCGTTATGCGTTATGAGTAATGCGTGATCCGTTATGCGTTATGCGTTATGCGTTATGCGTTATGAGTAATGCGTGATCCGTTATGCGTTATGCGTTATGCGTTATGCGTTATGCGTTATGCGTTATGCGTTTTGCGTTATGCGTTATGCGTTATGCGTTATGAGTTATGCGTTATGCGATATTCGTTTTGTGTTATGCGTTATGCGTTATGCGTTATGAGTAATGCGTTATGCGTTATGAGTAATGCGTGATCCGTTATGCGTTATGCGTTTGCGTTATGCGTTATGCGTTATGCGTTATGCGTTATGCGTTATGCGTTATGCCTTATGCGTTATGCGTTATGCGTTATGCGTTATGCGTTATGCGTTATGCGTTATGCGTTATGCGTTATGGGTTATGCGTTATGCGTTATGAGTAATGCGTTATGTGTTATGCGTTATGCGTTATGCGTTATGCGTTATGCGTTATGCGTTATGCGTTATGCGTTATGCGTTATGAGTAATGCGTGATCCGTTATGCGTTATGCGTTTTGCGTTATGAGTAATGCGCTATGCGTTATGCGTTATGCGATATGCGTTATGCGTTATGCGTTATGCGTTATGCGTTGTGCGTTATGCGTTATGAGTAATGCTTGATCCGATATGCGTTATGCGTTATGCGTTATGCGTTATGCGTTATGAGTAATCCTGGATCCGTTATGCGTTATGCGTTTTGCGTTATGCGTTATGAGTAATGCTTGATCCGATATGCGTTATGCGTTATGCGTTATGCGTTATGCGTTATGCGTTATGAGTAATCCTGGATCCGTTATGCGTTATGCGTTTTGCGTTATTCGTTATGTGTTATGCGTTATGCGTTATGCGTTATGAGTAATGCGTTATGCGTTATGAGTAATGCGTGATACGTTATGCGATATGCGTTATGCGTTATGAGTAATGCGTGATCCGTTATGTGTTATGCGTTTTGCGTTATGCGTTATGCGTTATGCGTTATGCGTTACGCGTTATGCATTATGCGTTATGCGTTATGCGTTATGCGTTATGCGTTATGCGTTATGCGTTATGCGTTGTGCTTTATGCGTTATGCCTTATACGTAATGCGTTATGCGTTATGAGTAATGCTTGATCCGATATGCGTTATGCGTTATGCGTTATGCGTTATGAGTAATCCTGGATCCGTTATGCGTTATGCGTTTTGCGTTATTCGTTATGCGTTGTGCATTATGCGTTATGCGTTATGGATTATGCGTTATGCGATATTCGTTATGTGTTATGCGTTATGCGTTATGCGTTATGCGTTATGAGTAATGCGTGATCCGTTATGCGTTATGCGTTATGCGTTATGCGTTATGAGTAATGCGAGATCCGTTATGCGTTATGCGTTATGCGTTATGCGTTATGCGTTATGCGTTATGCGTTATGCGTTATGAGTAATGCGTTATGCGTTATGAGTAATGCGTGATACGTTATGCGATATGCGTTATGCGTTATGAGTAATGCGTGATCCGTTATGTGTTATGCGTTTTGCGTTATGCGTTATGCGTTATGCGTTATGCGTTACGCGTTATGCATTATGCGTTATGCGTTATGCGTTATGCGTTATGCGTTATGCGTTATGCGTTATGCGTTGTGCTTTATGCGTTATGCCTTATACGTAATGCGTTATGCGTTATGAGTAATGCTTGATCCGATATGCGTTATGCGTTATGCGTTATGCGTTATGAGTAATCCTGGATCCGTTATGCGTTATGCGTTTTGCGTTATTCGTTATGCGTTGTGCATTATGCGTTATGCGTTATGGATTATGCGTTATGCGATATTCGTTATGTGTTATGCGTTATGCGTTATGCGTTATGCGTTATGAGTAATGCGTGATCCGTTATGCGTTATGCGTTATGCGTTATGCGTTATGAGTAATGCGAGATCCGTTATGCGTTATGCGTTATGCGTTATGCGTTATGCGTTATGCGTTATGCGTTATGCGTTATGCGTTATGAGTTATGCGTTATGAGTAATGCGTGATCCGTTATGCGTTATGCGTTATGCGTTATGCGTTATGCGTTATGCGTTATGCGTTATGCGTTATGCATTATGCGTTATGCGTTATGAGTAATGCGTTATGCGTTATGCGTTATGCGTGATCCGTTATGCGTTATGCGTTATGCGTTATGCGTTATGCGTTATGCGTTATGCGTTATGAGTTATGCGTTATGAGTAATGCGTGATCCGTTATGCGTTATGCGTTATGCGTTATGAGTTATGCGTTATGCGATATTCGTTATGTGTTATGCGTTATGAGTAATCCTGGATCCGTTATGCGTTATGCGTTTTGCGTTATTCGTTATGCGTTGTGCATTATGCGTTATGCGTTATGGATTATGCGTTATGCGATATTCGTTATGTGTTATGCGTTATGCGTTATGCGTTATGCGTTATGAGTAATGCGTGATCCGTTATGCGTTATGCGTTATGCGTTATGCGTTATGAGTAATGCGAGATCCGTTATGCGTTATGCGTTATGCGTTATGCGTTATGCGTTATGCGTTATGCGTTATGCGTTATGCGTTATGCGTTATGAGTTATGCGTTATGAGTAATGCGTGATCCGTTATGCGTTATGCGTTATGCGTTATGCGTTATGCGTTATGAGTAATGCGTGATCCGTTATGCGTTATGCGTTATGCGTTATGCGTTATGCGTTATGCGTTATGAGTAATGCGTGATCCGTTACGCGTTAGGCGTTCTGCGTTATGAGTTATGCGAGATCCGTTATGCGTTATGCGATATTCGTTATGTGTTATGCGTTATGTGTTATGCGTTATGCGTTATGCGTTATGCGTTATGCGTTGTGCGTTGTGCGTTGTGCGTTCTGCGTTCTGCGTTTTGCGTTATGCGTTATGCGTTATGCGTTATGAGTTATGCGTTATGCGTTATGCGTTATGCGTTAAGCGTTATGCGTTATGCGTTATGCGTTATGAGTTATGCGTTATGCGTTATGCGTTATGCGTTAAGCGTTATGCGTTATGCGTTATGCGTTATGCGTTATGCGTTATGCGTTATGCGTTATGCGTTATGCGTTAATGCATTATGAGTAATGCGTTATGCGTTATGCGTTATGAGTAATGCGTTATGCGTTATGCGTTATGAGTAATGCGTGATCCGTTATGCGTTATGCGTTATGCGTTATGCGTTATGCGTTATGCGTTATGGGTTATGCGTTATGCGTTATGCGTTATGCGTTATGCGTTTTGCGTTATGCGTTATGAATGATGGGTGATCCGATATGCGTTAAGCGTTATGCGTTATGCGTTATGCGTTATGCGTTATGTGTTATGCGTTATGCGTTATGCGTTATGCGTTATGCGTTATGCGTTATGCGTTATGCGTTATGCGTTATGCGTTATGCTTTATGCGTTATGCGTTATGCGTTATGCGTTATACGTTATGCGTTATGCGTTATGCGTTATGCGTTATGCGTTATGCGTTATGAGTAATGCGTGATCCGTTATGCGTTATGCGTTATGCGTTATGCGTTATGCGTTATGAGTAATGCGTGATCCGTTACGCGTTAGGCGTTCTGCGTTATGAGTTATGCGAGATCCGTTATGCGTTATGCGATATTCGTTATGTGTTATGCGTTATGTGTTATGCGTTATGCGTTATGCGTTATGCGTTATGAGTAATGCGTGATCCGTTATGCCTTATGCGTTATGCGTTATGCGTTATGCGTTATGAGTAATGCGCTATGCGTTATGCGTTATGCGTTATGAGTAATGCGTGATCCGTTATGCGTTATGCGTTATGCGTTATGCGCTATGCGTTATGCGTTATGCGTTATGCGTTATGCGTTATGCGTAATGCGTTATGCGTTATGAGTAATGCGTGATCCGTTATGCGTTATGCGTTATGAGTGATGCGTGATCCGTTATGCGTTATGCGATTTGCGTTATGCGTTATGCGTTATGCGTTATGCGTTATGCGTTATGCGTTATGAGTAATGCGTGATGCGTTATGCGTTATGCGTTATGCGTTATGCGTTGTGCGTTATGAGTAATGTGTGATCCGTTAGGCGTTATGCGTTATGCGTTATACGTTATGCGTTATGCGTTATGAGTAATGCGTGATCCGTTATGCGTTATGCGTTATGCGTTATGCGTTATGCGTTATGCGTTATGCGTTATGCGTTATGAGTAATGCGTTATGCGTTATGAGTAATGCGGGATCCGTTATGCGATATGCGTTATGCGTTATGAGTTATGCGTTATGAGTAATGCTTGATCCGATATGCGTTATGCGTTATGCGTTATGCGTTATGCGTTATGAGTAATGCTGGATCCGTTATGCGTTATGCGTTTTGCGTTATTCGTTATGCGTTGTGCATTATGCGTTATGCGTTATGGATTATGCGTTATGCGATATTCGTTATGTGTTATGCGTTATGCGTTATGCGTTATGCGTTATGCGTTATGCGTTATGCGTTATGCATTTTGCGTTATGCGTTATGCGTTATGCGTTATGAGTTATGCGTTATGAGTTATGCTATATGCGTTATGCCTTATGCGTTATGCCTAATGCGTTATGCGTTATGCGTTATGCGTTATGCGTTATGCGTTATGCGTTATGCGTTATGCGTTATGCGTTATGGGTTATGCGTTATGCGTTATGAGTAATGCGTGATCCGTTATGCGTTATGCGTTAAGCGTTATGCGTTATGAGTAATGCGTTATCCGTTATGCGTTATGCGTTATGCGTTATGCGTTATGCGTTATGCGTTTTGCGTTATGCATTATGCGTTATGCGTTATGAGTTATGCGTTATGCGATATTCGTTTTGTGTTATGCGTTATGCGTTATGCGTTATGAGTAATGCGTTATGCGTTATGAGTAATGCGTGATCCGTTATGCGTTATGCGTTATGAGTAATGCGTGATCCGTTATGCGTTATGCGTTATGCGTTTGCGTTATGCTTTATGCGTTATGCGTTATGCGTTATGCGTTATGCGTTATGCGTTATGCGTTATGCGTTTTGCGTTATTCGTTATGCGTTGTGCATTATGCGTTATGCGTTATGGATTATGCGTTATGCGATATTCGTTATGTGTTGTGCGTTATGCGTTATGCGTTATGCGTTATGCGTTATGGATTATGCGTTATGCGATATTCGTTATGCGTTATGCGTTTTGCGTTGTGCGTTATGCGTTAAGCGTTATGCGTTATGCTTTATGCGTTATGCGTTATGCGTTATGCGTTATGCGTTATGCGTTATGAGTAATGCGCTATGCGTTTTGCGTTATGCGTTATGAGTAATGCGTGATCCGTTATGCGTTATGCGTTATGCGTTATGCGTTATGCGTTATGAGTAATGCGCTATGCGTTATGCGTTATGCGTTATGCGTTATGCGTTATGCGTTATGCGTTATGCGTTATGCGTTATGCGTTATGCGTTATGCGTTATGCGTTATGCGTTAGGCGTTATGCGTTATGAGTTATGCGTTATGCGTTATGAGTAATGCGCTATGCGTTATGCGTTATGCGTTATGAGTAATGCGTGATCCGTTATGCGTTATGCGATTTGCGTTATGCGTTATGCGTTATGCGTTATGCGTTATGCGTTATGCGTTATGAGTAATGCGTGATGCGTTATGCGTTATGCGTTATGCGTTATGCGTTATGCGTTGTGCTTTATGAGTAATGTGTGATCCGTTAGGCGTTATGCGTTATGCGTTATACGTTATGCGTTATGCGTTATGAGTAATGCGTGATCCGTTATGCGTTATGCGTTATGCGTTATGCGTTATGCGTTATGAGTAATGCGTTATGCGTTATGAGTAATGCGTGATCCGTTATGCGATATGCGTTATGCGTTATGAGTTATGCGTTATGAGTAATGCTTGATCCGATATGCGTTATGCGTTATGCGTTATGCGTTATGCGTTATGAGTAATCCTGGATCCGTTATGCGTTATGCGTTATGCGTTTTGCGTTATTCGTTATGCGTTGTGCATTATGCGTTATGCGTTATGGATTATGCGTTATGCGATATTCGTTATGTGTTATGCGTTATGCGTTATGCGTTATGCGTTATGCGTTATGCGTTATGCGTTTTGCGTTATGCGTTATGCGTTATGCGTTATGAGTAATGCGTTATGCGTTATGCGTTATGAGTAATGCGTGATCCGTTATGCGTTATGCGTTATGCGTTATGCGTTATGCGTTATGCGTTATGCGTTATGCGTTATGCGTTATGGGTTATGCGTTATGCGTTATGAGTAATGCGTTATGCGTTATGAGTAATGCGTGATACGTTATGCGATATGCGTTATGCGTTATGAGTAATGCGTGATCCGTTATGTGTTATGCGTTTTGCGTTATGCGTTATGCGTTATGCGTTATGCGTTACGCGTTATGCATTATGCGTTATGCGTTATGCGTTATGCGTTATGCGTTATGCGTTATGCGTTATGCGTTGTGCTTTATGCGTTATGCCTTATACGTAATGCGTTATGCGTTATGAGTAATGCTTGATCCGATATGCGTTATGCGTTATGCGTTATGAGTAATCCTGGATCCGTTATGCGTTATGCGTTTTGCGTTATTCGTTATGCGTTGTGCATTATGCGTTATGCGTTATGGATTATGCGTTATGCGATATTCGTTATGTGTTATGCGTTATGCGTTATGCGTTATGCGTTATGAGTAATGCGTGATCCGTTATGCGTTATGCGTTATGCGTTATGCGTTATGAGTAATGCGAGATCCGTTATGCGTTATGCGTTATGCGTTATGCGTTATGCGTTATGCGTTATGCGTTATGCGTTATGCGTTATGAGTTATGCGTTATGAGTAATGCGTGATCCGTTATGCGTTATGCGTTATGCGTTATGCGTTATGCGTTATGTGTTATGCGTTATGCGTTATGCATTATGCGTTATGCGTTATGAGTAATGCGTTATGCGTTATGCGTTATGCGTGATCCGTTATGCGTTATGCGTTATGCGTTATGCGTTATGCGTTATGCGTTATGCGTTATGCGTTATGCGTTATGAGTAATGCGTGATCCGTTATGCGTTATGCGTTATGCGTTATGAGTTATGCGTTATGCGATATTCGTTATGTGTTATGCGTTATGCGTTATGCGTTATGAGTAATGCGTTATGCGTTATGAGTAATGCGTGATCCGTTATGCGTTATGCGTTATGCGTTATGCGTTATGCGTTATGCGTTATGCGTTATGCGTTATGCGTTATGCGTTATGCGTTATGCGTTATGCGTTATGCGTTATGCGTTATGCGTTATGCGTTATGCGTTATGAGTAATGCGTGATCCGTTATGCGTTATGCGTTATGCGTTATGCGTTATGCGTTATGCGTTATGAGTAATGCGTGATCCGTTACGCGTTAGGCGTTCTGCGTTATGAGTTATGCGAGATCCGTTATGCGTTATGCGATATTCGTTATGGGTTATGCGTTATGGGTTATGCGTTATGCGTTATGCGTTATGCGTTATGCGTTGTGCGTTGTGCGTTGTGCGTTCTGCGTTCTGCGTTTTGCGTTATGCGTTATGCGTTATGCGTTATGAGTTATGCGTTATGCGTTATGCGTTATGCGTTAAGCGTTATGCGTTATGCGTTATGCGTTATGAGTTATGCGTTATGCGTTATGCGTTATGCGTTAAGCGTTATGCGTTATGCGTTATGCGTTATGCGTTATGCGTTATGCGTTATGCGTTATGCGTTATGCGTTAATGCATTATGAGTAATGCGTTATGCGTTATGCGTTATGAGTAATGCGTTATGCGTTATGCGTTATGAGTAATGCGTGATCCGTTATGCGTTATGCGTTATGCGTTATGCGTTATGCGTTATGGGTTATGCGTTATGCGTTATGCGTTATGCGTTATGCGTTTTGCGTTATGCGTTATGAATGATGGGTGATCCGATATGCGTTAAGCGTTATGCGTTATGCGTTATGCGTTATGCGTTATGTGTTATGCGTTATGCGTTATGCGTTATGCGTTATGCGTTATGCGTTATGCGTTATGCGTTATGCGTTATGCGTTATGCTTTATGCGTTATGCGTTATGCGTTATGCGTTATACGTTATGCGTTATGCGTTATGCGTTATGCGTTATGCGTTATGCGTTATGAGTAATGCGTGATCCGTTATGCGTTATGCGTTATGCGTTATGCGTTATGCGTTATGAGTAATGCGTGATCCGTTACGCGTTAGGCGTTCTGCGTTATGAGTTATGCGAGATCCGTTATGCGTTATGCGATATTCGTTATGTGTTATGCGTTATGTGTTATGCGTTATGCGTTATGCGTTATGCGTTATGAGTAATGCGTGATCCGTTATGCCTTATGCGTTATGCGTTATGCGTTATGCGTTATGAGTAATGCGCTATGCGTTATGCGTTATGCGTTATGAGTAATGCGTGATCCGTTATGCGTTATGCGTTATGCGTTATGCGCTATGCGTTATGCGTTATGCGTTATGCGTTATGCGTTATGCGTAATGCGTTATGCGTTATGAGTAATGCGTGATCCGTTATGCGTTATGCGTTATGAGTGATGCGTGATCCGTTATGCGTTATGCGATTTGCGTTATGCGTTATGCGTTATGCGTTATGCGTTATGCGTTATGCGTTATGAGTAATGCGTGATGCGTTATGCGTTATGCGTTATGCGTTATGCGTTGTGCGTTATGAGTAATGTGTGATCCGTTAGGCGTTATGCGTTATGCGTTATACGTTATGCGTTATGCGTTATGAGTAATGCGTGATCCGTTATGCGTTATGCGTTATGCGTTATGCGTTATGCGTTATGCGTTATGCGTTATGCGTTATGAGTAATGCGTTATGCGTTATGAGTAATGCGGGATCCGTTATGCGATATGCGTTATGCGTTATGAGTTATGCGTTATGAGTAATGCTTGATCCGATATGCGTTATGCGTTATGCGTTATGCGTTATGCGTTATGAGTAATCCTGGATCCGTTATGCGTTATGCGTTTTGCGTTATTCGTTATGCGTTGTGCATTATGCGTTATGCGTTATGGATTATGCGTTATGCGATATTCGTTATGTGTTATGCGTTATGCGTTATGCGTTATGCGTTATGCGTTATGCGTTATGCGTTATGCGTTTTGCGTTATGCGTTATGCGTTATGCGTTATGAGTTATGCGTTATGCGTTATGCTATATGCGTTATGCCTTATGCCTTATGCCTAATGCGTTATGCGTTATGCGTTATGCGTTATGCGTTATGCGTTATGCGTTATGCGTTATGCGTTATGCGTTATGGGTTATGCGTTATGCGTTATGAGTAATGCGTGATCCGTTATGCGTTATGCGTTAAGCGTTATGCGTTATGAGTAATGCGTTATCCGTTATGCGTTATGCGTTATGCGTTATGCGTTATGCGTTATGCGTTATGCGTTATGCATTATGCGTTATGCGTTATGAGTTATGCGTTATGCGATATTCGTTTTGTGTTATGCGTTATGCGTTATGCGTTATGAGTAATGCGTTATGCGTTATGAGTAATGCGTGATCCGTTATGCGTTATGCGTTATGAGTAATGCGTGATCCGTTATGCGTTATGCGTTATGCGTTTGCGTTATGCTTTATGCGTTATGCGTTATGCGTTATGCGTTATGCGTTATGCGTTATGCGTTATGAGTTATGCGTTATGCGTTATGCTATATGCGTTATGCCTTATGCCTTATGCCTAATGCGTTATGCGTTATGCGTTATGCGTTATGCGTTATGCGTTATGCGTTATGCGTTATGCGTTATGCGTTATGGGTTATGCGTTATGCGTTATGAGTAATGCGTGATCCGTTATGCGTTATGCGTTAAGCGTTATGCGTTATGAGTAATGCGTTATCCGTTATGCGTTATGCGTTATGCGTTATGCGTTATGCGTTATGCGTTTTGCGTTATGCGTTATGCGTTATGCGTTATGAGTTATGCGTTATGCGATATTCGTTTTGTGTTATGCGTTATGCGTTATGCGTTATGAGTAATGCGTTATGCGTTATGAGTAATGCGTGATCCGTTATGCGTTATGCGTTATGAGTAATGCGTGATCCGTTATGCGTTATGCGTTATGCGTTTGCGTTATGCTTTATGCGTTATGCGTTATGCGTTATGCGTTATGCGTTATGCGTTATGCGTTATGCGTTATGCGTTTTGCGTTATTCGTTATGCGTTGTGCATTATGCGTTATGCGTTATGGATTATGCGTTATGCGATATTCGTTATGTGTTGTGCGTTATGCGTTATGCGTTATGCGTTATGCGTTATGGATTATGCGTTATGCGATATTCGTTATGCGTTATGCGTTTTGCGTTGTGCGTTATGCGTTAAGCGTTATGCGTTATGCGTTATGCGTTATGCGTTATGCGTTATGCGTTATGCGTTATGCGTTATGAGTAATGCGCTATGCGTTTTGCGTTATGCGTTATGAGTAATGCGTGATCCGTTATGCGTTATGCGTTATGCGTTATGCGTTATGCGTTATGAGTAATGCGCTATGCGTTATGCGTTATGCGTTATGCGTTATGCGTTATGCGTTATGCGTTATGCGTTATGCGTTATGCGTTATGCGTTATGCGTTATGCGTTATGCGTTAGGCGTTATGCGTTATGAGTTATGCGTTATGCGTTATGAGTAATGCGCTATGCGTTATGCGTTATGCGTTATGAGTAATGCGTGATCCGTTATGCGTTATGCGATTTGCGTTATGCGTTATGCGTTATGCGTTATGCGTTATGCGTTATGCGTTATGAGTAATGCGTGATGCGTTATGCGTTATGCGTTATGCGTTATGCGTTATGCGTTGTGCTTTATGAGTAATGTGTGATCCGTTAGGCGTTATGCGTTATGCGTTATGCGTTATGCGTTATGCGTTATGAGTAATGCGTGATCCGTTATGCGTTATGCGTTATGCGTTATGCGTTATGAGTAATGCGTTATGCGTTATGAGTAATGCGTGATCCGTTATGCGATATGCGTTATGCGTTATGAGTTATGCGTTATGAGTAATGCTTGATCCGATATGCGTTATGCGTTATGCGTTATGCGTTATGCGTTATGAGTAATCCTGGATCCGTTATGCGTTATGCGTTATGCGTTTTGCGTTATTCGTTATGCGTTGTGCATTATGCGTTATGCGTTATGGATTATGCGTTATGCGATATTCGTTATGTGTTATGCGTTATGCGTTATGCGTTATGCGTTATGCGTTATGCGTTTTGCGTTATGCGTTATGCGTTATGCGTTATGAGTAATGCGTTATGCGTTATGCGTTATGAGTAATGCGTGATCCGTTATGCGTTATGCGTTATGCGTTATGCGTTATGCGTTATGCGTTATGCGTTATGCGTTATGGGTTATGCGTTATGCGTTATGAGTAATGCGTGATCCGTTATGCGTTATGCGTTATGCGTTATGCGTTATGAGTAATGCGTGATCCGTTATGCGTTATGCGTTATGCGTTATGCGTTATGCGTTATGCGTTATGCGTTTTGCGTTATGCGTTATGCGTTATGCGTTATGAGTTATGCGTTATGCGATATTCGTTTTGTGTTATGCGTTATGCGTTATGCGTTATGAGTAATGCGTTATGCGTTATGAGTAATGCGTGATCCGTTATGCGTTATGCGTTTGCGTTATGCGTTATGCGTTATGCGTTATGCGTTATGCGTTATGCGTTATGCCTTATGCGTTATGCGTTATGCGTTATGCGTTATGCGTTATGCGTTATGCGTTATGCGTTATGCGTTATGGGTTATGCGTTATGCGTTATGAGTAATGCGTTATGTGTTATGCGTTATGCGTTATGCGTTATGCGTTATGCGTTATGCGTTATGCGTTATGCGTTATGCGTTATGAGTAATGCGTGATCCGTTATGCGTTATGCGTTTTGCGTTATGAGTAATGCGTTATGCGTTATGCGTTATGCGGTATGCGTTATGCGTTATGCGTTATGCGTTATGCGTTGTGCGTTATGCGTTATGAGTAATGCTTGATCCGATATGCGTTATGCGTTATGCGTTATGCGTTATGCGTTATGAGTAATGCTGGATCCGTTATGCGTTATGCGTTTTGCGTTATGCGTTATGAGTAATGCTTGATCCGATATGCGTTATGCGTTATGCGTTATGCGTTATGCGTTATGCGTTATGAGTAATCCTGGATCCGTTATGCGTTATGCGTTTTGCGTTATTCGTTATGTGTTATGCGTTATGCGTTATGCGTTATGAGTAATGCGTTATGCGTTATGAGTAATGCGTGATCCGTTATGCGTTATGCGTTATGAGTAATGCGTGATCCGTTATGCGTTATGCGTTATGCGTTATGCGCTATGCGTTATGCGTTATGCGTTATGAGTAATGCGTTATGCGTTATGAGTAATGCGTGATACGTTATGCGATATGCGTTATGCGTTATGAGTAATGCGTGATCCGTTATGTGTTATGCGTTTTGCGTTATGCGTTATGCGTTATGCGTTATGCGTTATGCGTTATGCGTTATGCGTTATGCGTTATGCGTTATGCGTTATGCGTTATGCGTTATGCGTTATGCGTTGTGCTTTATGCGTTATGCCTTATACGTAATGCGTTATGCGTTATGAGTAATGCTTGATCCGATATGCGTTATGCGTTATGCGTTATGCGTTATGAGTAATCCTGGATCCGTTATGCGTTATGCGTTTTGCGTTATTCGTTATGCGTTGTGCATTATGCGTTATGCGTTATGGATTATGCGTTATGCGATATTCGTTATGTGTTATGCGTTATGCGTTATGCGTTATGCGTTATGAGTAATGCGTGATCCGTTATGCGTTATGCGTTATGCGTTATGCGTTATGAGTAATGCGAGATCCGTTATGCGTTATGCGTTATGCGTTATGCGTTATGCGTTATGCGTTATGCGTGATCCGTTATGCGTTATGCGTTATGCGTTATGCGTTATGCGTTATGCGTTATGCGTTATGAGTTATGCGTTATGAGTAATGCGTGATCCGTTATGCGTTATGCGTTATGCGTTATGCGTTATGCGTTATGTGTTATGCGTTATGCGTTATGCATTATGCGTTATGCGTTATGAGTTATGCGTTATGCGATATTCGTTATGTGTTATGCGTTATGCGTTATGCGTTATGAGTAATGCGTTATGCGTTATGAGTAATGCGTGATCCGTTATGCGTTATGCGTTATGCGTTATGCGTTATGCGTTATGCGTTATGCGTTATGCGTTATGCGTTATGCGTTATGCGTTATGCGTTATGCGTTATGCGTTATGCGTTATGCGTTATGCGTTATGAGTAATGCGTGATCCGTTATGCGTTATGCGTTATGCGTTATGCGTTATGCGTTATGCGTTATGCGTTATGAGTAATGCGTGATCCGTTACGCGTTAGGCGTTCTGCGTTATGAGTTATGCGAGATCCGTTATGCGTTATGCGATATTCGTTATGTGTTATGCGTTATGTGTTATGCGTTATGCGTTATGCGTTATGCGTTATGCGTTGTGCGTTGTGCGTTGTGCGTTCTGCGTTCTGCGTTTTGCGTTATGCGTTATGCGTTATGCGTTATGAGTTATGCGTTATGCGTTATGCGTTATGCGTTAAGCGTTATGCGTTATGCGTTATGCGTTATGAGTTATGCGTTATGCGTTATGCGTTATGCGTTAAGCGTTATGCGTTATGCGTTATGCGTTATGCGTTATGCGTTATGCGTTATGCGTTATGCGTTATGCGTTAATGCATTATGAGTAATGCGTTATGCGTTATGCGTTATGAGTAATGCGTTATGCGTTATGCGTTATGAGTAATGCGTGATCCGTTATGCGTTATGCGTTATGCGTTATGCGTTATGCGTTATGCGTTATGGGTTATGCGTTATGCGTTATGCGTTATGCGTTTTGCGTTATGCGTTATGAATGATGGGTGATCCGATATGCGTTAAGCGTTATGCGTTATGCGTTATGCGTTATGCGTTATGTGTTATGCGTTATGCGTTATGCGTTATGCGTTATGCGTTATGCGTTATGCGTTATGCGTTATGCGTTATGCGTTATGCTTTATGCGTTATGCGTTATGCGTTATGCGTTATACGTTATGCGTTATGCGTTATGCGTTATGCGTTATGCGTTATGCGTTATGCGTTATGAGTAATGCGTGATCCGTTATGCGTTATGCGTTATGCGTTATGCGTTATGCGTTATGAGTAATGCGTGATCCGTTACGCGTTAGGCGTTCTGCGTTATGAGTTATGCGAGATCCGTTATGCGTTATGCGATATTCGTTATGTGTTATGCGTTATGTGTTATGCGTTATGCGTTATGCGTTATGCGTTATGAGTAATGCGTGATCCGTTATGCCTTATGCGTTATGCGTTATGCGTTATGCGTTATGAGTAATGCGCTATGCGTTATGCGTTATGCGTTATGAGTAATGCGTGATCCGTTATGCGTTATGCGTTATGCGTTATGCGCTATGCGTTATGCGTTATGCGTTATGCGTTATGCGTTATGCGTAATGCGTTATGCGTTATGAGTAATGCGTGATCCGTTATGCGTTATGCGTTATGAGTGATGCGTGATCCGTTATGCGTTATGCGATTTGCGTTATGCGTTATGCGTTATGCGTTATGCGTTATGCGTTATGCGTTATGAGTAATGCGTGATGCGTTATGCGTTATGCGTTATGCGTTATGCGTTGTGCGTTATGAGTAATGTGTGATCCGTTAGGCGTTATGCGTTATGCGTTATACGTTATGCGTTATGCGTTATGAGTAATGCGTGATCCGTTATGCGTTATGCGTTATGCGTTATGCGTTATGCGTTATGCGTTATGCGTTATGCGTTATGAGTAATGCGTTATGCGTTATGAGTAATGCGGGATCCGTTATGCGATATGCGTTATGCGTTATGAGTTATGCGTTATGAGTAATGCTTGATCCGATATGCGTTATGCGTTATGCGTTATGCGTTATGCGTTATGAGTAATCCTGGATCCGTTATGCGTTATGCGTTTTGCGTTATTCGTTATGCGTTGTGCATTATGCGTTATGCGTTATGGATTATGCGTTATGCGATATTCGTTATGTGTTATGCGTTATGCGTTATGCGTTATGCGTTATGCGTTATGCGTTATGCGTTATGCGTTATGCATTTTGCGTTATGCGTTATGCGTTATGCGTTATGAGTTATGCGTTATGCGTTATGCTATATGCGTTATGCCTTATGCCTTATGCCTAATGCGTTATGCGTTATGCGTTATGCGTTATGCGTTATGCGTTATGCGTTATGCGTTATGCGTTATGCGTTATGCGTTATGGGTTATGCGTTATGCGTTATGAGTAATGCGTGATCCGTTATGCGTTATGCGTTAAGCGTTATGCGTTATGAGTAATGCGTTATCCGTTATGCGTTATGCGTTATGCGTTATGCGTTATGCGTTATGCGTTTTGCGTTATGCATTATGCGTTATGCGTTATGAGTTATGCGTTATGCGATATTCGTTTTGTGTTATGCGTTATGCGTTATGCGTTATGAGTAATGCGTTATGCGTTATGAGTAATGCGTGATCCGTTATGCGTTATGCGTTATGAGTAATGCGTGATCCGTTATGCGTTATGCGTTATGCGTTTGCGTTATGCTTTATGCGTTATGCGTTATGCGTTATGCGTTATGCGTTATGCGTTATGCGTTATGCGTTTTGCGTTATTCGTTATGCGTTGTGCATTATGCGTTATGCGTTATGGATTATGCGTTATGCGATATTCGTTATGTGTTGTGCGTTATGCGTTATGCGTTATGCGTTATGCGTTATGGATTATGCGTTATGCGATATTCGTTATGCGTTATGCGTTTTGCGTTGTGCGTTATGCGTTAAGCGTTATGCGTTATGCGTTATGCGTTATGCGTTATGCGTTATGCGTTATGCGTTATGCGTTATGAGTAACGCGCTATGCGTTTTGCGTTATGCGTTATGAGTAATGCGTGATCCGTTATGCGTTATGCGTTATGCGTTATGCGTTATGCGTTATGAGTAATGCGCTATGCGTTATGCGTTATGCGTTATGCGTTATGAGTAATGCGTGATCCGTTATGCGTTATGCGATTTGCGTTATGCGTTATGCGTTATGCGTTATGCGTTATGCGTTATGCGTTATGAGTAATGCGTGATGCGTTATGCGTTATGCGTTATGCGTTATGCGTTGTGCGTTATGAGTAATGTGTGATCCGTTAGGCGTTATGCGTTATGCGTTATACGTTATGCGTTATGCGTTATGAGTAATGCGTGATCCGTTATGCGTTATGCGTTATGCGTTATGCGTTATGCGCTATGCGTTATGCGTTATGCGTTATGAGTAATGCGTTATGCGTTATGAGTAATGCGGGATCCGTTATGCGATATGCGTTATGCGTTATGAGTTATGCGTTATGAGTAATGCTTGATCCGATATTCGTTTTGTGTTATGCGTTATGCGTTATGCGTTATGAGTAATGCGTTATGCGTTATGAGTAATGCGTGATCCGTTATGCGTTATGCGTTTGCGTTATGCGTTATGCGTTATGCGTTATGCGTTATGCGTTATGCGTTATGCGTTATGCGTTATGCCTTATGCGTTATGCGTTATGCGTTATGCGTTATGCGTTATGCGTTATGCGTTATGCGTTATGCGTTATGGGTTATGCGTTATGCGTTATGAGTAATGCGTTATGTGTTATGCGTTATGCGTTATGCGTTATGCGTTATGCGTTATGCGTTATGCGTTATGCGTTATGAGTAATGCGTGATCCGTTATGCGTTATGCGTTTTGCGTTATGAGTAATGCGCTATGCGTTATGCGTTATGCGTTATGCGTTATGCGTTATGCGTTATGCGTTATGCGTTATGCGTTATGCGTTATGAGTAATGCTTGATCCGATATGCGTTATGCGTTATGCGTTATGCGTTATGCGTTATGAGTAATGCTGGATCCGTTATGCGTTATGCGTTTTGCGTTATGCGTTATGAGTAATGCTTGATCCGATATGCGTTATGCGTTATGCGTTATGCGTTATGCGTTATGCGTTATGAGTAATGCTGGATCCGTTATGCGTTATGCGTTTTGCGTTATTCGTTATGCGTTATGCGTTATGCGTTATGCGTTATGAGTAATGCGTTATGCGTTATGAGTAATGCGTGATCCGTTATGCGTTATGCGTTATGAGTAATGCGTGATCCGTTATGCGTTATGCGTTATGCGTTATGCGCTATGCGTTATGCGTTATGCGTTATGAGTAATGCGTTATGCGTTATGAGTAATGCGTGATACGTTATGCGATATGCGTTATGCGTTATGAGTAATGCGTGATCCGTTATGTGTTATGCGTTTTGCGTTATGCGTTATGCGTTATGCGTTATGCGTTATGCGTTATGCATTATGCGTTATGCGTTATGCGTTATGCGTTATGCGTTATGCGTTATGCGTTATGCGTTGTGCTTTATGCGTTATGCCTTATACGTAATGCGTTATGCGTTATGAGTAATGCTTGATCCGATATGCGTTATGCGTTATGCGTTATGCGTTATGAGTAATCCTGGATCCGTTATGCGTTATGCGTTTTGCGTTATTCGTTATGCGTTATGCATTATGCGTTATGCGTTATGCATTATGCGTTATGCGATATTCGTTATGTGTTATGCGTTATGCGTTATGCGTTATGCGTTATGAGTAATGCGTGATCCGTTATGCGTTATGCGTTATGCGTTATGCGTTATGAGTAATGCGAGATCCGTTATGCGTTATGCGTTATGCGTTATGCGTTATGCGTTATGCGTTATGCGTGATCCGTTATGCGTTATGCGTTATGCGTTATGCGTTATGCGTTATGCGTTATGCGTTATGAGTTATGCGTTATGAGTAATGCGTGATCCGTTATGCGTTATGCGTTATGCGTTATGCGTTATGCGTTATGTGTTATGCGTTATGCGTTATGCATTATGCGTTATGCGTTATGAGTTATGCGTTATGCGATATTCGTTATGTGTTATGCGTTATGCGTTATGCGTTATGAGTAATGCGTTATGCGTTATGAGTAATGCGTGATCCGTTATGCGTTATGCGTTATGCGTTATGCGTTATGCGTTATGCGTTATGCGTTATGCGTTATGCGTTATGCGTTATGCGTTATGCGTTATGCGTTATGCGTTATGCGTTATGCGTTATGAGTAATGCGTGATCCGTTATGCGTTATGCGTTATGCGTTATGCGTTATGCGTTATGCGTTATGAGTAATGCGTGATCCGTTACGCGTTAGGCGTTCTGCGTAATGAGTTATGCGAGATCCGTTATGCGTTATGCGATATTCGTTATGTGTTATGCGTTATGTGTTATGCGTTATGCGTTATGCGTTATGCGTTATGCGTTGTGCGTTGTGCGTTGTGCGTTCTGCGTTCTGCGTTTTGCGTTATGCGTTATGCGTTATGCGTTATGAGTTATGCGTTATGCGTTATGCGTTATGCGTTAAGCGTTATGCGTTATGCGTTATGCGTTATGAGTTATGCGTTATGCGTTATGCGTTATGCGTTAAGCGTTATGCGTTATGCGTTATGCGTTATGCGTTATGCGTTATGCGTTATGCGTTATGCGTTATGCGTTATGCGTTAATGCATTATGAGTAATGCGTTATGCGTTATGCGTTATGAGTAATGCGTTATGCGTTATGCGTTATGAGTAATGCGTGATCCGTTATGCGTTATGCGTTATGCGTTATGCGTTATGCGTTATGCGTTATGGGTTATGCGTTATGCGTTATGCGTTATGCGTTTTGCGTTATGCGTTATGAATGATGGGTGATCCGATATGCGTTAAGCGTTATGCGTTATGCGTTATGCGTTATGCGTTATGTGTTATGCGTTATGCGTTATGCGTTATGCGTTATGCGTTATGCGTTATGCGTTATGCGTTATGCGTTATGCGTTATGCTTTATGCGTTATGCGTTATGCGTTATGCGTTATACGTTATGCGTTATGCGTTATGCGTTATGCGTTATGCGTTATGCGTTATGAGTAATGCGTGATCCGTTATGCGTTATGCGTTATGCGTTATGCGTTATGCGTTATGAGTAATGCGTGATCCGTTACGCGTTAGGCGTTCTGCGTTATGAGTTATGCGAGATCCGTTATGCGTTATGCGATATTCGTTATGTGTTATGCGTTATGTGTTATGCGTTATGCGTTATGCGTTATGCGTTATGAGTAATGCGTGATCCGTTATGCCTTATGCGTTATGCGTTATGCGTTATGAGTAATGCGCTATGCGTTATGCGTTATGCGTTATGAGTAATGCGTGATCCGTTATGCGTTATGCGTTATGCGTTATGCGCTATGCGTTATGCGTTATGCGTTATGCGTTATGCGTTATGCGTAATGCGTTATGCGTTATGAGTAATGCGTGATCCGTTATGCGTTATGCGTTATGAGTGATGCGTGATCCGTTATGCGTTATGCGATTTGCGTTATGCGTTATGCGTTATGCGTTATGCGTTATGCGTTATGCGTTATGAGTAATGCGTGATGCGTTATGCGTTATGCGTTATGCGTTATGCGTTGTGCGTTATGAGTAATGTGTGATCCGTTAGGCGTTATGCGTTATGCGTTATACGTTATGCGTTATGCGTTATGAGTAATGCGTGATCCGTTATGCGTTATGCGTTATGCGTTATGCGTTATGCGCTATGCGTTATGCGTTATGCGTTATGAGTAATGCGTTATGCGTTATGAGTAATGCGGGATCCGTTATGCGATATGCGTTATGCGTTATGAGTTATGCGTTATGAGTAATGCTTGATCCGTTATGCGTTATGCGTTATGCGTTATGCGTTATGCGTTATGAGTAATCCTGGATCCGTTATGCGTTATGCGTTTTGCGTTATTCGTTATGCGTTGTGCATTATGCGTTATGCGTTATGGATTATGCGTTATGCGATATTCGTTATGTGTTATGCGTTATGCGTTATGCGTTATGCGTTATGCGTTATGCGTTATGCGTTATGCATTTTGCGTTATGCGTTATGCGTTATGCGTTATGAGTTATGCGTTATGCGTTATGCTATATGCGTTATGCCTTATGCCTTATGCCTAATGCGTTATGCGTTATGCGTTATGCGTTATGCGTTATGCGTTATGCGTTATGCGTTATGCGTTATGCGTTATGCGTTATGCGTTATGAGTAATGCGTGATCCGTTATGCGTTATGCGTTAAGCGTTATGCGTTATGAGTAATGCGTTATCCGTTATGCGTTATGCGTTATGCGTTATGCGTTATGCGTTATGCGTTTTGCGTTATGCATTATGCGTTATGAGTTATGAGTTATGCGTTATGCGATATTCGTTTTGTGTTTTGCGTTATGCGTTATGCGTTATGAGTAATGCGTTATGCGTTATGAGTAATGCGTGATCCGTTATGCGTTATGCGTTATGAGTAATGCGTGATCCGTTATGCGTTATGCGTTATGCGTTTGCGTTATGCTTTATGCGTTATGCGTTATGCGTTATGCGTTATGCGTTATGCGTTATGCGTTATGCGTTATGCGTTTTGCGTTATTCGTTATGCGTTGTGCATTATGCGTTATGCGTTATGGATTATGCGTTATGCGATATTCGTTATGTGTTGTGCGTTATGCGTTATGCGTTATGCGTTATGCGTTATGGATTATGCGTTATGCGATATTCGTTATGTGTTATGCGTTATGCGTTATGCGTTATGCGTTATGCGTTATGCGTTATGCGTTATGCATTTTGCGTTATGCGTTATGCGTTATGCGTTATGCGTTATGAGTTATGCGTTATGCGTTATGCTATATGCGTTATGCCTTATGCCTTATGCCTAATGCGTTATGCGTTATGCGTTATGCGTTGTGCATTATGCGTTATGCGTATTGCGTTATGCGTTATGCGTTATGCGTTATGCGTTATGAGTTATGCGTTATGCGTTATGCTATATGCGTTATGCCTTATGCCTTATGCGTTATGCGTTATGCGTTATGCGTTATGCGTTATGCGTTATGGGTTATGCGTTATGCGTTATGAGTAATGCGTTATGTGTTATGCGTTATGCGTTATGCGTTATGCGTTATGCGTTATGCGTTATGAGTAATGTGTGATCCGTTATGCGTTATGCGTTATGCGTTATGAGTAATGCGCTATGCGTTATGCGTTATGCGTTATGCGTTATGCGTTATGCGTTATGCGTTATGCGTTGTGCGTTATGCGTTATGAGTAATGCTTGATCCGATATGCGTTATGCGTTATGCGTTATGCGTTATGCGTTATGCGTTATGAGTAATCCTGGATCCGTTATGCCTTATGCGTTTTGCGTTATTCGTTATGTGTTATGCGTTATGCGTTATGAGTAATGCGTTATGCGTTACGCGTTATGCATTATGCGTTATGCGTTATGCGTTATGCGTTATGCGTTATGCGTTATGCGTTATGCGTTATGCGTTGTGCGTTATGCGTTATGCGTTATACGTAATGCGTTATGCGTTATGAGTAATGCTTGATCCGATATGCGTTATGCGTTATGCGTTATGCGTTATGAGTAATCCTGGATCCGTTATGCGTTATGCGTTTTGCGTTATTCGTTATGCGTTGTGCATTATGCGTTATGCGTTATGGATTATGCGTTATGCGACATTCGTTATGTGTTATGCGTTATGCGTTATGCGTTATGCGTTATGCGTTATGAGTAATGCGAGATCCGTTATGCGTTATGCGTTATGCGTTATGCGTAATGCGTTATGCGTTATGAGTAATGCGTGATCCGTTATGCGTTATGCGTTATGAGTGATGCGTGATCCGTTATGCGTTATGCGATTTGCGTTATGCGTTATGCGTTATGCGTTATGCGTTATGCGTTATGCGTTATGCGTTATGAGTAATGCGTGATGCCTTATGCGTTATGCGTTATGCGTTATGCGTTGTGCGTTATGAGTAATGTGTGATCCGTTAGGCGTTATGCGTTATGCGTTATGCGTTATACGTTATGCGTTATGCGTTATGAGTAATGCGTGATCCGTTATGCGTTATGCGTTATGCGTTATGCGTTATGCGCTATGCGTTATGCGTTATGCGTTATGAGTAATGCGTGATCCGTTATGCGTTATGCGTTATGCGTTATGCGTTATGAGTAATGCGCTATGCGTTATGCGTTATGCGTTATGAGTAATGCGTGATCCGTTATGCGTTATGCGTTATGCGTTATGCGTTATGCGTTATGCGTTATGCGTTATGCGTTATGCGTTATGCGTTATGCGTTGTGCGTTGTGCGTTGTGCGTTCTGCGTTCTGCGTTTTGCGTTATGCGTTATGCGTTATGCGTTATGCGTTATGAGTTATGCGTTATGCGTTATGCGTTATGCGTTAACCGTTATGCGTTATGCGTTCTGCGTTATGAGTTATGCGTTATGCGTTATGCGTTATGCGTTATGCGTTATGCGTTATGCGTTATGCGTTATGCGTTATGCGTTATGCGTTATGAGTAATGCGTGATCCGTTATGCCTTATGCGTTATGCGTTATGCGTTATGCGTTATGCGTTATGCGTAATGCGTTATGCGTTATGAGTAATGCGTGATCCGTTATGCGTTATGCGTTATGACTGATGCGTGATCCGTTATGCGTTATGCGATTTGCGTTATGCGTTATGCGTTATGCGTTATGCGTTATGCGTTATGCGTTATGCGTTATGAGTAATGCGTGATCCGTTATGCGTTATGCGTTATGCGTTATGAGTTATGAGTTATGCGTTATGCGTTATGCTATATGCGTTATGCCTTATGCCCTATGCGTTATGCGTTATGCGTTATGCGTTATGCGTTATGCGTTATGCGTTATGCGTTATGGGTTATGCGTTATGCGTTATGAGTAATGCGTGATCCGTTATGCGTTATGCGTTATGCGTTATGCGTTATGAGTAATGCGAGATCCGTTATGCGTTATGCGTTATGCGTTATGCGTTATGCGTTATGCGTTATGCGTAATGCGTTATGCGTTATGAGTAATGCGTGATCCGTTATGCGTTATGCGTTATGAGTGATGCGTGATCCGTTATGCGTTATGCGATTTGCGTTATGCGTTATGCGTTATGCGTTATGCGTTATGCGTTATGCGTTATGCGTTATGCGTTATGAGTAATGCGTGATGCCTTATGCGTTATGCGTTATGCGTTATGCGTTGTGCGTTATGAGTAATGTGTGATCCGTTAGGCGTTATGCGTTATGCGTTATACGTTATGCGTTAAGCGTTATGCGTTATGCGTTATGCGTTATGCGTTATGCGTTATGCGTTATGAGTAATGCGTGATCCGTTATGCCTTATGCGTTATGCGTTATGCGTTATGCGTTATGCGTTATGCGTAATGCGTTATGCGTTATGAGTAATGCGTGATCCGTTATGCGTTATGCGTTATGACTGATGCGTGATCCGTTATGCGTTATGCGATTTGCGTTATGCGTTATGCGTTATGCGTTATGCGTTATGCGTTATGCGTTATGAGTAATGCGTGATCCGTTATGCGTTATGCGTTATGCGTTATGCGTTATGCGTTATGCGTTATGCGTTATGCGTTATGCGTTATGGGTTATGCGTTATGCGTTATGCGTTATGCGTTTTGCGTTATGCGTTATGAATGATGCGTGATCCGATATGCGTTAAGCGTTATGCGTTATGCGTTATGCGTTATGCGTTATGTGTTATGCGTTATGCGTTATGCGTTATGCGTTATGCGTTATGCGTTATGCGTTATGCGTTATGCGTTATGCGTTATGCGTTATGCGTTATGCGTTATGCGTTTATGCGTTATGCGTTATGCGTTATGAGTAATGCGTGATCCGTTATGCCTTATGCGTTATGCGTTATGCGTTATGAGTAATGCGCTATGCGTTATGCGTTATGCGTTATGAGTAATGCGTGATCCGTTATGCGTTATGCGTTATGCGTTATGCGCTATGCGTTATGCGTTATGCGTTATGCGTTATGCGTAATGCGTTATGCGTTATGAGTAATGCGTGATCCGTTATGCGTTATGCGTTATGAGTGATGCGTGATCCGTTATGCGTTATGCGATTTGCGTTATGCGTTATGCGTTATGCGTTATGCGTTATGCGTTATGAGTAATGCGTGATGCGTTATGCGTTATGCGTTATGCGTTATGCGTTGTGCGTTATGAGTAATGTGTGATCCGTTAGGCGTTATGCGTTATGCGTTATACGTTATGCGTTATGCGTTATGAGTAATGCGTGATCCGTTATGCGTTATGCGTTATGCGTTATGCGTTATGCGCTATGCGTTATGCGTTATGCGTTATGAGTAATGCGTTATGCGTTATGAGTAATGCGTGATCCGTTATGCGATATGCGTTATGCGTTATGAGTTATGCGTTATGAGTAATGCTTGATCCGATATGCGTTATGCGTAATGCGTTATGCGTTATGCGTTATGAGTAATCCTGGATCCGTTATGCGTTATGCGTTTTGCGTTATTCGTTATGCGTTGTGCATTATGCGTTATGCGTTATGGATTATGCGTTATGCGATATTCGTTATGTGTTATGCGTTATGCGTTATGCGTTATGCGTTATGCGTTATGGATTATGCGTTATGCGATATTCGTTATGTGTTATGCGTTATGCGTTATGCGTTATGCGTTATGCGTTATGCGTTATGCGTTATGCATTTTGCGTTATGCGTTATGCGTTATGCGTTATGCGTTATGAGTTATGCGTTATGCGTTATGCTATATGCGTTATGCCTTATGCCTTATGCCTAATGCGTTATGCGTTATGCGTTATGCGTTGTGCATTATGCGTTATGCGTATTGCGTTATGCGTTATGCGTTATGCGTTATGCGTTATGAGTTATGCGTTATGCGTTATGCTATATGCGTTATGCCTTATGCCTTATGCGTTATGCGTTATGCGTTATGCGTTATGCGTTATGCGTTATGGGTTATGCGTTATGCGTTATGAGTAATGCGTTATGTGTTATGCGTTATGCGTTATGCGTTATGCGTTATGCGCTATGCGTTATGAGTAATGCGTGATCCGTTATGCGTTATGCGTTATGCGTTATGAGTAATGCGCTATGCGTTATGCGTTATGCGTTATGCGTTATGCGTTATGCGTTATGCGTTATGCGTTGTGCGTTATGCGTTATGAGTAATGCTTGATCCGATATGCGTTATGCGTTATGCGTTATGCGTTATGCGTTATGCGTTATGAGTAATCCTGGATCCGTTATGCGTTATGCGTTTTGCGTTATTCGTTATGTGTTATGCGTTATGCGTTATGAGTAATGCGTTATGCGTTACGCGTTATGCATTATGCGTTATGCGTTATGCGTTATGCGTTATGCGTTATGCGTTATGCGTTATGCGTTATGCGTTGTGCGTTATGCGTTATGCGTTATACGTAATGCGTTATGCGTTATGAGTAATGCTTGATCCGATATGCGTTATGCGTTATACGTTATGCGTTATGAGTAATCCTGGATCCGTTATGCGTTATGCGTTTTGCGTTATTCGTTATGCGTTGTGCATTATGCGTTATGCGTTATGGATTATGCGTTATGCGATATTCGTTATGTGTTATGCGTTATGCGTTATGCGTTATGCGTTATGCGTTATGCGTTATGCGTTATGCGTTATGCGTTATGCGTTATGCGTTATGCGTTGTGCGTTATGCGTTATGCGTTATACGTAATGCGTTATGCGTTATGAGTAATGCTTGATCCGATATGCGTTATGCGTTATGCGTTATGCGTTATGAGTAATCCTGGATCCGTTATGCGTTATGCGTTTTGCGTTATTCGTTATGCGTTGTGCATTATGCGTTATGCGTTATGGATTATGCGTTATGCGATATTCGTTATGTGTTATGCGTTATGCGTTATGCGTTATGCGTTATGCGTTATGCGTTATGTGTTATGCGTTATGCGTTTTGCGTTATGCGTTATGCGTTATGAGTTATGAGTTATGCGTTATGCGTTATGCTATATGCGTTATGCCTTATGCCCTATGCGTTATGCGTTATGCGTTATGCGTTATGCGTTATGCGTTATGCGTTATGCGTTATGCGTTATGCGTTATGCGTTATGCGTTATGCGTTGTGCGTTATGAGTAATGTGTGATCCGTTAGGCGTTATGCGTTATGCGTTATACGTTATGCGTTATGCGTTATGAGTAATGCGTGATCCGTTATGCGTTATGCGTTATGCGTTATGCGTTATGCGCTATGCGTTATGCGTTATGCGTTATGAGTAATGCGTGATCCGTTATGCGTTATGCGTTATGCGTTATGCGTTATGAGTAATGCGTGATCCGTTATGCGTTATGCGTTATGCGTTATGCGTTATGAGTAATGCGAGATCCGTTATGCGTTATGCGTTATGCGTTATGCGTTATGCGTAATGCGTTATGCGTTATGAGTAATGCGTGATCCGTTATGCGTTATGCGTTATGAGTGATGCGTGATCCGTTATGCGTTATGCGATTTGCGTTATGCGTTATGCGTTATGCGTTTTGCGTTATGCGTTATGCGTTATGCGTTATGCGTTATGAGTAATGCGTGATGCCTTATGCGTTATGCGTTATGCGTTATGCGTTGTGCGTTATGAGTAATGTGTGATCCGTTAGGCGTTATGCGTTATGCGTTATACGTTATGCGTTATGCGTTATGAGTAATGCGTGATCCGTTATGCGTTATGCGTTATGCGTTATGCGTTATGCGCTATGCGTTATGCGTTATGCGTTATGAGTAATGCGTGATCCGTTATGCGTTATGCGTTATGCGTTATGCGTTATGAGTAATGCGCTATGCGTTATGCGTTATGCGTTATGAGTAATGCGTGATCCGTTATGCGTTATGCGTTATGCGTTATGCGTTATGCGTTATGCGTTATGCGTTATGCGTTATGCGTTGTGCGTTGTGCGTTGTGCGTTCTGCGTTCTGCGTTTTGCGTTATGCGTTATGCGTTATGCGTTATGCGTTATGAGTTATGCGTTATGCGTTATGCGTTATGCGTTAAGCGTTATGCGTTATGCGTTATGCGTTATGAGTTATGCGTTATGCGTTATGCGTTATGCGTTAAGCGTTATGCGTTATGCGTTATGCGTTATGCGTTATGCGTTATGCGTTATGAGTAATGCGTGATCCGTTATGCCTTATGCGTTATGCGTTATGCGTTATGCGTTATGCGTTATGCGTAATGCGTTATGCGTTATGAGTAATGCGTGATCCGTTATGCGTTTTGCGTTATGACTGATGCGTGATCCGTTATGCGTTATGCGATTTGCGTTATGCGTTATGCGTTATGCGTTATGCGTTATGCGTTATGCGTTATGAGTAATGCGTGATCCGTTATGCGTTATGCGTTATGCGTTATGCGTTATGCGTTATGCGTTATGCGTTATGCGTTATGGGTTATGCGTTATGCGTTATGCGTTATGCGTTTTGCGTTATGCGTTATGAATGATGCGTGATCCGATATGCGTTAAGCGTTATGCGTTATGCGTTATGCGTTATGCGTTATGTGTTATGCGTTATGCGTTATGCGTTATGCGTTATGCGTTATGCGTTATGCGTTATGCGTTATGCGTTATGCGTTATGCGTTATGCGTTATGCGTTATGCGTTATGCGTTTATGCGTTATGCGTTATGCGTTATGAGTAATGCGTGATCCGTTATGCCTTATGCGTTATGCGTTATGCGTTATGAGTAATGCGCTATGCGTTATGAGTTATGCGTTATGAGTAATGCGTGATCCGTTATGCGTTATGCGTTATGCGTTATGCGCTATGCGTTATGCGTTATGCGTTATGCGTTATGCGTAATGCGTTATGCGTTATGAGTAATGCGTGATCCGTTATGCGTTATGCGTTATGAGTGATGCGTGATCCGTTATGCGTTATGCGATTTGCGTTATGCGTTATGCGTTATGCGTTATGCGTTATGCGTTATGCGTTATGCGTTATGAGTAATGCGTGATGCGTTATGCGTTATGCGTTATGCGTTATGCGTTGTGCGTTATGAGTAATGTGTGATCCGTTAGGCGTTATGCGTTATGCGTTATACGTTATGCGTTATGCGTTATGAGTAATGCGTGATCCGTTATGCGTTATGCGTTATGCGTTATGCGTTATGCGTTATGCGTTATGCGTTATGCGTTATGAGTAATGCGTTATGCGTTATGAGTAATGCGTGATCCGTTATGCGATATGCGTTATGCGTTATGAGTTATGCGTTATGAGTAATGCTTGATCCGATATGCGTTATGCGTAATGCGTTATGCGTTATGCGTTATGAGTAATCCTGGATCCGTTATGCGTTATGCGTTTTGCGTTATTCGTTATGCGTTGTGCATTATGCGTTATGCGTTATGGATTATGCGTTATGCGATATTCGTTATGTGTTATGCGTTATGCGTTATGCGTTATGCGTTATGCGTTATGCGTTATGCGTTATGCATTTTGCGTTATGCGTTATGCGTTATGCGTTATGCGTTATGAGTTATGCGTTATGCGTTATGCTATATGCGTTATGCCTTATGCCTTATGCCTAATGCGTTATGCGTTATGCGTTATGCGTTGTGCATTATGCGTTATGCGTATTGCGTTATGCGTTATGCGTTATGCGTTATGCGTTATGAGTTATGCGTTATGCGTTATGCTATATGCGTTATGCCTTATGCCTTATGCGTTATGCGTTATGCGTTATGCGTTATGCGTTATGCGTTATGGGTTATGCGTTATGCGTTATGAGTAATGCGTTATGTGTTATGCGTTATGCGTTATGCGTTATGCGTTATGTGTTATGCGTTATGAGTAATGCGTGATCCGTTATGCGTTATGCGTTATGCGTTATGAGTAATGCGCTATGCGATATGCGTTATGCGTTATGCGTTATGCGTTATGCGTTATGCGTTATGCGTTGTGCGTGATCCGTTATGCCTTATGCGTTATGCGTTATGCGTTATGAGTAATGCGCTATGCGTTATGCGTTATGCGTTATGAGTAATGCGTGATCCGTTATGCGTTATGCGTTATGCGTTATGCGCTATGCGTTATGCGTTATGCGTTATGCGTTATGCGTTATGCGTAATGCGTTATGCGTTATGAGTAATGCGTGATCCGTTATGCGTTATGCGTTATGAGTGATGCGTGATCCGTTATGCGTTATGCGATTTGCGTTATGCGTTATGCGTTATGCGTTATGCGTTATGCGTTATGCGTTATGAGTAATGCGTGATGCGTTATGCGTTATGCGTTATGCGTTATGCGTTGTGCGTTATGAGTAATGTGTGATCCGTTAGGCGTTATGCGTTATGCGTTATACGTTATGCGTTATGCGTTATGAGTAATGCGTGATCCGTTATGCGTTATGCGTTATGCGTTATGCGTTATGCGCTATGCGTTATGCGTTATGCGTTATGAGTAATGCGTTATGCGTTATGAGTAATGCGGGATCCGTTATGCGATATGCGTTATGCGTTATGAGTTATGCGTTATGAGTAATGCTTGATCCGATATGCGTTATGCGTTATGCGTTATGCGTTATGCGTTATGAGTAATGCTGGATCCGTTATGCGTTATGCGTTTTGCGTTATTCGTTATGCGTTGTGCATTATGCGTTATGCGTTATGGATTATGCGTTATGCGATATTCGTTATGTGTTATGCGTTATGCGTTATGCGTTATGCGTTATGCGTTATGCGTTATGCGTTATGCATTTTGCGTTATGCGTTATGCGTTATGCGTTATGAGTTATGCGTTATGCGTTATGCTATATGCGTTATGCCTTATGCCTTATGCCTAATGCGTTATGCGTTATGCGTTATGCGTTATGCGTTATGCGTTATGCGTTATGCGTTATGCGTTATGCGTTATGCGTTATGCGTTATGAGTAATGCGTGATCCGTTATGCGTTATGCGTTAAGCGTTATGCGTTATGAGTAATGCGTTATCCGTTATGCGTTATGCGTTATGCGTTATGCGTTATGCGTTATGCGTTTTGCGTTATGCATTATGCGTTATGAGTTATGAGTTATGCGTTATGCGATATTCGTTTTGTGTTTTGCGTTATGCGTTATGCGTTATGAGTAATGCGTTATGCGTTATGAGTAATGCGTGATCCGTTATGCGTTATGCGTTATGAGTAATGCGTGATCCGTTATGCGTTATGCGTTATGCGTTTGCGTTATGCTTTATGCGTTATGCGTTATGCGTTATGCGTTATGCGTTATGCGTTATGCGTTATGCGTTTTGCGTTATTCGTTATGCGTTGTGCATTATGCGTTATGCGTTATGGATTATGCGTTATGCGATATTCGTTATGTGTTGTGCGTTATGCGTTATGCGTTATGCGTTATGCGTTATGCGTTATGGATTATGCGTTATGCGATATTCGTTATGTGTTATGCGTTATGCGTTATGCGTTATGCGTTATGCGTTATGCGTTATGCGTTATGCATTTTGCGTTATGCGTTATGCGTTATGCGTTATGCGTTATGAGTTATGCGTTATGCGTTATGCTATATGCGTTATGCCTTATGCCTTATGCCTAATGCGTTATGCGTTATGCGTTATGCGTTGTGCATTATGCGTTATGCGTATTGCGTTATGCGTTATGAGTTATGCGTTATGCGTTATGAGTTATGCGTTATGCGTTATGCTATATGCGTTATGCCTTATGCCTTATGCGTTATGCGTTATGCGTTATGCGTTATGCGTTATGCGTTATGGGTTATGCGTTATGCGTTATGAGTAATGCGTTATGCGTTATGCGTTATGCGTTATGCGTTATGCGTTATGCGTTATGCGTTATGAGTAATGTGTGATCCGTTATGCGTTATGCGTTATGCGTTATGAGTAATGCGTTATGCGTTATGCGTTATGCGTTATGCGTTATGCGTTATGCGTTATGCGTTATGCGTTATGCGTTGTGCGTTATGCGTTATGAGTAATGCTTGATCCGATATGCGTTATGCGTTATGCGTTATGCGTTATGCGTTATGCGTTATGAGTAATCCTGGATCCGTTATGCGTTATGCGTTTTGCGTTATTCGTTATGTGTTATGCGTTATGCGTTATGAGTAATGCGTTATGCGTTATGCGTTATGCATTATGCGTTATGCGTTATGCGTTATGCGTTATGCGTTATGCGTTATGCGTTATGCGTTATGCGTTGTGCGTTATGCGTTATGCGTTATACGTAATGCGTTATGCGTTATGAGTAATGCTTGATCCGATATGCGTTATGCGTTATGCGTTATGCGTTATGAGTAATGCTGGATCCGTTATGCGTTATGCGTTTTGCGTTATTCGTTATGCGTTGTGCTTTATGCGTTATGCGTTATGGATTATGCGTTATGCGATATTCGTTATGTGTTATGCGTTATGCGTTATGCGTTATGCGTTATGCGTTATGAGTAATGCGAGATCCGTTATGCGTTATGCGTTATGCGTTATGCGTAATGCGTTATGCGTTATGAGTAATGCGTGATCCGTTATGCGTTATGCGTTATGAGTGATGCGTGATCCGTTATGCGTTATGCGATTTGCGTTATGCGTTATGCGTTATGCGTTATGCGTTATGCGTTATGCGTTATGCGTTATGCGTTATGAGTAATGCGTGATGCCTTATGCGTTATGCGTTATGCGTTATGCGTTGTGCGTTATGAGTAATGTGTGATCCGTTAGGCGTTATGCGTTATGCGTTATACGTTATGCGTTATGCGTTATGAGTAATGCGTGATCCGTTATGCGTTATGCGTTATGCGTTATGCGTTATGCGCTATGCGTTATGCGTTATGCGTTATGAGTAATGCGTGATCCGTTATGCGTTATGCGTTATGCGTTATGCGTTATGAGTAATGCGCTATGCGTTATGCGTTATGCGTTATGAGTAATGCGTGATCCGTTATGCGTTATGCGTTATGCGTTATGCGTTATGCGTTATGCGTTATGCGTTATGCGTTATGCGTTGTGCGTTGTGCGTTGTGCGTTCTGCGTTCTGCGTTTTGCGTTATGCGTTATGCGTTATGCGTTATGCGTTATGCGTTATGCGTTATGCGTTATGCGTTATGCGTTAACCGTTATGCGTTATGCGTTCTGCGTTATGAGTTATGCGTTATGCGTTATGCGTTATGCGTTAAGCGTTATGCGTTATGCGTTATGCGTTATGCGTTATGCGTTATGCGTTATGAGTAATGCGTGATCCGTTATGCGTTATGCGTTATGCGTTATGCGTTATGCGTTATGCGTTATGCGTAATGCGTTATGCGTTATGAGTAATGCGTGATCCGTTATGCGTTATGCGTTATGACTGATGCGTGATCCGTTATGCGTTATGCGATTTGCGTTATGCGTTATGCGTTATGCGTTATGCGTTATGCGTTATGCGTTATGCGTTATGAGTAATGCGTGATCCGTTATGCGTTATGCGTTATGCGTTATGAGTTATGAGTTATGCGTTATGCGTTATGCTATATGCGTTATGCCTTATGCCCTATGCGTTATGCGTTATGCGTTATGCGTTATGCGTTATGCGTTATGCGTTATGCGTTATGGGTTATGCGTTATGCGTTATGAGTAATGCGTGATCCGTTATGCGTTATGCGTTATGCGTTATGCGTTATGAGTAATGCGAGATCCGTTATGCGTTATGCGTTATGCGTTATGCGTTATGCGTTATGCGTTATGCGTTATGCGTAATGCGTTATGCGTTATGAGTAATGCGTGATCCGTTATGCGTTATGCGTTATGAGTGATGCGTGATCCGTTATGCGTTATGCGATTTGCGTTATGCGTTATGCGTTATGCGTTATGCGTTATGCGTTATGCGTTATGCGTTATGCGTTATGAGTAATGCGTGATGCCTTATGCGTTATGCGTTATGCGTTATGCGTTGTGCGTTATGAGTAATGTGTGATCCGTTAGGCGTTATGCGTTATGCGTTATACGTTATGCGTTATGCGTTATGCGTTATGCGTTATGCGTTATGCGTTATGCGTTATGCGTTATGAGTAATGCGTGATCCGTTATGCCTTATGCGTTATGCGTTATGCGTTATGCGTTATGCGTTATGCGTAATGCGTTATGCGTTATGAGTAATGCGTGATCCGTTATGCGTTATGCGTTATGACTGATGCGTGATCCGTTATGCGTTATGCGATTTGCGTTATGCGTTATGCGTTATGCGTTATGCGTTATGCGTTATGCGTTATGAGTAATGCGTGATCCGTTATGCGTTATGCGTTATGCGTTATGCGTTATGCGTTATGCGTTATGCGTTATGCGTTATGCGTTATGGGTTATGCGTTATGCGTTATGCGTTATGCGTTTTGCGTTATGCGTTATGAATGATGCGTGATCCGATATGCGTTAAGCGTTATGCGTTATGCGTTATGCGTTATGCGTTATGTGTTATGCGTTATGCGTTATGCGTTATGCGTTATGCGTTATGCGTTATGCGTTATGCGTTATGCGTTATGCGTTATGCGTTATGCGTTATGCGTTATGCGTTTATGCGTTATGCGTTATGCGTTATGCGTTATGAGTAATGCGTGATCCGTTATGCCTTATGCGTTATGCGTTATGCGTTATGAGTAATGCGCTATGCGTTATGCGTTATGCGTTATGAGTAATGCGTGATCCGTTATGCGTTATGCGTTATGCGTTATGCGTTATGCGTTATGCGTTATGCGTTATGCGTTATGCGTAATGCGTTATGCGTTATGAGTAATGCGTGATCCGTTATGCGTTATGCGTTATGAGTGATGCGTGATCCGTTATGCGTTATGCGATTTGCGTTATGCGTTATGCGTTATGCGTTATGCGTTATGCGTTATGAGTAATGCGTGATGCGTTATGCGTTATGCGTTATGCGTTATGCGTTGTGCGTTATGAGTAATGTGTGATCCGTTAGGCGTTATGCGTTATGCGTTATACGTTATGCGTTATGCGTTATGAGTAATGCGTGATCCGTTATGCGTTATGCGTTATGCGTTATGCGTTATGCGCTATGCGTTATGCGTTATGCGTTATGAGTAATGCGTTATGCGTTATGAGTAATGCGTGATCCGTTATGCGATATGCGTTATGCGTTATGAGTTATGCGTTATGAGTAATGCTTGATCCGATATGCGTTATGCGTAATGCGTTATGCGTTATGCGTTATGAGTAATCCTGGATCCGTTATGCGTTATGCGTTTTGCGTTATTCGTTATGCGTTGTGCTTTATGCGTTATGCGTTATGGATTATGCGTTATGCGATATTCGTTATGTGTTATGCGTTATGCGTTATGCGTTATGCGTTATGCGTTATGGATTATGCGTTATGCGATATTCGTTATGTGTTATGCGTTATGCGTTATGCGTTATGCGTTATGCGTTATGCGTTATGCGTTATGCATTTTGCGTTATGCGTTATGCGTTATGCGTTATGCGTTATGAGTTATGCGTTATGCGTTATGCTATATGCGTTATGCCTTATGCCTTATGCCTAATGCGTTATGCGTTATGCGTTATGCGTTGTGCATTATGCGTTATGCGTATTGCGTTATGCGTTATGCGTTATGCGTTATGCGTTATGAGTTATGCGTTATGCGTTATGCTATATGCGTTATGCCTTATGCCTTATGCGTTATGCGTTATGCGTTATGCGTTATGCGTTATGCGTTATGCGTTATGGGTTATGCGTTATGCGTTATGAGTAATGCGTTATGCGTTATGCGTTATGCGTTATGCGTTATGCGTTATGCGTTATGCGTTATGAGTAATGCGTGATCCGTTATGCGTTATGCGTTATGCGTTATGAGTAATGCGCTATGCGTTATGCGTTATGCGTTATGCGTTATGCGTTATGCGTTATGCGTTATGCGTTGTGCGTTATGCGTTATGAGTAATGCTTGATCCGATATGCGTTATGCGTTATGCGTTATGCGTTATGCGTTATGCGTTATGAGTAATCCTGGATCCGTTATGCGTTATGCGTTTTGCGTTATTCGTTATGTGTTATGCGTTATGCGTTATGAGTAATGCGTTATGCGTTACGCGTTATGCATTATGCGTTATGCGTTATGCGTTATGCGTTATGCGTTATGCGTTATGCGTTATGCGTTATGCGTTGTGCGTTATGCGTTATGCGTTATACGTAATGCGTTATGCGTTATGAGTAATGCTTGATCCGATATGCGTTATGCGTTATACGTTATGCGTTATGAGTAATCCTGGATCCGTTATGCGTTATGCGTTTTGCGTTATTCGTTATGCGTTGTGCATTATGCGTTATGCGTTATGGATTATGCGTTATGCGATATTCGTTATGTGTTATGCGTTATGCGTTATGCGTTATGCGTTATGCGTTATGCGTTATGCGTTATGCGTTATGCGTTATGCGTTATGCGTTATGCGTTGTGCGTTATGCGTTATGCGTTATACGTAATGCGTTATGCGTTATGAGTAATGCTTGATCCGATATGCGTTATGCGTTATGCGTTATGCGTTATGAGTAATCCTGGATCCGTTATGCGTTATGCGTTTTGCGTTATTCGTTATGCGTTGTGCATTATGCGTTATGCGTTATGGATTATGCGTTATGCGATATTCGTTATGTGTTATGCGTTATGCGTTATGCGTTATGCGTTATGCGTTATGTGTTATGCGTTATGCGTTTTGCGTTATGCGTTATGCGTTATGAGTTATGAGTTATGCGTTATGCGTTATGCTATATGCGTTATGCCTTATGCCCTATGCGTTATGCGTTATGCGTTATGCGTTATGCGTTATGCGTTATGCGTTATGCGTTATGGGTTATGCGTTATGCGTTATGAGTAATACGTGATCCGTTATGCGTTATGCGTTATGCGTTATGCGTTATGAGTAATGCGAGATCCGTTATGCGTTATGCGTTATGCGTTATGCGTTATGCGTAATGCGTTATGCGTTATGAGTAATGCGTGATCCGTTATGCGTTATGCGTTATGAGTGATGCGTGATCCGTTATGCGTTATGCGATTTGCGTTATGCGTTATGCGTTATGCGTTTTGCGTTATGCGTTATGCGTTATGCGTTATGCGTTATGAGTAATGCGTGATGCCTTATGCGTTATGCGTTATGCGTTATGCGTTGTGCGTTATGAGTAATGTGTGATCCGTTAGGCGTTATGCGTTATGCGTTATACGTTATGCGTTATGCGTTATGAGTAATGCGTGATCCGTTATGCGTTATGCGTTATGCGTTATGCGTTATGCGCTATGCGTTATGCGTTATGCGTTATGAGTAATGCGTGATCCGTTATGCGTTATGCGTTATGCGTTATGCGTTATGAGTAATGCGCTATGCGTTATGCGTTATGCGTTATGAGTAATGCGTGATCCGTTATGCGTTATGCGTTATGCGTTATGCGTTATGCGTTATGCGTTATGCGTTATGCGTTATGCGTTGTGCGTTGTGCGTTGTGCGTTCTGCGTTCTGCGTTTTGCGTTATGCGTTATGCGTTATGCGTTATGCGTTATGAGTTATGCGTTATGCGTTATGCGTTATGCGTTAAGCGTTATGCGTTATGCGTTATGCGTTATGAGTTATGCGTTATGCGTTATGCGTTATGCGTTAAGCGTTATGCGTTATGCGTTATGCGTTATGCGTTATGCGTTATGCGTTATGAGTAATGCGTGATCCGTTATGCCTTATGCGTTATGCGTTATGCGTTTTGCGTTATTCGTTATGCGTTGTGCATTATGCGTTATGCGTTATGGATTATGCGTTATGCGATATTCGTTATGTGTTGTGCGTTATGCGTTATGCGTTATGCGTTATGCGTTATGCGTTATGGATTATGCGTTATGCGATATTCGTTATGTGTTATGCGTTATGCGTTATGCGTTATGCGTTATGCGTTATGCGTTATGCGTTATGCATTTTGCGTTATGCGTTATGCGTTATGCGTTATGCGTTATGAGTTATGCGTTATGCGTTATGCTATATGCGTTATGCCTTATGCCTTATGCCTAATGCGTTATGCGTTATGCGTTATGCGTTGTGCATTATGCGTTATGCGTATTGCGTTATGCGTTATGCGTTATGCGTTATGCGTTATGAGTTATGCGTTATGCGTTATGCTATATGCGTTATGCCTTATGCCTTATGCGTTATGCGTTATGCGTTATGCGTTATGCGTTATGCGTTATGGGTTATGCGTTATGCGTTATGAGTAATGCGTTATGCGTTATGCGTTATGCGTTATGCGTTATGCGTTATGCGTTATGCGTTATGAGTAATGTGTGATCCGTTATGCGTTATGCGTTATGCGTTATGAGTAATGCGCTATGCGTTATGCGTTATGCGTTATGCGTTATGCGTTATGCGTTATGCGTTATGCGTTATGCGTTATGCGTTATGCGTTATGAGTAATGCTTGATCCGATATGCGTTATGCGTTATGCGTTATGCGTTATGCGTTATGCGTTATGAGTAATCCTGGATCCGTTATGCGTTATGCGTTTTGCGTTATTCGTTATGTGTTATGCGTTATGCGTTATGAGTAATGCGTTATGCGTTATGCGTTATGCGTTATGCGTTATGCGTTATGCGTTATGCGTTATGCGTTATGCGTTATGCGTTATGCGTTATGCGTTGTGCGTTATGCGTTATGCGTTATACGTAATGCGTTATGCGTTATGAGTAATGCTTGATCCGATATGCGTTATGCGTTATGCGTTATGCGTTATGAGTAATCCTGGATCCGTTATGCGTTATGCGTTTTGCGTTATTCGTTATGCGTTGTGCATTATGCGTTATGCGTTATGGATTATGCGTTATGCGATATTCGTTATGTGTTATGCGTTATGCGTTATGCGTTATGCGTTATGCGTTATGAGTAATGCGTGATCCGTTATGCGTTATGCGTTATGCGTTATGCGTAATGCGTTATGCGTTATGAGTAATGCGTGATCCGTTATGCGTTATGCGTTATGAGTGATGCGTGATCCGTTATGCGTTATGCGATTTGCGTTATGCGTTATGCGTTATGCGTTATGCGTTATGCGTTATGCGTTATGCGTTATGCGTTATGAGTAATGCGTGATGCCTTATGCGTTATGCGTTATGCGTTATGCGTTGTGCGTTATGAGTAATGTGTGATCCGTTAGGCGTTATGCGTTATGCGTTATACGTTATGCGTTATGCGTTATGAGTAATGCGTGATCCGTTATGCGTTATGCGTTATGCGTTATGCGTTATGCGCTATGCGTTATGCGTTATGCGTTATGAGTAATGCGTGATCCGTTATGCGTTATGCGTTATGCGTTATGCGTTATGAGTAATGCGCTATGCGTTATGCGTTATGCGTTATGAGTAATGCGTGATCCGTTATGCGTTATGCGTTATGCGTTATGCGTTATGCGTTATGCGTTATGCGTTATGCGTTATGCGTTGTGCGTTGTGCGTTGTGCGTTCTGCGTTCTGCGTTTTGCGTTATGCGTTATGCGTTATGCGTTATGCGTTATGAGTTATGCGTTATGCGTTATGCGTTATGCGTTAACCGTTATGCGTTATGCGTTCTGCGTTATGAGTTATGCGTTATGCGTTATGCGTTATGCGTTATGCGTTATGCGTTATGCGTTATGCGTTATGCGTTATGCGTTATGCGTTATGAGTAATGCGTGATCCGTTATGCCTTATGCGTTATGCGTTATGCGTTATGCGTTATGCGTTATGCGTAATGCGTTATGCGTTATGAGTAATGCGTGATCCGTTATGCGTTATGCGTTATGACTGATGCGTGATCCGTTATGCGTTATGCGATTTGCGTTATGCGTTATGCGTTATGCGTTATGCGTTATGCGTTATGCGTTATGCGTTATGAGTAATGCGTGATCCGTTATGCGTTATGCGTTATGCGTTATGAGTTATGAGTTATGCGTTATGCGTTATGCTATATGCGTTATGCCTTATGCCCTATGCGTTATGCGTTATGCGTTATGCGTTATGCGTTATGCGTTATGCGTTATGCGTTATGGGTTATGCGTTATGCGTTATGAGTAATGCGTGATCCGTTATGCGTTATGCGTTATGCGTTATGCGTTATGAGTAATGCGTGATCCGTTATGCGTTATGCGTTATGCGTTATGCGTTATGCGTTATGCGTTATGCGTTATGCGTAATGCGTTATGCGTTATGAGTAATGCGTGATCCGTTATGCGTTATGCGTTATGAGTGATGCGTGATCCGTTATGCGTTATGCGATTTGCGTTATGCGTTATGCGTTATGCGTTATGCGTTATGCGTTATGCGTTATGCGTTATGCGTTATGAGTAATGCGTGATGCCTTATGCGTTATGCGTTATGCGTTATGCGTTGTGCGTTATGAGTAATGTGTGATCCGTTAGGCGTTATGCGTTATGCGTTATACGTTATGCGTTAAGCGTTATGCGTTATGCGTTATGCGTTATGCGTTATGCGTTATGCGTTATGAGTAATGCGTGATCCGTTATGCCTTATGCGTTATGCGTTATGCGTTATGCGTTATGCGTTATGCGTAATGCGTTATGCGTTATGAGTAATGCGTGATCCGTTATGCGTTATGCGTTATGACTGATGCGTGATCCGTTATGCGTTATGCGATTTGCGTTATGCGTTATGCGTTATGCGTTATGCGTTATGCGTTATGCGTTATGAGTAATGCGTGATCCGTTATGCGTTATGCGTTATGCGTTATGCGTTATGCGTTATGCGTTATGCGTTATGCGTTATGCGTTATGGGTTATGCGTTATGCGTTATGCGTTATGCGTTTTGCGTTATGCGTTATGAATGATGCGTGATCCGATATGCGTTAAGCGTTATGCGTTATGCGTTATGCGTTATGCGTTATGTGTTATGCGTTATGCGTTATGCGTTATGCGTTATGCGTTATGCGTTATGCGTTATGCGTTATGCGTTATGCGTTATGCGTTATGCGTTATGCGTTATGCGTTTATGCGTTATGCGTTATGCGTTATGCGTTATGAGTAATGCGTGATCCGTTATGCCTTATGCGTTATGCGTTATGCGTTATGAGTAATGCGCTATGCGTTATGCGTTATGCGTTATGAGTAATGCGTGATCCGTTATGCGTTATGCGTTATGCGTTATGCGCTATGCGTTATGCGTTATGCGTTATGCGTTATGCGTAATGCGTTATGCGTTATGAGTAATGCGTGATCCGTTATGCGTTATGCGTTATGAGTGATGCGTGATCCGTTATGCGTTATGCGATTTGCGTTATGCGTTATGCGTTATGCGTTATGCGTTATGCGTTATGAGTAATGCGTGATGCGTTATGCGTTATGCGTTATGCGTTATGCGTTGTGCGTTATGAGTAATGTGTGATCCGTTAGGCGTTATGCGTTATGCGTTATACGTTATGCGTTATGCGTTATGAGTAATGCGTGATCCGTTATGCGTTATGCGTTATGCGTTATGCGTTATGCGCTATGCGTTATGCGTTATGCGTTATGAGTAATGCGTTATGCGTTATGAGTAATGCGTGATCCGTTATGCGATATGCGTTATGCGTTATGAGTTATGCGTTATGAGTAATGCTTGATCCGATATGCGTTATGCGTAATGCGTTATGCGTTATGCGTTATGAGTAATCCTGGATCCGTTATGCGTTATGCGTTTTGCGTTATGCGTTATGCGTTGTGCATTATGCGTTATGCGTTATGGATTATGCGTTATGCGATATTCGTTATGTGTTATGCGTTATGCGTTATGCGTTATGCGTTATGCGTTATGGATTATGCGTTATGCGATATTCGTTATGTGTTATGCGTTATGCGTTATGCGTTATGCGTTATGCGTTATGCGTTATGCGTTATGCATTTTGCGTTATGCGTTATGCGTTATGCGTTATGCGTTATGAGTTATGCGTTATGCGTTATGCTATATGCGTTATGCCTTATGCCTTATGCCTAATGCGTTATGCGTTATGCGTTATGCGTTGTGCATTATGCGTTATGCGTATTGCGTTATGCGTTATGCGTTATGCGTTATGCGTTATGAGTTATGCGTTATGCGTTATGCTATATGCGTTATGCCTTATGCCTTATGCGTTATGCGTTATGCGTTATGCGTTATGCGTTATGCGTTATGCGTTATGGGTTATGCGTTATGCGTTATGAGTAATGCGTTATGTGTTATGCGTTATGCGTTATGCGTTATGCGTTATGCGTTATGCGTTATGAGTAATGCGTGATCCGTTATGCGTTATGCGTTATGCGTTATGAGTAATGCGCTATGCGTTATGCGTTATGCGTTATGCGTTATGCGTTATGCGTTATGCGTTATGCGTTGTGCGTTATGCGTTATGAGTAATGCTTGATCCGATATGCGTTATGCGTTATGCGTTATGCGTTATGCGTTATGCGTTATGAGTAATCCTGGATCCGTTATGCGTTATGCGTTTTGCGTTATTCGTTATGTGTTATGCGTTATGCGTTATGAGTAATGCGTTATGCGTTACGCGTTATGCGTTATGCGTTATGCGTTATGCGTTATGCGTTATGCGTTATGCGTTATGCGTTATGCGTTATGCGTTGTGCGTTATGCGTTATGCGTTATACGTAATGCGTTATGCGTTATGAGTAATGCTTGATCCGATATGCGTTATGCGTTATACGTTATGCGTTATGAGTAATCCTGGATCCGTTATGCGTTATGCGTTTTGCGTTATTCGTTATGCGTTGTGCATTATGCGTTATGCGTTATGGATTATGCGTTATGCGATATTCGTTATGTGTTATGCGTTATGCGTTATGCGTTATGCGTTATGCGTTATGCGTTATGCGTTATGCGTTATGCGTTATGCGTTATGCGTTATGCGTTGTGCGTTATGCGTTATGCGTTATACGTAATGCGTTATGCGTTATGAGTAATGCTTGATCCGATATGCGTTATGCGTTATGCGTTATGCGTTATGAGTAATGCTGGATCCGTTATGCGTTATGCGTTTTGCGTTATTCGTTATGCGTTGTGCATTATGCGTTATGCGTTATGGATTATGCGTTATGCGATATTCGTTATGTGTTATGCGTTATGCGTTATGCGTTATGCGTTATGCGTTATGTGTTATGCGTTATGCGTTTTGCGTTATGCGTTATGCGTTATGAGTTATGAGTTATGCGTTATGCGTTATGCTATATGCGTTATGCCTTATGCCCTATGCGTTATGCGTTATGCGTTATGCGTTATGCGTTATGCGTTATGCGTTATGCGTTATGGGTTATGCGTTATGCGTTATGAGTAATACGTGATCCGTTATGCGTTATGCGTTATGCGTTATGCGTTATGAGTAATGCGAGATCCGTTATGCGTTATGCGTTATGCGTTATGCGTTATGCGTAATGCGTTATGCGTTATGAGTAATGCGTGATCCGTTATGCGTTATGCGTTATGAGTGATGCGTGATCCGTTATGCGTTATGCGATTTGCGTTATGCGTTATGCGTTATGCGTTTTGCGTTATGCGTTATGCGTTATGCGTTATGCGTTATGAGTAATGCGTGATGCCTTATGCGTTATGCGTTATGCGTTATGCGTTGTGCGTTATGAGTAATGTGTGATCCGTTAGGCGTTATGCGTTATGCGTTATACGTTATGCGTTATGCGTTATGAGTAATGCGTGATCCGTTATGCGTTATGCGTTATGCGTTATGCGTTATGCGCTATGCGTTATGCGTTATGCGTTATGAGTAATGCGTGATCCGTTATGCGTTATGCGTTATGCGTTATGCGTTATGAGTAATGCGCTATGCGTTATGCGTTATGCGTTATGAGTAATGCGTGATCCGTTATGCGTTATGCGTTATGCGTTATGCGTTATGCGTTATGCGTTATGCGTTATGCGTTATGCGTTGTGCGTTGTGCGTTGTGCGTTCTGCGTTCTGCGTTTTGCGTTATGCGTTATGCGTTATGCGTTATGCGTTATGAGTTATGCGTTATGCGTTATGCGTTATGCGTTAAGCGTTATGCGTTATGCGTTATGCGTTATGAGTTATGCGTTATGCGTTATGCGTTATGCGTTAAGCGTTATGCGTTATGCGTTATGCGTTATGCGTTATGCGTTATGCGTTATGAGTAATGCGTGATCCGTTATGCCTTATGCGTTATGCGTTATGCGTTATGCGTTATGCGTTATGCGTAATGCGTTATGCGTTATGAGTAATGCGTGATCCGTTATGCGTTTTGCGTTATGACTGATGCGTGATCCGTTATGCGTTATGCGATTTGCGTTATGCGTTATGCGTTATGCGTTATGCGTTATGCGTTATGCGTTATGAGTAATGCGTGATCCGTTATGCGTTATGCGTTATGCGTTATGCGTTATGCGTTATGCGTTATGCGTTATGCGTTATGCGTTATGGGTTATGCGTTATGCGTTATGCGTTATGCGTTTTGCGTTATGCGTTATGAATGATGCGTGATCCGATATGCGTTAAGCGTTATGCGTTATGCGTTATGCGTTATGCGTTATGCGTTATGCGTTATGCGTTATGCGTTATGCGTTATGCGTTATGCGTTATGCGTTATGCGTTATGCGTTATGCGTTATGCGTTATGCGTTATGCGTTATGCGTTTATGCGTTATGCGTTATGCGTTATGAGTAATGCGTGATCCGTTATGCCTTATGCGTTATGCGTTATGCGTTATGAGTTATGCGCTATGCGTTATGCGTTATGCGTTATGAGTAATGCGTGATGCGTTATGCGTTATGCGTTATGCGTTATGCGCTATGCGTTATGCGTTATGCGTTATGCGTTATGCGTAATGCGTTATGCGTTATGAGTAATGCGTGATCCGTTATGCGTTATGCGTTATGAGTAATGCGTGATCCGTTATGCGTTATGCGATTTGCGTTATGCGTTATGCGTTATGCGTTATGCGTTATGCGTTATGCGTTATGCGTTATGAGTAATGCGTGATGCGTTATGCGTTATGCGTTATGCGTTATGCGTTGTGCGTTATGCGTTATGTGTGATCCGTTAGGCGTTATGCGTTATGCGTTATACGTTATGCGTTATGCGTTATGAGTAATGCGTGATCCGTTATGCGTTATGCGTTATGCGTTATGCGTTATGCGCTATGCGTTATGCGTTATGCGTTATGAGTAATGCGTTATGCGTTATGAGTAATGCGTGATCCGTTATGCGATATGCGTTATGCGTTATGAGTTATGCGTTATGAGTAATGCTTGATCCGATATGCGTTATGCGTAATGCGTTATGCGTTATGCGTTATGAGTAATCCTGGATCCGTTATGCGTTATGCGTTTTGCGTTATTCGTTATGCGTTGTGCTTTATGCGTTATGCGTTATGGATTATGCGTTATGCGATATTCGTTATGTGTTATGCGTTATGCGTTATGCGTTATGCGTTATGCGTTATGGATTATGCGTTATGCGATATTCGTTATGTGTTATGCGTTATGCGTTATGCGTTATGCGTTATGCGTTATGCGTTATGCGTTATGCATTTTGCGTTATGCGTTATGCGTTATGCGTTATGCGTTATGAGTTATGCGTTATGCGTTATGCTATATGCGTTATGCCTTATGCCTTATGCCTAATGCGTTATGCGTTATGCGTTATGCGTTGTGCATTATGCGTTATGCGTATTGCGTTATGCGTTATGCGTTATGCGTTATGCGTTATGAGTTATGCGTTATGCGTTATGCTATATGCGTTATGCCTTATGCCTTATGCGTTATGCGTTATGCGTTATGCGTTATGCGTTATGCGTTATGGGTTATGCGTTATGCGTTATGAGTAATGCGTTATGTGTTATGCGTTATGCGTTATGCGTTATGCGTTATGCGTTATGCGTTATGAGTAATGCGTGATCCGTTATGCGTTATGCGTTATGCGTTATGAGTAATGCGCTATGCGATATGCGTTATGCGTTATGCGTTATGCGTTATGCGTTATGCGTTATGCGTTGTGCGTTATGCGTTATGAGTAATGCTTGATCCGATATGCGTTATGCGTTATGCGTTATGCGTTATGCGTTATGCGTTATGAGTAATCCTGGATCCGTTATGCGTTATGCGTTTTGCGTTATTCGTTATGTGTTATGCGTAATGCGTTATGAGTAATGCGTTATGCGTTACGCGTTATGCATTATGCGTTATGCGTTATGCGTTATGCGTTATGCGTTATGCGTTATGCGTTATGCGTTATGCGTTATGCGTTGTGCGTTATGCGTTATGCGTTATACGTAATGCGTTATGCGTTATGAGTAATGCTTGATCCGATATGCGTTATGCGTTATGCGTTATGCGTTATGAGTAATCCTGGATCCGTTATGCGTTATGCGTTTTGCGTTATTCGTTATGCGTTGTGCATTATGCGTTATGCGTTATGGATTATGCGTTATGCGATATTCGTTATGTGTTATGCGTTATGCGTTATGCGTTATGCGTTATGCGTTATATGTTATGCGTTATGCGTTTTGCGTTATGCGTTATGCGTTATTAGTTATGAGTTATGCGTTATGCGTTATGCTATATGCGTTATGCCTTATGCCCTATGCGTTATGCGTTATGCGTTATGCGTTATGCGTTATGCGTTATGCGTTATGCGTTATGCGTTATGAGTAATGCGTGATGCCTTATGCGTTATGCGTTATGCGTTATGCGTTGTGCGTTATGAGTAATGTGTGATCCGTTAGGCGTTATGCGTTATGCGTTATACGTTATGCGTTATGCGTTATGAGTAATGCGTGATCCGTTATGCGTTATGCGTTATGCGTTATGCGTTATGCGCTATGCGTTATGCGTTATGCGTTATGAGTAATGCGTGATCCGTTATGCGTTATGCGTTATGCGTTATGCGTTATGAGTAATGCGCTATGCGTTATGCGTTATGCGTTATGAGTAATGCGTGATCCGTTATGCGTTATGCGTTATGCGTTATGCGTTATGCGTTATGCGTTATGCGTTATGCGTTATGCGTTATGCGTTGTGCGTTGTGCGTTGTGCGTTCTGCGTTCTGCGTTTTGCGTTATGCGTTATGCGTTATGCGTTATGCGTTATGAGTTATGCGTTATGCGTTATGCGTTATGCGTTAACCGTTATGCGTTATGCGTTCTGCGTTATGAGTTATGCGTTATGCGTTATGCGTTATGCGTTAAGCGTTATGCGTTATGCGTTATGCGTTATGCGTTATGCGTTATGCGTTATGAGTAATGCGTGATCCGTTATGCGTTATGCGTTATGCGTTATGCGTTATGCGTTATGCGTTATGCGTAATGCGTTATGCGTTATGAGTAATGCGTGATCCGTTATGCGTTATGCGTTATGACTGATGCGTGATCCGTTATGCGTTATGCGATTTGCGTTATGCGTTATGCGTTATGCGTTATGCGTTATGCGTTATGCGTTATGCGTTATGAGTAATGCGTGATCCGTTATGCGTTATGCGTTATGCGTTATGAGTTATGAGTTATGCGTTATGCGTTATGCTATATGCGTTATGCCTTATGCCCTATGCGTTATGCGTTATGCGTTATGCGTTATGCGTTATGCGTAATGCGTTATGCGTTATGAGTAATGCGTGATCCGTTATGCGTTATGCGTTATGACTGATGCGTGATCCGTTATGCGTTATGCGATTTGCGTTATGCGTTATGCGTTATGCGTTATGCGTTATGCGTTATGCGTTATGAGTAATGCGTGATCCGTTATGCGTTATGCGTTATGCGTTATGCGTTATGCGTTATGCGTTATGCGTTATGCGTTATGCGTTATGCGTTATGGGTTATGCGTTATGCGTTATGCGTTATGCGTTTTGCGTTATGCGTTATGAATGATGCGTGATCCGATATGCGTTAAGCGTTATGCGTTATGCGTTATGCGTTATGCGTTATGTGTTATGCGTTATGCGTTATGCGTTATGCGTTATGCGTTATGCGTTATGCGTTATGCGTTATGCGTTATGCGTTATGCGTTATGCGTTATGCGTTATGCGTTATGCGTTTATGCGTTATGCGTTATGCGTTATGAGTAATGCGTGATCCGTTATGCCTTATGCGTTATGCGTTATGCGTTATGAGTAATGCGCTATGCGTTATGCGTTATGCGTTATGAGTAATGCGTGATCCGTTATGCGTTATGCGTTATGCGTTATGCGCTATGCGTTATGCGTTATGCGTTATGCGTTATGCGTAATGCGTTATGCGTTATGAGTAATGCGTGATCCGTTATGCGTTATGCGTTATGAGTGATGCGTGATCCGTTATGCGTTATGCGTTATGCGTTATGCGTTATGCGTTGTGCGTTATGAGTAATGTGTGATCCGTTAGGCGTTATGCGTTATGCGTTATACGTTATGCGTTATGCGTTATGAGTAATGCGTGATCCGTTATGCGTTATGCGTTATGCGTTATGCGTTATGCGCTATGCGTTATGCGTTATGCGTTATGAGTAATGCGTTATGCGTTATGAGTAATGCGTGATCCGTTATGCGATATGCGTTATGCGTTATGAGTTATGCGTTATGAGTAATGCTTGATCCGATATGCGTTATGCGTAATGCGTTATGCGTTATGCGTTATGAGTAATCCTGGATCCGTTATGCGTTATGCGTTTTGCGTTATTCGTTATGCGTTGTGCATTATGCGTTATGCGTTATGGATTATGCGTTATGCGATATTCGTTATGTGTTATGCGTTATGCGTTATGCGTTATGCGTTATGCGTTATGGATTATGCGTTATGCGATATTCGTTATGTGTTATGCGTTATGCGTTATGCGTTATGCGTTATGCGTTATGCGTTATGCATTTTGCGTTATGCGTTATGCGTTATGCGTTATGCGTTATGAGTTATGCGTTATGCGTTATGCTATATGCGTTATGCCTTATGCCTTATGCCTAATGCGTTATGCGTTATGCGTTATGCGTTGTGCATTATGCGTTATGCGTATTGCGTTATGCGTTATGCGTTATGCGTTATGCGTTATGAGTTATGCGTTATGCGTTATGCTATATGCGTTATGCCTTATGCCTTATGCGTTATGCGTTATGCGTTATGCGTTATGCGTTATGCGTTATGGGTTATGCGTTATGCGTTATGAGTAATGCGTTATGTGTTATGCGTTATGCGTTATGCGTTATGCGTTATGCGTTATGCGTTATGAGTAATGCGTGATCCGTTATGCGTTATGCGTTATGCGTTATGAGTAATGCGCTATGCGTTATGCGTTATGCGTTATGCGTTATGCGTTATGCGTTATGCGTTATGCGTTATGCGTTGTGCGTTATGCGTTATGAGTAATGCTTGATCCGATATGCGTTATGCGTTATGCGTTATGCGTTATGCGTTATGCGTTATGAGTAATCCTGGATCCGTTATGCGTTATGCGTTTTGCGTTATTCGTTATGTGTTATGCGTTATGCGTTATGAGTAATGCGTTATGCGTTACGCGTTATGCATTATGCGTTATGCGTTATGCGTTATGCGTTATGCGTTATGCGTTATGCGTTATGCGTTATGCGTTGTGCGTTATGCGTTATGCGTTATACGTAATGCGTTATGCGTTATGAGTAATGCTTGATCCGATATGCGTTATGCGTTATGCGTTATGCGTTATGAGTAATCCTGGATCCGTTATGCGTTATGCGTTTTGCGTTATTCGTTATGCGTTGTGCATTATGCGTTATGCGTTATGGATTATGCGTTATGCGATATTCGTTATGTGTTATGCGTTATGCGTTATGCGTTATGCGTTATGCGTTATGCGTTATGCGTTATGCGTTATGCGTTATGCGTTATGCGTTATGCGTTGTGCGTTATGCATTATGCGTTATACGTAATGCGTTATGCGTTATGAGTAATGCTTGATCCGATATGCGTTATGCGTTATGCGTTATGCGTTATGAGTAATCCTGGATCCGTTATGCGTTATGCGTTTTGCGTTATTCGTTATGCGTTGTGCATTATGCGTTATGCGTTATGGATTATGCGTTATGCGATATTCGTTATGTGTTATGCGTTATGCGTTATGCGTTATGCGTTATGCGTTATGTGTTATGCGTTATGCGTTTTGCGTTATGCGTTATGCGTTATGAGTTATGAGTTATGCGTTATGCGTTATGCTATATGCGTTATGCCTTATGCCCTATGCGTTATGCGTTATGCGTTATGCGTTATGCGTTATGCGTTATGCGTTATGCGTTATGGGTTATGCGTTATGCGTTATGAGTAATGCGTGATCCGTTATGCGTTATGCGTTATGCGTTATGCGTTATGAGTAATGCGAGATCCGTTATGCGTTATGCGTTATGCGTTATGCGTTATGCGTAATGCGTTATGCGTTATGAGTAATGCGTGATCCGTTATGCGTTATGCGTTATGAGTGATGCGTGATCCGTTATGCGTTATGCGATTTGCGTTATGCGTTATGCGTTATGCGTTTTGCGTTATGCGTTATGCGTTATGCGTTATGCGTTATGAGTAATGCGTGATGCCTTATGCGTTATGCGTTATGCGTTATGCGTTGTGCGTTATGAGTAATGTGTGATCCGTTAGGCGTTATGCGTTATGCGTTATACGTTATGCGTTATGCGTTATGAGTAATGCGTGATCCGTTATGCGTTATGCGTTATGCGTTATGCGTTATGCGCTATGCGTTATGCGTTATGCGTTATGAGTAATGCGTGATCCGTTATGCGTTATGCGTTATGCGTTATGCGTTATGAGTAATGCGCTATGCGTTATGCGTTATGCGTTATGAGTAATGCGTGATCCGTTATGCGTTATGCGTTATGCGTTATGCGTTATGCGTTATGCGTTATGCGTTATGCGTTGTGCGTTGTGCGTTGTGCGTTCTGCGTTCTGCGTTTTGCGTTATGCGTTATGCGTTATGCGTTATGCGTTATGAGTTATGCGTTATGCGTTATGCGTTATGCGTTAAGCGTTATGCGTTATGCGTTATGCGTTATGAGTTATGCGTTATGCGTTATGCGTTATGCGTTAAGCGTTATGCGTTATGCGTTATGCGTTATGCGTTATGCGTTATGCGTTATGAGTAATGCGTGATCCGTTATGCGTTATGCGTTATGCGTTATGCGTTATGCGTTATGCGTTATGCGTAATGCGTTATGCGTTATGAGTAATGCGTGATCCGTTATGCGTTTTGCGTTATGACTGATGCGTGATCCGTTATGCGTTATGCGATTTGCGTTATGCGTTATGCGTTATGCGTTATGCGTTATGCGTTATGCGTTATGAGTAATGCGTGATCCGTTATGCGTTATGCGTTATGCGTTATGCGTTATGCGTTATGCGTTATGCGTTATGCGTTATGGGTTATGCGTTATGCGTTATGCGTTATGCGTTTTGCGTTATGCGTTATGAATGATGCGTGATCCGATATGCGTTAAGCGTTATGCGTTATGCGTTATGCGTTATGCGTTATGTGTTATGCGTTATGCGTTATGCGTTATGCGTTATGCGTTATGCGTTATGCGTTATGCGTTATGCGTTATGCGTTATGCGTTATGCGTTATGCGTTATGCGTTTATGCGTTATGCGTTATGCGTTATGAGTAATGCGTGATCCGTTATGCGTTATGCGTTATGCGTTATGCGTTATGAGTAATGCGCTATGCGTTATGCGTTATGCGTTATGAGTAATGCGTGATCCGTTATGCGTTATGCGTTATGCGTTATGCGTTATGCGTTATGCGTTATGCGTTATGCGTTATGCGTAATGCGTTATGCGTTATGAGTAATGCGTGATCCGTTATGCGTTATGCGTTATGAGTAATGCGTGATCCGTTATGCGTTATGCGATATGCGTTATGCGTTATGCGTTATGCGTTATGCGTTATGCGTTATGCGTTATGCGTTATGAGTAATGCGTGATGCGTTATGCGTTATGCGTTATGCGTTATGCGTTGTGCGTTATGAGTAATGTGTGATCCGTTAGGCGTTATGCGTTATGCGTTATACGTTATGCGTTATGCGTTATGAGTAATGCGTGATCCGTTATGCGTTATGCGTTATGCGTTATGCGTTATGCGTTATGCGTTATGCGTTATGCGTTATGAGTAATGCGTTATGCGTTATGAGTAATGCGTGATCCGTTATGCGATATGCGTTATGCGTTATGAGTTATGCGTTATGAGTAATGCTTGATCCGATATGCGTTATGCGTAATGCGTTATGCGTTATGCGTTATGAGTAATCCTGGATCCGTTATGCGTTATGCGTTTTGCGTTATTCGTTATGCGTTGTGCATTATGCGTTATGCGTTATGGATTATGCGTTATGCGATATTCGTTATGTGTTATGCGTTATGCGTTATGCGTTATGCGTTATGCGTTATGGATTATGCGTTATGCGATATTCGTTATGTGTTATGCGTTATGCGTTATGCGTTATGCGTTATGCGTTATGCGTTATGCATTTTGCGTTATGCGTTATGCGTTATGCGTTATGCGTTATGAGTTATGCGTTATGCGTTATGCTATATGCGTTATGCCTTATGCCTTATGCCTAATGCGTTATGCGTTATGCGTTATGCGTTGTGCATTATGCGTTATGCGTATTGCGTTATGCGTTATGCGTTATGCGTTATGCGTTATGCGTTATGAGTTATGCGTTATGCGTTATGCTATATGCGTTATGCCTTATGCCTTATGCGTTATGCGTTATGCGTTATGCGTTATGCGTTATGCGTTATGGGTTATGCGTTATGCGTTATGAGTAATGCGTTATGTGTTATGCGTTATGCGTTATGCGTTATGCGTTATGCGTTATGCGTTATGAGTAATGCGTGATCCGTTATGCGTTATGCGTTATGCGTTATGAGTAATGCGCTATGCGATATGCGTTATGCGTTATGCGTTATGCGTTATGCGTTATGCGTTATGCGTTGTGCGTTATGCGTTATGAGTAATGCTTGATCCGATATGCGTTATGCGTTATGCGTTATGCGTTATGCGTTATGCGTTATGAGTAATCCTGGATCCGTTATGCGTTATGCGTTTTGCGTTATTCGTTATGTGTTATGCGTAATGCGTTATGAGTAATGCGTTATGCGTTACGCGTTATGCATTATGCGTTATGCGTTATGCGTTATGCGTTATGCGTTATGCGTTATGCGTTATGCGTTATGCGTTATGCGTTGTGCGTTATGCGTTATGCGTTATACGTAATGCGTTATGCGTTATGAGTAATGCTTGATCCGATATGCGTTATGCGTTATGCGTTATGAGTAATCCTGGATCCGTTATGCGTTATGCGTTTTGCGTTATTCGTTATGCGTTGTGCATTATGCGTTATGCGTTATGGATTATGCGTTATGCGATATTCGTTATGTGTTATGCGTTATGCGTTATGCGTTATGCGTTATGCGTTATGTGTTATGCGTTATGCGGTTTGCGTTATGCGTTATGCGTTATGAGTTATGAGTTATGCGTTATGCGTTATGCTATATGCGTTATGCCTTATGCCCTATGCGTTATGCGTTATGCGTTATGCGTTATGCGTTATGCGTTATGCGTTATGCGTTATGGGTTATGCGTTATGCGTTATGAGTAATGCGTGATCCGTTATGCGTTATGCGTTATGCGTTATGCGTTATGAGTAATGCGAGATCCGTTATGCGTTATGCGTTATGCGTTATGCGTTATGCGTTATGCGTAATGCGTTATGCGTTATGAGTAATGCGTGATCCGTTATGCGTTATGCGTTATGAGTGATGCGTGATCCGTTATGCGTTATGCGATTTGCGTTATGCGTTATGCGTTATGCGTTATGCGTTATGCGTTATGCGTTATGCGTTATGAGTAATGCGTGATGCCTTATGCGTTATGCGTTATGCGTTATGCGTTGTGCGTTATGAGTAATGTGTGATCCGTTAGGCGTTATGCGTTATGCGTTATACGTTATGCGTTATGCGTTATGAGTAATGCGTGATCCGTTATGCGTTATGCGTTATGCGTTATGCGTTATGCGCTATGAGTTATGCGTTATGCGTTATGAGTAATGCGTGATCCGTTATGCGTTATGCGTTATGCGTTATGCGTTATGAGTAATGCGCTATGCGTTATGCGTTATGCGTTATGAGTAATGCGTGATCCGTTATGCGTTATGCGTTATGCGTTATGCGTTATGCGTTATGCGTTATGCGTTATGCGTTGTGCGTTGTGCGTTGTGCGTTGTGCGTTCTGCGTTTTGCGTTATGCGTTATGCGTTATGCGTTATGCGTTATGAGTTATGCGTTATGCGTTATGCGTTATGCGTTAAGCGTTATGCGTTATGCGTTATGCGTTATGAGTTATGCGTTATGCGTTATGCGTTATGCGTTAAGCGTTATGCGTTATGCGTTATGCGTTATGCGTTATGCGTTATGAGTAATGCGTGATCCGTTATGCCTTATGCGTTATGCGTTATGCGTTATGCGTTATGCGTAATGCGTTATGCGTTATGAGTAATGCGTGATCCGTTATGCGTTATGCGTTATGACTGATGCGTGATCCGTTATGCGTTATGCGATTTGCGTTATGCGTTATGCGTTATGCGTTATGCGTTATGCGTTATGAGTAATGCGTGATCCGTTATGCGTTATGCGTTATGCGTTATGCGTTATGCGTTATGCGTTATGCGTTATGGGTTATGCGTTATGCGTTATGCGTTTTGCGTTATGCGTTATGAATGATGCGTGATCCGATATGCGTTAAGCGTTATGCGTTATGCGTTATGCGTTATGCGTTATGTGTTATGCGTTATGCGTTATGCGTTATGCGTTATGCGTTATGCGTTATGCGTTATGCGTTATGCGTTATGCGTTATGCGTTATGCGTTATGCGTTATGCGTTATGCGTTTATGCGTTATGCGTTATGCGTTATGAGTAATGCGTGATCCGTTATGCCTTATGCGTTATGCGTTATGCGTTATGAGTAATGCGCTATGCGTTATGCGTTATGCGTTATGAGTAATGCGTGATCCGTTATGCGTTATGCGTTATGCGTTATGCCCTATGCGTTATGCGTTATGCGTTATGCGTTATGCGTAATGCGTTATGCGTTATGAGTAATGCGTGATCCGTTATGCGTTATGCGTTATGAGTGATGCGTGATCCGTTATGCGTTATGCGATTTGCGTTATGCGTTATGCGTTATGCGTTATGCGTTATGCGTTATGCGTTATGCGTTATGCGTTATGAGTAATGCGTGATGCGTTATGCGTTATGCGTTATGCGTTATGCGTTGTGCGTTATGAGTAATGTGTGATCCGTTAGGCGTTATGCGTTATGCGTTATACGTTATGCGTTATGCGTTATGAGTAATGCGTGATCCGTTATGCGTTATGCGTTATGCGTTATGCGTTATGCGCTATGCGTTATGCGTTATGCGTTATGAGTAATGCGTTATGCGTTGTGAGTAATGCGTGATCCGTTATGCGATATGCGTTATGCGTTATGAGTTATGCGTTATGAGTAATGCTTGATCCGATATGCGTTATGCGTTATGCGTTATGCGTTATGCGTTATGAGTAATCCTGGATCCGTTATGCGTTATGCGTTTTGCGTTATTCGTTATGCGTTGTGCATTATGCGTTATGCGTTATGGATTATGCGTTATGCGATATTCGTTATGTGTTATGCGTTATGCGTTATGCGTTATGCGTTATGCGTTATGCATTTTGCGTTATGCGTTATGCGTTATGCGTTATGAGTTATGCGTTATGCGTTATGCTATATGCGTTATGCCTTATGCCTTATGCCTAATGCGTTATGCGTTATGCGTTATGCGTTATGCGTTATGCGTTATGCGTTATGCGTTATGCGTTATGGGTTATGCGTTATGCGTTATGAGTAATGCGTGATCCGTTATGCGTTATGCGTTATGCGTTATGCGTTATGAGTAATGCGTGATCCGTTATGCGTTATGCGTTATGCGTTTTGCGTTATGCATTATGAGTTATGCGTTATGAGTTATGCGTTATGCGATATTCGTTTTGTGTTATGCGTTATGCGTTATGCGTTATGAGTAATGCGTTATGCGTTATGAGTAATGCGTGATCCGTTATGCGTTATGCGTTATGAGTAATGCGTGATCCGTTATGCGTTATGCGTTATGCGATTGCGTTATGCGTTATGCGTTATGCGTTATGCGTTATGCGTTATGCGTTATGGGTTATGCGTTATGCGTTATGAGTAATGCGCGATACGTTATGCGTTATGCGTTATGCGTTATGCGTTATGCGTTATGCGATTTGCGTTATGCGTTATGCGTTATGCGTTATGCGTTTGCGTTATGCGTTATGCGTTATGCGTTATGCGTTATGCATTTTGCGTTATGCGTTATGCGTTATGCGTTATGCGTTATGAGTTATGCGTTATGCGTTATGCTATATGCGTTATGCCTTATGCCTTATGCCTAATGCGTTATGCGTTATGCGTTATGCGTTGTGCATTATGCGTTATGCGTATTGCGTTATGCGTTATGCGTTATGCGTTATGCGTTATGAGTTATGCGTTATGCGTTATGCTATATGCGTTATGCCTTATGCCTTATGCGTTATGCGTTATGCGTTATGCGTTATGCGTTATGCGTTATGCGTTATGCGTTATGCGTTATGCGTTATGCTTTATGCGTTATGCGTTATGCGTTATGCGTTATGCGTTATGCGTTATGCGTTATGCGTTATGAGTAATGCGTGATCCGTTATGCGTTATGCGTTATGCGTTATGCGTTATGCGTTATGCGTTATGAGTAGTGCGTTATCCGTTACGCGTTATGCGTTCTGCGTTATGAGTTATGCGTGATCCGTTATGCGTTATGCGATATTCGTTATGTGTTATGCGTTATGTGTTATGCGTTATGCGTTATGCGTTATGAGTAATGCGTGATCCGTTATGCGTTATGCGTTATGCGTTATGCGTTATGCGTTATGCGTTATGCGTTATGCGTTATGCGTTATGCGTTATGCGTTATGCGTTATGCGTTATGCGTTATGCGTTATGCGTTATGCGTTATGCGTTATGCGTTATGCGTTATGCGTTATGCGTTATGCGTTATGCGTTATGCGTTATGCGTTATGCGTTATGCGTTTTGCGTTATTCGTTATGCGTTGTGCATTATGCGTTATGCGTTATGGATTATGCGTTATGCGATATTCGTTATGTGTTATGCGTTATGCGTTATGCGTTATGCGTTATGCGTTATGCGTTATGCGTTATGCATTTTGCGTTATGCGTTATGCGTTATGCGTTATGCGTTATGAGTTATGCGTTATGCGTTATGCTATATGCGTTATGCCTTATGCCTTATGCCTAATGCGTTATGCGTTATGCGTTATGCGTTGTGCATTATGCGTTATGCGTATTGCGTTATGCGTTATGCGTTATGCGTTATGCGTTATGAGTTATGCGTTATGCGTTATGCTATATGCGTTATGCCTTATGCCTTATGCGTTATGCGTTATGCGTTATGCGTTATGCGTTATGGGTTATGCGTTATGGGTTATGCGTTATGCGTTATGAGTAATGCGTGATCCGTTATGCGTTATGCGTTATGCGTTATGCGTTATGAGTAATGCGTGATCCGTTATGCGTTATGCGTTATGCGTTTTGCGTTATGCATTATGCGTTATGCGTTATGAGTTATGCGTTATGCGATATTCGTTTTGTGTTATGCGTTATGCGTTATGCGTTATGAGTAATGCGTTATGCGTTATGAGTAATGCGTGATCCGTTATGCGTTATGCGTTATGAGTAATGCGTGATCCGTTATGCGTTATGCGTTATGCGATTGCGTTATGCGTTATGCGTTATGCGTTATGCGTTATGCGTTATGCGTTATGCGTTATGGGTTATGCGTTATGCGTTATGAGTAATGCGCGATACGTTATGCGTTATGCGTTATGCGTTATGCGTTATGCGTTATGCGTTATGCGATTTGCGTTATGCGTTATGCGTTATGCGTTATGCGTTTGCGTTATGCGTTATGCGTTATGCGTTATGCGTTATGCATTTTGCGTTATGCGTTATGCGTTATGCGTTATGCGTTATGAGTTATGCGTTATGCGTTATGCTATATGCGTTATGCCTTATGCCTTATGCCTAATGCGTTATGCGTTATGCGTTATGCGTTGTGCATTATGCGTTATGCGTATTGCGTTATGCGTTATGCGTTATGCGTTATGCGTTATGAGTTATGCGTTATGCGTTATGCTATATGCGTTATGCCTTATGCCTTATGCGTTATGCGTTATGCGTTATGCGTTATGCGTTATGCGTTATGCGTTATGCGTTATGCGTTATGCGTTATGCTTTATGCGTTATGCGTTATGCGTTATGCGTTATGCGTTATGCGTTATGCGTTATGCGTTATGAGTAATGCGTGATCCGTTATGCGTTATGCGTTATGCGTTATGCGTTATGCGTTATGCGTTATGAGTAGTGCGTTATCCGTTACGCGTTATGCGTTCTGCGTTATGAGTTATGCGTGATCCGTTATGCGTTATGCGATATTCGTTATGTGTTATGCGTTATGTGTTATGCGTTATGCGTTATGCGTTATGAGTAATGCGTGATCCGTTATGCGTTATGCGTTATGCGTTATGCGTTATGCGTTATGCGTTATGCGTTATGCGTTATGCGTTATGCGTTATGCGTTATGCGTTATGCGTTATGCGTTATGCGTTATGCGTTATGCGTTATGCGTTATGCGTTATGCGTTATGCGTTATGCGTTATGCGTTATGCGTTTTGCGTTATTCGTTATGCGTTGTGCATTATGCGTTATGCGTTATGGATTATGCGTTATGCGATATTCGTTATGTGTTATGCGTTATGCGTTATGCGTTATGGATTATGCGTTATGCGATATTCGTTATGTGTTATGCGTTATGCGTTATGCGTTATGCGTTATGCGTTATGCGTTATGCGTTATGCATTTTGCGTTATGCGTTATGCGTTATGCGTTATGCGTTATGAGTTATGCGTTATGCGTTATGCTATATGCGTTATGCCTTATGCCTTATGCCTAATGCGTTATGCGTTATGCGTTATGCGTTGTGCATTATGCGTTATGCGTATTGCGTTATGCGTTATGCGTTATGCGTTATGCGTTATGAGTTATGCGTTATGCGTTATGCTATATGCGTTATGCCTTATGCCTTATGCGTTATGCGTTATGCGTTATGCGTTATGCGTTATGCGTTATGCGTTATGGGTTATGCGTTATGCGTTATGAGTAATGCGTTATGTGTTATGCGTTATGCGTTATGCGTTATGCGTTATGCGTTATGCGTTATGAGTAATGCCTGATCCGTTATGCGTTATGCGTTATGCGTTATGAGTAATGCGCTATGCGTTATGCGTTATGCGTTATGCGTTATGCGTTATGCGTTATGCGTTATGCGTTGTGCGTTATGCGTTATGAGTAATGCTTGATCCGATATGCGTTATGCGTTATGCGTTATGCGTTATGCGTTATGCGTTATGCGTTATGCGTTATGCGTTATGCGTTATGAGTAATCCTGGATCCGTTATGCGTTATGCGTTTTGCGTTATTCGTTATGTGTTATGCGTTATGCGTTATGAGTAATGCGTTATGCGTTACGCGTTATGCATTATGCGTTATGCGTTATGCGTTATGCGTTATGCGTTATGCGTTATGCGTTATGCGTTGTGCGTTATGCGTTATGCGTTATACGTAATGCGTTATGCGTTATGAGTAATGCTTGATCCGATATGCGTTATGCGTTATGCGTTATGCGTTATGAGTAATCCTGGATCCGTTATGCGTTATGCGTTTTGCGTTATTCGTTATGCGTTGTGCATTATGCGTTATGCGTTATGGATTATGCGTTATGCGATATTCGTTATGTGTTATGCGTTATGCGTTATGCGTTATGCGTTATGCGTTATGCGTTATGCGTTATGCGTTATGCGTTTTGCGTTATGCGTTATGCGTTATGAGTTATGAGTTATGCGTTATGCGTTATGCTATATGCGTTATGCCTTATGCCCTATGCGTTATGCGTTATGCGTTATGAGTTATGCGTTATGCGTTATGCGTTATGCGTTATGGGTTATGCGTTATGCGTTATGAGTAATGCGTGATCCGTTATGCGTTATGCGTTATGCGTTATGCGTTATGAGTAATGCGAGATCCGTTATGCGTTATGCGTTATGCGTTATGCGTTATGCGTTATGCGTAATGCGTTATGCGTTATGAGTAATGCGTGATCCGTTATGCGTTATGCGTTATGAGTGATGCGTGATCCGTTATGCGTTATGCGATTTGCGTTATGCGTTATGCGTTATGCGTTATGCGTTATGCGTTATGCGTTATGCGTTATGAGTAATGCGTGATGCGTTATGCGTTATGCGTTATGCGTTATGCGTTGTGCGTTATGAGTAATGTGTGATCCGTTAGGCGTTATGCGTTATGCGTTATACGTTATGCGTTATGCGTTATGAGTAATGCGTGATCCGTTATGCGTTATGCGTTATGCGTTATGCGTTATGCGCTATGCGTTATGCGTTATGCGTTATGAGTAATGCGTGATCCGTTATGCGTTATGCGTTATGCGTTATGCGTTATGCGTTATGAGTAATGCGCTATGCGTTATACGTTATGCGTTATGAGTAATGCGTGATCCGTTATGCGTTATGCGTTATGCGTTATGCGTTATGCGTTATGCGTTATGCGTTATGCGTTATGCGTTGTGCGTTGTGCGTTGTGCGTTCGGCGTTCTGCGTTTTGCGTTATGCGTTATGCGTTATGCGTTATGCGTTATGAGTTATGCGTTATGCGTTATGCGTTATGCGTTAAGCGTTATGCGTTATGCGTTATGCGTTATGAGTTATGCGTTATGCGTTATGCGTTATGCGTTAAGCGTTATGCGTTATGCGTTATGCGTTATGCGTTATGCGTTATGAGTAATGCGTGATCCGTTATGCCTTATGCGTTATGCGTTATGCGTTATGCGTTATGCGTTATGCGTAATGCGTTATGCGTTATGAGTAATGCGTGATCCGTTATGCGTTATGCGTTATGAGTGATGCGTGATCCGTTATGCGTTATGCGATTTGCGTTATGCGTGATCCGTTATGCGTTATGCGTTATGCGTTATGCGTTATGCGTTATGCGTTATGCGTTATGCGTTATGGGTTATGCGTTATGCGTTATGCGTTATGCGTTTTGCGTTATGCGTTATGAATGATGCGTGATCCGATATGCGTTAAGCGTTATGCGTTATGCGTTATGCGTTATGCGTTATGTGTTATGCGTTATGCGTTATGCGTTATGCGTTATGCGTTATGCGTTATGCGTTATGCGTTATGCGTTATGCGTTATGCGTTATGCGTTATGCGTTATGCGTTATGCGTTATGCGTTATGCGTTATGCGTTATGCGTTATGCGTTATGAGTAATGCGTGATCCGTTATGCCTTATGCGTTATGCGTTATGCGTTATGAGTAATGCGCTATGCGTTATGCGTTATGCGTCATGAGTAATGCGTGATCCGTTATGCGTTATGCGTTATGCGTTATGCGCTATGCGTTATGCGTTATGCGTTATGCGTTATGCGTTATGCGTAATGCGTTATGCGTTATGAGTAATGCGTGATCCGTTATGCGTTATGCGTTATGAGTGATGCGTGTTCCGTTATGCGTTATGCGATTTGCGTTATGCGTTATGCGTAATGCGTTATGCGTTATGCGTTATGCGTTATGAGTAATGCGTGATGCGTTATGCATTATGCGTTATGCGTTATGCGTTATGCGTTGTGCGTTATGAGTAATGTGTGATCCGTTAGGCGTTATGCGTTATGCGTTATACGTTATGCGTTATGCGTTATGAGTAATGCGTGATCCGTTATGCGTTATGCGTTATGCGTTATGCGTTATGCGTTATGCGCTATGCGTTATGCGTTATGCGTTATGAGTAATGCGTTATGCGTTATGAGTAATGCGTGATCCGTTATGCGATATGCGTTATGCGTTATGAGTTATGCGTTATGAGTAATGCTTGATCCGATATGCGTTATACGTTATGCGTTATGCGTTATGCGTTATGAGTAATCCTGGATCCGTTATGCGTTATGCGTTTTGCGTTATTCGTTATGCGTTGTGCATTATGCGTTATGCGTTATGGATTATGCGTTATGCGATATTCGTTATGTGTTATGCGTTATGCGTTATGCGTTATGCGTTATGCATTTTGCGTTATGCGTTATGCGTTATGCATTTTGCGTTATGCGTTATGCGTTATGCGTTATGAGTTATGCGTTATGCGTTATGCTATATGCGTTATGCCTTATGCCTTATGCCTAATGCGTTATGCGTTATGCGTTATGCGTTATGCGTTATGCGTTATGCGTTATGGGTTATGCGTTATGCGTTATGAGTAATGCGTGATCCGTTATGCGTTATGCGTTATGCGTTATGCGTTATGAGTAATGCGTGATCCGTTATGCGTTATGCGTTATGCGTTATGCGTTTTGCGTTATGCATTATGCGTTATGCGTTATGAGTTATGCGTTATGCGATATTCGTTTTGTGTTATGCGTTATGCGTTATGCGTTATGCGTTATGGGTTATGCGTTATGCGTTATGAGTAATGCGCGATTCGTTATGCGTTATGCGTTATGCGTTATGCGTTATGAGTAATGCGTGATCCGTTATGCGTTATGCGTTATGCGTTATGCGTTATGCGTTATGCGTTATGCGTTTTGCGTTATGCATTATGCGTTATGCGTTATGAGTTATGCGTTATGCGATATTCGGTTTGTGTTATGCGTTATGCGTTATGCGTTATGAGTAATGCGTTATGCGTTATGAGTAATGCGTGATCCGTTATGCGTTATGAGTAATGCGTGATCCGTTATGCGTTATGCGTTATGCGATTTGCGTTATGCGTTATGCGTTATGCGTTATGCGTTATGCGTTTGCGTTATGCGTTATGCGTTATGCGTTATGCGTTATGCGTTATGCGTTATGCGTTATGAGTTATGCGTTATGCGTTATGCGTTATGCGTTATGCGTTATGCGTTATGGGTTATGCGTTATGCGTTATGCGTTATGAGTAATGCGTGATGCGTTATGCGTTATGCGTTATGCGTTATGCGTTGTGCGTTATGAGTAATGTGTGATCCGTTAGGCGTTATGCGTTATGCGTTATACGTTATGCGTTATGCGTTATGAGTAATGCGTGATCCGTTATGCGTTATGCGTTATGCGTTATGCGTTATGCGCTATGCGTTATGCGTTATGCGTTATGAGTAATGCGTTATGCGTTATGAGTAATGCGTGATCCGTTATGCGATATGCGTTATGCGTTATGAGTTATGCGTTATGAGTAATGCTTGATCCGATATGCGTTATGCGTTATGCGTTATGCGTTATGCGTTATGAGTAATCCTGGATCCGTTATGCGTTATGCGTTTTGCGTTATTCGTTATGCGTTGTGCATTATGCGTTATGCGTTATGGATTATGCGTTATGCGATATTCGTTATGTGTTATGCGTTATGCGTTATGCGTTATGCGTTATGCGTTATGCATTTTGCGTTATGCGTTATGCGTTATGCATTTTGCGTTATGCGTTATGCGTTATGCGTTATGAGTTATGCGTTATGGGTTATGCTATATGCGTTATGCCTTATGCCTTATGCCTAATGCGTTATGCGTTATGCGTTATGCGTTATGCGTTATGCGTTATGCGTTATGCGTTATGGGTTATGCGTTATGCGTTATGAGTAATGCGTGATCCGTTATGCGTTATGCGTTATGCGTTATGCGTTATGAGTAATGCGTGATCCGTTATGCGTTATGCGTTACGCGTTATGCGTTTTGCGTTATGCATTATGCGTTATGCGTTATGAGTTATGCGATATGCGATATTCGTTTTGTGTTATGCGTTATGCGTTATGCGTTATGAGTAATGCGTTATGCGTTATGAGTAATGCGTGATCCGTTATGCGTTATGCGTTATGAGTAATGCGTGATCCGTTATGCGTTATGCGTTATGCGTTTGCGTTATGCGTTATGCGTTATGCGTTATGCGTTATGCGTTATGCGTTATGGGTTATGCGTTATGCGTTATGAGTAATGCGCGATTCGTTATGCGTTATGCGTTATGCGTTATGCGTTATGAGTAATGCGTGATCCGTTATGCGTTATGCGTTATGCGTTATGCGTTATGCGCTTTGCGTTGTGCGTTATGCGTTATGCGTTATGCGTTATGCGTTATGAGTTATGCGTTATGCGTTATGCGTTATGCGTTATGCGTTATGCGTTATGCGTTATGCGTTATGCGTTATGAGTAATGCGTGATCCGTTATGCGTTATGCGTTATGCGTTATGCGTTATGCGTTATGAGTAATGCGTGATCCGTTACGCGTTATGCGTTCTGCGTTATGAGTTATGCGTTATGAGTAATGCGCGATTCGTTATGCGTTATGCGTTATGCGTTATGCGTTATGAGTAATGCGTGATCCGTTATGCGTTATGCGTTATGCGTTATGCGTTATGCGCTTTGCGTTGTGCGTTATGCGTTATGCGTTATGCGTTATGCGTTATGAGTTATGCGTTATGCGTTATGCGTTATGCGTTATGCGTTATGCGTTATGAGTAATGCGTGATCCGTTATGCGTTATGCGTTATGCGTTATGCGCTATGCGTTATGCGTTATGCGTTATGAGTAATGCGTTATGCGTTATGAGTAATGCGTGATCCGTTATGCGATATGCGTTATGCGTTATGAGTTATGCGTTATGAGTAATGCTTGATCCGATATGCGTTATGCGTTATGCGTTATGCGTTATGCGTTATGAGTAATCCTGGATCCGTTATGCGTTATGCGTTTTGCGTTATTCGTTATGCGTTGTGCATTATGCGTTATGCGTTATGGATTATGCGTTATGCGATATTCGTTATGTGTTATGCGTTATGCGTTATGCGTTATGCGTTATGCGTTATGCATTTTGCGTTATGCGTTATGCGTTATGCATTTTGCGTTATGCGTTATGCGTTAGGCGTTATGAGTTATGCGTTATGCGTTATGCTATATGCGTTATGCCTTATGCCTTATGCCTAATGCGTTATGCGTTATGCGTTATGCGTTATGCGTTATGCGTTATGCGTTATGCGTTATGGGTTATGCGTTATGCGTTATGAGTAATGCGTGATCCGTTATGCGTTATGCGTTATGCGTTATGCGTTATGCGTTATGAGTAATGCGTGATCCGTTATGCGTTATGCGTTATGCGTTATGCGTTTTGCGTTATGCATTATGCGTTATGCGTTATGAGTTATGCGTTATGCGATATTCGTTTTGTGTTATGCGTTATGCGTTATGCGTTATGAGTAATGCGTTATGCGTTATGAGTAATGCGTGATCCGTTATGCGTTATGCGTTATGAGTAATGCGTGATCCGTTATGCGTTATGCGTTATGCGTTTGCGTTATGCGTTATGCGTTATGCGTTATGCGTTATGCGTTATGCGTTATGGGTTATGCGTTATGCGTTATGAGTAATGCGCGATTCGTTATGCGTTATGCGTTATGCGTTATGCGTTATGAGTAATGCGTGATCCATTATGCGTTATGCGTTATGCGTTATGCGTTATGCGTTATGCGTTATGCGTTTTGCGTTATGCATTATGCGTTATGCGTTATGAGTTATGCGTTATGCGATATTCGGTTTGTGTTATGCGTTATGCGTTATGCGTTATGAGTAATGCGTTATGCGTTATGAGTAATGCGTGATCCGTTATGCGTTATGAGTAATGCGTGATCCGTTATGCGTTATGCGTTATGCGTTTTGCGTTATGCGTTATGCATTATGCGTTATGCGTTATGCGTTATGCGTTATGCGTTATGCTTATGCGTTATGCGCTTTGCGTTGTGCGTTATGCGTTATGCGTTATGCGTTATGCGTTATGAGTTATGCGTTATGCGTTATGCGTTATGCGTTATGCGTTATGCGTTATGAGTAATGCGTGATCCGTTATGCGTTATGCGTTATGCGTTATGCGTTATGCGTTATGAGTAATGCGTGATCCGTTACGCGTTATGCGTTCTGCGTTATGAGTTATGCGTGATCCGTTATGCGTTATGCGATATTCGTTATGTGTTATGCGTTATGTGTTATGCGTTATGCGTTATGCTTTATGCGTTATGCGTTATGCGTTACGCGTTATGCATTATGCGTTATGCGTTACGCGTTATGCGTTATGCGTTATGCGTTATGCGTTATGCGTTATGCGTTGTGCGTTATGCGTTATGCGTTATGCTGTGTGCGTTATGCGTTATGCGTTATGCGTTATGCTGTGTACGTTATGCGTTATGCGTTATGAGAAATGCGTGATCCGTCATGCGTTATGCATTATGCGTTATGCGTTATACGTAATGCGTTATGCGTTATGAGTAATGCTTGATCCGATATCCGTTATGCGTTATGCGTTATGAGTAATGCTGGATCCGTTTAGCGTTATGCGTTATGCGTTATGCGTTATGCGTTATGCGTTATGCGTTATGCGTTATGCGTTATGCGTTATGCGTTATGCGTTATGCGTTGTGCGTTGTGCGTTCTGCGTTATGCGTTTTGCGTTATGCGTTATGCGTTATGCGTTATGCGTTATGAGTTATGCGTTATGCGTTATGCTGTGTGCGTTATGCGTTATGCGTTATGAGAAATGCGTGATCCGTCATGCGTTATGCATTATGCGTTATGAGTAATGCTGGATCCGTTATGCGTTATGCGTTATGCGTTATGCGTTATGCGTTATGCGTTATGCGTTATGCGTTGTGCGTTGTGTGTTCTGCGTTATGCGTTTTGCGTTATGCGTTATGCGTTATGCGTTATGCGTTATGCGTTATGAGTTATGCGTTATGCGTTATGCTGTGTGCGTTATGCGTTATGCGTTATGAGAAATGCGTGATCCGTCATGCGATATGCATTATGCGTTATGCGTTATACGTAATGCGTTATGCGTTATGAGTAATGCTTGATCCGATATCCGTTATGCGTTATGCGTTATGAGTAATGCTGGATCCGTTATGCGTTATGCGTTTTGCGTTATTCGTTATGCGTTGTGCTGTATGCGTTATGCGTTATGCGTTATGCGTTATGCGTTTTGCGTTATGCGTTATGCCTTATGCGTTATGCGTTATGCGTTATGAGTTATGCGTTATGCGTTATGCTGTGTGCGTTATGCGTTATGCGTTATGAGAAATGCGTGATCCGTCATGCGTTATGCATTATGCGTTATGAGTAATGCTGGATCCGTTATGCGTTATGCGTTATGCGTTATGCGTTATGCGTTATGCGTTATGCGTTATGCGTTATGCGTTGTGCGTTGTGCGTTCTGCGTTATGCGTTTTGCGTTATGCGTTATGCGTTATGCGTTATGCGTTATGCGTTATGAGTTATGCGTTATGCGTTATGCTGTGTGCGTTATGCGTTATGCGTTATGAGAAATGCGTGATCCGTCATGCGATATGCATTATGCGTTATGCGTTATACGTAATGCGTTATGCGTTATGAGTAATGCTTGATCCGATATCCGTTATGCGTTATGCGTTATGAGTAATGCTGGATCCGTTATGCGTTATGCGTTTTGCGTTATTCGTTATGCGTTGTGCTGTATGCGTTATGCGTTATGCGTTATGCGTTATGCGTTTTGCGTTATGCGTTATGCCTTATGAGTTATGCGTTATGCGTTATGCGTTATGCGTTATGCGTTATGCGTTATGCGTTATGCGTTATGCGTTATGCGTTATGAGTAATGCCTTATGCGTTATGCGTTATGCGTTATGCGTTATGAGTGATGCGTGATCCGATATGCGTTATGCGTTATGCGTTATGCGTTATGCGTTATGCGTTATGCGTTATGCGTTATGAGTAATGCGTGATCCGTTATGCGTTATGCGTTATGCGTTATGCGTTTTGCGTTATGCGTTATGCGTTATGCGTTATGCGTTATGCGTTATGAGTAATGCGTGATCCGTTATACGTTATGCGTTATGCGTTATGCGTTTTGCGTTATGCGTTATGCGTTATGCGTTATGCGTTATGCGTTATGCGTTATGCGTTATGCGTTATGCTGTGTGCGTTATGCGTTATGCGTTATGAGAAATGCGTGATCCGTCATGCGTTATGCATTATGCGTTATGCGTTATACGTAATGCGTTATGCGTTATGAGTAATGCTTGATCCGATATCCGTTATGCGTTATGCGTTATGAGTAATGATGGATCCGTTATGCGTTATGCGTTTTGCGTTATTCGTTATGCGTTGTGCTTTTTGCGTTATGCGTTATGGATTATGCGTTATGCGAAATTCGTTATGCGTTATGCGTTATGCGTTATGAGTAATGCGTGATCCGTTATGCGTTATGCGTTATGCGTTAGGCGTTATGCGTTATGCGTTGTGCGTTGTGCGTTCTGCGTTATGCGTTATGCGTTATGAGTTATGCGTTATGCGTTATGCGTTATGCGTTATGAGTAATGCGTGATCCGTTATGCGTTATGCGTTATGCGTTTTGCGTTATGCGTTATGCGTTATGCGTTTTGCGTTATGCGTTATGGGTTATGCGTTATGCGTTATGAGTAATGCGTGATCCGTTATGCGTTATGCGTTATGCGTTATGAGTAATGCGTGATCCGTTATGTGTTATGCGTTATGCGTTATGCGTTATGCGTTATGCGTTATGCGTTATGCGTTACGCGTTATGCGTTATGCGTTATGCGTTATGCGTTGTTCGTTATGCGTTATGCGTTATACGTAATGCGTTATGCGTTATGAGTAATGCTTGATCCGATATGCGTTATGCGTTATGCGTTATGCGTTATGAGTAATCCTGGATCCGTTATGCGTTATGCGTTTTGCGTTATTCGTTATGTGTTATGCGTTATGCGTTATGCGTTATGAGTAATGCGTGATCCGTTATGCGTTATGCGTTATGAGTAATGCGTGATCCGTTATGCGTTATGCGTTATGCGTTATGCGCTATGCGTTATGCGTTATGCGTTATGAGTAATGCGTTATGCGTTATGAGTAATGCGTGATCCGTTATGCGATATGCGTTATGCGTTATGAGTAATGCGTGATCCGTTATGTGTTATGCGTTTTGCGTTATGCGTTATGCGTTATGCGTTATGCGTTACGCGTTATGCATTATGCGTTATGCGTTATGCGTTATGCGTTATGCGTTATGCGTTATGCGTTATGCGTTATGCGTTGTGCGTTATGCGTTATGCGTTATACGTAATGCGTTATGCGTTATGAGTAATGCTTGATCCGATATGCGTTATGCGTTATGCGTTATGCGTTATGAGTAATGCTGGATCCGTTATGCGTTATGCGTTTTGCGTTATTCGTTATGCGTTGTGCATTATGCGTTATGCGTTATGAGTAATGCGTTATGCGTTATGAGTAATGCGTGATCCGTTATGCGTTATGCGTTATGAGTAATGCGTGATCCGTTATGCGATATGCGTTATGCGTTATGCGTTATGCGTTTTGCGTTATGCATTATGCGTTATGCGTTATGAGTTATGCGTTATGCGATATTCGTTATGTGTTATGCGTTATGCGTTATGCGTTATGAGTAATGCGTGATCCGTTATGCGATATGCGTTATGCGTTATGAGTAATGCGTGATCCGTTATGTGTTATGCGTTATGCGTTATGCGTTATGCGTTTTGCGTTATGCATTATGCGTTATGCGTTATGAGTTATGCGTTATGCGTTATGCGTTATGAGTTATGCGTTATGCGATATTCGTTATGTGTTATGCGTTATGCGTTATGCGTTATGAGTAATGCGTTATGCGTTATGGGTTATGCGTTATGCGTTATGAGTAATGCGTTATGTGTTATGCGTTATGCGTTATGCGTTATGCGTTATGCGTTATGCGTTATGCGTTATGAGTAATGCGTGATCCGTTATGCGTTATGCGTTATGCGTTATGAGTAATGCGCTATGCGTTATGCGTTATGCGTTATGCGTTATGCGTTATGAGTAATGCGCTATGCGTTATGCGTTATGCGTTATGAGTAATGCGTGTTCCGTTATGCGTTATGCGTTATGCGTTATGCGCTATGCGTTATGCGTTATGCGTTATGAGTAATGCGTTATGCGTTATGAGTAGTGCGTGATCCGTTATGCGTTATGCGTTATGAGTGATGCGTGTTCCGTTATGCGTTATGCGATTTGCGTTATGCGTTATGCGTTATGCGTTATGCGTTATGCGTTATGCGTTATGCGTTATGCGTTATGCGTTATGAGTAATGCGGTATGCGTTATGCGTTATGCGTTATGCGTTGTGCGTTATGAGTAATGTGTGATCCGTTAGGCGTTATGCGTTATGCGTTATACGTTATGCGTTATGCGTTATGAGTAATGCGTGATCCGTTATGCGTTATGCGTTATGCGCTATGCGTTATGCGTTATGCGTTATGAGTAATGCGTTATGCGTTATGAGTAATGCGTGATCCGTTATGCGATATGCGTTATGCGTTATGAGTAATGCGTGATCCGTTATGTGTTATGCGTTTTGCGTTATGCGTTATTCGTTATGCGTTGTGCATTATGCGTTATGCGTTATGGATTATGCGTTATGCGATATTCGTTATGTGTTATGCGTTATGCGTTATGCGTTATGCGTTATGCGTTATGCGTTATGCGTTATGCGTTATGCGTTATGCGTTTTGCGTTATGCGTTATGCGTTATACGTTATGAGTTATGCGTTATGCGTTATGCTATATGCGTTATGCCTTATGCCTTATGCGTTATGCGTTATGCGTTATGCGTTATGCGTTATGCGTTATGCGTTATGCGTTATGCGTTATGCGTTATGCGTTATGGGTTATGCGTTATGCGTTATGAGTAATGCGTGATCCGTTATGCGTTATGCGTTATGCGTTATGCGTTATGAGTAATGCGAGATCCGTTATGCGTTATGCGATATGCGTTATGCGTTATGAGTAATGCGTGATCCGTTATGTGTTATCCGTTATGCGTTATGCGTTATGCGTTATGCGTTATGCGTTATGCGTTATGCGTTACGCGTTATGCATTATGCGTTATGCGTTATGCGTTATGCGTTATGCGTTATGCGTTATGCGTTGTGCGTTATGCGTTATGAGTAATGCTTGATCCGATATGCGTTATGCGTTATGCGTTATGCGTTATGCGTTATGCGTTATGCGTTATGAGTAATCCTGGATCCGTTATGCGTTATGCGTTTTGCGTTATTCGTTATGTGTTATGCGTTATGCGTTATGCGTTATGAGTAATGCGTTATGCGTTATGAGTAATGCGTGATCCGTTATGCGTTATGCGTTATGAGTAATGCGTGATCCGTTATGCGTTATGCGTTATGCGTTATGCGCTATGCGTTATGCGTTATGCGTTATGAGTAATGCGTTATGCGTTATGAGTAATGCGTGATCCGTTATGCGATATGCGTTATGCGTTATGAGTAATGCGTGATCCGTTATGTGTTATGCGTTTTGCGTTATGCGTTATGCGTTATGCGTTATGCGTTACGCGTTATGCATTATGCGTTATGCGTTATGCGTTATGCGTTATGCGTTATGCGTTATGCGTTATGCGTTATGCGTTATGCGTTGTGCGTTATGCGTTATGCGTTATACGTAATGCGTTATGCGTTATGAGTAATGCTTGATCCGATATGCGTTATGCGTTATGCGTTATGCGTTATGAGTAATCCTGGATCCGTTATGCGTTATGCGTTTTGCGTTATTCGTTATGCGTTGTGCATTATGCGTTATGCGTTATGAGTAATGCGTTATGCGTTATGAGTAATGCGTGATCCGTTATGCGTTATGCGTTATGAGTAATGCGTGATCCGTTATGCGATATGCGTTATGCGTTATGCGTTATGCGTTTTGCGTTATGCATTATGAGTAATGCGTTATGCGTTATGAGTAGTGCGTGATCCGTTATGCGTTATGCGTTATGAGTGATGCGTGTTCCGTTATGCGTTATGCGATTTGCGTTATGCGTTATGCGTTATGCGTTATGCGTTATGCGTTATGCGTTATGCGTTATGCGTTATGCGTTATGAGTAATGCGGTATGCGTTATGCGTTATGCGTTATGCGTTGTGCGTTATGAGTAATGTGTGATCCGTTAGGCGTTATGCGTTATGCGTTATACGTTATGCGTTATGCGTTATGAGTAATGCGTGATCCGTTATGCGTTATGCGTTATGCGTTATGCGCTATGCGTTATGCGTTATGCGTTATGAGTAATGCGTTATGCGTTATGAGTAATGCGTGATCCGTTATGCGATATGCGTTATGCGTTATGAGTAATGCGTGATCCGTTATGTGTTATGCGTTTTGCGTTATGCGTTATTCGTTATGCGTTATGCGTTATGCGTTATGAGTAATGCGAGATCCGTTATGCGTTATGCGATATGCGTTATGCGTTATGAGTAATGCGTGATCCGTTATGTGTTATCCGTTATGCGTTATGCGTTATGCGTTATGCGTTATGCGTTATGCGTTACGCGTTATGCATTATGCGTTATGCGTTATGCGTTATGCGTTATGCGTTATGCGTTACGCGTTATGCATTATGCGTTATGCGTTATGCGTTATGCGTTATGCGTTATGCGTTATGCGTTATGCGTTATGCGTTGTGCGTTATGCGTTATGAGTAATGCTTGATCCGATATGCGTTATGCGTTATGCGTTATGCGTTATGCGTTATGCGTTATGCGTTATGAGTAATCCTGGATCCGTTATGCGTTATGCGTTTTGCGTTATTCGTTATGTGTTATGCGTTATGCGTTATGCGTTATGAGTAATGCGTTATGCGTTATGAGTAATGCGTGATCCGTTATGCGTTATGCGTTATGAGTAATGCGTGATCCGTTATGCGTTATGCGTTATGCGTTATGCGCTATGCGTTATGCGTTATGCGTTATGAGTAATGCGTTATGCGTTATGAGTAATGCGTGATCCGTTATGCGATATGCGTTATGCGTTATGAGTAATGCGTGATCCGTTATGTGTTATGCGTTTTGCGTTATGCGTTATGCGTTATGCGTTATGCGTTACGCGTTATGCATTATGCGTTATGCGTTATGCGTTATGCGTTATGCGTTATGCGTTATGCGTTATGCGTTATGCGTTATGCGTTGTGCGTTATGCGTTATGCGTTATACGTAATGCGTTATGCGTTATGAGTAATGCTTGATCCGATATGCGTTATGCGTTATGCGTTATGCGTTATGAGTAATCCTGGATCCGTTATGCGTTATGCGTTTTGCGTTATTCGTTATGCGTTGTGCATTATGCGTTATGCGTTATGAGTAATGCGTTATGCGTTATGAGTAATGCGTGATCCGTTATGCGTTATGCGTTATGAGTAATGCGTGATCCGTTATGCGATATGCGTTGTGACGTTGCAACTTTTGCGACGTCACTTCTGTCGTTAATTTCGCGTAACGTCTGCGATTAACGAAGGACCGGACCAAGATACAATGAACCGCGAGACCGAGAATTAACAGATTCAAGAGCGCTCCCCGAAGAACTTCCGAAAACCAATAGTTAACGTACTGACATCTAGCGTACATGCCGAGAACGGCAAGTTCCAGGGCCGAAGAACAGACCCGGAAACGGAACCTCGACCTCCGAAATTCCCGGAGAAAGGATGCCGAACATACAGGAGGCGTACGACGAGAGCCATGGCCAACGTTTGCGAAGCCCCGAGCTCGGGCAAAAGTATGGCGTCGAAGGCACCCGGTCACTCAACCAGGAGGCGCTGAAGGGGAGGAACCCCACAAGATGCCGAGGCATCATTTCGCGTTCCCGACAGCGTCTCGTCCCGCTAAAGAATTGGGGTTCCAGCGAGGATGGTGCCAACGATAGTCCAAGAGGCAGTGGCCTCCCTCGACCCAGGAAGGGTCGAGAAGTTTTCGCGATTACGGTCCGGGGCCCAAGGACCATCGTCGAGACGTCCCTGTTATGTAAGCGTCGAGCGCGGTTGACGTTCGTCTTCGGGAAAATTCGGCAAGGTTCGGGTGGGGGGAACAAGAATCGATGCGACTAGTTGTCGATAGCGAAAGATCACTGTCGCGTTAGCGCTCTCACGAAGGGCACCCCAAAATCTTGCGTAACCGTCAGCGGCCCTCGCGAATTGTTTGTGCGATCGACATCTTCGCGCCTCTCGTAAGAGAGAACCTCGGTCTCGCGGCCGTTCAAGTATTTTTCGGGCGAGTGGAGGTTGGCGACTTCGCTCCGACCGGTCCGGCTGAGGAGCCCGATTAATGGAAGGGACGAATCGATAGAGAAAACCCCCTCGATTACGAACAATAACGGTGAGTCGCACAGTGATCTTCTTCGTATTTGTCGGTAGCGATTTGGCTCGATAGATTTTGCGCGAGGACGAACGGTCGCCGTTCCGTCCTCGAAATTTCGCGTGTGCCGAGACGTCCTGCGTCTCGTGCCGTCGGCTCGTGCTCTCGAGAGCACTTTGAGCATTTTCTTCGCGTCTAGAGAGTGTTCCATTGCGTCGGGTTAACGGAAGCTTCTTCGGAGGAATCGCGTGTCGCGAGAATAGTCGTCTTTCGATGTTTCGAAGTCCTCTTGAATCTGGTAGCGTAGATAATAACCTCGCGAGCGGTTAACGTGCGAAAGCTATCGCGACAGTCCTGTACCGCGCCGTCCATCTGCGCCTCGCGCGATCCCGTTCGTCGGGAAATTCAAATTGTATTTCGTACCGGTCATCCGTACGCTTACGCGCGATAGGAGAATTCGACAAACGCGCTGCGACACCACCAACTCTCGCAAAAGTGTATAAAGAGCGCGGGCTCTCGGGTTGCGGTCACGTGACCGTACTCTGTACCATCTGACAAGGAAATAAATTTCCACTCGAGACCAAAATTGTCGCTATTTCTCGAACCCTGTGAGATCCGCCCTGCCGTAAGGGCCGTCCTAGTCCTTTCCGTGCTCGAACCTCCTGGACCCATTGCGTTCGCTTTTCGAGTCGCGTTTCGAAGATCCGGTTCTCGTGCACGGCTTCTCCGTGCACGAGAGATTCGTCGCGTTTCGCGTGGCATCCTCGCGGTGCCTGGCGCCCGAACAAAATTCGTTACGTGGTCGGTAGGTTTTTCGCGGCCTTGCTTAGTCCCGGGCGGACCCCGTGCATACGGCTGCACGTGGCCCGGTCTCAGAGCCATAAAAGCCCGGAGTCGTTCTTTTCGGGGGTTTTCCAACCCCCGCCGAGACACGGCGTGACAAACTGGCGCCCGAACAGGTTTCTCTCTCTCGAAGGGATTTTCCCCGAGAACAGGGAGAAGCACGGAGAGAACGAAGGACTCTTACAGGGAAAAATCGCGATACAGGACTTTAGAAATTCGCAGTTTGAGGAGCAAGAGACTATTCTCAGCGGCACAACGCCAGGGGAAACACGCTAAACCACGTTTCGTTACGTTTCGTTACGTTTGCGTTTTTCCTCAAGCGACATATCCGAGAGGAGGAAAATTTTTGAGAGCCAACTACATCTGATTCTTGTCCAAATTGTATTTTGTTGAAATTTTATGGTAATTTATTATTCATTGGCAAAAAGTACGTCTTCAGGTGTCGGGTTTAAGATGTGAAATTTGAAATCGTTACGGTTACATCCCGAACGAAAGTCAAATTTCTCCTTGTTTGTCACGTAGATTGAAATTTTTTTCTCACTGTTTTCATTTAGTCGTTTCCTCAAGGTTTCGGGAGCGATATTGTTCCCAAGCCTCGCGTAATGTTTCGGACGCAAAGTCAGCACCGTGTGGTAGGATATAACGTATAGGCCCGATCGTGATTTTGAAAATAAAATAAATTCGACCTCCTTATGAGTCGATTTGAGAACAAAGGTAGTCACGGTTGACAGCCACGGGATTCGTTTCGGTAACGTTACGAGTAAGATATTCGTGGGGAACACACTGCGCCCGGACGCGCTACATAAACACAGCGTTCTCGCACGGCCTTCAGCCAAGTACGCGGTAGAATAGCCTCGCGAACGTAAACAGACTTCGAGACAGGCGTCAAATGTCGGACGAGGAAGAAAAATTCACGTCGAGGTGGTCAACCGAGGAAGATGTTTCGTATTACAGTGCTTACGAGACTGACGGGGAGGAAGATAGTCGGTCCAGGCTAAAACCCGAACCTGACGAATCCCTACCCGGCCCCAGTCAGATAACGTTGCGGGTACCTTCTCGGTCGGGAACCCCTATTTTAAAACGCACAACATCCATTCCGAAAATGGCTAACGTTTCCCCGCCGGAGCGACGCTCACCGGTCTCAGCGTACGAGGTCATGCGAAAATGGCACCCCACTTTCGGAGGAAAGCCGGAGGAAGATGCCGAGGAGTTCTTTACCCGACTTTCAAATATGCGTAACGTCTGTAATTTGAAAGACGCTGATCTCGTGCGCTGTCTGCCGATCTGCTTCACCGATCTGGCGGCGAAATGGTTTGAGAACTGTCCTCCGATGACGACCTGGACCGAGTTTGTTAGCGAATGGCAGAAAAATTTTCGGGATCCTGATTACCAGGAATTATTAGAGCACGATCTACGCGTACGAAAGCAAGGTCCAGACGAGCCGGTGCGAGATTATCTTGCGAACATGAAAGCGATGCTCGCGCGTTCGAAAACACCGTGGTCAGAACAAAAGAAAATAGATCGAATCTATTGGGGCGCGAGAGACGAATTGCGTGCTGTAATATCCCGCGCGCTCGTAACATCGGTTTTTGAGCTGGAAGAACAGCTACGCGAAGGGGAAAGATACACGACACCGCGAAATCTGGAGGTATATCAATCGCCCTATTTAGCGAATAAAGAGTTCGCTTACAACGCGAACCTTTATAAAAAGTCGAAAAAGTAGAATAAAGAAAAGTCGACTAGTACGAGTCAGAAACGCGATTTTCGACGGCCGCGAACCCCTCACGGTCGAACGAAGAGTCGGGCAGCCGATCAGCCGCTTCCGCGAAGCGACGAACCGAGACCGCCCGACCGCCACCGGGGAAAGCCGAGCTGTCTCGTCGCCGAACTGTCAATCGGTGGCGAGCAACACGTTTTGGAACCGTGGCCAAGAGGGACACCGGTCGGGAGACTGTCCAAAAGAGCCGCGACTCCACCGTTATCGTTAGGGGGAACCCGGCGTAACGACGCGAAAATTTTCGTCCGTTGTGTTTTACGAACGAAATGCGCAACGAAGCCGCTCAAAGGAGCCGGAACGACCTCGTACTCTTTAATTTCGACTCGCGTAGCGAATAAAGATCTTGAATCCGCTCTCGTCGCGAAACACGCACTTCTTATCGGGAGCGCGAAAATAAGAGATAAAATCGTCCACGCTCTAACAGATTCGGATTCTGCATTTCCGTTCGTGAGTCGCGAAACCATCGAATTGGTAACAGGTACGGTAGAAGTTACAGAAGCCGCAGAACCGTGATATTTTCTTCTGACCACCGGGGCAATCGATCACGCCGTCGAGCACGTTTAGTTTCGGCTGAAAACAAAGGATCTAACGCGTGAAGTTTTCGTGTACGTCCTCGATAATTCGGTCAATTCAGTATTGTTGAGAATTGCGTAAAAGAACAAATCGATATCGTCATCGAATACCATCGAGCGACATGGTACTTCGCGTCACGTCCGCACATGAAATCACATTCGGGGCACAGGGGCAAACGGTGTTGCGGCCTGTAGACCTAAACGTTTGCGGAAAAGAAACGAGTCAACCGTGTGCTAAAAACCATGATCGTAGCGTATCTCGAGAGAGACTATCGCGAGTGGGATGCGAGCATCTCCCAAATTCGCTTCGAGTATAATACGGCCTACCACACCGAGCTGCAAGCGTCATCCGCGTTTTTGAATTTCGGACGAAAACCGAAAACCGTACATTAATTTGGTTGTTTCGAGTTATTGCACAATTATCAGGAAACAGGTGTTGGTTGAAATCGTGGGTGTGTCTGTCTCCTGGTGAAGGTTCCTCAGATGTAAAGGATGACTTCCGAAGGGAACGCTCTCTTGTTAATCGAGCCAAAGATCACAGTGTCGACGAAACCGTGTTGGTCCGGTCCACTTTAAGGGGGGGGGAGTTGTGACGTTGCAACTTTTGCGACGTCACTTCTGTCGTTAATTTCGCGTAACGTCTGCGATTAACGAAGGACCGGACCAAGATACAATGAACCGCGAGACCGAGAATTAACAGATTCAAGAGCGCTCCCCGAAGAACTTCCGAAAACCAATAGTTAACGTACTGACATCTAGCGTACATGCCGAGAACGGCAAGTTCCAGGGCCGAAGAACAGACCCGGAAACGGAACCTCGACCTCCGAAATTCCCGGAGAAAGGATGCCGAACATACAGGAGGCGTACGACGAGAGCCATGGCCAACGTTTGCGAAGCCCCGAGCTCGGGCAAAAGTATGGCGTCGAAGGCACCCGGTCACTCAACCAGGAGGCGCTGAAGGGGAGGAACCCCACAAGATGCCGAGGCATCATTTCGCGTTCCCGACAGCGTCTCGTCCCGCTAAAGAATTGGGGTTCCAGCGAGGATGGTGCCAACGATAGTCCAAGAGGCAGTGGCCTCCCTCGACCCAGGAAGGGTCGAGAAGTTTTCGCGATTACGGTCCGGGGCCCAAGGACCATCGTCGAGACGTCCCTGTTATGTAAGCGTCGAGCGCGGTTGACGTTCGTCTTCGGGAAAATTCGGCAAGGTTCGGGTGGGGGGAACAAGAATCGATGCGACTAGTTGTCGATAGCGAAAGATCACTGTCGCGTTAGCGCTCTCACGAAGGGCACCCCAAAATCTTGCGTAACCGTCAGCGGCCCTCGCGAATTGTTTGTGCGATCGACATCTTCGCGCCTCTCGTAAGAGAGAACCTCGGTCTCGCGGCCGTTCAAGTATTTTTCGGGCGAGTGGAGGTTGGCGACTTCGCTCCGACCGGTCCGGCTGAGGAGCCCGATTAATGGAAGGGACGAATCGATAGAGAAAACCCCCTCGATTACGAACAATAACGGTGAGTCGCACAGTGATCTTCTTCGTATTTGTCGGTAGCGATTTGGCTCGATAGATTTTGCGCGAGGACGAACGGTCGCCGTTCCGTCCTCGAAATTTCGCGTGTGCCGAGACGTCCTGCGTCTCGTGCCGTCGGCTCGTGCTCTCGAGAGCACTTTGAGCATTTTCTTCGCGTCTAGAGAGTGTTCCATTGCGTCGGGTTAACGGAAGCTTCTTCGGAGGAATCGCGTGTCGCGAGAATAGTCGTCTTTCGATGTTTCGAAGTCCTCTTGAATCTGGTAGCGTAGATAACAACCTCGCGAGCGGTTAACGTGCGAAAGCTATCGCGACAGTCCTGTACCGCGCCGTCCATCTGCGCCTCGCGCGATCCCGTTCGTCGGGAAATTCAAATTGTATTTCGTACCGGTCATCCGTACGCTTACGCGCGATAGGAGAATTCGACAAACGCGCTGCGATACCACCAACTCTCGCAAAAGTGTATAAAGAGCGCGGGCTCTCGGGTTGCGGTCACGTGACCGTACTCTGTACCATCTGACAAGGAAATAAATTTCCACTCGAGACCAAAATTGTCGCTATTTCTCGAACCCTGTGAGATCCGCCCTGCCGTAAGGGCCGTCCTAGTCCTTTCCGTGCTCGAACCTCCTGGACCCATTGCGTTCGCTTTTCGAGTCGCGTTTCGAAGATCCGGTTCTCGTGCACGGCTTCTCCGTGCACGAGAGATTCGTCGCGTTTCGCGTGGCATCCTCGCGGTGCCTGGCGCCCGAACAAAATTCGTTACGTGGTCGGTAGGTTTTTCGCGGCCTTGCTTAGTCCCGGGCGGACCCCGTGCATACGGCTGCACGTGGCCCGGTCTCAGAGCCATAAAAGCCCGGAGTCGTTCTTTTCGGGGGTTTTCCAACCCCCGCCGAGACACGGCGTGACAGCGTTATGCGTTATGCGTTATGCGTTTTGCGTTATGCATTATGAGTAATGCGTTATGCGTTATGAGTAGTGCGTGATCCGTTATGCGTTATGCGTTATGAGTGATGCGTGTTCCGTTATGCGTTATGCGATTTGCGTTATGCGTTATGCGTTATGCGTTATGCGTTATGCGTTATGCGTTATGCGTTATGCGTTATGCGTTATGCGTTATGAGTAATGCGGTATGCGTTATGCGTTATGCGTTATGCGTTGTGCGTTATGAGTAATGTGTGATCCGTTAGGCGTTATGCGTTATGCGTTATACGTTATGCGTTATGCGTTATGAGTAATGCGTGATCCGTTATGCGTTATGCGTTATGCGTTATGCGCTATGCGTTATGCGTTATGCGTTATGAGTAATGCGTTATGCGTTATGAGTAATGCGTGATCCGTTATGCGATATGCGTTATGCGTTATGAGTAATGCGTGATCCGTTATGTGTTATGCGTTTTGCGTTATGCGTTATTCGTTATGCGTTATGAGTAATCCTGGATCCGTTATGCGTTATGCGTTTTGCGTTATTCGTTATGTGTTATGCGTTATGCGTTATGCGTTATGAGTAATGCGTTATGCGTTATGAGTAATGCGTGATCCGTTATGCGTTATGCGTTATGAGTAATGCGTGATCCGTTATGCGTTATGCGTTATGCGTTATGCGCTATGCGTTATGCGTTATGCGTTATGAGTAATGCGTTATGCGTTATGAGTAATGCGTGATCCGTTATGCGATATGCGTTATGCGTTATGAGTAATGCGTGATCCGTTATGTGTTATGCGTTTTGCGTTATGCGTTATGCGTTATGCGTTATGCGTTACGCGTTATGCATTATGCGTTATGCGTTATGCGTTATGCGTAATGCGTTATGCGTTATGCGTTATGCGTTATGCGTTATGCGTTGTGCGTTATGCGTTATGCGTTATACGTAATGCGTTATGCGTTATGAGTAATGCTTGATCCGATATGCGTTATGCGTTATGCGTTATGCGTTATGAGTAATCCTGGATCCGTTATGCGTTATGCGTTTTGCGTTATTCGTTATGCGTTGTGCATTATGCGTTATGCGTTATGAGTAATGCGTTATGCGTTATGAGTAATGCGGGATCCGTTATGCGTTATGCGTTATGAGTAATGCGTGATCCGTTATGCGATATGCGTTATGCGTTATGCGTTATGCGTTTTGCGTTATGCATTATGCGTTATGCGTTATGAGTTATGCGTTATGCGATATTCGTTATGTGTTATGCGTTATGCGTTATGCGTTATGAGTAATGCGTGATCCGTTATGCGATATGCGTTATGCGTTATGAGTAATGCGTGATCCGTTATGTGTTATGCGTTATGCGTTATGCGTTATGCGTTTTGCGTTATGCATTATGGGTTATGCGTTATGAGTTATGCGTTATGCGTTATGCGTTATGAGTTATGCGTTATGCGATATTCGTTATGTGTTATGCGTTATGCGTTATGCGTTATGAGTAATGCGTTATGCGTTATGAGTAATGCGTGATCCGTTATGCGTTATGCGTTATGAGTAATGCGTGATCCGTTATGCGTTATGCGTTATGCGATTTGCGTTATGCGTTACGCGTTATGCGTTATGCGTTTGCGTTATGCGTTATGCGTTATGCGTTATGCGTTATGCGTTATGCGTTATGCGTTATGCGTTATGCGTTATGCGTTATGCGTTATGCGTTATGCGTTATGCGTTATGCGTTATGAGTAATCCTGGATCCGTTATGCGTAATGCGTTTTGCGTTATTCGTTATGCCTTGTGCATTATGCGTTATGCGTTATGGATTATTCGTTATGCGATATTCGTTATGTGTTATGCGTTATGCGTTATGCGTTATGCGTTATGAGTAATGCTTGATCCGATATGCGTTATGCGTTATGCGTTATACGTTATGAGTAATCCTGGATCCGTTATGCGTTATGCGTTTTGCGTTATTCGTTATGCGTTGTGCATTATGCGTTATGCGTTATAGATTATTCGTTATGCGATATTCGTTATGTGTTATGCGTTATGCGTTATGCGTTATGCGTTATGCGTATTGCGTTATGCGTTATGCGTTATGCGTTATGAGTTATGCGTTATGCGTTATGCTATATGCGTTATGCCTTATGTCTTATGCGTTATGCGTTATGCGTTATGCGTTATGCGTTATGCGTTATGCGTTATGCGTTATGCGTTATGCGTTATGAGTAATGCGTTATGTGTTATGCGTTATGCGTTATGCGTTATGCGTTATGCGTTATGCGTTATGGGTTATGAGTAATGCGCTATGCGTTTTGCGTTATGCGTTATGCGTTATGCGTTATGAGTAATGCGTTGTGCATTATGCGTTATGCGTTATGGATTATTCGTTATGCGATATGAGTAATGCTTGATCCGATATGCGTTATGCGTTATGCGTTATGCGTTATGCGTTATGCGTTATGAGTAATCCTGGATCCGTTATGCGTTATGCGTTTTGCGTTATTCGTTATGTGTTATGCGTTATGCGTTATGCGTTATGAGTAATGCGTTATGCGTTATGAGTAATGCGTGATCCGTTATGCGTTATGCGTTATGAGTAATGCGTGATCCGTTATGCGTTATGCGTTATGCGTTAAGCGTTATGCGTTATGCGTTATGAGTTATGTGTTATGCGTTATGCGTTATGCGTTATGCGTTATGAGTAATGCGTGATCCGTTATGCGTTATGCGTTATGCGTTATGCGTTATGAGTAATGCGTGATCCGTTATGCGTTATGCGTTATGCGTTATGCGTTATGCGTTATGCGTTATGCGTTATGCGTTATGCGTTATGCGTTATGCGTTATGAGTTATGCGTTATGAGTAATGCGTGATCCGTTATGCGTTATGCGTTATGCGTTATGCGTTATGTGTTATGCGTTATGCGTTATGCATTATGCGTTATGCGTTATGAGTTATGCGTTATGCGATATTCGTTATGTGTTATGCGTTATGCGTTATGCGTTATGAGTAATGCGTTATGCGTTATGAGTAATGCGTGATCCGTTATGCGTTATGCGTTATGAGTAATGCGTTATCCGTTATGCGTCATGCGTTATGCGATTTGCGTTATGCGTTATGCGTTATGCGTTATGCGTTATGCGTTATGCGTTATGCGTTTGCGTTATGCGTTATGCGTTATGCGTTATGCGTTATGCGTTATGCGTTATGCGTTATGCGTTATGCGTTATGCGTTATGGGTTATGCGTTATGCGTTATGCGTTATGCGTTATGCGTTATGCGTTATGCGTTATGCGTTATGCGTTATGCGTTATGCGTTATGCGTTATGCGTTATGCGTTATGCGTTTTGCGTTGTGCGTTATGCGTTAAGCGTTATGCGTTATGCGTTATGCGTTATGCGTTATGCGTTATGCGTTATGCGTTATGCGTTATGAGTAATGCGCTATGCGTTTTACGTTATGCGTTATGAGTAATGCGTGATCCGTTATGCGTTATGCGTTATGCGTTATGCGTTATGCGTTATGAGTAATGCGCTATGCGTTATGCGTTATGCGTTATGCGTTATGCGTTAAGCGTTATGCGTTATGCGTTATGCGTTATGCGTTATGCGTTATGCGTTATGCGTTAGGCGTTATGCGTTATGAGTAATGCGCTATGCGTTATGCGTTATGCGTTATGAGTAATGCGTGATCCGTTATGCGTTATGCGTTATGCGTTATGCGTTATGAGTAATGCGCTATGCGTTATGCGTTATGCGTTATGAGTAATGCGTGATCCGTTATGCGTTATGCGTTATGCGTTATGCGTTATGAGTAATGCGCTATGCGTTATGCGTTATGCGTTATGAGTAATGCGTGATCCGTTATGCGTTATGCGTTATGCGTTATGCGTTATGAGTAATGCGCTATGCGTTATGCGTTATGAGTAATGCGTGATCCGTTATGCGTTATGCGTTATGCGTTATGCGTTATGCGTTATGCGTTATGCGTTATGCGTTGTGCGTTGTGCGTTGTGCGTTCTGCGTTCTGCGTTTTGCGTTATGCGTTATGCGTTATGCGTTATGCGTTATGAGTTATGCGTTATGCGTTATGCGTTATGCGTTAAGCGTTATGCGTTATGCGTTATGCGTTGAGTTATGCGTTATGCGTTATGAGTAATGCGTGATCCGTTATGCGTTATGCGTTATGCGTTATGCGCTATGCGTTATGCGTTATGCGTTATGCGTTATGCGTTATGCGTAATGCGTTATGCGTTATGAGTAATGCGTGATCCGTTATGCGTTATGCGTTATGAGTGATGCGTGATCCGTTATGCGTTATGCGATTTGCGTTATGCGTTATGCGTTATGCGTTATGCGTTATGCGTTATGCGTTATGCGTTATGAGTAATGCGTGATGCGTTATGCGTTATGCGTTATGCGTTATGCGTTATGCGTTGTGCTTTATGAGTAATGTGTGATCCGTTAGGCGTTATGCGTTATGCGTTATACGTTATGCGTTATGCGTTATGAGTAATGCGTGATCCGTTATGCGTTATGCGTTATGCGTTATGCGTTATGAGTAATGCGTTATGCGTTATGAGTAATGCGTGATCCGTTATGCGATATGCGTTATGCGTTATGAGTTATGCGTTATGAGTAATGCTTGATCCGATATGCGTTATGCGTTATGCGTTATGCGTTATGCGTTATGAGTAATGCTGGATCCGTTATGCGTTATGCGTTATGCGTTTTGCGTTATTCGTTATGCGTTGTGCATTATGCGTTATGCGTTATGGATTATGCGTTATGCGATATTCGTTATGTGTTATGCGTTATGCGTTATGCGTTATGCGTTATGCGTTATGCGTTTTGCGTTATGCGTTATGCGTTATGCGTTATGAGTAATGCGTTATGCGTTATGCGTTATGAGTAATGCGTGATCCGTTATGCGTTATGCGTTATGCGTTATGCGTTATGCGTTATGCGTTATGCGTTATGCGTTATGGGTTATGCGTTATGCGTTATGAGTAATGCGTGATCCGTTATGCGTTATGCGTTATGCGTTATGCGTTATGAGTAATGCGTGATCCGTTATGCGTTATGCGTTATGCGTTATGCGTTATGCGTTATGCGTTTTGCGTTATGCATTATGCGTTATGCGTTATGAGTTATGCGTTATGCGATATTCGTTTTGTGTTATGCGTTATGCGTTATGCGTTATGAGTAATGCGTTATGCGTTATGAGTAATGCGTGATCCGTTATGCGTTATGCGTTATGAGTAATGCGTGATCCGTTATGCGTTATGCGTTTGCGTTATGCGTTATGCGTTATGCGTTATGCGTTATGCGTTATGCGTTATGCGTTATGCGTTATGCCTTATGCGTTATGCGTTATGCGTTATGCGTTATGCGTTATGCGTTATGCGTTATGCGTTATGGGTTATGCGTTATGCGTTATGAGTAATGCGTTATGTGTTATGCGTTATGCGTTATGCGTTATGCGTTATGCGTTATGCGTTATGAGTAATGCGTGATCCGTTATGCGTTATGCGTTATGCGTTATGAGTAATGCGCTATGCGTTATGCGTTATGCGATATGCGTTATGCGTTATGCGTTATGCGTTATGCGTTGTGCGTTATGCGTTATGAGTAATGCTTGATCCGATATGCGTTATGCGTTATGCGTTATGCGTTATGCGTTATGCGTTATGAGTAATCCTGGATCCGTTATGCGTTATGCGTTTTGCGTTATGCGTTATGCGTTATGCGTTATGCATTTTGCGTTATGCGTTATACGTTATGCGTTATGAGTTATGCGTTATGCGTTATGCTATATGCGTTATGCCTTATGCCTTATGCCTAATGCGTTATGCGTTATGCGTTATGCGTTGTGCATTATGCGTTATGCGTATTGCGTTATGCGTTATGCGTTATGCGTTATGAGTTATGCGTTATGCGTTATGCTATATGCGTTATGCCTTATGCCTTATGCGTTATGCGTTATGCGTTATGCGTTATGCGTTATGCGTTATGGGTTATGCGTTATGCGTTATGAGTAATGCGTTATGTGTTATGCGTTATGCGTTATGCGTTATGAGTAATGCGTGATCCGTTATGCGTTATGCGTTATGCGTTATGAGTAATGCGCTATGCGTTATGCGTTATGCGATATGCGTTATGCGTTATGCGTTATGCGTTATGCGTTGTGCGTTATGCGTTATGAGTAATGCTTGATCCGATATGCGTTATGCGTTATGCGTTATGCGTTATGCGTTATGCGTTATGCGTTATGAGTAATCCTGGATCCGTTATGCGTTATGCGTTTTGCGTTATTCGTTATGTGTTATGCGTTATGCGTTATGCGTTATGAGTAATGCGTTATGCGTTATGAGTAATGCGTGATCCGTTATGCGTTATGCGTTATGAGTAATGCGTGATCCGTTATGCGTTATGCGTTATGCGTTATGCGCTATGCGTTATGCGTTATGCGTTATGAGTAATGCGTTATGCGTTATGAGTAATGCGTGATCCGTTATGCGATATGCGTTATGCGTTATGAGTAATGCGTGATCCGTTATGTGTTATGCGTTTTGCGTTATGCGTTATGCGTTATGCGTTATGCGTTACGCGTTATGCATTATGCGTTATGCGTTATGCGTTATGCGTTATGCGTTATGCGTTATGCGTTATGCGTTATGCGTTGTGCTTTATGCGTTATGCCTTATACGTAATGCGTTATGCGTTATGAGTAATGCTTGATCCGATATGCGTTATGCGTTATGCGTTATGCGTTATGAGTAATCCTGGATCCGTTATGCGTTATGCGTTTTGCGTTATTCGTTATGCGTTGTGCATTATGCGTTATGCGTTATGGATTATGCGTTATGCGATATTCGTTATGTGTTATGCGTTATGCGTTATGCGTTATGCGTTATGAGTAATGCGTGATCCGTTATGCGTTATGCGTTATGCGTTATGCGTTATGAGTAATGCGAGATCCGTTATGCGTTATGCGTTATGCGTTATGCGTTATGCGTTATGCGTTATGCGTTATGCGTTATGCGTTATGCGTTATGCGTTATGCGTGATCCGTTATGCGTTATGCGTTATGCGTTATGCGTTATGCGTTATGCGTTATGAGTTATGCGTTATGAGTAATGCGTGATCCGTTATGCGTTATGCGTTATGCGTTATGCGTTATGCGTTATGTGTTATGCGTTATGCGTTATGCATTATGCGTTATGCGTTATGAGTTATGCGTTATGCGATATTCGTTATGTGTTATGCGTTATGCGTTATGCGTTATGAGTAATGCGTTATGCGTTATGAGTAATGCGTGATCCGTTATGCGTTATGCGTTATGCGTTATGCGTTATGCGTTATGCGTTATGCGTTATGCGTTATGCGTTATGCGTTATGCGTTATGCGTTATGCGTTATGCGTTATGCGTTATGCGTTATGAGTAATGCGTGATCCGTTATGCGTTATGCGTTATGCGTTATGCGTTATGCGTTATGCGTTATGAGTAATGCGTGATCCGTTACGCGTTAGGCGTTCTGCGTTATGAGTTATGCGAGATCCGTTATGCGTTATGCGATATTCGTTGTGCGTTCTGCGTTCTGCGTTTTGCGTTATGCGTTATGCGTTATGCGTTATGAGTTATGCGTTATGCGTTGTGCGTTATGCGTTAAGCGTTATGCGTTATGCGTTATGCGTTATGAGTTATGCGTTATGCGTTATGCGTTATGCGTTAAGCGTTATGCGTTATGCGTTATGCGTTATGCGTTATGCGTTATGCGTTATGCGTTATGCGTTATGCGTTATGCGTTAATGCATTATGAGTAATGCGTTATGCGTTATGCGTTATGAGTAATGCGTTATGCGTTATGCGTTATGAGTAATGCGTGATCCGTTATGCGTTATGCGTTATGCGTTATGCGTTATGCGTTATGCGTTATGCGTTATGCGTTATGCGTTATGGGTTATGCGTTATGCGTTATGCGTTATGCGTTTTGCGTTATGCGTTATGAATGATGGGTGATCCGATATGCGTTATGCGATATGCGTTATGCGTTATGAGTAATGCGTGATCCGTTATGTGTTATGCGTTTTGCGTTATGCGTTATGCGTTATGCGTTATGCGTTACGCGTTATGCATTATGCGTTATGCGTTATGCGTTATGCGTTATGCGTTATGCGTTATGCGTTATGCGTTGTGCTTTATGCGTTATGCCTTATACGTAATGCGTTATGCGTTATGAGTAATGCTTGATCCGATATGCGTTATGCGTTATGCGTTATGCGTTATGAGTAATCCTGGATCCGTTATGCGTTATGCGTTTTGCGTTATTCGTTATGCGTTGTGCATTATGCGTTATGCGTTATGGATTATGCGTTATGCGATATTCGTTATGTGTTATGCGTTATGCGTTATGCGTTATGCGTTATGAGTAATGCGTGATCCGTTATGCGTTATGCGTTATGCGTTATGCGTTATGAGTAATGCGAGATCCGTTATGCGTTATGCGTTATGCGTTATGCGTTATGCGTTATGCGTTATGCGTTATGCGTTATGCGTTATGCGTTATGCGTTATGCGTGATCCGTTATGCGTTATGCGTTATGCGTTATGCGTTATGCGTTATGCGTTATGAGTTATGCGTTATGAGTAATGCGTGATCCGTTATGCGTTATGCGTTATGCGTTATGCGTTATGCGTTATGCGTTATGCGTTATGCGTTATGCATTATGCGTTATGCGTTATGAGTTATGCGTTATGCGATATTCGTTATGTGTTATGCGTTATGCGTTATGCGTTATGAGTAATGCGTTATGCGTTATGAGTAATGCGTGATCCGTTATGCGTTATGCGTTATGCGTTATGCGTTATGCGTTATGCGTTATGCGTTATGCGTTATGCGTTATGCGTTATGCGTTATGCGTTATGCGTTATGCGTTATGCGTTATGAGTAATGCGTGATCCGTTATGCGTTATGCGTTATGCGTTATGCGTTATGCGTTATGCGTTATGAGTAATGCGTGATCCGTTACGCGTTAGGCGTTCTGCGTTATGAGTTATGCGAGATCCGTTATGCGTTATGCGATATTCGTTGTGCGTTCTGCGTTCTGCGTTTTGCGTTATGCGTTATGCGTTATGCGTTATGAGTTATGCGTTATGCGTTATGCGTTATGCGTTAAGCGTTATGCGTTATGCGTTATGCGTTATGAGTTATGCGTTATGCGTTATGCGTTATGCGTTAAGCGTTATGCGTTATGCGTTATGCGTTATGCGTTATGCGTTATGCGTTATGCGTTATGCGTTATGCGTTATGCGTTAATGCATTATGAGTAATGCGTTATGCGTTATGCGTTATGAGTAATGCGTTATGCGTTATGCGTTATGAGTAATGCGTGATCCGTTATGCGTTATGCGTTATGCGTTATGCGTTATGCGTTATGCGTTATGCGTTATGCGTTATGCGTTATGCGTTATGGGTTATGCGTTATGCGTTATGCGTTATGCGTTTTGCGTTATGCGTTATGAATGATGGGTGATCCGATATGCGTTAAGCGTTATGCGTTATGCGTTATGCGTTATGCGTTATGTGTTATGCGTTATGCGTTATGCGTTATGCGTTATGCGTTATGCGTTATGCGTTATGCGTTATGCGTTATGCGTTATGCGTTATGCGTTATGCGTTATGCGTTATGCGTTATACGTTATGCGTTATGCGTTATGCGTTATGCGTTATGCGTTATGCGTTATGCGTTATGAGTAATGCGTGATCCGTTATGCGTTATGCGTTATGCGTTATGCGTTATGCGTTATGAGTAATGCGTGATCCGTTACGCGTTAGGCGTTCTGCGTTATGAGTTATGCGAGATCCGTTATGCGTTATGCGATATTCGTTATGTGTTATGCGTTATGTGTTATGCGTTATGCGTTATGCGTTATGCGTTATGAGTAATGCGGGATCCGTTATGCCTCATGCGTTATGCGTTATGCGTTATGAGTAATGCGCTATGCGTTATGCGTTATGCGTTATGAGTAATGCGTGATCCGTTATGCGTTATGCGTTATGCGTTATGCGCTATGCGTTATGCGTTATGCGTTATGCGTTATGCGTAATGCGTTATGCGTTATGAGTAATGCGTGATCCGTTATGCGTTATGCGTTATGAGCGATGCGTGATCCGTTATGCGTTATGCGATTTGCGTTATGCGTTATGCGTTATGCGTTATGCGTTATGCGTTATGCGTTATGCGTTATGAGTAATGCGTGATGCGTTATGCGTTATGCGTTATGCGTTATGCGTTGTGCGTTATGAGTAATGTGTGATCCGTTAGGCGTTATGCGTTATGCGTTATACGTTATGCGTTATGCGTTATGAGTAATGCGTGATCCGTTATGCGTTATGCGTTATGCGTTATGCGTTATGCGCTATGCGTTATGCGTTATGCGTTATGAGTAATGCGTTATGCGTTATGAGTAATGCGTGATCCGTTATGCGATATGCGTTATGCGTTATGAGTTATGCGTTATGAGTAATGCTTGATCCGATATGCGTTATGCGTTATGCGTTATGCGTTATGCGATATGAGTAATCCTGGATCCGTTATGCGTTATGCGTTTTGCGTTATTCGTTATGCGTTGTGCATTATGCGTTATGTTTTATGGATTATGCGTTATGCGATATTCGTTATGTGTTATGCGTTATGCGTTATGCGTTATGCGTTATGCGTTATGCGTTATGCGTTATGCATTTTGCGTTATGCGTTATGCGTTATGCGTTATGAGTTATGCGTTATGCGTTATGCTATATGCGTTATGCCTTATGCCTTATGCCTAATGCGTTATGCGTTATGCGTTATGCGTTATGCGTTATGCGTTATGCGTTATGCGTTATGCGTTATGCGTTATGGGTTATGCGTTATGCGTTGTGAGTAATGCGTGATCCGTTATGCGTTATGCGTTATGCGTTATGCGTTATGAGTAATGCGTTATCCGTTATGCGTTATGCGTTATGCGTTATGCGTTATGGGTTATGCGTTTTGCGTTATGCATTATGCGTTATGCGTTATGAGTTATGCGTTATGCGATATTCGTTTTGTGTTATGCGTTATGCGTTATGCGTTATGAGTAATGCGTTATGCGTTATGAGTAATGCGTGATCCGTTATGCGTTATGCGTTATGAGTAATGCGTGATCCGTTATGCGTTATGCGTTATGCGTTTGCGTTATGCTTTATGCGTTATGCGTTATGCGTTATGCGTTATGCGTTATGCGTTATGCGTTATGAGTTATGCGTTATGCGTTATGCTATATGCGTTATGCCTTATGCCTTATGCCTAATGCGTTATGCGTTATGCGTTATGCGTTGTGCATTATGCGTTATGCGTATTGCGTTATGCGTTATGCGTTATGCGTTATGCGTTATGCGTTATGAGTTATGCGTTATGCGTTATGCTATATGCGTTATGCCTTATGCCTTATGGGTTATGCGTTATGCGTTATGCGTTATGCGTTATGGGTTATGCGTTATGCGTTATGAGTAATGCGTTATGTGTTATGCGTTATGCGTTATGCGTTATGCGTTATGCGTTATGCGTTATGAGTAATGCGTGATCCGTTATGCGTTATGCGTTATGCGTTATGAGTAATGCGCTATGCGTTATGCGTTATGCGTTATGCGTTATGCGTTATGCGTTATGCGTTATGCGTTGTGCGTTATGCGTTATGAGTAATGCTTGATCCGATATGCGTTATGCGTTATGCGTTATGCGTTATGCGTTATGAGTAATCCTGGATCCGTTATGCGTTATGCGTTTTGCGTTATTCGTTATGTGTTATGCGTTATGCGTTATGAGTAATGCGTTATGCGTTACGCGTTATGCATTATGCGTTATGCGTTATGGGTTATGCGTTATGCGTTATGCGTTATGCGTTATGCGTTATGCGTTATGCGTTGTGCGTTATGCGTTATGCGTTATACGTAATGCGTTATGCGTTATGAGTAATGCTTGATCCGATATGCGTTATGCGTTATGCGTTATGCGTTATGAGTAATCCTGGATCCGTTATGCGTTATGCGTTTTGCGTTATTCGTTATGCGTTGTGCATTATGCGTTATGCGTTATGGATTATGCGTTATGCGATATTCGTTTTGTGTTATGCGTTATGCGTTATGCGTTATGAGTAATGCGTTATGCGTTATGAGTAATGCGTGATCCGTTATGCGTTATGCGTTATGAGTAATGCGTGATCCGTTATGCGTTATGCGTTTGCGTTATGCGTTATGCGTTATGCGTTATGCGTTATGCGTTATGCGTTATGCGTTATGCCTTATGCGTTATGCGTTATGCGTTATGCGTTATGCGTTATGCGTTATGCGTTATGCGTTATGCGTTATGGGTTATGCGTTATGCGTTATGAGTAATGCGTTATGTGTAATGCGTTATGCGTTATTCGTTATGCGTTATGCGTTATGCGTTATGCGTTATGCGTTATGAGTAATGCGTGATCCGTTATGCGTTATGCGTTATGCGTTATGAGTAATGCGCTATGCGTTATGCGTTATGCGATATGCGTTATGCGTTATGCGTTATGCGTTATGCGTTGTGCGTTATGCGTTATGAGTAATGCTTGATCCGATATGCGTTATGCGTTATGCGTTATGCGTTATGCGTTATGCGTTATGAGTAATCCTGGATCCGTTATGCGTTATGCGTTTTGCGTTATGCGTTATGCGTTATGCGTTATGCATTTTGCGTTATGCGTTATGCGTTATGCGTTATGAGTTATGCGTTATGCGTTATGCTATATGCGTTATGCCTCATGCCTTATGCCTAATGCGTTATGCGTTATGCGTTATGCGTTGTGCATTATGCGTTATGCGTATTGCGTTATGCGTTATGCGTTATGCGTTATGAGTTATGCGTTATGCGTTATGCTATATGCGTTATGCCTTATGCCTTATGCGTTATGCGTTATGCGTTATGCGTTATGCGTTATGCGTTATGCGTTATGCGTTATGAGTAATGCGTTATGCGTTATGAGTAATGCGTGATCCGTTATGCGATATGCGTTATGCGTTATGAGTAATGCGTGATCCGTTATGTGTTATGCGTTTTGCGTTATGCGTTATGCGTTATGCGTTATGCGTTACGCGTTATGCATTATGCGTTATGCGTTATGCGTTATGCGTTATGCGTTATGCGTTATGCGTTATGCGTTATGCGTTGTGCTTTATGCGTTATGCCTTATACGTAATGCGTTATGCGTTATGAGAAATGCTTGATCCGATATGCGTTATGCGTTATGCGTTATGCGTTATGAGTAATCCTGGATCCGTTATGCGTTATGCGTTTTGCGTTATTCGTTATGCGTTGTGCATTATGCGTTATGCGTTATGGATTATGCGTTATGCGATATTCGTTATGTGTTATGCGTTATGCGTTATGCGTTATGCGTTATGCGTTATGAGTAATGCGTGATCCGTTATGCGTTATGCGTTATGCGTTATGCGTTATGAGTAATGCGAGATCCGTTATGCGTTATGCGTTATGCGTTATGCGTTATGCGTTATGCGTTATGCGTTATGCGTTATGCGTGATCCGTTATGCGTTATGCGTTATGCGTTATGTGTTATGCGTTATGCGTTATGCGTTATGAGTTATGCGTTATGAGTAATGCGTGATCCGTTATGCGTTATGCGTTATGCGTTATGCGTTATGCGTTATGTGTTATGCGTTATGCGTTATGCATTATGCGTTATGCGTTATGAGTTATGCGTTATGCGATATTCGTTATGTGTTATGCGTTATGCGTTATGCGTTATGAGTAATGCGTTATGCGTTATGAGTAATGCGTGATCCGTTATGCGTTATGCGTTATGCGTTATGCGTTATGCGTTATGCGTTATGCGTTATGCGTTATGCGTTATGCGTTATGCGTTATGCGTTATGCGTTATGCGTTATGCGTTATGCGTTATGAGTAATGCGTGATCCGTTATGCGTTATGCGTTATGCGTTATGCGTTATGCGTTATGCGTTATGAGTAATGCGTGATCCGTTACGCGTTAGGCGTTCTGCGTTATGAGTTATGCGAGATCCGTTATGCGTTATGCGATATTCGTTATGTGTTATGCGTTATGTGTTATGCGTTATGCGTTATGCGTTATGCGTTATGCGTTGTGCGTTGTGCGTTGTGCGTTCTGCGTTCTGCGTTTTGCGTTATGCGTTATGCGTTATGCGTTATGAGTTATGCGTTATGCGTTATGCGTTATGCGTTAAGCGTTATGCGTTATGCGTTATGCGTTATGAGTTATGCGTTATGCGTTATGCGTTATGCGTTAAGCGTTATGCGTTATGCGTTATGCGTTATGCGTTATGCGTTATGCGTTATGCGTTATGCGTTATGCGTTAATGCATTATGAGTAATGCGTTATGCGTTATGCGTTATGAGTAATGCGTTATGCGTTATGCGTTATGAGTAATGCGTGATCCGTTATGCGTTATGCGTTATGCGTTATGCGTTATGCGTTATGCGATATGCGTTATGCGTTATGGGTTATGCGTTATGCGTTATGCGTTATGCGTTTTGCGTTATGCGTTATGAATGATGGGTGATCCGATATGCGTTAAGCGTTATGCGTTATGCGTTATGCGTTATGCGTTATGTGTTATGCGTTATGCGTTATGCGTTATGCGTTATGCGTTATGCGTTATGCGTTATGCGTTATGCGTTATGCGTTATGCGTTATGCGTTATGCGTTATGCGTTATACGTTATGCGTTATGCGTTATGCGTTATGCGTTATGCGTTATGCGTTATGCGTTATGAGTAATGCGTGATCCGTTATGCGTTATGCGTTATGCGTTATGCGTTATGCGTTATGAGTAATGCGTGATCCGTTACGCGTTAGGCGTTCTGCGTTATGAGTTATGCGAGATCCGTTATGCGTTATGCGATATTCGTTATGTGTTATGCGTTATGTGTTATGCGTTATGCGTTATGCGTTATGCGTTATGAGTAATGCGGGATCCGTTATGCCTTATGCGTTATGCGTTATGCGTTATGAGTAATGCGCTATGCGTTATGCGTTATGCGTTATGAGTAATGCGTGATCCGTTATGCGTTATGCGTTATGCGTTATGCGCTATGCGTTATGCGTTATGCGTTATGCGTTATGCGTTATGCGTGATCCGTTATGCGTTATGCGTTATGCGTTATGCGTTATTCGTTATGCGTTGTGCATTATGCGTTATGCGTTATGGATTATGCGTTATGCGATATTCGTTATGTGTTATGCGTTATGCGTTATGCGTTATGCGTTATGCGTTATGCGTTATGAGTAATGCGTGATCCGTTATGCGTTATGCGTTATGCGTTATGCGTTATGAGTAATGCGAGATCCGTTATGCGTTATGCGTTATGCGTTATGCGTTATGCGTTATGCGTTATGCGTTATGCGTTATGCGTTATGAGTTATGCGTTATGAGTAATGCGTGATCCGTTATGCGTTATGCGTTATGCGTTATGCGTTATGCGTTATGTGTTATGCGTTATGCGTTATGCATTATGCGTTATGCGTTATGAGTTATGCGTTATGCGATATTCGTTATGTGTTATGCGTTATGCGTTATGCGTTATGAGTAATGCGTTATGCGTTATGAGTAATGCGTGATCCGTTATGCGTTATGCGTTATGCGTTATGCGTTATGCGTTATGCGTTATGCGTTATGCGTTATGCGTTATGCGTTATGCGTTATGCGTTATGCGTTATGCGTTATGCGTTATGCGTTATGCGTTATGCGTTATGAGTAATGCGTGATCCGTTATGCGTTATGCGTTATGCGTTATGCGTTATGCGTTATGCGTTATGAGTAATGCGTGATCCGTTATGCGTTAGGCGTTCTGCGTTATGAGTTATGCGAGATCCGTTATGCGTTATGCGATATTCGTTATGTGTTATGCGTTATGTGTTATGCGTTATGCGTTATGCGTTATGCGTTATGCGTTGTGCGTTGTGCGTTGTGCGTTCTGCGTTCTGCGTTTTGCGTTATGCGTTATGCGTTATGCGTTATGAGTTATGCGTTATGCGTTATGCGTTATGCGTTAAGCGTTATGCGTTATGCGTTATGCGTTATGAGTTATGCGTTATGCGTTATGCGTTATGCGTTAAGCGTTATGCGTTATGCGTTATGCGTTATGCGTTATGCGTTATGCGTTATGCGTTATGCGTTATGCGTTATGCGTTAATGCATTATGAGTAATGCGTTATGCGTTATGCGTTATGAGTAATGCGTTATGCGTTATGCGTTATGAGTAATGCGTTATGCGTTATGCGTTATGAGTAATGCGTGATCCGTTATGCGTTATGCGTTATGCGTTATGCGTTATGCGTTATGCGTTATGCGTTATGCGTTATGGGTTATGCGTTATGCGTTATGCGTTATGCGTTTTGCGTTATGCGTTATGAATGATGGGTGATCCGATATGCGTTAAGCGTTATGCGTTATGCGTTATGCGTTATGCGTTATGTGTTATGCGTTATGCGTTATGCGTTATGCGTTATGCGTTATGCGTTATGCGTTATGCGTTATGCGTTATGCGTTATGCGTTATGCGTTATGCGTTATACGTTATGCGTTATGCGTTATGCGTTATGCGTTATGCGTTATGCGTTATGCGTTATGAGTAATGCGTGATCCGTTATGCGTTATGCGTTATGCGTTATGCGTTATGCGTTATGAGTAATGCGTGATCCGTTACGCGTTAGGCGTTCTGCGTTATGAGTTATGCGAGATCCGTTATGCGTTATGCGATATTCGTTATGTGTTATGCGTTATGTGTTATGCGTTATGCGTTATGCGTTATGCGTTATGAGTAATGCGGGATCCGTTATGCCTTATGCGTTATGCGTTATGCGTTATGAGTAATGCGCTATGCGTTATGCGTTATGCGTTATGAGTAATGCGTGATCCGTTATGCGTTATGCGTTATGCGTTATGCGTTATGCGTTATGCGTTATGCGTTATGCGTTATGCGTAATGCGTTATGCGTTATGAGTAATGCGTGATCCGTTATGCGTTATGCGTTATGAGCGATGCGTGATCCGTTATGCGTTATGCGATTTGCGTTATGCGTTATGCGTTATGCGTTATGCGTTATGCGTTATGCGTTATGCGTTATGAGTAATGCGTGATGCGTTATGCGTTATGCGTTATGCGTTATGCGTTGTGCGTTATGAGTAATGTGTGATCCGTTAGGCGTTATGCGTTATGCGTTATACGTTATGCGTTATGCGTTATGAGTAATGCGTGATCCGTTATGCGATATGCGTTATGCGTTATGAGTTATGCGTTATGAGTAATGCTTGATCCGATATGCGTTATGCGTTATGCGTTATGCGTTATGCGATATGAGTAATCCTGGATCCGTTATGCGTTATGCGTTTTGCGTTATTCGTTATGCGTTGTGCATTATGCGTTATGCGTTATGGATTATGCGTTATGCGATATTCGTTATGTGTTATGCGTTATGCGTTATGCGTTATGCGTTATGCGTTATGCGTTATGCGTTATGCATTTTGCGTTATGCGTTATGCGTTATGCGTTATGAGTTATGCGTTATGCGTTATGCTATATGCGTTATGCCTTATGCCTTATGCCTAATGCGTTATGCGTTATGCGTTATGCGTTATGCGTTATGCGTTATGCGTTATGCGTTATGCGTTATGGGTTATGCGTTATGCGTTGTGAGTAATGCGTGATCCGTTATGCGTTATGCGTTATGCGTTATGCGTTATGAGTAATGCGTTATCCGTTATGCGTTATGCGTTATGCGTTATGCGTTATGCGTTATGCGTTTTGCGTTATGCGTTATGCGTTATGCGTTATGAGTTATGCGTTATGCGATATTCGTTTTGTGTTATGCGTTATGCGTTATGCGTTATGAGTAATGCGTTATGCGTTATGAGTAATGCGTGATCCGTTATGCGTTATGCGTTATGAGTAATGCGTGATCCGTTATGCGTTATGCGTTATGCGTTTGCGTTATGCTTTATGCGTTATGCGTTATGCGTTATGCGTTATGCGTTATGCGTTATGCGTTATGCGTTATGCGTTATGAGTTATGCGTTATGCGTTATGCTATATGCGTTATGCCTTATGCCTTATGCCTAATGCGTTATGCGTTATGCGTTATGCGTTGTGCATTATGCGTTATGCGTATTGCGTTATGCGTTATGCGTTATGCGTTATGCGTTATGAGTTATGCGTTATGCGTTATGCTATATGCGTTATGCCTTATGCCTTATGGGTTATGCGTTATGCGTTATGCGTTATGCGTTATGGGTTATGCGTTATGCGTTATGAGTAATGCGTTATGTGTTATGCGTTATGCGTTATGCGTTATGCGTTATGCGTTATGCGTTATGAGTAATGCGTGATCCGTTATGCGTTATGCGTTATGCGTTATGAGTAATGCGCTATGCGTTATGCGTTATGCGTTATGCGTTATGCGTTATGCGTTATGCGTTGTGCGTTATGCGTTATGAGTAATGCTTGATCCGATATGCGTTATGCGTTATGCGTTATGCGTTATGAGTAATCCTGGATCCGTTATGCGTTATGCGTTTTGCGTTATTCGTTATGTGTTATGCGTTATGCGTTATGAGTAATGCGTTATGCGTTACGCGTTATGCATTATGCGTTATGCGTTATGCGTTATGCGTTATGCGTTATGCGTTATGCGTTATGCGTTGTGCGTTATGCGTTATGCGTTATACGTAATGCGTTATGCGTTATGAGTAATGCTTGATCCGATATGCGTTATGCGTTATGCGTTATGCGTTATGAGTAATCCTGGATCCGTTATGCGTTATGCGTTTTGCGTTATTCGTTATGCGTTGTGCATTATGCGTTATGCGTTATGGATTATGCGTTATGCGATATTCGTTATGTGTTATGCGTTATGCGTTATGCGTTATGCGTTATGCGTTATGCGTTATGCGTTTTGCGTTATGCGATATGCGTTATGAGTTATGAGTTATGCGTTATGCGTTATGCTATATGCGTTATGCCTTATGCCCTATGCGTTATGCGTTATGCGTTATGCGTTATGCGTTATGCGTTATGCGTTATGCGTTATGCGTTATGGGTTATGCGTTATGCGTTATGAGTAATGCGTGATCCGTTATGCGTTATGCGTTATGCGTTATGCGTTATGAGTAATGCGAGATCCGTTATGCGTTATGCGTTATGCGTTATGCGTTATGCGTTATGCGTAATGCGTTATGCGTTATGAGTAATGCGTGATCCGTTATGCGTTATGCGTTATGAGTGATGCGTGATCCGTTATGCGTTATGCGATTTGCGTTATGCGTTATGCGTTATGCGTTATGCGTTATGCGTTATGCGTTATGCGTTATGCGTTATGAGTAATGCGTGATGCCTTATGCGTTATGCGTTATGCGTTATGCGTTGTGCGTTATGAGTAATGTGTGATCCGTTAGGCGTTATGCGTTATGCGTTATACGTTATGCGTTATGCGTTATGAGTAATGCGTGATCCGTTATGCGTTATGCGTTATGCGTTATGCGTTATGCGCTATGCGTTATGCGTTATGCGTTATGAGTAATGCGTGATCCGTTATGCGTTATGCGTTATGCGTTATGCGTTATGAGTAATGCGCTATGCGTTATGCGTTATGCGTTATGAGTAATGCGTGATCCGTTATGCGTTATGCGTTATGCGTTATGCGTTATGCGTTATGCGTTATGCGTTATGCGTTATGCGTTGTGCGTTGTGCGTTGTGCGTTCTGCGTTCTGCGTTTTGCGTTATGCGTTATGCATTATGCGTTATCCGTTATGAGTTATGCGTTATGCGTTATGCGTTATGCGTTAAGCGTTATGCGTTATGCGTTATGCGTTATGAGTTATGCGTTATGCGTTATGCGTTATGCGTTAAGCGTTATGCGTTATGCGTTATGCGTTATGCGTTATGCGTTATGCGTTATGAGTAATGCGTGATCCGTTATGCCTTATGCGTTATGCGTTATGCGTTATGCGTTATGCGTTATGCGTAATGCGTTATGCGTTATGAGTAATGCGTGATCCGTTATGCGTTATGCGTTATGAGTGATGCGTGATCCGTTATGCGTTATGCGATTTGCGTTATGCGTTATGCGTTATGCGTTATGCGTTATGCGTTATGCGTTATGAGTAATGCGTGATCCGTTATGCGTTATGCGTTATGCGTTATGTGTTCCGTCCGTTTCAGGGCGGGAATTGCCGGTATGGGCGATGGGACGAACACGAGAGAAAATTACAACACCCTTTTCACGAGACAACTATTTACAATATATTTAAGTCAACTATGTACAAACGTACTTCGCGGAGGCGCGAACGCGTGTTCAAAAGATCGCGGCAAGGGTCGCACTCGATAGCCTTAGATAATCGTCGTGTCGAGTGTGTGTCGCGTCTGCTTTTTCAATGTCTCGCTTTGCTTCTGCTAACGGTAATAATATCGCGCATCGGTGCGCGAGGTATACATCGATCACCTTCTACGCGGAGAAGGGGGTTGCGGGGTACGCACTGTCAACGGTTTGGCGACGGACGGCAAAACATTGCGCGAAAGTCGCTCGCCTAACGGTCGCATGCGTATGTTTAGGGACCGTGGCGGTCCTTTCGGTCGCTCGGTCGATGCTCCCGGTGTTGTCGGGCGCAGCCGACGGTTGAGCCCGAACATTCCGCCCGCCTCAGCTCCGCTGACGCAAGTCTTAACGCCAAACACCTTAACATCTATGTACAAATTACAATATATACAACACTTATTTTACAATTGTGGCGCTCGACGCGAGTGGGCATACGCCGCCCGCCGTGAAACGCTGTGAAGTGGGCGCGATCGCTCCGAATTGTTCGGCCGGGGTTTGCCGCCCGCCATGCAGCACTGCGGTGCGACGCGATGCACCTCGCTCACGGTCGCTAGTGAGCCGACGCTTGGGGGAGGGTAGGGTCCTCCGGTGGGTCCACGGGCAATCGGACGAGCTGCGCGATCGGCCGTTGAAGTTTCCCACCGGCTGTGCGTACCGTGACGACGCGGACGCGGTTGTCCGCGCCGGGGTGGAGGGTCTCTACGCGCGCGAGTCGCCAGGCCGCTGGCGGGTAGTTCGTCTCGCGAATGACCACCAGCTCTCCCGGGCGTAGGTTGGTTTCCGTGCACCACCACTTACTGCGCTCCTGGAGGGAATGCAAGTACTCCCGCTGCCATTGCTTCCAAAAATCCGCGCGCATGTGTTCGACAGTCTTCCACCGGGTCAGAGGGGTCGACGCGCTGTCCGGAAGGCGTTCTCCGGGTAACGTGAGGGTCGGGGCCCCCGTCAAAAAATGCCCAGGAGTGAGTGCCGCGTAGTCGTCGGGATTGCGCGACAGAGGGGTGAGTGGGCGGGAATTAAGGCATGCCTCTATGCCGCACAGTAGCGTCGACATTTCCTCGAATGTGAGGGTGTGCGAGCCCACGACTCTAACGAGGTGGCGTTTTACCGCCTTAACCCCCGCTTCCCAGAGGCCCCCGAAGTGGGGAGCTCCGGGCGGGTTGAATCGCCACGAGACCTCGGCCTGCTCGAGAAACGCGGAGACCTCGGGTGAGTTGACGGCGCCGCGACTCATCGAGGCGAGCTCCCTGGCGGCTCCGCGGAAATTTGTTCCGTTGTCGGAATGGATTTCCGACGGCCGGCCTCGTCGGGAGACGAATCGGCGCAGCGCGGCCAAGAAACCCGTGGTCGCGCAATCGCTGACGAGCTCCAAGTGTACCGCGCGCGTCGCGAAACACACGAAAACCGCGATGTACGATTTTTGTGACTTGTACCCCCGTCCCTTGCTCATGCGGGTCCAGAGGGGGCCCGCGTAATCGACCCCGACGTGCGAGAAAGGACGGGAGGGCTCTACCCTTGAGCGCGGTAAGGAGGCCATTATTTGGGTGGACGGCGTGGCGCGGTGGCGGGCACAGGTCACGCACCTCCACGTGACCCGACGAACGAGCTCGCGGGCTCCCAGTGGCCAGTAAGTCCTCCTCAACACGCTCAAGGTGAGCTGCTGTCCTCCGTGAAGCGTGGTTTGGTGCACGAAGTCGACGAGGAGCTCGACCAGCGGATGCTTCGGCAAGATGACCGGGTGCATCTCGTCGTAGGGGCGGGATGACTGTGCGAGTCTTCCCCCCACCCGGAGCAATCCCGCCGCGTCGATAAACGGGTTCAAACGCTTCAAGGGCGACGTTTGTCCCACGAACTGGCCTTTCGCGACGCGACACAGCTCAGTCTTGAACGCGGTGCTTTGCAGCCACTGGAGCCACAGCGTTCTTGACTTTCGTATCGTCGCGGGGGGGTCGTAGTGGGCCGTACTGCCCATCCTTCGCCGAAGGGCCGCGACGAACCGGAAGCAGCACGCGGTGACCCGAAGCAATTTCGACCACGAGGAGACGCTGGTGGGGAGGGGGGCCAAGGGGCTTTCCTCCGTGGCGTGGACGCGCGCGGTTTGTACCCGTACCTCGAGGCTCGGTTCCTCGAGGTTATCGGAGCGGGCTGGCGGCCAGCCGGACCGCGGGCCCGAGAGCCATGCCGGCCCTCGCCACCACAGGTCGTGTCGGAGTAGCTCGCCGGCCAGAAGGCCGCGGGAGGCGCAATCCGCGGGGTTATCGGCGGTTCCAACGTGTCGCCAGGACGTGCCAGGCAGGGTTTCGTGGATGAGGCCCACGCGGTTCGCGACGAAAACAGTCCACGTGGAGGGCGTTTGGGCCAACCACGCGAGCACTACCTGCGAGTCGGTCCACGCGTAAAGGTCGAGGTGGTCCGCGAAGGTTTCGTCGGCAATACGGCGTAACAATTTGGCCAGCAACGCGGCCGCGCAGAGCTCCAACCGAGGGATGGAGACTGTTTTCAGGGGGGCGACTTTGGTGCGCGAGGCAACGAGAGTGACCCGAGTCCTCGTGGAATCGTCCGGTGGCGATCGCGAGACGAGGTATACCACGGCTCCGTAAGCGCGAGATGACGCGTCCGCGAACCCGTGCAGCTCGTACCGATCGCTGTGGCTTGGTGTTAGACGCACGCCAAGCCACCGGGGTATGCGCACTCTGCGAAGTGCGGGCAACTCCTCGACAATCGCTCTCCAGGTCGTGCTGAGTTCTGCCGGAATCGGGTCGTCCCACTCGGAACCTCTCAGCCACAACTCCTGGAGCATGATCTTCGCCTTTACAACTACCGGGGCTGCCCAGCCCAGCGGGTCGTACAGACGAGCAATCGTCGACAGGACGTCCCTCTTCGTAGTCGACGACCCGCCTTCGAGGTCTACGGAAAACCCGAAAGAGTCTAACTCGGGGCTCCAATCCACCCCCAACACGGGTTGGGTGGTGGGGGAGCCCTGAAGCAAATCCACCGCCTGGGATGTCGTCTCCGCGGCCAGTACCAGAGGGATACTGGCTGCCCATTTCCCGAGCTCAAACCCCCCACACTGCATGAGCTGCGTGAGCTCATCTCGACACGAAACCGCTTCGTCTACGGTGTCGGCCCCGAAGAGAGCGTCGTCCACGTAAAAATTATTGCGCAGTACTGCGCATGCTCGGGGAAACGTGGTTCCCTCGTCCTTCGCGAGCTCTTGTAAGACCCTCTGGGCTAGGTACGGGGCGCACGCGGTTCCGTAGGTCACCGTGGTGAGTCGGAAGGTCGACGGTTCGAGGTGAGGCTCGCGTCGCCACACTATGCATTGCAGATTCACGTCGGCGTCGTGCACGCGAATCTGCCGGAACATTTTCACGATGTCGGCCTTGAGGGCGAATCGAGGGAGGCGCCACCGGAGTAGAACCGCGAAAATGTCCAGCTGCAGTTTGGGCCCCGGCAGAAGAAGGTCATTGAGCGACTTCCCGTTGGAGGTGGGGCTTGACGCGTTGAAAACGACGCGAACCTTCGGGGTTCCGTCGTCTGCCCGTTTCACCACCGGGTGGTGGGGCAGGTAGACGACAAGGGCTTGGGAGGAGGAATCTGGCGCCTCCTCCATGTGGTCAAGCCCCTCGTATTCCTTTAAAAATTCGCGGTATGCCACCTCCAACGGGGGGTCGCCGTGGAGTCGGCGCTCGACTCCTCGCAGTATCGAGAGGGCTCGATTTCGCGACGCACCGAGGGGGAGGGGACGATCTTCGCGAAGGGGGAGGCGGACGACGTATCGGCCATCCGCCCGCCGTGCCACGGTGGCTTTGAAATGCTCCTCGCACCTCGTCTCATCGGGAGAGAGGGTGGAGCTGGGAGCCGCTTCCTCGATCTCCCAAAAAACTCGCAGTTGCTGCTGCAACTGTTCGTCTGCGCAGCAGTGCAGAGATGTCGCGACGGCGCGGGGGGAGTCGGATCGTGGGCGCGTGGGGCCCGAGATGACCCATCCGAAGACGGTCTCTTGCGCAATGGGTGTCCCTCCCTCCCCGCGACGCAGTCCGGAGCGGAGAAGTGCGCCGTAGTGGTCAGCACCGATGAGGAGGTCTACCGGCAGTGACCTTCTCGGGTCCGGGTCCGCGAGGGTCAGGCCGCGTAGGTGCGGGAACGCGCTGACGTCGATCTTGAGGCGGGGGGCGTAGGACGTTATCCGCGTGAGGACCAGGGCCGTCATCGAGAACGTCGGCGTCGCCCGTCCGACTCCTCGAATTTTGAGGTCGACCCGCGCGTTCACCTTGCCTACTGGGGCGTCTCCGGCGCCCGTAACCGTGACCGCCGCTGACCGCTTGGGCAAACGCAATGCCTGAACGAGGGCCTCGGAAACGAAGGTCGCCTCCGACCCTTGATCCAGGAGGGCCCGCACAGCGCGCGTTTCTCCGTTCGGTGTCTCGACCCTTACTATCGCGGTAGCGAGCAGCACGTCGCGGGACGTGCATTCCGGCGAGCGGGCCGTGCAATTCAATAACGCGGCAGGGGCGGCATCGCGATCTGTGTCTCCTCTCGCGCGATTAGAGTGCGTTTCGTGGCCCGAAGGGGTTGACGAGGCTTGGTGCAGCGCCGTGTGGTGCGGCCTGCCGCACTGAGCGCATCGGGACGCGGAAGGGCAGCTGTTCGCAGAATGGTCCGCTCGAAGACAATTGAAGCAGCAACCGCGGTTTTTCACAAAGTCCCTTTTTTGCGAAAGGGGCCAGCCCCGGAAAACCGGACAACGAAACAGCAAGTGATTCTTGCTGCACTTGGGACACAGTGTCTTCGGGGTTTTCGCAGCTTCGGCCGTGTGCGATCGGACGGAGGAGGGTTCGACCGCGCACGCAGCTTCTTCCGCGGCGAAACCTCGCTCTTCGGCAGCGAGGTGTATATTTTCGAGCGCACGGACACGCGCCTCAAGAAAAACATCGAGCGCGCTGTAGGAGGGGGGGTCGCGAGATGCACCGAGGGATAATTCCCATTCCTCCCGTGACTTTTGGTCGAGGTTTCGGACGACCAGTGGGACGAGCAGATCGTCCCATTGGTTTGTAGGGCACCCCAAATTGGCCAGATGGGCCAGAGTCTCCGTGGTGCGGTCGCGCAGCCTGGCGAGGCCTTCCCCGGTTTCGTCCGTCAGCGGCGCGAACTGTAGCAGCTCCCCCACCAAGGCACCGATCACCATCCGCTTGTTCTCGAACCGCGACTGGACCGTATTCCAGGCAGGAACGAAATTCGCGGCGGTCACCCTTACGTGGGATATCACGGACGCGGCCTTTCCTTCCAACGCGCCCTTGAGGTGGTACAGCCGCTGTACATCGTCAAGGTCGGGGTTCTTCACGACAAGGGACGTGAACAAATCCGCAAAAGTCGGCCATTCCGAATATCGCCCGTCGAATTTCGGGACTTCAATCCGCGTGAGTTTCGTGCCCCGCGACGAACTCGCGGCGGGTGCGCTAGCGATGGACGCGTCTAACGACATCTCCCGATTTAACGAATCGACCAACTCACAAAAGAAGTCGCTGGCTTGAAAGAACTCTTCCTCTGCTTGCTCGAAGAGCTCCTCCACGAAGTAGGGCATCGTGGAACGGTCCTGCGCGGTGGCCTCGAGCTCCAACTCCAGGTTGATCTGCTGACAGCGTTCCCAGTCGACCCGCAGACGCCGTAGCCGATCCTCCGCCGTGGCCTTGGAGAAGTTGGCCTTCCCCATCTTCTTATAATTAGTCACGGTCCTGCCGATACGGCGGACAATGACCTCCTGCTCCTTAATCAGCGCCTCCATGGCGTAGCGGTCGTCTGGCTCGGGAACTGGCCGCGGGTGCAGTTAGCCGACAGCTTCTTCGTCGGGTGGTATCAGCAGTGGTCGGTTGACCCACGAAGCGTTAGGCGTCGATCGACTGCGTGATCGACGTGCGGGGGAACGGGGTTCCCTTCTCTCGGTTGTCTTCGCTATCCGGCTCGAAGGACCAAATGTTCCGTCCGTTTCAGGGCGGGAATTGCCGGTATGGGCGATGGGACGAACACGAGAGAAAATTACAACACCCTTTTCACGAGACAACTATTTACAATATATTTAAGTCAACTATGTACAAACGTACTTCGCGGAGGCGCGAACGCGTGTTCAAAAGATCGCGGCAAGGGTCGCACTCGATAGCCTTAGATAATCGTCGTGTCGAGTGTGTGTCGCGTCTGCTTTTTCAATGTCTCGCTTTGCTTCTGCTAACGGTAATAATATCGCGCATCGGTGCGCGAGGTATACATCGATCACCTTCTACGCGGAGAAGGGGGTTGCGGGGTACGCACTGTCAACGGTTTGGCGACGGACGGCAAAACATTGCGCGAAAGTCGCTCGCCTAACGGTCGCATGCGTATGTTTAGGGACCGTGGCGGTCCTTTCGGTCGCTCGGTCGATGCTCCCGGTGTTGTCGGGCGCAGCCGACGGTTGAGCCCGAACATTATGCGTTATGCGTTATGCGTTATGCGTTATGCGTTATGGGTTATGCGTTATGCGTTATGCGTTATGCGTTATGCGTTTGCGTTATGCGTTATGCGTTATGCGTTATGCGTTATGCGTTATGCGTTATGCGTTATGAGTTATGCGTTATGCGTTATGCGTTATGCGTTATGCGTTATGCGTTATGCGTTATGCGTTATGCGTTATGCGTTATGCGTTATGCGTTATGAGTATTGCGCTATGCGTTTTGCGTTATGCGTTATGAATGATGGGTGATCCGATATGCGTTAAGCGTTATGCGTTATGCGTTATGCGTTATGCGTTATGTGTTATGCGTTATGCGTTATGCGTTATGCGTTATGCGTTATGCGTTATGCGTTATGCGTTATGCGTTATGCGTTATGCGTTATGCGTTATACGTTATGCGTTATGCGTTATGCGTTATGCGTTATGCGTTATGCGTTATGCGTTATGCGTTATGAGTAATGCGTGATCCGTTATGCGTTATGCGTTATGCGTTATGCGTTATGCGTTATGAGTAATGCGTGATCCGTTACGCGTTAGGCGTTCTGCGTTATGAGTTATGCGAGATCCGTTATGCGTTATGCGATATTCGTTATGTGTTATGCGTTATGTGTTATGCGTTATGCGTTATGCGTTATGCGTTATGAGTAATGCGGGATCCGTTATGCCTTATGCGTTATGCGTTATGCGTTATGAGTAATGCGCTATGCGTTATGCGTTATGCGTTATGAGTAATGCGTGATCCGTTATGCGTTATGCGTTATGCGTTATGCGTTATGCGTTATGCGTTATGCGTTATGCGTTATGCGTAATGCGTTATGCGTTATGAGTAATGCGTGATCCGTTATGCGTTATGCGTTATGAGCGATGCGTGATCCGTTATGCGTTATGCGATTTGCGTTATGCGTTATGCGTTATGCGTTATGCGTTATGCGTTATGCGTTATGCGTTATGAGTAATGCGTGATGCGTTATGCGTTATGCGTTATGCGTTATGCGTTGTGCGTTATGAGTAATGTGTGATCCGTTAGGCGTTATGCGTTATGCGTTATACGTTATGCGTTATGCGTTATGAGTAATGCGTGATCCGTTATGCGTTATGCGTTATGCGTTATGCGTTATGCGCTATGCGTTATGCGTTATGCGTTATGAGTAATGCGTTATGCGTTATGAGTAATGCGTGATCCGTTATGCGATATGCGTTATGCGTTATGAGTTATGCGTTATGAGTAATGCTTAATCCGATATGCGTTATGCGTTATGCGTTATGCGTTATGCGATATGAGTAATCCTGGATCCGTTATGCGTTATGCGTTTTGCGTTATTCGTTATGCGTTGTGCATTATGCGTTATGCGTTATGGATTATGCGTTATGCGATATTCGTTATGTGTTATGCGTTATGCGTTATGCGTTATGCGTTATGCGTTATGCGTTATGCATTTTGCGTTATGCGTTATGCGTTATGCGTTATGAGTTATGCGTTATGCGTTATGCTATATGCGTTATGCCTTATGCCTTATGCCTAATGCGTTATGCGTTATGCGTTATGCGTTATGCGTTATGCGTTATGCGTTATGCGTTATGGGTTATGCGTTATGCGTTGTGAGTAATGCGTGATCCGTTATGCGTTATGCGTTATGCGTTATGCGTTATGAGTAATGCGTTATCCGTTATGCGTTATGCGTTATGCGTTATGCGTTATGCGTTATGCGTTTTGCGTTATGCATTATGCGTTATGCGTTATGAGTTATGCGTTATGCGATATTCGTTTTGTGTTATGCGTTATGCGTTATGCGTTATGAGTAATGCGTTATGCGTTATGAGTAATGCGTGATCCGTTATGCGTTATGCGTTATGAGTAATGCGTGATCCGTTATGCGTTATGCGTTATGCGTTTGCGTTATGCTTTATGCGTTATGCGTTATGCGTTATGCGTTATGCGTTATGCGTTATGCGTTATGCGTTATGAGTTATGCGTTATGCGTTATGCTATATGCGTTATGCCTTATGCCTTATGCCTAATGCGTTATGCGTTATGCGTTATGCGTTGTGCATTATGCGTTATGCGTATTGCGTTATGCGTTATGCGTTATGCGTTATGCGTTATGAGTTATGCGTTATGCGTTATGCTATATGCGTTATGCCTTATGCCTTATGGGTTATGCGTTATGCGTTATGCGTTATGCGTTATGGGTTATGCGTTATGCGTTATGAGTAATGCGTTATGTGTTATGCGTTATGCGTTATGCGTTATGCGTTATGCGTTATGCGTTATGAGTAATGCGTGATCCGTTATGCGTTATGCGTTATGCGTTATGCGTTATGCGTTATGAGTAATGCGCTATGCGTTATGCGTTATGCGTTATGCGTTATGCGTTATGCGTTATGCGTTGTGCGTTATGCGTTATGAGTAATGCTTGATCCGATATGCGTTATGCGTTATGCGTTATGCGTTATGCGTTATGAGTAATCCTGGATCCGTTATGCGTTATGCGTTTTGCGTTATTCGTTATGTGTTATGCGTTATGCGTTATGAGTAATGCGTTATGCGTTACGCGTTATGCATTATGCGTTATGCGTTATGCGTTATGCGTTATGCGTTATGCGTTATGCGTTATGCGTTATGCGTTGTGCGTTATGCGTTATGCGTTATACGTAATGCGTTATGCGTTATGAGTAATGCTTGATCCGATATGCGTTATGCGTTATGCGTTATGCGTTATGAGTAATCCTGGATCCGTTATGCGTTATGCGTTTTGCGTTATTCGTTATGTGTTATGCGTTATGCGTTATGAGTAATGCGTTATGCGTTACGCGTTATGCATTATGCGTTTTGCGTTATGCGATATGCGTTATGAGTTATGAGTTATGCGTTATGCGTTATGCTATATGCGTTATGCCTTATGCCCTATGCGTTATGCGTTATGCGTTATGCGTTATGCGTTATGCGTTATGCGTTATGCGTTATGCGTTATGGGTTATGCGTTATGCGTTATGAGTAATGCGTGATCCGTTATGCGTTATGCGTTATGCGTTATGCGTTATGAGTAATGCGAGATCCGTTATGCGTTATGCGTTATGCGTTATGCGTTATGCGTTATGCGTAATGCGTTATGCGTTATGAGTAATGCGTGATCCGTTATGCGTTATGCGTTATGAGTGATGCGTGATCCGTTATGCGTTATGCGATTTGCGTTATGCGTTATGCGTTATGCGTTATGCGTTATGCGTTATGCGTTATGCGTTATGAGTAATGCGTGATGCCTTATGCGTTATGCGTTATGCGTTATGCGTTGTGCGTTATGAGTAATGTGTGATCCGTTAGGCGTTATGCGTTATGCGTTATACGTTATGCGTTATGCGTTATGAGTAATGCGTGATCCGTTATGCGTTATGCGTTATGCGTTATGCGTTATGCGCTATGCGTTATGCGTTATGCGTTATGAGTAATGCGTGATCCGTTATGCGTTATGCGTTATGCGTTATGCGTTATGAGTAATGCGCTATGCGTTATGCGTTATGCGTTATGAGTAATGCGTGATCCGTTATGCGTTATGCGTTATGCGTTATGCGTTATGCGTTATGCGTTATGCGTTATGCGTTATGCGTTGTGCGTTGTGCGTTGTGCGTTCTGCGTTCTGCGTTTTGCGTTATGCGTTATGCATTATGCGTTATCCGTTATGAGTTATGCGTTATGCGTTATGCGTTATGCGTTAAGCGTTATGCGTTATGCGTTATGCGTTATGAGTTATGCGTTATGCGTTATGCGTTATGCGTTAAGCGTTATGCGTTATGCGTTATGCGTTATGAGTAATGCGTGATCCGTTATGCCTTATGCGTTATGCGTTATGCGTTATGCGTTATGCGTTATGCGTAATGCGTTATGCGTTATGAGTAATGCGTGATCCGTTATGCGTTATGCGTTATGAGTGATGCGTGATCCGTTATGCGTTATGCGATTTGCGTTATGCGTTATGCGTTATGCGTTATGCGTTATGCGTTATGCGTTATGAGTAATGCGTGATCCGTTATGCGTTATGCGTTATGCGTTATGCGTTATGCGTTATGCGTTATGCGTTATGCGTTATGGGTTATGCGTTATGCGTTATGCGTTATGCGTTATGCGTTTGCGTTATGCGTTATGCGTTATGCGTTATGCGTTATGCGTTATGCGTTATGCGTTATGAGTTATGCGTTATGCGTTATGCGTTATGCGTTATGCGTTATGCGTTATGCGTTATGCGTTATGCGTTATGCGTTATGCGTTATGCGTTATGAGTATTGCGCTATGCGTTTTGCGTTATGCGTTATGAGTGATGCGTGATCCGATATGCGTTAAGCGTTATGCGTTATGCGTTATGCGTTATGCGTTATGCGTTATGCGTTATGCGTTATGCGTTATGCGTTATGCGTTATTCGTTATGCGTTATGCGTTATGCGTTATGCGTTATGCTTTATGCGTTATGCGTTATGCGTTATGCGTTATGCGTTATGCGTTATGAGTAATGCGTGATCCGTTATGCGTTATGCGTTATGCGTTATGCGTTATGCGTTATGAGTAGTGCGTTATCCGTTACGCGTTATGCGTTCTGCGTTATGAGTTATGCGTGATCCGTTATGCGTTATGCGATATTCGTTATGTGTTATGCGTTATGTGTTATGCGTTATGCGTTATGCGTTATGAGTAATGCGTGATCCGTTATGCGTTATGCGTTATGCGTTATGCGTTATGCGTTATGCGTTATGCGTTATGCGTTATGCGTTATGCGTTATGCGTTATGCGTTATGCGTTATGCGTTATGCGTTATGCGTTATGCGTTATGCGTTATGCGTTATGCGTTATGCGTTATGCGTTAATGCATTATGAGTAATGCGTTATGCGTTATGCGTTATGAGTAATGCGTTATGCGTTATGCGTTATGAGTAATGCGTGATCCGTTATGCGTTATGCGTTATGCGTTATGCGTTATGCGTTATGCGTTATGCGTTATGCGTTATGGGTTATGCGTTATGCGTTATGCGTTATGCGTTTTGCGTTATGCGTTATGAATGATGGGTGATCCGATATGCGTTAAGCGTTATGCGTTATGCGTTATGCGTTATGCGTTATGTGTTATGCGTTATGCGTTATGCGTTATGCGTTATGCGTTATGCGTTATGCGTTATGCGTTATGCGTTATGCGTTATGCGTTATGCGTTATGCGTTATGCGTTATGCGTTATACGTTATGCGTTATGCGTTATGCGTTATGCGTTATGCGTTATGCGTTATGCGTTATGAGTAATGCGTGATCCGTTATGCGTTATGCGTTATGCGTTATGCGTTATGCGTTATGAGTAATGCGTGATCCGTTACGCGTTAGGCGTTCTGCGTTATGAGTTATGCGAGATCCGTTATGCGTTATGCGATATTCGTTATGTGTTATGCGTTATGTGTTATGCGTTATGCGTTATGCGTTATGCGTTATGAGTAATGCGTGATCCGTTATGCCTTATGCGTTATGCGTTATGCGTTATGAGTAATGCGCTATGCGTTATGCGTTATGCGTTATGAGTAATGCGTGATCCGTTATGCGTTATGCGTTATGCGTTATGCGCTATGCGTTATGCGTTATGCGTTATGCGTTATGCGTTATGCGTAATGCGTTATGCGTTATGAGTAATGCGTGATCCGTTATGCGTTATGCGTTATGAACGATGCGTGATCCGTTATGCGTTATGCGATTTGCGTTATGCGTTATGCGTTATGCGTTATGCGTTATGCGTTATGCGTTATACGTTATGCGTTATGCGTTATGAGTAATGCGTGATCCGTTATGCGTTATGCGTTATGCGTTATGCGTTATGCGCTATGCGTTATGCGTTATGCGTTATGAGTAATGCGTTATGCGTTATGAGTAATGCGTGATCCGTTATGCGATATGCGTTATGCGTTATGAGTTATGCGTTATGAGTAATGCTTGATCCGATATGCGTTATGCGTTATGCGTTATGCGTTATGCGTTATGAGTAATCCTGGATCCGTTATGCGTTATGCGTTTTGCGTTATTCGTTATGCGTTGTGCATTATGCGTTATGCGTTATGGATTATGCGTTATGCGATATTCGTTATGTGTTATGCGTTATGCGTTATGCGTTTTGCGTTATGCGTTATGCGTTATGCGTTATGCGTTATGCGTTATGCATTTTGCGTTATGCGTTATGCGTTATGCGTTATGCGTTATGAGTTATGCGTTATGCGTTATGCTATATGCGTTATGCCTTATGCCTTATGCCTAATGCGTTATGCGTTATGCGTTATGCGTTATGCGTTATGCGTTATGCGTTATGCGTTATGCGTTATGCGTTATGGGTTATGCGTTATGCGTTGTGAGTAATGCGTGATCCGTTATGCGTTATGCGTTATGCGTTATGCGTTATGAGTAATGCGTTATCCGTTATGCGTTATGCGTTATGCGTTATGCGTTATGCGTTATGCGTTATGCGTTTTGCGTTATGCATTATGCGTTATGCGTTATGAGTTATGCGTTATGCGTTATGAGTAATGCGTTATGCGTTATGAGTAATGCGTGATCCGTTATGCGTTATGCGTTATGAGTAATGCGTGATCCGTTATGCGTTATGCGTTATGAGTAATGCGTGATCCGTTATGCGTTATGCGTTATGCGTTTGCGTTATGCTTTATGCGTTATGCGTTATGCGTTATGCGTTATGCGTTATGCGTTATGCGTTATGCGTTATGAGTTATGCGTTATGCGTTATGCTATATGCGTTATGCCTTATGCCTTATGCCTAATGCGTTATGCGTTATGCGTTATGCGTTGTGCATTATGCGTTATGCGTATTGCGTTATGCGTTATGCGTTATGCGTTATGCGTTTTGAGTTATGCGTTATGCGTTATGCTATATGCGTTATGCCTTATGCCTTATGCGTTATGCGTTATGCGTTATGCGTTATGCGTTATGCGTTATGGGTTATGCGTTATGCGTTATGAGTAATGCGTTATGTGTTATGCGTTATGCGTTATGCGTTATGCGTTATGCGTTATGCGTTATGCGTTATGAGTAATCCTGGATCCGTTATGCGTTATGCGTTTTGCGTTATTCGTTATGTGTTATGCGTTATGCGTTATGAGTAATGCGTTATGCGTTACGCGTTATGCATTATGCGTTATGCGTTATGCGTTATGCGTTATGCGTTATGCGTTATGCGTTATGCGTTATGCGTTGTGCGTTATGCGTTATGCGTTATACGTAATGCGTTATGCGTTATGAGTAATGCTTGATCCGATATGCGTTATGCGTTATGCGTTATGCGTTATGAGTAATCCTGGATCCGTTATGCGTTATGCGTTTTGCGTTATTCGTTATGCGTTGTGCATTATGCGTTATGCGTTATGGATTATGCGTTATGCGATATTCGTTATGTGTTATGCGTTATGCGTTATGCGTTATGCGTTATGCGTTATGCGTTATGCGTTATGCGTTTTGCGTTATGCGTTATGCGTTATGAGTTATGAGTTATGCGTTATGCGTTATGCTATATGCGTTATGCCTTATGCCCTATGCGTTATGCGTTATGCGTTATGCGTTATGCGTTATGCGTTATGGGTTATGCGTTATGCGTTATGAGTAATGCGTGATCCGTTATGCGTTATGCGTTATGCGTTATGCGTTATGAGTAATGCGAGATCCGTTATGCGTTATGCGTTATGCGTTATGCGTTATGCGTTATGCGTAATGCGTTATGCGTTATGAGTAATGCGTGATCCGTTATGCGTTATGAGTGATGCGTGATCCGTTATGCGTTATGCGATTTGCGTTATGCGTTATGCGTTATGCGTTATGCGTTATGCGTTATGCGTTATGCGTTATGCGTTATGAGTAATGCGTGATGCCTTATGCGTTATGCGTTATGCGTTATGCGTTGTGCGTTATGAGTAATGTGTGATCCGTTAGGCGTTATGCGTTATGCGTTATACGTTATGCGTTATGCGTTATGAGTAATGCGTGATCCGTTATGCGTTATGCGTTATGCGTTATGCGTTATGCGCTATGCGTTATGCGTTATGCGTTATGAGTAATGCGTGATCCGTTATGCGTTATGCGTTATGCGTTATGCGTTATGAGTAATGCGCTATGCGTTATGCGTTATGCGTTATGAGTAATGCGTGATCCGTTATGCGTTATGCGTTATGCGTTATGCGTTATGCGTTGTGCGTTGTGCGTTGTGCGTTGTGCGTTCTGCGTTTTGCGTTATGCGTTATGCATTATGCGTTATCCGTTATGAGTTATGCGTTATGCGTTATGCGTTATGCGTTAAGCGTTATGCGTTATGCGTTATGCGTTATGAGTTATGCGTTATGCGTTATGCGTTATGCGTTAAGCGTTATGCGTTATGCGTTATGCGTTATGCGTTATGCGTTATGAGTAATGCGTGATCCGTTATGCCTTATGCGTTATGCGTTATGCGTTATGCGTTATGCGTTATGCGTTATGCGTAATGCGTTATGCGTTATGAGTAATGCGTGATCCGTTATGCGTTATGCGTTATGAGTGATGCGTGATCCGTTATGCGTTATGCGATTTGCGTTATGCGTTATGCGTTATGCGTTATGCGTTATGCGTTATGAGTAATGCGTGATCCGTTATGCGTTATGCGTTATGCGTTATGCGTTATGCGTTATGCGTTATGCGTTATGCGTTATGGGTTATGCGTTATGCGTTATGCGTTATGCGTTATGCGTTTGCGTTATGCGTTATGCGTTATGCGTTATGCGTTATGCGTTATGCGTTATGCGTTATGAGTTATGCGTTATGCGTTATGCGTTATGCGTTATGCGTTATGCGTTATGCGTTATGCGTTATGCGTTATGCGTTATGCGTTATGCGTTATGCGTTATGAGTAATGCGCTATGCGTTTTGCGTTATGCGTTATGAGTGATGCGTGATCCGATATGCGTTAAGCGTTATGCGTTATGCGTTATGCGTTATGCGTTATGCGTTATGCGTTATGCGTTATGCGTTATGCGTTATTCGTTATGCGTTATGCGTTATGCGTTATGCGTTATGCTTTATGCGTTATGCGTTATGCGTTATGCGTTATGCGTTATGCGTTATGCGTTATGAGTAATGCGTGATCCGTTATGCGTTATGCGTTATGCGTTATGCGTTATGCGTTATGAGTAGTGCGTTATCCGTTACGCGTTATGCGTTCTGCGTTATGAGTTATGCGTGATCCGTTATGCGTTATGCGATATTCGTTATGTGTTATGCGTTATGTGTTATGCGTTATGCGTTATGCGTTATGAGTAATGCGTGATCCGTTATGCGTTATGCGTTATGCGTTATGCTATATGCGTTATGCCTTATGCCTTATGCCTAATGCGTTATGCGTTATGCGTTATGCGTTGTGCATTATGCGTTATGCGTATTGCGTTATGCGTTATGCGTTATGCGTTATGCGTTATGAGTAATGCCTGATCCGTTATGCGTTATGCGTTATGCGTTATGAGTAATGCGCTATGCGTTATGCGTTATGCGTTATGCGTTATGCGTTATGCGTTATGCGTTATGCGTTGTGCGTTATGCGTTATGAGTAATGCTTGATCCGATATGCGTTATGCGTTATGCGTTATGCGTTATGAGTAATCCTGGATCCGTTATGCGTTATGCGTTTTGCGTTATTCGTTATGTGTTATGCGTTATGCGTTATGAGTAATGCGTTATGCGTTACGCGTTATGCATTATGCGTTATGCGTTATGCGTTATGCGTTATGCGTTATGCGTTATGCGTTATGCGTTATGCGTTATGCGTTGTGCGTTATGCGTTATGCGTTATACGTAATGCGTTATGCGTTATGAGTAATGCTTGATCCGATATGCGTTATGCGTTATGCGTTATGCGTTATGAGTAATCCTGGATCCGTTATGCGTTATGCGTTATTCGTTATGCGTTGTGCATTATGCGTTATGCGTTATGGATTATGCGTTATGCGATATTCGTTATGTGTTATGCGTTATGCGTTATGCGTTATGCGTTATGCGTTATGCGTTATGCGTTATGCGTTATGCGTTTTGCGTTATGCGTTATGCGTTATGAGTTATGAGTTATGCGTTATGCGTTATGCTATATGCGTTATGCCTTATGCCCTATGCGTTATGCGTTATGCGTTATGCGTTATGCGTTATGCGTTATGCGTTATGCGTTATGCGTTATGCGTTATGCGTTATGGGTTATGCGTTATGCGTTATGAGTAATGCGTGATCCGTTATGCGTTATGCGTTATGCGTTATGCGTTATGAGTAATGCGAGATCCGTTATGCGTTATGCGTTATGCGTCATGCGTTATGCGTAATGCGTTATGCGTTATGAGTAATGCGTGATCCGTTATGCGTTATGCGTTATGAGTGATGCGTGATCCGTTATGCGTTATGCGATTTGCGTTATGCGTTATGCGTTATGCGTTATGCGTTATGCGTTATGCGTTATGCGTTATGCGTTATGAGTAATGCGTGATGCGTTATGCGTTATGCGTTATGCGTTATGCGTTGTGCGTTATGAGTAATGTGTGATCCGTTAGGCGTTATGCGTTATGCGTTATACGTTATGCGTTATGCGTTATGAGTAATGCGTGATCCGTTATGCGTTATGCGTTATGCGTTATGCGTTATGCGCTATGCGTTATGCGTTATGCGTTATGAGTAATGCGTGATCCGTTATGCGTTATGCGTTATGCGTTATGCGTTATGAGTAATGCGCTATGCGTTATACGTTATGCGTTATGAGTAATGCGTGATCCGTTATGCGTTATGCGTTATGCGTTATGCGTTATGCGTTATGCGTTATGCGTTGTGCGTTGTGCGTTGTGCGTTCTGCGTTCTGCGTTATGCGTTATGCGTTATGCGTTATGCGATTTGCGTTATGCGTTATGCGTTATGCGTTATGCGTTATGCGTTATGCGTTATGCGTTATGCGTTATGAGTAATGCGTGATGCGTTATGCGTTATGCGTTATGCGTTATGCGTTGTGCGTTATGAGTAATGTGTGATCCGTTAGGCGTTATGCGTTATGCGTTATACGTTATGCGTTATGCGTTATGAGTAATGCGTGATCCGTTATGCGTTATGCGTTATGCGTTATGCGTTATGCGTTATGCGCTATGCGTTATGCGTTATGCGTTATGAGTAATGCGTGATCCGTTATGCGTTATGCGTTATGCGTTATGCGTTATGAGTAATGCGCTATGCGTTATACGTTATGCGTTATGAGTAATGCGTGATCCGTTATGCGTTATGCGTTATGCGTTATGCGTTATGCGTTATGCGTTATGCGTTATGCGTTGTGCGTTGTGCGTTGTGCGTTCTGCGTTCTGCGTTTTGCGTTATGCGTTATGCGTTATGCGTTATGCGTTATGAGTTATGCGTTATGCGTTATGCGTTATGCGTTAAGCGTTATGCGTTTTGCGTTATGCGTTATGAGTAATGCGTGATCCGTTATGCGTTATGCGTTATGCGTTATGCGTTATGCGCTATGCGTTATGCGTTATGCGTTATGAGTAATGCGTGATCCGTTATGCGTTATGCGTTATGCGTTATGCGTTATGAGTAATGCGCTATGCGTTATACGTTATGCGTTATGAGTAATGCGTGATCCGTTATGCGTTATGCGTTATGCGTTATGCGTTATGCGTTATGCGTTGTGCGTTGTGCGTTGTGCGTTCTGCGTTCTGCGTTTTGCGTTATGCGTTATGCGTTATGCGTTATGCGTTATGAGTTATGCGTTATGCGTTATGCGTTATGCGTTAAGCGTTATGCGTTATGCGTTATGCGTTATGAGTTATGCGTTATGCGTTATGCGTTATGCGTTAAGCGTTATGCGTTATGCGTTATGCGTTATGCGTTATGCGTTATGAGTAATGCGTGATCCGTTATGCCTTATGCGTTATGCGTTATGCGTTATGCGTTATGCGTTATGCGTAATGCGTTATGCGTTATGAGTAATGCGTGATCCGTTATGCGTTATGCGTTATGAGTGATGCGTGATCCGTTATGCGTTATGCGATTTGCGTTATGCGTTATGCGTTATGCGTTATGCGTTATGCGTTATGCGTTATGCGTTATGCGTTATGAGTAATGCGTGATCCGTTATGCGTTATGCGTTATGCGTTATGCGTTATGCGTTATGCGTTATGCGTTATGCGTTATGGGTTATGCGTTATGCGTTATGCGTTATGCGTTTTGCGTTATGCGTTATGAATGATGCGTGATCCGATATGCGTTAAGCGTTATGCGTTATGCGTTATGCGTTATGTGTTATGCGTTATGCGTTATGCGTTATGCGTTATGCGTTATGCGTTATGCGTTATGCGTTATGCGTTATGCGTTATGCGTTATGCGTTATGCGTTATGCGTTATGAGTAATGCGTGATCCGTTATGCCTTATGCGTTATGCGTTATGCGTTATGAGTAATGCGCTATGCGTTATGCGTTATGCGTCATGAGTAATGCGTGATCCGTTATGCGTTATGCGTTATGCGTTATGCGCTATGCGTTATGCGTTATGCGTTATGCGTTATGCGTTATGCGTAATGCGTTATGCGTTATGAGTAATGCGTGATCCGTTATGCGTTATGCGTTATGAGTGATGCGTGATACGTTATGCGTTATGCGATTTGCGTTATGCGTTATGCGTTATGCGTTATGCGTTATGCGTTATGCGTTATGCGTTATGAGTAATGCGTGATGCGTTATGCGTTATGCGTTATGCGTTATGCGTTGTGCGTTATGAGTAATGTGTGATCCGTTATGCGTTATGCGTTATACGTTATGCGTTATGCGTTATGAGTAATGCGTGATCCGTTATGCGTTATGCGTTATGCGTTATGCGTTATGCGCTATGCGTTATGCGTTATGCGTTATGAGTAATGCGTTATGCGTTATGAGTAATGCGTGATCCGTTATGCGATATGCGTTATGCGTTATGAGTTATGCGTTATGAGTAATGCTTGATCCGATATGCGTTATGCGTTATGCGTTATGCGTTATGCGTTATGAGTAATCCTGGATCCGTTATGCGTTATGCGTTTTGCGTTATTCGTTATGCGTTGTGCATTATGCGTTATGCGTTATGGATTATGCGTTATGCGATATTCGTTATGTGTTATGCGTTATGCGTTATGCGTTATGCGTTATGCATTTTGCGTTATGCGTTATGCGTTATGCATTTTGCGTTATGCGTTATGCGTTATGCGTTATGAGTTATGCGTTATGCGTTATGCTATATGCGTTATGCCTTATGCCTTATGCCTAATGCGTTATGCGTTATGCGTTATGCGTTATGCGTTATGCGTTATGCGTTATGGGTTATGCGTTATGCGTTATGAGTAATGCGTGATCCGTTATGCGTTATGCGTTATGCGTTATGCGTTATGCGTTATGAGTAATGCGTGATCCGTTATGCGTTATGCGTTATGCGTTATGCGTTTTGCGTTATGCATTATGCGTTATGCGTTATGAGTTATGCGTTATGCGATATTCGTTTTGTGTTATGCGTTATGCGTTATGCGTTATGAGTAATGCGTTATGCGTTATGAGTAATGCGTGATCCGTTATGCGTTATGCGTTATGAGTAATGCGTGATCCGTTATGCGTTATGCGTTATGCGTTTGCGTTATGCGTTATGCGTTATGCGTTATGCGTTATGCGTTATGCGTTATGCGTTATGGGTTATGCGTTATGCGTTATGAGTAATGCGCGATTCGTTATGCGTTATGCGTTATGCGTTATGCGTTATGAGTAATGCGTGATCCGTTATGCGTTATGCGTTATGCGTTATGCGTTATGCGTTATGCGTTATGCGTTATGCGTTTTGCGTTATGCATTATGCGTTATGCGTTATGAGTTATGCGTTATGCGATATTCGGTTTGTGTTATGCGTTATGCGTTATGCGTTATGAGTAATGCGTTATGCGTTATGAGTAATGCGTTATGCGTTATGCGTTATGGGTTATGCGTTATGCGTTATGCGTTATGAGTAATGCGTGATGCGTTATGCGTTATGCGTTATGCGTTGTGCGTTATGAGTAATGTGTGATCCGTTAGGCGTTATGCGTTATGCGTTATACGTTATGCGTTATGCGTTATGAGTAATGCGTGATCCGTTATGCGTTATGCGTTATGCGTTATGCGTTATGCGCTATGCGTTATGCGTTATGCGTTATGAGTAATGCGTTATGCGTTATGAGTAATGCGTGATCCGTTATGCGATATGCGTTATGCGTTATGAGTTATGCGTTATGAGTAATGCTTGATCCGATATGCGTTATGCGTTATGCGTTATGCGTTATGCGTTATGCGTTATGCGTTATGAGTAATCCTGGATCCGTTATGCGTTATGCGTTTTGCGTTATTCGTTATGCGTTGTGCATTATGCGTTATGCGTTATGGATTATGCGTTATGCGATATTCGTTATGTGTTATGCGTTATGCGTTATGCGTTATGCGTTATGCGTTATGCATTTTGCGTTATGCCTTATGCGTTATGCATTTTGCGTTATGCGTTATGCGTTATGCGTTATGAGTTATGCGTTATGCGTTATGCTATATGCGTTATGCCTTATGCCTTATGCCTAATGCGTTATGCGTTATGCGTTATGCGTTATGCGTTATGCGTTATGCGTTATGCGTTATGGGTTATGCGTTATGCGTTATGAGTAATGCGTGATCCGTTATGCGTTATGCGTTATGCGTTATGCGTTATGAGTAATGCGTGATCCGTTATGCGTTATGCGTTATGCGTTATGCGTTTTGCGTTATGCATTATGCGTTATGCGTTATGAGTTATGCGTTATGCGATATTCGTTTTGTGTTATGCGTTATGCGTTATGCGTTATGAGTAATGCGTTATGCGTTATGAGTAATGCGTGATCCGTTATGCGTTATGCGTTATGAGTAATGCGTGATCCGTTATGCGTTATGCGTTATGCGTTTGCGTTATGCGTTATGCGTTATGCGTTATGCGTTATGCGTTATGCGTTATGCGTTATGGGTTATGCGTTATGCGTTATGAGTAATGCGCGATTCGTTATGCGTTATGCGTTATGAGTAATGCGCGATTCGTTATGCGTTATGCGTTATGCGTTATGCGTTATGAGTAATGCGTGATCCGTTATGCGTTATGCGTTATGCGTTATGCGTTATGCGTTATGCGTTTTGCGTTATGCATTATGCGTTATGCGTTATGAGTTATGCGTTATGCGATATTCGGTTTGTGTTATGCGTTATGCGTTATGCGTTATGAGTAATGCGTTATGCGTTATGAGTAATGCGTGATCCGTTATGCGTTATGAGTAATGCGTGATCCGTTATGCGTTATGCGTTATGCGATTTGCGTTATGCGTTATGCGTTATGCGTTATGCGTTATGCGTTATGCGTTTGCGTTATGCGTTATGCGTTATGCGTTATGCGTTATGCGTTATGCGTTATGCGTTATGAGTTATGCGTTATGCGTTATGCGTTATGCGTTATGCGTTATGCGTTATGCGTTATGCGTTATGCGTTATGCGTTATGCGTTATGCGTTATGCGTTATGAGTAATGCGCTATGCGTTTTGCGTTATGCGTTATGAGTGATGCGTGATCCGATATGCGTTAAGCGTTATGCGTTATACGGTATGCGTTATGCGTTATGCGTTATGCGTTATGCGTTATGCGTTATGCGTTATGCGTTATGCGTTATGAGTAATGCGTGATCCGTTATGCGTTATGCGTTATGCGTTATGCGTTATGCGTTATGCGTTATGCGTTATGCGTTATGCGTTATGCGTTATGCGTTATGCGTTATGCGTTATGCGTTATGCGTTATGCGTTATGTGTTATGCGTTATGCGTTATGCGTTATGAGTAATGCGTGATCCGTTATGCGTTATGCGTTATGCGTTATGCGTTATGCGTTATGCGTTATGCGTTATGCGTTATGCGTTATGCGTTATGCGTTATGCGTTATGCGTTTTGCGTTATGCGTTATGCGTTATGCGTTATGCGTTATGCGTTATGCGTTATGCGTTATGCGTTATGCGTTATGCGTTATGCGTTATGCGTTATGCGTTATGCGTTATGCGTTATGCGTTATGCGTTATGAGTAATGCGTGATCCGTTATGCGTTATGCGTTATGCGTTATGCGTTATGCGTTATGCGTTATGAGTAATGCGTGATCCGTTACGCGTTATGCGTTCTGCGTTATGAGTTATGCGTGATCCGTTATGCGTTATGCGATATTCGTTATATGTTATGTGTTATGTGTTATGCGTTATGCGTTATGCGTTATGCGTTATGCGTTATGAGTAATGCGTGATCCGTTATGCGTTATGCGTTATGCGTTATGCGTTATGCGTTATGCGTTATGCGTTATGCGTTATGCGTTATGCGTTATGCGTTATGCGTTATGCGTTTTGCGTTATGCGTTATGCGTTATGCGTTATGCGTTATGCGTTATGCGTTATGCGTTATGCGTTATGCGTTATGCGTTATGCGTTATGCGTTATGCGTTATGCGTTATGCGTTATGCGTTATGCGTTATGAGTAATGCGTGATCCGTTATGCGTTATGCGTTATGCGTTATGCGTTATGTGTTATGCGTTATGCGTTATGCGTTATGAGTAATGCGTGATCCGTTATGCGTTATGCGTTATGCGTTATGCGTTATGCGTTATGCGTTATGCGTTATGCGTTATGCGTTATGCGTTATGCGTTATGCGTTATGCGTTTTGCGTTATGCGTTATGCGTTATGCGTTATGCGTTATGCGTTATGCGTTATGCGTTATGCGTTATGCGTTATGCGTTATGCGTTATGCGTTATGCGTTATGCGTTATGCGTTATGCGTTATGCGTTATGAGTAATGCGTGATCCGTTATGCGTTATGCGTTATGCGTTATGCGTTATGCGTTATGCGTTATGAGTAATGCGTGATCCGTTACGCGTTATGCGTTCTGCGTTATGAGTTATGCGTGATCCGTTATGCGTTATGCGATATTCGTTATATGTTATGTGTTATGTGTTATGCGTTATGCGTTATGCGTTATGCGTTATGCGTTATGAGTAATGCGTGATCCGTTATGCGTTATGCGTTATGCGTTATGCGATATGAGTAATGCGCTATGCGTTATGCGTTATGCGTTATGAGTAATGCGTGATCCGTTATGCGTTATGCGTTATGCGTTATGCGTTTTGCGTTATGCGTTATGCGTTATGCGTTATGAGTTATGCGTTATGCGTTATGCTATATGCGTTATGCCTTATGCCTTATGCGTTATGCGTTATGCGTTATACGTTGTGCGTTATGCGTTATGCGTTATGGGTTATGCGTTATGCGTTATGAGTAATGCGTGATCCGTTATGCGTTATGCGTTATGCGTTATGCGTTATGAGTAATGCGTGATCCGTTATGCGTTATGCGTTATGCGTTATGCGTTATGCGTTATGCGTTATGCGTTTTGCGTTATGCATTATGCGTTATGCGTTATGAGTTATGCGTTATGCGATATTCGTTATGTGTTATGCGTTATGCGTTATGAGTAATGCGTGATCCGTTATGCCTTATGCGTTATGCGTTATGCGTCATGAGTTATGCGTTATGAGTAATGCGTGATCCGTTATGCGTTATGCGTTATGAGTGATGCGTGATCCGTTATGCGTTATGCGATTTGCGTTATGCGTTATGCGTTATGCGTTATGCGTTATGCGTTATGCGTTATGAGTAATGCGTGATGCGTTATGCGTTATGCGTTATGTGTTGTGCGTTATGAGTAATGTGTGATCCGTTAGGCGTTATGCGTTATGCGTTATACGTTATGCGTTATGCGTTATGAGTAATGCGTGATCCGTTATGCGTTATGCGTTATGCGTTATGCGATATGCGTTATGCGTTATGAGTTATGCGTTATGAGTAATGCTTAATCCGATATGCGTTATGCGTTATGCGTTATGCGTTATGAGTAATCCTGGATCCGTTATGCGTTATGCGTTTTGCGTTATTCGTTATGCGTTGTGCATTATGCGTTATGCGTTATGGATTATGCGTTATGCGATATTCGTTATGTGTTATGCGTTATGCGTTATGCGTTATGCGTTATGCGTTATGCGTTATGCGTTATGCATTTTGCGTTATGGGTTCTGCGTTATGCGTTATGAGTAATGCGTGATCCGTTATGCGTTATGCGTTATGCGTTATGCGTTATGAGTAATGCGTGATCCGTTATGCGTTATGCGTTATGCGTTATGCGTAATGCGTTATGCGTTATGCGTTATGCGTTTTGGTTTATGCATTATGCGTTATGCGTTATGAGTTATGCGTTATGCGATATTCGTTTTGTGTTATGCGTTATGCGTTATGCGTTATGAGTAATGCGTTATGCGTTATGAGTAATGCGTGATCCGTTATGCGTTATGCGTTATGAGTAATGCGTGATCCGTTATGCGTTATGCGTTATGCGTTTGCGTTATGCGTTATGCGTTTGCGTTATGCGTTATGCGTTATGCGTTATGCGTTATGCGTTATGCGTTATGAGTAATGCGTGATCCGTTATGCGTTATGCGTTATGCGTTATGCGTAATGCGTTATGCGTTATGCGTTATGCGTTTTGGTTTATGCATTATGCGTTATGCGTTATGAGTTATGCGTTATGCGATATTCGTTTTGTGTTATGCGTTATGCGTTATGCGTTATGAGTAATGCGTTATGCGTTATGAGTAATGCGTGATCCGTTATGCGTTATGCGTTATGAGTAATGCGTGATCCGTTATGCGTTATGCGTTATGCGTTTGCGTTATGCGTTATGCGTTTGCGTTATGCGTTATGCGTTATGCGTTATGCGTTATGCGTTATGCGTTATGCGTTATGCGTTATGAGTTATGCGTTATGCGTTATGCGTTATGCGTTATGCGTTATGCGTTATGCGTTATGCGTTATGAGTAATGCGTGATCCGGTGCGTTATGCGTTATGCGTTATGAGTTATGCGTGATCCGTTATGCGTTATGCGATATTCGTTATGTGTTATGCGTTATGTGTTATGCGTTATGCGTTATGCGTTATGCGTTATGCGTTATGCGTTATGCGTTATGCGTTATGCGTTATGCGTTATGCGTTATGCGTTATGCGTTATGCGTTATGCGTTATGCGTTATGCGTTATGCGTTATGAGTTATGCGTTATGCGTTATGCGTTATGCGTTATGAGTAATGCGTGATCCGTTATGCGTTATGCGTTATGCGTTATGAGTAATGCGTGATCCGTTACGCGTTATGCGTTCTGCGTTATGAGTTATGCGTGATCCGTTATGCGTTATGCGATATTCGTTATGTGTTATGCGTTATGTGTTATGCGTTATGCGTTATGCGTTATGCGTTATGCGTTATGAGTAATGCGTGATCCGTTATGCGTTATGCGTTATGCGTTATGCGTTATGCGTTATGCGTTATGAGTAATTCGCTATGCGTTATTCGTTATGCGTTATGAGTAATGCGTGATCCGTTATGCGTTATGCGTTATGCGTTATGGGTTATGCGTTATGCGTTATGAGTAATGCGTGATCCGTTATGCGTTATGCGTTATGCGTTATGCGTTATGAGTAATGCGTGATCCGTTATGCGTTATGCGTTATGCGTTATGCGTTTTGCGTTATGCGTTTTGCGTTATGCATTATGCGTTATGCGTTATGAGTTATGCGTTATGCGATATTCGTTATATGTTATGCGTTATGCGTTATGCGTTATGAGTAATGCGTTATGCGTTATGAGTACTGCGTGATCCGTTATGCGTTATGCGTTATGAGTAATGCGTGATCCGTTATGCGTTATGCGTTAAGAGTAATGCTTGATCCGATATGCGTTATGCGTTATGCGTTATGCTTTATGCGTTATGAGTAATCCTGGATCCGTTATGCGTTTTGCGTTTTGCGTTATTCGTTATGCGTTGTGCATTATGCGTTATGCGTTATCGATTATGCGTTATGCGATATTCGTTATGTGTTATGCGTTATGCGTTATGCGTTATGCGTTATGCGTTATGCGTTATGCGTTTTGCGTTATGCGTTATGCGTTATACGTAATGCGTTATGCGTTATGAGTAATGCTTGATCCGATATGCGTTATGCGTTATGCGTTATGCGTTATGCGTTATGAGTAATCCTGGATCCGTTATGCGTTATGCGTTTTGCGTTATTCGTTATGCGTTGTGCATTATGCGTTATGCGTTATGGATTATGCGTTATGCGATTTTCGTTATGTGTTATGCGTTATGCGTTATGCGTTATGCGTTATGCGTTTTTGCGTTATGCGTTATGCGTTATGCGTTATGAGTTATGCGTTATGCGTTATGCTATATGCGTTATGCCTTATGCCTTATGTATTATGCGTTATGCGTTATGCGTTATGCGTTATGCGTTATGCGTTATGCGTTATGGGTTATGCGTTATGCGTTATGAGTAATGCGTGATCCGTTATGCGTTATGCGTTATGCGTTATGCGTTTTGCGTTATGCGTTATGCGTTATACGTAATGCGTTATGCGTTATGAGTAATGCTTGATCCGATATGCGTTATGCGTTATGCGTTATGCGTTATGCGTTATGCGTTATGAGTAATCCTGGATCCGTTATGCGTTATGCGTTTTGCGTTATTCGTTATGCGTTGTGCATTATGCGTTATGCGTTATGGATTATGCGTTATGCGATATTCGTTATGTGTTATGCGTTATGCGTTATGCGTTATGCGTTATGCGTTATGCGTTATGCGTTATGCGTTTTTGCGTTATGCGTTATGCGTTATGCGTTATGAGTTATGCGTTATGCGTTATGCGTTATGCGTTATGAGTTATGCGTTATGCGTTATGCTATATGCGTTATGCCTTATGCCTTATGTATTATGCGTTATGCGTTATGCGTTATGCGTTATGCGTTATGCGTTATGCGTTATGCGTTATGCGTTATGCGTTATGCGTTATGCGTTATGCGTTTTTGCGTTATGCGTTATGCGTTATGCGTTATGAGTTATGCGTTATGCGTTATGCTATATGCGTTATGCCTTATGCCTTATGTATTATGCGTTATGCGTTATGCGTTATGCGTTATGCGTTATGCGTTATGGGTTATGCGTTATGCGTTATGAGTAATGCGTGATCCGTTATGCGTTATGCGTTATGCGTTATGAGTAATGCGTGATCCGTTATGCGTTATGCGTTATGCGTTATGCGTTATGCGTTATGCGTTATGCGTTATGCGTTATACGTTATGCGTTTTGCGTTATGCATTATGCGTTATGCGTTATGAGTTATGCGTTATGCGATATTCGTTTTGTGTTATGCGTTATGCGTTATGCGTTATGAGTAATGCGTTATGCGTTATGCGTTATGCGTTATGCGTTATGCGTTATGCGTTATGCGTTATGCGTTATGCGTTATGCGTTATGCGTTATGCGTTATGCGTGATCCGTTATGCGTTATGAGTAATGCGTGATCCGTCATGCTTTAAGCGTTATGCGTTATGCGATATGCTTTATGCGTTATGCGTTACGCGTAATGCGTTATGCGCTATGGGTCATGCGTTAAGCGTTATGCGTTATGCGTTACGCGTTATGCGTGATCCGTTATGCGTTATGCGTGATGCGTTATGCGTTATGCGTTATGCGTTATGCGTTATGAGTTATGCGTTATGAGTAATGCGTGATCCGTTATGCGTTATGCGTTATGCGTTATGCGTTATGTGTTATGCGTTATGCGTTATGCGGTATGAGTAATGCGTTATGAGTAATGCGTGATCCGTTATGCGTTATGCGTTATGCGTTATGCGTTATGCGTTATGCGTTATGTGTTATGCGTTATGCGTTATGCGTTATGAGTAATGCGTTATGCGTTATGGGTAATGCGTAATGCGGTATGGGTCATGCGTTAAGCGTTATGCGTTATGCGTTATGCTTTATGCGTGATCCGTTATGCGTTATGCGTTATGCGTTATGCGTTATGCGTTATGCGTTATGAGTTATGCGTTATGAGTAATGCGTGATCCGTTATGCGTTATGCGTTATGCGTTATGCGTTATGCGTTATGCGTTATGAGTAATGCGTGATCCGTTATGCGTTATGCGTTATGCGTTATGCGTTATGCGTTTTGCGTTATGCATTATGCGTTATGCGTTATGAGTTATGCGTTATGCGATATTCGTTATGTGTTATGCGTTATGCGTTATGCGTTATGAGTAATGCGTAATGCGTTATGAGTAATGCGTGATCCGTTATGCGTTATGCGTTATGAGTAATGCGTGATCCGTTATGCGTTATGCGTTATGAGTAATGCGTGATCCGTTATGCGTTATGCGTCATGCGATTTGCGTTATGCGTTATGCGTTATGCGTTATGCGTTTGCGTTATGCGTTATGCGTTATGCGTTATGCGTTATGCGTTATGCGTTATGCGTTATGCGTTATGCGTTATGCGTTATGCGTTATGCGTTATGCGTTATGCGTTATGCGTTATGCGTTATGCGTTATGCGTTATGCGTTATGCGTTATGCGTTATGCGTTATGCGTTATGCGTTATGCGTTATGCGTTATGCGTTATGCGTTATGCGTTATGCGTTATGCGTTATGCGTTATGCGTTATGAGTAATGCGTGATCCGTCATGCTTTAAGCGTTATGCGTTATGCGATATGCTTTATGCGTTATGCGTTACGCGTAATGCCTTATGCGCTATGGGTCATGCGTTAAGCGTTATGCGTTATGCGTTATGCGTTATGCGTGATCCGTTATGCGTTATGCGTTATGCGTTATGCGTTATGCGTTATGCGTTATGAGTTATGCGTTATGAGTAATGCGTGATCCGTTATGCGTTATGCGTTATGCGTTATGCGTTATGCGTTATGCGTTATGCGTTATGAGTAATGCGTGATCCGTCATGCTTTAAGCGTTATGCGTTATGCGATATGCTTTATGCGTTATGCGTTACGCGTAATGCGTTATGCGCTATGGGTCATGCGTTAAGCGTTATGCGTTATGCGTTATGCGTTATGCGTTATGCGTGATCCGTTATGCGTTATGCGTTATGCGTTATGCGTTATGCGTTATGCGTTATGCGTTATGCGTTATGCGTTATGCGTTATGCGTTATGCGTTATGAGTAATGCGTTATGCGTTATGAGTAATGCGTTATGCGTTATGCGTTATGCGTTATGCGTTATGCGTTATGCGTTATGCGTTACGCGTTATGCGTTATGCGTTATGCGTTATGCGTTATGCGTTATGCGTTATGCGTTATGCGTTATGCGTTATGCGTTATGCGTTATGCGTTATGCGTTATGCGTTATGCGTTATGCGTTATGCGTTATGCGTTATGAGTAATGCGTTATGCGTTATGAGTAATGCGTTATGCGTTATGCGTTATGCGTTATGCGTTATGCGTTATGCGTTATGCGTTATGCGTTATGCGTTATGCGTTATGCGTTATGCGTTATGCGTCATGCGTTAAGCGTTATGCGTTATGCGTTATGCGTTATGCGTTATGCGTGATCCGTTATGCGTTATGCGTTATGCGTTATGCGTTATGCGTTATGCGTTATGCGTTATGCGTTATGAGTTATGTGTTATGCGTTATGCGTTATGCGTTATGAGTAATTCGTTATGCGTTATGAGTAATGCGTGATCCGTTATGCATTATGCGTTATGCGATTTGCGTTATGCGTTATGCGTTATGCGTTATGCGTTTGCGTTATGCGTTATGCGTTATGCGTTATGCGTTATGCGTTATGCGTTATGCGTTATGCGTTATGCGTTATGCGTTATGCGTTATGCGTTATGCGTTATGCGTTATGAGTAATGCGTTATGCGTTATGAGTAATGCGTTATGCGTTATGCGTTATGCGTTATGCGTTATGCGTTATGCGTTATGCGTTATGAGTAATGCGTTATGCGTTATGAGTAATGCGTTATGCGTTATGCGTTATGCGTTTTGCGTTATGCATTATGCGTTATGCGTTATGAGTTATGCGTTATGCGATATTCGTTATGTGTTATGCGTTATGCGTTATGCGTTATGAGTAATGCGTTATGCGTTATGAGTAATGCGTGATCCGTTATGCGTTATGCGTTATGAGTAATGCGTGATCCGTTATGCGTTATGCGTTATGAGTAATGCGTGATCCGTTATGCGTTATGCGTTATGCGATTTGCGTTATGCGTTATGCGTTATGCGTTTGCGTTATGCGTTATGCGTTATGCGTTATGCGTTATGCGTTATGCGTTATGCGTTATGCGTTATGCGTTATGCGTTATGCGTTATGCGTTATGCGTTATGCGTTATGCGTTATGCGTTATGCGTTATGCGTTATGCGTTATGCGTTATGCGTTATGCGTTATGCGTTATGCGTTATGCGTTATGCGTTATGCGTTATGCGTTATGCGTTATGCGTTATGCGTTATGCGTTATGCGTTATGAGTAATGCGTGATCCGTCATGCTTTAAGCGTTATGCGTTATGCGATATGCTTTATGCGTTATGCGTTACGCGTAATGCCTTATGCGCTATGGGTCATGCGTTAAGCGTTATGCGTTATGCGTTATGCGTTATGCGTGATCCGTTATGCGTTATGCGTTATGCGTTATGCGTTATGCGTTATGCGTTATGCGTTATGAGTTATGCGTTATGAGTAATGCGTGATCCGTTATGCGTTATGCGTTATGCGTTATGCGTTATGCGTTATGCGTTATGAGTAATGCGTGATCCGTCATGCTTTAAGCGTTATGCGTTATGCGATATGCTTTATGCGTTATGCGTTACGCGTAATGCGTTATGCGCTATGGGTCATGCGTTAAGCGTTATGCGTTATGCGTTATGCGTTATGCGTTATGCGTGATCCGTTATGCGTTATGCGTTATGCGTTATGCGTTATGCGTTATGCGTTATGCGTTATGCGTTATGCGTTATGCGTTATGAGTTATGTGTTATGCGTTATGCGTTATGCGTTATGCGTTATGAGTAATTCGTTATGCGTTATGAGTAATGCGTGATCCGTTATGCGTTATGCGTTATGAGTAATGCGTGATCCGTTATGCGTTATGCGTTATGAGTAATGCGTGATCCGTTATGCATTATGCGTTATGCGATTTGCGTTATGCGTTATGCGTTATGCGTTATGCGTTTGCGTTATGCGTTATGCGTTATGCGTTATGCGTTATGCGTTATGCGTTATGCGTTATGCGTTATGCGTTATGCGTTATGCGTTATGCGTTATGCGTTATGCGTTATGCGTTATGAGTAATGCGTTATGCGTTATGAGTAATGCGTTATGCGTTATGCGTTATGCGTTATGAGTAATGCGTGATCCGTCATGCGTTATGCGTTATGCGTTATGCGTTATGCGTTTTGCGTTATGCATTATGAGTTATGCGTTATGAGTTATTCGTTATGCGATATTCGTTATGTGTTATGCGTTATGCGTTATGCGTTATGCGTTATGCGTTATGCGTTGTGCGTTATGCGTTATGCGTTATACGTTAATGCGTTATACGTAATGCTTGATCCGATATGCGTTATGCGTTATGCGTTATGAGTAATCCTGGATCCGTTATGCGTTATGCGTTTTGCGTTATTCGTTATGCGTTTTGCGTTATGCGTTATGCGTTATGCGTTATGAGTAATGCGTTATGAGTAATGCGTGATCCGTTATGCGTTATGCGTTATGCGTTATGCGTTATGCGTTATGCGTTATGCGTTATGCGTTATGAGTAATGCGTGATCCGTCATGCTTTAAGCGTTATGCGTTATGCGATATGCTTTATGCGTTATGCGTTACGCGTAATGCGTTATGCGCTATGGGTCATGCGTTAAGCGTTATGCGTTATGCGTTACGCGTTATGCGTGATCCGTTATGCGTTATGCGTGATGCGTTATGCGTTATGCGTTATGCGTTATGCGTTATGCGTTATGAGTTATGCGTTATGAGTAATGCGTGATCCGTTATGCGTTATGCGTTATGCGTTATGTGTTATGCGTTATGCGTTATGCGGTATGAGTAATGCGTTATGAGTAATGCGTTTTGCGTTATGCGTTATGCGTTATGCGTTATGCGTTATGCGTTATGTGTTATGCGTTATGCGTTATGCGTTATGAGTAATGCGTTATGCGTTATGGGTAATGCGTTATGCGGTATGGGTCATGCGTTAAGCGTTATGCGTTATGCGTTATGCGTTATGCGTGATCCGTTATGCGTTATGCGTTATGCGTTATGCGTTATGCGTTATGCGTTATGCGTTATGAGTTATGCGTTATGAGTAATGCGTGATCCGTTATGCGTTATGCGTTATGCGTTATGCGTTATGCGTTATGCGTTATGCGTTATGAGTAATGCGTGATCCGTTATGCGTTATGCGTTATGCGTTATGCGTTATGCGTTATGCGTTTTGCGTTAAGCATTATGCGCTATGCGTTATGAGTTATGCGTTATGCGATATTCGTTATGTGTTATGCGTTATGCGTTATGCGTTATGAGTAATGCGTTATGCGTTATGAGTAATGCGTGATCCGTTATGCGTTATGCGTTATGAGTAATGCGTGATCCGTTATGCGTTATGCGTTATGAGTAATGCGTGATCCGTTATGCGTTATGCGTTATGCGATTTGCGTTATGCGTTATGCGTTATGCGTTATGCGTTATGCGTTATGCGTTATGCGTTATGCGTTATGCGTTATGCGTTATGCGTTATGCGTTATGAGTAATGCGTGATCCGTCATGCTTTAAGCGTTATGCGTTATGCGATATGCTTTATGCGTTATGCGTTACGCGTAATGCCTTATGCGCTATGGGTCATGCGTTAAGCGTTATGCGTTATGCGTTATGCGTTATGCGTTATGCGTGATCCGTTATGCGTTATGCGTTATGCGTTATGCGTTATGCGTTATGCGTTATGCGTTATGCGTTATGCGTTATGCGTTATGCGTTATGCGTTATGAGTTATGTGTCATGCGTTATGCGTTATGCGTTATGAGTAATTCGTTATGCGTTATGAGTAATGCGTGATCCGTTATGCGTTATGCGTTATGAGTAATGCGTGATCCGTTATGCGTTATGCGTTATGAGTAATGCGTGATCCGTTATGCATTATGCGTTATGCGATTTGCGTTATGCGTTATGCGTTATGCGTTATGCGTTTGCGTTATGCGTTATGCGTTATGCGTTATGCGTTATGCGTTATGCGTTATGCGTTATGCGTTATGCGTTATGCGTTATGCGTTATGCGTTATGCGTTATGCGTTATGCGTTATGAGTAATGCGTTATGCGTTATGAGTAATGCGTTATGCGTTATGCGTTATGCGTTATGAGTAATGCGTGATCCGTCATGCGTTATGCGTTATGCGTTATGCGTTATGCGTTTTGCGTTATGCACTATGAGTTATGCGTTATGAGTTATTCGTTATGCGATATTCGTTATGTGTTATGCGTTATGCGTTATGCGTTATGCGTTATGCGTTATGCGTTATGCGTTATGCGTTATGCGTTGTGCGTTATGCGTTATGCGTTATACGTTAATGCGTTATACGTAATGCTTGATCCGATATGCGTTATGCGTTATGCGTTATGAGTAATCCTGGATCCGTTATGCGTTATGCGTTTTGCGTTATTCGTTATGCGTTTTGCGTTATGCGTTATGCGTTATGCGTTATGCGTTATGAGTAATCCTGGATCCGTTATGCGTTATGCGTTTTGCGTTATTCGTTATGCGTTTTGCGTTATGCGTTATGCGTTATGCGTTATGAGTAATGCGTTATGAGTAATGCGTGATCCGTTATGCGTTATGCGTTATGCGTTATGCGTTATGCTTTATGCGTTATGCGTTATGCGTTATGAGTAATGCGTGATCCGTCATGCTTTAAGCGTTATGCGTTATGCGATATGCTTTATGCGTTATGCGTTACGCGTAATGCGTTATGCGCTATGGGTCATGCGTTAAGCGTTATGCGTTATGCGTTACGCGTTATGCGTGATCCGTTATGCGTTATGCGTGATGCGTTATGCGTTATGCGTTATGCGTTATGCGTTATGAGTTATGCGTTATGAGTAATGCGTGATCCGTTATGCGTTATGCGTTATGCGTTATGCGTTATGCGTTATGCGTTATGAGTAATGCGTGATCCGTTATGCGTTATGCGTTATGCGTTATGCGTTATGCGTTATGCGTTTTGCGTTAAGCATTATGCGCTATGCGTTATGAGTTATGCGTTATGCGATATTCGTTATGTGTTATGCGTTATGCGTTATGCGTTATGAGTAATGCGTTATGCGTTATGAGTAATGCGTGATCCGTTATGCGTTATGCGTTATGAGTAATGCGTGATCCGTTATGCGTTATGCGTTATGAGTAATGCGTGATCCGTTATGCGTTATGCGTTATGCGATTTGCGTTATGCGTTATGCGTTATGCGTTATGCGTTATGCGTTATGCGTTATGCGTTATGCGTTATGCGTTATGCGTTATGCGTTATGCGTTATGCGTTATGAGTAATGCGTGATCCGTCATGCTTTAAGCGTTATGCGTTATGCGATATGCTTTATGCGTTATGCGTTACGCGTAATGCCTTATGCGCTATGGGTCATGCGTTAAGCGTTATGCGTTATGCGTTATGCGTTATGCGTGATCCGTTATGCGTTATGCGTTATGCGTTAAGCGTTATGCGTTATGCGTTATGCGTTATGCGTTATGCGTTATGCGTTATGCGTGATCCGTTATGCGTTATGCGTTATGCGTTATGCGTTATGCGTTATGCGTTATGCGTTATGCGTTATGCGTTATGCGTTATGCGTTATGCGTTATGCGTTATGCGTTATGCGTTATGCGGTATGAGTAATGCGTTATGCGTTATGAGTAATGCGTTATGCGTTATGCGTTATGCGTTATGAGTAATGCGTGATCCGTCATGCGTTATGCGTTATGCGTTATGCGTTATGCGTTTTGCGTTATGCACTATGAGTTATGCGTTATGAGTTATTCGTTATGCGATATTCGTTATGTGTTATGCGTTATGCGTTATGCGTTATGCGTTATGCGTTATGCGTTATGCGTTGTGCGTTATGCGTTATGCGTTATACGTTAATGCGTTATACGTAATGCTTGATCCGATATGCGTTATGCGTTATGCGTTATGAGTAATCCTGGATCCGTTATGCGTTATGCGTTTTGCGTTATTCGTTATGCGTTTTGCGTTATGCGTTATGCGTTATGCGTTATGAGTAATGCGTTATGAGTAATGCGTGATCCGTTATGCGTTATGCGTTATGCGTTATGCGTTATGAGTAATGCGTGATCCGTCATGCTTTAAGCGTTATGCGTTATGCGATATGCTTTATGCGTTATGCGTTACGCGTAATGCGTTATGCGCTATGGGTCATGCGTTAAGCGTTATGCGTTATGCGTTATGCGTTATGCGTTATGCGTTATGCGTTATGCGTGATCCGTTATGCGTTATGCGTTATGCGTTATGCGTTATGCGTTATGCGTTATGCGTTATGCGTTATGAGTTATGTGTTATGCGTTATGCGTTATGCGTTATGAGTAATTCGTTATGCGTTATGAGTAATGCGTGATCCGTTATGCGTTATGCGTTATGAGTAATGCGTGATCCGTTATGCGTTATGCGTTATGAGTAATGCGTGATCCGTTATGCGTTATGCGTTATGCGATTTGCGTTATGCGTTATGCGTTATGCGTTATGCGTTTGCGTTATGCGTTATGCGTTATGCGTTATGCGTTATGCGTTATGCGTTATGCGTTATGCGTTATGCGTTATGCGTTACGCGTTATGCGTTATGCGTTATGCGTTATGCGTTATGCGTTATGAGTAATGCGTTATGCGTTATGAGTAATGCGTTATGCGTTATGCGTTATGCGTTATGAGTAATGCGTGATCCGTTACGCGTTATGCGTTCTGCGTTATGAGTTATGCGTGATCCGTTATGCGTTATGCGATATTCGTTATGTGTTATGCGTTATGTGTTATGCGTTATGCGTTATGCGTTATGCGTTATGCGTTATGAGTAATGCGTGATCCGTTATGCGTTATGCGTTATGCGTTATGCGTTATGAGTAATGCGCTATGCGTTATTCGTTATGCGTTATGAGTAATGCGTGATCCGTTATGCGTTATGCGTTATGCGTTATGCGTTTTGCGTTATGCGTTATGCGTTATGCGTTATGAGTTATGCGTTATGCGTTATGCGTTATGCGTTATGCGTTATGCGTTATGGGTTATGCGTTATGCGTTATGAGTAATGCGTGATCCGTTATGCGTTATGCGTTATGGGTTATGCGTTATGCGTTATGAGTAATGCGTGATCCGTTATGCGTTATGCGTTATGCGTTATGCGTTATGAGTAATGCGTGATCCGTTATGCGTTATGCGTTATGCGTTATGCGTTATGCGTTTTGCGTTATGCATTATGCGTTATGCGTTATGAGTTATGCGCTATGCGATATTCGTTATGTGTTATGCGTTATGCGTTATGCGTTATGCGTTATGCGTTATGAGTTATGCGTTATGAGTAATGCGTGATCCGTTATGCGTTATGCGTTATGCGTTATGCGTTATGCGTTATGCGTTATGCGTTATGTGTTATGCGTTATGCGTTATGCGTTATGAGTAATGCGTTATGCGTTATGAGTAATGCGTTATGCGATATTCGTTATGCGTTATGCTTTATGCGTTATGCGTCACGCGTAATGCGTTATGCGCTATGGGTCATGTGTTAAGCGTTATGCGTTATGCGTTACGCGTTATGCGTGATCCGTTATGCGTTATGCGTGATGCGTTATGCGTTATGCGTTATGCGTTATGCGTTATGAGTTATGCGTTATGAGTAATGCGTGATCCGTTATGCGTTATGCGTTATGCGTTATGCGTTATGTGTTATGCGTTATGCGTTATGCGGTATGAGTAATGCGTTATGAGTAATGCGTGATCCGTTATGCGTTATGCGTTATGCGTTATGCGTTATGCGTTATGCGTTATGTGTTATGCGTTATGCGTTATGCGTTATGAGTAATGCGTTATGCGTTATGGGTAATGCGTTATGCGGTATGGGTCATGCGTTAAGCGTTATGCGTTATGCGTTATGCGTTATGCGTGATCCGTTATGCGTTATGCGTTATGCGTTATGCGTTATGCGTTATGCGTTATGAGTTATGCGTTATGAGTAATGCGTGATCCGTTATGCGTTATGCGTTATGCGTTATGCGTTATGCGTTATGTGTTATGCGTTATGCGTTATGCGTTATGAGTAATCCTGGATCCGTTATGCGTTATGCGTTTTGCGTTATTCGTTATGCGTTGTGCATTATGCGTTATGCGTTATGGATTATGCGTTATGCGTTATGCGTTATGTGTTATGCGTTATGCGTTATGCGTTATGCGTTATGCGTTATGCGTTATGCGTTATGCGTTATGCGGTATGCGTTATCCGTTATGCGTTATGAGTAATGCGTGATCCGTCATGCGTTATGCGTTATGCGTTTTGCGTTATGCGTGATCCGTTATGCGTTATGCGTTATGCGTTATGCGTTATGCGTTATGCGTTATGCGTTATGCGTTATGCGTTATGAGTAATGCGTTATGCGTTATGTGAAATGCGTGATCCTTTATGCGTTATGCGTTATGAGTAATGCGTGATCCGTTATGCGTTATGCGTTATGCGTTATGCGTTATGCGTTATGCGTTTTGCGTTATGCATTATGCGTTATGCGTTATGAGTTATGCGTTATGCGATATTCGTTATGTGTTATGCGTTATGCGTTATGCGTTATGAGTAATGCGTTATGCGTTATGAGTAATGCGTGATCCGTTATGCGTTATGCGTTATGAGTAATGCGTGATCCGTTATGCGTTATGCGTTATGAGTAATGCGTGATCCGTTATGCGTTATGCGTTATGCGATTTGCGTTATGCGTTATGCGTTATGCGTTTGCGTTATGCGTTATGCGTTATGCGTTATGCGTTATGCGTTATGCGTTATGCGTTATGCGTTATGCGTTATGCGTTATGCGTTATGCGTTATGCGTTATGCGTTATGCGTTATGCGTTATGCGTTATGCGTTATGCGTTATGCGTTATGCGTTATGCGTTATGCGTTATGCGTTATGCGTTATGCGTTATGCGTTATGCGTTATGCGTTATGCGTTATGCGTTATGCGTTATGCGTTATGCGTTATGCGTTATGCGTTATGCGTTATGCGTTATGAGTAATGCGTGATCCGTCATGCTTTAAGCGTTATGCGTTATGCGATATGCTTTATGCGTTATGCGTTACGCGTAATGCGTTATGCGCTATGGGTCATGCGTTAAGCGTTATGCGTTATGCGTTATGCGTTATGCGTGATCCGTTATGCGTTATGCGTTATGCGTTATGCGTTATGCGTTATGCGTTATGCGTTATGAGTTATGCGTTATGAGTAATGCGTGATCCGTTATGCGTTATGCGTTATGCGTTATGCGTTATGCGTTACGCGTAATGCGTTATGCGCTATGGGTCATGCGTTAAGCGTTATGCGTTATGCGTTATGCGTTATGCGTGATCCGTTATGCGTTATGCGTTATGCGTTATGCGTTATGCGTTATGCGTTATGCGTTATGAGTTATGCGTTATGATTAATGCGTGATCCGTTATGCGTTATGCGTTATGCGTTATGCGTTATGAGTAATGCGTGATCCGTCATGCTTTAAGCGTTATGCGTTATGCGATATGCTTTATGCGTTATGCGTTACGCGTAATGCGTTATGCGCTATGGGTCATGCGTTAAGCGTTATGCGTTATGCGTTATGCGTTATGCGTTATGCGTTATGCGTTATGCGTGATCCGTTATGCGTTATGCGTTATGCGTTATGCGTTATGCGTTATGCGTTATGCGTTATGAGTTATGTGTTATGCGTTATGCGTTATGCGTTATGAGTAATTCGTTATGCGTTATGAGTAATGCGTGATCCGTTATGCGTTATGCGTTATGAGTAATGCGTGATCCGTTATGCGTTATGCGTTATGAGTAATGCGTGATCCGTTATGCGTTATGCGTTATGCGATTTGCGTTATGCGTCATGCGTTATGCGTTATGCGTTATGCGTTTGCGTTATGCGTTATGCGTTATGCGTTATGCGTTATGCGTTATGCGTTATGCGTTATGCGTTATGCGTTATGCGTTATGCGTTATGCGTTATGCGTTATGCGTTATGCGTTATGCGTTATGAGTAATGCGTTATGCGTTATGAGTAATGCGTTATGCGTTATGCGTTATGCGTTATGCGTTATGAGTAGTGCGTGATCCGTCATGCGTTATGCGTTATGCGTTATGTGTTATGCGTTTTGCGTTATGCATTATGCGTTATGCGTTATGAGTTATGCGTTATGCGATATTCGTTATGTGTTATGCGTTATGCGTTATGCGTTATGCGTTATGCGTTATGCGTAATGCGTTATGCGTTATGCGTTGTGCGTTATGCGTTATGCGTTATACGTTAATGCGTTATACGTAATGCTTGATCCGATATGCGTTATGCGTTATGCGTTATGAGTAATCCTGGATCCGTTATGCGTTATGCGTTTTGCGTTATTCGTTATGCGTTTTGCGTTATGCGTTATGCGTTATGCGTTATGAGTAATGCGTTATGAGTAATGCGTGATCCGTTATGCGTTATGCGTTATGCGTTATGCGTTATGCGTTATGCGTTATGCGTTATGAGTAATGCGTGATCCGTCATGCTTTAAGCGTTATGCGTTATGCGATATGCTTTATGCGTTATGCGTTACGCGTAATGCGTTATGCGCTATGGGTCATGCGTTAAGCGTTATGCGTTATGCGTTATGCGTTATGCGTTATGCGTTATGCGTGATCCGTTATGCGTTATGCGTTATGCGTTATGCGTTATGCGTTATGCGTTATGCGTTATGCGTTATGCGCTATGCGTTATGCGTTATGAGTTATGTGTTATGCGTTATGCGTTATGCGTTATGAGTAATTCGTTATGCGTTATGAGTAATGCGTGATCCGTTATGCGTTATGCGTTATGAGTAATGCGTGATCCGTTATGCGTTATGCGTTATGAGTAATGCGTGATCCGTTATGCGTTATGCGTTATGCGATTTGCGTTATGCGTTATGCGCTATGGGTCATGCGTTAAGCGTTATGCGTTATGCGTTATGCGTTATGCGTGATCCGTTATGCGTTATGCGTTATGCGTTATGCGTTATGCGTTATGCGTTATGCGTTATGAGTTATGCGTTATGAGTAATGCGTGATCCGTTATGCGTTATGCGTTATGCGTTATGCGTTATGCGTTATGAGTAATGCGTGATCCGTCATGCTTTAAGCGTTATGCGTTATGCGATATGCTTTATGCGTTATGCGTTACGCGTAATGCGTTATGCGCTATGGGTCATGCGTTAAGCGTTATGCGTTATGCGTTATGCGTTATGCGTTATGCGTTATGCGTGATCCGTTATGCGTTATGCGTTATGCGTTAAGCGTTATGCGTTATGCGTTATGCGTTATGCGTTATGCGTTATGAGTTATGTGTTATGCGTTATGCGTTATGCGTTATGAGTAATTCGTTATGCGTTATGAGTAATGCGTGATCCGTTATGCGTTATGCGTTATGAGTAATGCGTGATCCGTTATGCGTTATGCGTTATGAGTAATGCGTGATCCGTTATGCGTTATGCGTTATGCGATTTGCGTTATGCGTCATGCGTTATGCGTTATGCGTTATGCGTTTGCGTTATGCGTTATGCGTTATGCGTTATGCGTTATGCGTTATGCGTTATGCGTTATGCGTTATGCGTTATGCGTTATGCGTTATGCGTTATGCGTTATGCGTTATGAGTAATGCGTTATGCGTTATGAGTAATGCGTTATGCGTTATGCGTTATGCGTTATGAGTAGTGCGTGATCCGTCATGCGTTATGCGTTATGCGTTATGTGTTATGCGTTTTGCGTTATGCATTATGCGTTATGCGTTATGAGTTATGCGTTATGCGATATTCGTTATGTGTTATGCGTTATGCGTTATGCGTTATGCGTTATGCGTTATGCGTTATGCGTTATGCGTTATGCGTTGTGCGTTATGCGTTATGCGTTATACGTTAATGCGTTATACGTAATGCTTGATCCGATATGCGTTATGCGTTATGCGTTATGAGTAATCCTGGATCCGTTATGCGTTATGCGTTTTGCGTTATTCGTTATGCGTTTTGCGTTATGCGTTATGCGTTATGCGTTATGAGTAATGCGTTATGAGTAATGCGTGATCCGTTATGCGTTATGCGTTATGCGTTATGCGTTATGCGTTATGCGTTATGCGTTATGAGTAATGCGTGATCCGTCATGCTTTAAGCGTTATGCGTTATGCGATATGCTTTATGCGTTATGCGTTACGCGTAATGCGTTATGCGCTATGGGTCATGCGTTAAGCGTTATGCGTTATGCGTTATGCGTTATGCGTTATGCGTTATGCGTTATGCGTGATCCGTTATGCGTTATGCGTTATGCGTTATGCGTTATGCGTTATGCGTTATGCGTTATGCGTTATGCGCTATGCGTTATGCGTTATGAGTTATGTGTTATGCGTTATGCGTTATGCGTTATGAGTAATTCGTTATGCGTTATGAGTAATGCGTGATCCGTTATGCGTTATGCGTTATGAGTAATGCGTGATCCGTTATGCGTTATGCGTTATGAGTAATGCGTGATCCGTTATGCGTTATGCGTTATGCGATTTGCGTTATGCGTTATGCGTTATGCGTTATGCGTTTGCGTTATGCGTTATGCGTTATGCGTTATGCGTTATGCGTTATGCGTTATGCGTTATGCGTTATGCGTTATGCGTTATGCGTTATGCGTTATGCGTTATGCGTTATGCGTTATGCGTTATGCGTTATGAGTAATGCGTTATGCGTTATGAGTAATGCGTTATGCGTTATGCGTTATGCGTTATGAGTAATGCGTGATCCGTCATGCGTTATGCGTTATGCGTTATGCGTTATGCATTATGCGTTATGCGTTATGAGTTATGCGATATGCGATATTCGTTATGTGTTATGCGTTATGCGTTATGCGTTATGCGTTATGCGTTATGCGTTATGCGTTATGCATTATGCGTTGTGCGTTATGCGTTATGCGTTATACGTTAATGCGTTATACGTAATGCTTGATCCGATATGCGTTATGCGTTATGCGTTATGAGTAATCCTGGATCCGTTATGCGTTATGCGTTTTGCGTTATTCGTTATGCGTTTTGCGTTATGCGTGATCCGTTATGCGTTATGCGTTATGCGTTATGCGTTATGCGTTATGCGTTATGCGTTATGAGTAATGCGTTATGCGTTATGTGAAATGCGTGATCCTTTATGCGTTATGCGTTATGAGTAATGCGTGATCCGTTATGCGTTATGCGTTATGCGTTATGCGTTATGCGTTATGCGTTATGCGTTTTGCGTTATGCATTATGCGTTATGCGTTATGAGTTATGCGTTATGCGATATTCGTTATGTGTTATGCGTTATGCGTTATGCGTTATGAGTAATGCGTTATGCGTTATGAGTAATGCGTGATCCGTTATGCGTTATGCGTTATGCGTTATGCTTTATGCGTTATGCGTTATGAGTTACACGTTATGCGTTATGCGTTATGCGTTATGCGTTTTGCGTTATGCGTTATGCGTTATGCGTTGTGCGTTATACGTTTGCGTTATGCGTAATGCGTTATGCTTTATGCGTTATGCGTTATGCGTTATGCGTTATGCGTTATGCGTTATGCGTTATGCGTTATGCGTTATGCGTTATGCGTTATGCGTTATGCGTTATGCGTTATGCGTTATGCGTGATGCGTTATGCGTTATGCGTTATGCGTTATGAGTAATGCGTGATCCGTCATGCTTTAAGCGTTATGCGTTATGCGATATGCTTTATGCGTTATGCGTTACGCGTAATGCGTTGTGCGCTATGGGTCATGCGTTAAGCGTTATGCGTTATGCGTTATGCGTTATGCGTTATGCGTTATGAGTAATGCGTGATCCGTCATGCTTTAAGCGTTATGCGTTATGCGATATGCTTTATGCGTTATGCGTTACGCGTAATGCGTTATGCGCTGTGGGTCATACGTTAAGCGTTATGCGTTATGCGTTATGCGTTATGCGTTATGCGTTATGCGTTATGCGTTATGCGTTATGCGTTATGCGTTATGAGTTATGCGTTATGAGTAATGCGTGATCCGTTATGCGTTATGCGTTATGCGTTATGCGTTATGCGTTATGCGTTATGCGTTATGCGTTATGCGTTATGAGTAATGCGTGATCCGTCATGCTTTAAGCGTTATGCGTTATGCGATATGCTTTATGCGTTATGCGTTACGCGTAATGCGTTATGCGTTATGCGTTATGCGTTATGCGTTATGCGTTATACGTTATGCGTTATGAGTTATGCGTTATGAGTAATGCGTGATCCGTTATGCGTTATGCGTTATGCGTTATGCGTTATGCGTTATGCGTTATGAGTAATGCGTGATCCGTCATGCTTTAAGCGTTATGCGTTATGCGATATGCTTTATGCGTTATGCGTTACGCGTAATGCGTTATGCGCTATGGGTCATACGTTAAGCGTTATGCGTTATGCGTTATGCGTTATGCGTTATGCGTTATGCGTTATGCGTTATGCGTTATGAGTTATGCGTTATGAGTAATGCGTGATCCGTTATGCGTTATGCGTTATGCGTTATGCGTTATGCGTTATGCGTTATGCGTTATGCGTTATGCGTTATGAGTAATGCGTGATCCGTCATGCTTTAAGCGTTATGCGTTATGCGATATGCTTTATGCGTTATGCGTTACGCGTAATGCGTTATGCGTTATGCGTTATGCGTTATGCGTTATGCGTTATGCGTGATCCGTTATACGTTATGCGTTATGCGTTATGCGTTATGCGTTATGCGTTATGCGTGATCCGTTATACGTTATGCGTTATGCGTTATGCGTTATGCGTTATGCGTTATGTGGTATCCGTTATGCGTTATCTGTTATGCGTTATGCGTTTTGCCTTATGCGTTATGCGTTATGCGTTATCCGTTATGCGTTATGCGTTATGCGTTATGCGTTATGCGTTATGCGTTATGCGTTATGCGTTTGCGTTATGCGTTATGCGTTTTGCGTTATGCGTTATGCGTTATGCGTTATGCGTTATGCGTTATGCGTTATGAGTAATACGTGATCCGTTACGCGTTATGCGTTCTGCGTTATGAGTTATGCGTGATCCGTTATGCGTTAGGCGATATTCGTTATGTGTTATGCGTTATGTGTTATGCGTTATTCGTTATGCGTTATGCGTTATGCGTTATGAGTAATGCGTGATCCGTTATGCGTTATGCGTTATGCGTTATGGGTTATGCGTTATGCGTTATGAGTAATGCGTGATCCGTTATGCGTTATGCGTTATGCGTTATGCGTTATGAGTAATGCGTGATCCGTTATGCGTTATGCGTTATGCGTTATGCGTTTTGCGTTATGCATTATGCATTATGCGTTATGAGTTATGCGCTATGCGATATTCGTTATGTGTTATGCGTTATGCGTTATGCGTTATGCGTTATGCGTTATGCGTTATGCGTTATGCGTTATGCGTTATGAGTTATGCGTTATGAGTAATGCGTGATCCGTTATGCGTTATGCGTTATGCGTTATGCGTTATGCGTTATGCGTTATGCGTTATGTGTTATGCGTTATGCGTTATGCGTTATGAGTAATGCGTTATGCGTTATGAGTAATGCGTTATGCGATATTCGTTATGTGTTATGCGTTATGCGTTATGCGTTATGCGTTATGAGTTATGCGTTATGAGTAATGCGTGATCCGTTATGCGTTATGCGTTATGCGTTATGCGTTATGCGTTATGCGTTATGCGTTATGCGTTATGCGTTATGCGTTATGAGTAATGCGTGATCCGTCATGCTTTAAGCGTTATGCGTTATGCGATATGCTTTATGCGTTATGCGTTACGCGTAATGCGTTATGCGCTATGGGTCATGCGTTAAGCGTTATGCGTTATGCGTTACGCGTTATGCGTGATCCGTTATGCGTTATGCGTGATGCGTTATGCGTTATGCGTTATGCGTTATGCGTTATGCGTTATGAGTTATGCGTTATGAGTAATGCGTGATCCGTTATGCGTTATGCGTTATGCGTTATGCGTTATGTGTTATGCGTTATGCGTTATGCGGTATGAGTAATGCGTCATGAGTAATGCGTGATCCGTTATGCGTTATGCGTTATGCGTTATGCATTATGCGTTATGCGTCATGTGTTATACGTTATGCGTTATGCGTTATGAGTAATGCGTTATGCGTTATGGGTAATGCGTTATGCGGTATGGGTCATGCGTTAAGCGTTATGCGTTATGCGTTATGCGTTATGCGTGATCCGTTATGCGTTATGCGTTATGCGTTATGCGTTATGCGTTATGCGTTATGAGTTATGCGTTATGAGTAATGCGTGATCCGTTATGCGTTATGCGTTATGCGTTATGCGTTATGCGTTATGTGTTATGCGTTATGCGTTATGCGTTATGAGTAATCCTGGATCCGTTATGCGTTATGCGTTTTGCGTTATTCGTTATGCGTTGTGCATTATGCGTTATGCGTTATGGATTATGCGTTATGCGTTATGCGTTATGTGTTATGCGTTATGCGTTATGCGTTATGCGTTATGCGTTATGCGTTATGCGTTATGCGTTATGCGTTATGCGGTATGCGTTATCCGTTATGCGTTATGAGTAATGCGTGATCCGACATGCGTTATGCGTTATGCGTTTTGCGTTATGCGTGATCCGTTACGCGTTATGCGTTATGCGTTATGCGTTATGCGTTATGCGTTTTGCGTTATGCATTATGCGTTATGCGTTATGAGTTATGCGTTATGCGATATTCGTTATGTGTTATGCGTTATGCGTTATGAGTAATGCGTTATGCGTTATGAGTAATGCGTGATCCGTTATGCGTTATAAGTTATGAGTAATGCGTGATCCGTTACGCGTTATGCGTTATGCGTTATGAGTAATGCGTGATCTGTTATGCGTTATGCGATATGCGTTATGCGTTATGCGTTATGCGTTATGCGTTATGCGTTATGCGTTATGCGTTATGAGTAATGCGTGATCCGTCATGCTTTAAGCGTTATGCGTTATGCGATATGCTTTATGCGTTATGCGTTACGCGTAATGCATTATGCGCTATGGGTCATGCGTTAAGCGTTATGCGTTATGCGTTACGCGTTATGCGTGATCCGTTATGCGTTATGCGTGATGCGTTATGCGTTATGCGTTATGCGTTATGCGTTATGAGTTATGCGTTATGAGTAATGCGTGATCCGTTATGCGTTATGCGTTATGCGTTATGCGTTATGTGTTATGCGTTATGCGGTATGAGTAATGCGTTATGAGTAATGCGTTATGAGTAATGCGTGATCCGTTATGCGTTATGCGTTATGCGTTATGCATTATGCGTTATGCGTCATGTGATATACGTTATGCGTTATGCGTTATGAGTAATGCGTTATGCGTTATGGGTAATGCGTTATGCGGTATGGGTCATGCGTTAAGCGTTATGCGTTATGCGTTATGCGTTATGCGTGATCCGTTATGCGTTATGCGTTATGCGTTATGCGTTATGCGTTATGCGTTATGCGTTATGAGTTATGCGTTATGAGTAATGCGTGATCCGTTGTGCGTTATGCGTTATGCGTTATGCGTTATGCGTTATGTGTTATGCGTTATGCGTTATGCGTTATGAGTAATCCTGGATCCGTTATGCGTTATGCGTTTTGCGTTATTCGTTATGCGTTGTGCATTATGCGTTATGCGTTATGGATTATGCGTTATGCGTTATGCGTTATGTGTTATGCGTTATGCGTTATGCGTTACGCGTTATGCGTGATCCGTTATGCGTTATGAGTAATGCGTGATCCGTTATGCGTTATGCGTTATGAGTAATGCGTGATCCGTTACGCGTTATGCGTTCTGCGTTATGAGTTATGCGTGATCCGTTATGCGTTATGCGATATTCGTTATATGTTATGCGTTATGTGTTATGCGTTATGCGTTATGCGTTATGCGTTATGCGTTATGAGTAATGCGTGATCCGTTATGCGTTATGCGTTATGCGTTATGCGTTATGAGTAATGCGCTATGCGTTATGCGTTATGCGTTATGAGTAATGCGTGATCCGTTATGCGTTATGCGTTATGCGTTATGCGTTATGCGTTTTGCGTTATGCGATATGCTTTATGCGTTATGCGTTACGCGTAATGCGTTATGCGCTATGGGTCATGCGTTAAGCGTTATGCGTTATGCGTTATGCGTTATGCGTGATCCGTTATGCGTTATGCGTTATGCGTTATGCGTTATGCGTTATGCGTTATGCGTTATGAGTTATGCGTTATGAGTAATGCGTGATCCGTTATGCGTTATGCGTTATGCGTTATGCGTTATGCGTTATGCGTTATGCGTTATGAGTAATGCGTGATCCGTCATGCTTTAAGCGTTATGCGTTATGCGATATGCTTTATGCGTTATGCGTTACGCGTAATGCGTTATGCGCTATGGGTCATGCGTTATGCGTTATGCGTGATCCGTTATGCGTTATGCGTTATGCGTTATGCGTTATGCGTTATGCGTTATGCGTTATGCGTTATGAGTTATGTGTTATGCGTTATGCGTTATGCGTTATGAGTAATTCGTTATGCGTTATGAGTAATGCGTGATCCGTTATGCGTTATGCGTTATGAGTAATGCGTGATCCGTTATGCGTTATGCGTTATGAGTAATGCGTGATCCGTTATGCGTTATGCGTTATGCGATTTGCGTTATGCGTCATGCGTTATGCGTTATGCGTTATGCGTTTGCGTTATGCGTTATGCGTTATGCGTTATGCGTTATGCGTTATGCGTTATGCGTTATGCGTTATGCGTTATGCGTTATGCGTTATGCGTTATGCGTTATGAGTAATGCGTTATGCGTTATGAGTATTGCGTTATGCGTTATGCGTTATGCGTTATGAGTAGTGCGTGATCCGTCATGCGTTATGCGTTATGCGTTATGCGTTATGCGTTTTGCGTTATGCATTATGCGTTATGCGTTATGAGTTATGCGTTATGCGATATTCGTTATGTGTTATGCGTTATGCGTTATGCGTTATGCGGTATGCGTTATCCGTTATGCGTTATGAGTAATGCGTGATCAGTCATGCGTTATGCGTTATGCGTTTTGCGTTATGCGTGATCCGTTATGCGTTATGCGTTATGCGTTATGCGTTATGCGTTATGCGTTATGCGTTTTGCGTTATGCATTATGCGTTATGCGTTATGAGTTATGCGTTATGCGATATTCGTTATGTGTTATGCGTTATGCGTTATGCGTTATGAGTAATGCGTTATGCGTTATGAGTAATGCGTGATCCGTTATGCGTTATGCGTTATGAGTAATGCGTGATCCGTTATGCGTTATGCGTTATGAGTAATGCGTGATCCGTTATGCGTTATGCGATATGCGTTATGCGTTATGCGTTATGCGTTATGCGTTATGCGTTATGCGTTATGCGTTATGCGTTATGAGTAATGCGTGATCCGTCATGCTTTAAGCGTTATGCGTTATGCGATATGCTTTATGCGTTATGCGTTACGCGTAATGCGTTATGCGCTATGGGTCATGCGTTAAGCGTTATGCGTTATGCGTTACGCGTTATGCGTGATCCGTTATGCGTTATGCGTTATGCGTTATGCGTTATGCGTTATGCGTGATGCGTTATGCGTTATGCGTTATGCGTTATGAGTAATGCGTGATCCGTCATGCTTTAAGCGTTATGCGTTATGCGATATGCTTTATGCGTTATGCGTTACGCGTAATGCGTTATGCGCTATGGGTCATGCGTTATGCGTTATGCGTGATCCGTTATGCGTTATGCGTTATGCGTTATGCGTTATGCGTTATGCGTTATGCGTTATGCGTTATGCGTTATGCGTTATGCGTTATGAGTTATGTGTTATGCGTTATGCGTTATGCGTTATGAGTAATTCGTTATGCGTTATGAGTAATGCGTGATCCGTTATGCGTTATGCGTTATGAGTAATGCGTGATCCGTTATGCGTTATGCGTTATGAGTAATGCGTGATCCGTTATGCGTTATGCGTTATGCGATTTGCGTTATGCGTCATGCGTTATGCGTTATGCGTTATGCGTTTGCGTTATGCGTTATGCGTTATGCGTTATGCGTTATGCGTTATGCGTTATGCGTTATGCGTTATGCGTTATGCGTTATGCGTTATGCGTTATGAGTAATGCGTTATGCGTTATGAGTATTGCGTTATGCGTTATGCGTTATGCGTTATGAGTAGTGCGTGATCCGTCATGCGTTATGCGTTATGCGTTATGCGTTTTGCGTTATGCATTATGCGTTATGCGTTATGAGTTATGCGTTATGCGATATTCGTTATGTGTTATGCGTTATGCGTTATGCGTTATGCGGTATGCGTTATCCGTTATGCGTTATGAGTAATGCGTGATCCGTCATGCGTTATGCGTTATGCGTTTTGCGTTATGCGTGATCCGTTATGCGTTATGCGTTATGCGTTATGCGTTTTGCGTTATGCATTATGCGTTATGCGTTATGAGTTATGCGTTATGCGATATTCGTTATGTGTTATGCGTTATGCGTTATGCGTTATGAGTAATGCGTTATGCGTTATGAGTAATGCGTGATCCGTTATGCGTTATGCGTTATGAGTAATGCGTGATCCGTTACGCGTTATGCGTTATGCGTTATGAGTAATGCGTGATCCGTTATGCGTTATGCGATATGCGTTATGCGTTATGCGTTATGCGTTATGCGTTATGCGTTATGCGTTATGCGTTATGCGTTATGCGTTATGCGTTATGCGTTATGAGTAATGCGTGATCCGTCATGCTTTAAGCGTTATGCGTTATGCGATATGCTTTATGCGTTATGCGTTATGCGCTATGGGTCATGCGTTAAGCGTTATGCGTTATGCGTTACGCGTTATGCGTGATCCGTTATGCGTTATGCGTGATGCGTTATGCGTTATGCGTTATGCGTTATGAGTTATGCGTTATGAGTAATGCGTGATCCGTTATGCGTTATGCGTTATGCGTTACGCGTAATGCGTTATGCGCTATGGGTCATGCGTTAAGCGTTATGCGTTATGCGTTACGCGTTATGCGTGATCCGTTATGCGTTATGCGTGATGCGTTATGCGTTATGCGTTATGCGTTATGCGTTATGCGTTATGCGTTATGAGTAATGCGTGATCCGTCATGCTTTAAGCGTTATGCGTTATGCGATATGCTTTATGCGTTATGCGTTATGCGCTATGGGTCATGCGTTAAGCGTTATGCGTTATGCGTTACGCGTTATGCGTGATCCGTTATGCGTTATGCGTGATGCGTTATGCGTTATGCGTTATGCGTTATGAGTTATGCGTTATGAGTAATGCGTGATCCGTTATGCGTTATGCGTTATGCGTTATGCGTTATGTGTTATGCGTTATGCGTTATGCGGTATGAGTAATGCGTTATGAGTAATGCGTGATCCGTTATGCGTTATGCGTTATGCGTTATGCATTATGCGTTATGCGTCATGTGTTATACGTTATGCGTTATGCGTTATGAGTAATGCGTTATGCGTTATGGGTAATGCGTTATGCGGTATGGGTCATGCGTTAAGCGTTATGCGTTATGCGTTATGCGTTATGCGTGATCCGGTATGCGTTATGGTTTATGCGTTATGCGTTATGCGTTATGCGTTATGAGTTATGCGTTATGAGTAATGCGTGATCCGTTACGCGTTATGCGTTCTGCGTTATGAGTTATGCGTGATCCGTTATGCGTTATGCGATATTCGTTATATGTTATGCGTTATTTGTTATGCGTTATGCGTTATGCGTTATGCGTTATGCGTTATGAGTAATGCGTGATCCGTTATGCGTTATGCGTTATGCGTTATGCGTGATCCGTTATGCGTTATGCGTTATGCGTTATGCGTTATGCGTTATGCGTTATGCGTTTTGCGTTATGAGTAATCCTGGATCCGTTATGCGTTATGCGTTTTGCGTTATTCGTTATGCGTTGTGCATTATGCGTTATGCGTTATGGATTATGCGTTATGCGTTATGCGTTATGTGTTATGCGTTATGCGTTATGCGTTATGCGTTATGCGTTATGCGTTATGCGTTATGCGTTATGCGTTATGCGTTATGTGGTATGCGTTATCCGTTATGCGTTATGAGTAATGCGTGATCCGTCATGCGTTATGCGTTATGCGTTTTGCGTTATGCGTGATCCGTTATGCGTTATGCGTTATGCGTTATGCGTTATGCGTTATGCGTTATGCGTTTTGCGTTATGCATTATGCGTTATGCGTTATGAGTTATGCGTTATGCGATATTCGTTATGTGTTATGCGTTATGCGTTATGCGTTATGAGTAATGCGTTATGCGTTATGAGTAATGCGTGATCCGTTATGCGTTATGCGTTATGAGTAATGCGTGATCCGTTACGCGTTATGCGTTCTGCGTTATGAGTTATGCGTGATCCGTTATGCGTTATGCGATATTCGTTATATGTTATGCGTTATTTGTTATGCGTTATGCGTTATGCGTTATGCGTTATGAGTAATGCGTGATCCGTTATGCGTTATGCGTTATGCGTTATGAGTAATGCGCTATGCGTTATGCGTTATGCGTTATGAGTAATGCGTGATCCGTTATGCGTTATGCGTTATGCGTTATGCGTTTTGCGTTATGCGATATGCTTTATGCGTTATGCGTTACGCGTAATGCGTTATGCGCTATGGGTCATGCGTTAAGCGTTATGCGTTATGCGTTATGCGTTATGCGTGATCCGTTATGCGTTATGCGTTATGCGTTATGCGTTATGCGTTATGCGTTATGCGTTATGAGTTATGCGTTATGAGTAATGCGTGATCCGTTATGCGTTATGCGTTATGCGTTATGCGTTATGCGTTATGCGTTATGAGTAATGCGTGATCCGTCATGCTTTAAGCGTTATGCGTTATGCGATATGCTTTATGCGTTATGCGTTACGCGTAATGCGTTATGCGCTATGGGTCATGCGTTATGCGTTATGCGTGATCCGTTATGCGTTATGCGTTATGCGTTATGCGTTATGCGTTATGCGTTATGCGTTATGCGTTATGCGTTATGAGTTATGTGTTATGCGTTATGCGTTATGCGTTATGAGTAATTCGTTATGCGTTATGAGTAATGCGTGATCCGTTATGCGTTATGCGTTATGAGTAATGCGTGATCCGTTATGCGTTATGCGTTATGCGATTTGCGTTATGCGTTATGCGTTATGCGTTATGCGTTATGCGTTTGCGTTATGCGTTATGCGTTATGCGTTATGCGTTATGCGTTATGCGTTATGCGTTATGCGTTATGCGTTATGCGTTATGCGTTATGCGTTATGCGTTATGCGTTATGCGTTATGAGTAATGCGTTATGCGTTATGAGTATTGCGTTATGCGTTATGCGTTATGCGTTATGAGTAGTGCGTGATCCGTCATGCGTTATGCGTTATGCGTTATGCGTTATGCGTTTTGCGTTATGCATTATGCGTTATGCGTTATGAGTTATGCGTTATGCGATATTCGTTATGTGTTATGCGTTATGCGTTATGCGTTATGCGTTATGCGTTATGCGTTATGCGTTGTGCGTTATGCGTTATGCGTTATACGTTAATGCGTTATACGTAATGCTTGATCCGATATGCGTTATGCGTTATGCGTTATGAGTAATCCTGGATCCGTTATGCGTTATGCGTTTTGCGTTATTCGTTATTCGTTTTGCGTTATGCGTTATGCGTTATGCGTTATGCGTTATGCGTTATGAGTAATGCGTGATCCGTTATGCGTTATGCGTTATGCGTTATGCGTTATGCGTTATGCGTTCTGCGTTATGAGTTATGCGTGATCCGTTATGCGTTAGGCGATATTCGTTATGAGTTATGCGTGATCCGTTATGCGTTATGCGATATTCGTTATATGTTATGCGTTATGTGTTATGCGTTATGCGTTATGCGTTATGCGTTATGCGTTATGAGTAATGCGTGATCCGTTATGCGTTATGCGTTATGCGTTATGCGTTATGAGTAATGCGCTATGCGTTATGCGTTATGCGTTATGAGTAATGCGTGATCCGTTATGCGTTATGCGTTATGCGTTATGCGTTTTGCGTTATGCGATATGCTTTATGCGTTATGCGTTACGCGTAATGCGTTATGCGCTATGGGTCATGCGTTAAGCGTTATGCGTTATGCGTTATGCGTTATGCGTTATGCGTGATCCGTTATGCGTTATGCGTTATGCGTTATGCGTTATGCGTTATGCGTTATGCGTTATGAGTAATGCGTGATCCGTCATGCTTTAAGCGTTATGCGTTATGCGATATGCTTTATGCGTTATGCGTTATGCGCTATGGGTCATGCGTTAAGCGTTATGCGTTATGCGTTACGCGTTATGCGTGATCCGTTATGCGTTATGCGTGATGCGTTATGCGTTATGCGTTATGCGTTATGAGTTATGCGTTATGAGTAATGCGTGATCCGTTATGCGTTATGCGTTATGCGTTATGCGTTATGTGTTATGCGTTATGCGTTATGCGGTATGAGTAATGCGTTATGAGTAATGCGTGATCCGTTATGCGTTATGCGTTATGCGTTATGCATTATGCGTTATGCGTCATGTGTTATACGTTATGCGTTATGCGTTATGAGTAATGCGTTATGCGTTATGGGTAATGCGTTATGCGGTATGGGTCATGCGTTAAGCGTTATGCGTTATGCGTTATGCGTTATGCGTGATCCGGTATGCGTTATGCGTTATGCGTTATGCGTTATGCGTTATGCGTTATGAGTTATGCGTTATGAGTAATGCGTGATCCGTTACGCGTTATGCGTTCTGCGTTATGAGTTATGCGTGATCCGTTATGCGTTATGCGATATTCGTTATATGTTATGCGTTATTTGTTATGCGTTATGCGTTATGCGTTATGCGTTATGCGTTATGAGTAATGCGTGATCCGTTATGCGTTATGCGTTATGCGTTATGCGTGATCCGTTATGCGTTATGCGTTATGCGTTATGCGTTATGCGTTATGCGTTATGCGTTTTGCGTTATGAGTAATCCTGGATCCGTTATGCGTTATGCGTTTTGCGTTATTCGTTATGCGTTGTGCATTATGCGTTATGCGTTATGGATTATGCGTTATGCGTTATGCGTTATGTGTTATGCGTTATGCGTTATGCGTTATGCGTTATGCGTTATGCGTTATGCGTTATGCGTTATGCGTTATGCGTTATGCGTTATGTGGTATGCGTTATCCGTTATGCGTTATGAGTAATGCGTGATCCGTCATGCGTTATGCGTTATGCGTTTTGCGTTATGCGTGATCCGTTATGCGTTATGCGTTATGCGTTATGCGTTATGCGTTTTGCGTTATGCATTATGCGTTATGCGTTATGAGTTATGCGTTATGCGATATTCGTTATGTGTTATGCGTTATGCGTTATGCGTTATGAGTAATGCGTTATGCGTTATGAGTAATGCGTGATCCGTTATGCGTTATGCGTTATGAGTAATGCGTGATCCGTTACGCGTTATGCGTTCTGCGTTATGAGTTATGCGTGATCCGTTATGCGTTATGCGATATTCGTTATATGTTATGCGTTATTTGTTATGCGTTATGCGTTATGCGTTATGCGTTATGCGTTATGAGTAATGCGTGATCCGTTATGCGTTATGCGTTATGCGTTATGCGTTATGAGTAATGCGCTATGCGTTATGCGTTATGCGTTATGAGTAATGCGTGATCCGTTATGCGTTATGCGTTATGCGTTATGCGTTTTGCGTTATGCGATATGCTTTATGCGTTATGCGTTACGCGTAATGCGTTATGCGCTATGGGTCATGCGTTAAGCGTTATGCGTTATGCGTTATGCGTTATGCGTGATCCGTTATGCGTTATGCGTTATGCGTTATGCGTTATGCGTTATGCGTTATGCGTTATGAGTTATGCGTTATGAGTAATGCGTGATCCGTTATGCGTTATGCGTTATGCGTTATGCGTTATGCGTTATGCGTTATGAGTAATGCGTGATCCGTCATGCTTTAAGCGTTATGCGTTATGCGATATGCTTTATGCGTTATGCGTTACGCGTAATGCGTTATGCGCTATGGGTCATGCGTTATGCGTTATGCGTGATCCGTTATGCGTTATGCGTTATGCGTTATGCGTTATGCGTTATGCGTTATGCGTTATGCGTTATGCGTTATGAGTTATGTGTTATGCGTTATGCGTTATGCGTTATGAGTAATTCGTTATGCGTTATGAGTAATGCGTGATCCGTTATGCGTTATGCGTTATGAGTAATGCGTGATCCGTTATGCGTTATGCGTTATGAGTAATGCGTGATCCGTTATGCGTTATGCGTTATGCGATTTGCGTTATGCGTCATGCGTTATGCGTTATGCGTTATGCGTTTGCGTTATGCGTTATGCGTTATGCGTTATGCGTTATGCGTTATGCGTTATGCGTTATGCGTTATGCGTTATGCGTTATGCGTTATGCGTTATGCGTTATGCGTTATGCGTTATGCGTTATGAGTAATGCGTTATGCGTTATGAGTATTGCGTTATGCGTTATGCGTTATGCGTTATGAGTAGTGCGTGATCCGTCATGCGTTATGCGTTATGCGTTATGCGTTATGCGTTTTGCGTTATGAATTATGCGTTATGCGTTATGAGTTATGCGTTATGCGATATTCGTTATGTGTTATGCGTTATGCGTTATGCGTTATGCGTTATGCGTTATGCGTTATGCGTTGTGCGTTATGCGTTATGCGTTATACGTTAATGCGTTATACGTAATGCTTGATCCGATATGCGTTATGCGTTATGCGTTATGAGTAATCCTGGATCCGTTATGCGTTATGCGTTTTGCGTTATTCATTATTCGTTTTGCGTTATGCGTTATGCGTTATGCGTTATGAGTAATGCGTTATGAGTAATGCGTGATCCGTTATGCGTTATGCGTTATGCGTTATGCGTTATGCGTTATGCGTTCTGCGTTATGAGTTATGCGTGATCCGTTATGCGTTAGGCGATATTCGTTATGAGTTATGCGTGATCCGTTATGCGTTATGCGATATTCGTTATATGTTATGCGTTATGTGTTATGCGTTATGCGTTATGCGTTATGCGTTATGCGTTATGAGTAATGCGTGATCCGTTATGCGTTATGCGTTATGCGTTATGCGTTATGAGTAATGCGCTATGCGTTATGCGTTATGCGTTATGAGTAATGCGTGATCCGTTATGCGTTATGCGTTATGCGTTATGCGTTTTGCGTTATGCGATATGCTTTATGCGTTATGCGTTACGCGTAATGCGTTATGCGCTATGGGTCATGCGTTAAGCGTTATGCGTTATGCGTTATGCGTTATGCGTTATGCGTGATCCGTTATGCGTTATGCGTTATGCGTTATGCGTTATGCGTTATGCGTTATGAGTTATGCGTTATGAGTAATGCGTGATCCGTTATGCGTTATGCGTTATGCGTTATGCGTTATGCGTTATGCGTTATGCGTTATGCATTATGAGTAATGCGTGATCCGTCATGCTTTAAGCGTTATGCGTTATGCGATATGCTTTATGCGTTATGCGTTACGCGTAATGCGTTATGCGCTATGGGTCATGCGTTATGCGTTATGCGTGATCCGTTATGCGTTATGCGTTATGCGTTATGCGTTATGCGTTATGCGTTATGCGTTATGCGTTATGCGTTATGAGTTATGTGTTATGCGTTATGCGTTATGCGTTATGAGTAATTCGTTATGCGTTATGAGTAATGCGTGATCCGTTATGCGTTATGCGTTATGAGTAATGCGTGATCCGTTATGCGTTATGCGTTATGAGTAATGCGTGATCCGTTATGCGTTATGCGTTATGCGATTTGCGTTATGCGTCATGCGTTATGCGTTATGCGTTATGCGTTTGCGTTATGCGTTATGCGTTATGCGTTATGCGTTATGCGTTATGCGTTATGCGTTATGCGTTATGAGTAATGCGTGATCCGTTACGCGTTATGCGTTCTGCGTTATGAGTTATGCGTGATCCGTTATGCGTTATGCGATATTCGTTATATGTTATGCGTTATTTGTTATGCGTTATGCGTTATGCGTTATGCGTTATGCGTTATGAGTAATGCGTGATCCGTTATGCGTTATGCGTTATGCGTTATGCGTTATGAGTAATGCGCTATGCGTTATGCGTTATGCGTTATGAGTAATGCGTGATCCGTTATGCGTTATGCGTTATGCGTTATGCGTTTTGCGTTATGCGATATGCTTTATGCGTTATGCGTTACGCGTAATGCGTTATGCGCTATGGGTCATGCGTTAAGCGTTATGCGTTATGCGTTATGCGTTATGCGTGATCCGTTATGCGTTATGCGTTATGCGTTATGCGTTATGCGTTATGCGTTATGCGTTATGAGTTATGCGTTATGAGTAATGCGTGATCCGTTATGCGTTATGCGTTATGCGTTATGCGTTATGCGTTATGCGTTATGAGTAATGCGTGATCCGTCATGCTTTAAGCGTTATGCGTTATGCGATATGCTTTATGCGTTATGCGTTACGCGTAATGCGTTATGCGCTATGGGTCATGCGTTATGCGTTATGCGTGATCCGTTATGCGTTATGCGTTATGCGTTATGCGTTATGCGTTATGCGTTATGCGTTATGCGTTATGCGTTATGCGTTATGAGTTATGTGTTATGCGTTATGCGTTATGCGTTATGAGTAATTCGTTATGCGTTATGAGTAATGCGTGATCCGTTATGCGTTATGCGTTATGAGTAATGCGTGATCCGTTATGCGTTATGCGTTATGAGTAATGCGTGATCCGTTATGCGTTATGCGTTATGCGATTTGCGTTATGCGTCATGCGTTATGCGTTATGCGTTATGCGTTTGCGTTATGCGTTATGCGTTATGCGTTATGCGTTATGCGTTATGCGTTATGCGTTATGCGTTATGCGTTATGCGTTATGCGTTATGCGTTATGCGTTATGCGTTATGCGTTATGCGTTATGAGTAATGCGTTATGCGTTATGAGTATTGCGTTATGCGTTATGCGTTATGCGTTATGAGTAGTGCGTGATCCGTCATGCGTTATGCGTTATGCGTTATGCGTTATGCGTTTTGCGTTATGCATTATGCGTTATGCGTTATGAGTTATGCGTTATGCGATATTCGTTATGTGTTATGCGTTATGCGTTATGCGTTATGCGTTATGCGTTATGCGTTATGCGTTGTGCGTTATGCGTTATGCGTTATACGTTAATGCGTTATACGTAATGCTTGATCCGATATGCGTTATGCGTTATGCGTTATGAGTAATCCTGGATCCGTTATGCGTTATGCGTTTTGCGTTATTCGTTATTCGTTTTGCGTTATGCGTTATGCGTTATGCGTTATGAGTAATGCGTTATGAGTAATGCGTGATCCGTTATGCGTTATGCGTTATGCGTTATGCGTTATGCGTTATGCGTTCTGCGTTATGAGTTATGCGTGATCCGTTATGCGTTAGGCGATATTCGTTATGAGTTATGCGTGATCCGTTATGCGTTATGCGATATTCGTTATATGTTATGCGTTATGTGTTATGCGTTATGCGTTATGCGTTATGCGTTATGCGTTATGAGTAATGCGTGATCCGTTATGCGTTATGCGTTATGCGTTATGCGTTATGAGTAATGCGCTATGCGTTATGCGTTATGCGTTATGAGTAATGCGTGATCCGTTATGCGTTATGCGTTATGCGTTATGCGTTTTGCGTTATGCGATATGCTTTATGCGTTATGCGTTACGCGTAATGCGTTATGCGCTATGGGTCATGCGTTAAGCGTTATGCGTTATGCGTTATGCGTTATGCGTTATGCGTGATCCGTTATGCGTTATGCGTTATGCGTTATGCGTTATGCGTTATGCGTTATGAGTTATGCGTTATGAGTAATGCGTGATCCGTTATGCGTTATGCGTTATGCGTTATGCGTTATGCGTTATGCGTTATGCGTTATGCATTATGAGTAATGCGTGATCCGTCATGCTTTAAGCGTTATGCGTTATGCGATATGCTTTATGCGTTATGCGTTACGCGTAATGCGTTATGCGCTATGGGTCATGCGTTATGCGTTATGCGTGATCCGTTATGCGTTATGCGTTATGCGTTATGCGTTATGCGTTATGCGTTATGCGTTATGCGTTATGCGTTATGCGTTATGCGTTATGCGTTATGCGTTATGCGTTATGAGTAATTCGTTATGCGTTATGAGTAATGCGTGATCCGTTATGCGTTATGCGTTATGAGTAATGCGTGATCCGTTATGCGTTATGCGTTATGAGTAATGCGTGATCCGTTATGCGTTATGCGTTATGCGATTTGCGTTATGCGTCATGCGTTATGCGTTATGCGTTATGCGTTTGCGTTATGCGTTATGCGTTATGCGTTATGCGTTATGCGTTATGCGTTATGCGTTATGCGTTATGCGTTATGCGTTATGCGTTATGCGTTATGCGTTATGCGTTATGAGTAATGCGTTATGCGTTATGAGTATTGCGTTATGCGTTATGCGTTATGAGTAGTGCGTGATCCGTCATGCGTTATGCGTTATGCGTTATGCGTTATGCGTTATGCGTTTTGCGTTATGCATTATGCGTTATGCGTTATGAGTTATGCGTTATGCGATATTCGTTATGTGTTATGCGTTATGCGTTATGCGTTATGCGTTATGCGTTATGCGTTATGCGTTATGCGTTATGCGTTATGCGTTGTGCGTTATGCGTTATGCGTTATACGTTAATGCGTTATACGTAATGCTTGATCCGATATGCGTTATGCGTTATGCGTTATGAGTAATCCTGGATCCGTTATGCGTTATGCGTTTTGCGTTATTCGTTATGCGTTTTGCGTTATGCGTTATGCGTTATGCGTTATGAGTAATGCGTTATGAGTAATGCGTGATCCGTTATGCGTTATGCGTTATGCGTTATGCGTTATGCGTTATGCGTTATGCGTTATGAGTAATGCGTGATCCGTCATGCTTTAAGCGTTATGCGTTATGCGATATGCTTTATGCGTTATGCGTTACGCGTAATGCGTTATGCGCTATGGGTCATGCGTTAAGCGTTATGCGTTATGCGTTATGCGTTATGCGTTATGCGTTATGCGTGATCCGTTATGCGTTATGCGTTATGCGTTATGCGTTATGCGTTATGCGTGATCCGTTATGCGTTATGCGTTATGCGTTATGCGTTATGAGTAATGCGTGATCCGTTATGCGTTATGCGTTATGCGTTATGCGTTATGCGTTATGAGTTATGCGTGATCCGTTATGCGTTAGGCGATATTCGTTATGTGTTATGCGTTATGTGTTATGCGTTATGGGTTATGCGTTATGCGTTATGCGTTATGAGTAATGCGTGATCCGTTATGCGTTATGCGATATGGGTTATGCGTTATGCGTTATGAGTAATGCGTGATCCGTTATGCGTTATGCGTTATGCGTTATGCGTTATGAGTAATGCGTGATCCGTTATGCGTTATGCGTTATGCGTTATGCGTTTTGCGTTATGCATTATGCGTTATGCGTTATGAGTTATGCGCTATGCGATATTCGTTATGTGTTATGCGTTATGCGTTATGCGTTATGCGTTATGCGTTATGCGTTATGAGTTATGCGTTATGAGTAATGCGTGATCCGTTATGCGTTATGCGTTATGCGTTATGCGTTATGCGTTATGCGTTATGTGTTATGCGTTATGCGTTATGCGTTATGAGTAATGCGTTATGCGTTATGAGTAATGCGTTATGCGATATTCGTTATGTGTTATGCGTTATGCGTTATGTGTTATGCGTTATGAGTTATGCGTTATGAGTAATGCGTGATCCGTTATGCGTTATGCGTTATGCGTTATGCGTTATGCGTTATGCGTTATGCGTTATGCGTTATGCGTTATGCGTTATGAGTAATGCGTGATCCGTCATGCTTTAAGCGTTATGCGTTATGCGATATGCTTTATGCGTTATGCGTTACGCGTAATGCGTTATGCGCTATGGGTCATGCGTTAAGCGTTATGCGTTATGCGTTACGCGTTATGCGTGATCCGTTATGCGTTATGCGTGATGCGTTATGCGTTATGCGTTATGCGTTATGCGTTATGAGTTATGCGTTATGAGTAATGCGTGATCCGTTATGCGTTATGCGTTATGCGTTATGCGTTATGTGTTATGCGTTATGCGTTATGCGGTATGAGTAATGCGTTATGAGTAATGCGTGATCCGTTATGCGTTATGCGTTATGCGTTATGCATTATGCGTTATGCGTCATGTGTTATACGTTATGCGTTATGCGTTATGAGTAATGCGTTATGCGTTATGGGTAATGCGTTATGCGGTATGGGTCATGCGTTAAGCGTTATGCGTTATGCGTTATGCGTTATGCGTGATCCGTTATGCGTTATGCGTTATGCGTTATGCGTTATGCGTTATGCGTTATGCGTTATGCGTTATGAGTTATGCGTTATGAGTAATGCGTGATCCGTTATGCGTTATGCGTTATGCGTTATGCGTTATGCGTTATGCGTTATGCGTTATGCGTTATGCGTTATGCGGTATGCGTTATCCGTTATGCGTTATGAGTAATGCGTGATCCGTCATGCGTTATGCGTTATGCGTTTTGCGTTATGCGTGATCCGTTATGCGTTATGCGTTATGCGTTATGCGTTATGCGTTATGCGTTATGCGTTTTGCGTTATGCATTATGCGTTCTGCGTTATGAGTTATGCGTTATGCGATATTCGTTATGTGTTATGCGTTATGCGTTATGCGTTATGAGTAATGCGTTATGCGTTATGAGTAATGCGTGATCCGTTATGCGTTATGCGTTATGAGTAATGCGTGATCCGTTACGCGTTATGCGTTCGGCGTTATGAGTTATGCGTGATCCGTTATGCGTTATGCGATATTCGTTATATGTTATGCGTTATGTGTTATGCGTTATGCGTTATGCGTTATGCGTTATGCGTTATGAGTAATGCGTGATCCGTTATGCGTTATGCGTTATGCGTTATGCGTTATGAGTAATGCGCTATGCGTTATGCGTTATGCGTTATGAGTAATGCGTGATCCGTTATGCGTTATGCGTTATGCGTTATGCGTTTTGCGTTATGCGATATGCTTTATGCGTTATGCGTTACGCGTAATGCGTTATGCGCTATGGGTCATGCGTTAAGCGTTATGCGTTATGCGTTATGCGTTATGCGTGATCCGTTATGCGTTATGCGTTATGCGTTATGCGTTATGCGTTATGCGTTATGCGTTATGAGTTATGCGTTATGAGTAATGCGTGATCCGTTATGCGTTATGCGTTATGCGTTATGCGTTATGCGTTATGCGTTATGCGTTATGAGTAATGCGTGATCCGTCATGCTTTAAGCGTTATGCGTTATGCGATATGCTTTATGCGTTATGCGTTACGCGTAATGCGTTATGCGCTATGGGTCATGCGTTATGCGTTATGCGTGATCCGTTATGCGTTATGCGTTATGCGTTATGCGTTATGCGTTATGCGTTATGCGTTATGCGTTATGCGTTATGAGTTATGTGTTATGCGTTATGCGTTATGCGTTATGAGTAATTCGTTATGCGTTATGAGTAATGCGTGATCCGTTATGCGTTATGCGTTATGAGTAATGCGTGATCCGTTATGCGTTATGCGTTATGCGATTTGCGTTATGCGTCATGCGTTATGCGTTATGCGTTATGCGTTTGCGTTATGCGTTATGCGTTATGCGTTATGCGTTATGCGTTATGCGTTATGCGTTATGCGTTATGCGTTATGCGTTATGCGTTATGCGTTATGCGTTATGCGTTATGCGTTATGAGTAATGCGTTATGCGTTATGAGTATTGCGTTATGCGTTATGCGTTATGCGTTATGAGTAGTGCGTGATCCGTCATGCGTTATGCGTTATGCGTTATGCGTTATGCGTTATGCGTTTTGCGTTATGCATTATGCGTTATGCGTTATGAGTTATGCGTTATGCGATATTCGTTATGTGTTATGCGTTATGCGTTATGCGTTATGCGTTCTGCGTTATGCGTTATGCGTTATGCGTTGTGCGTTATGCGTTATGCGTTATACGTTAATGCGTTATACGTAATGCTTGATCCGATATGCGTTATGCGTTATGCGTTATGAGTAATCCTGGATCCGTTATGCGTTATGCGTTTTGCGTTATTCGTTATGCGTTTTGCGTTATGCGTTATGTGTTATGCGTTATGAGTAATGCGTTATGAGTAATGCGTGATCCGTTATGCGTTATGCGTTATGCGTTATGCGTTATGCGTTATGCGTTATGCGTTATGCGTTCTGCGTTATGAGTTATGCGTGATCCGTTATGCGTTAGGCGATATTCGTTATGTGTTATGCGTTATGTGTTATGCGTTATGCGTTATGCGTTATGCGTTATGCGTTATGAGTAATGCGTTATGAGTAATGCGTGATCCGTTATGCGTTATGCGTTATGCGTTTGCGTTATGCGTTATGCGTTTTGCGTTATGCGTTATGCGTTATGCGTTATGCGTTATGCGTTATGCGTTATGAGTAATACGTGATCCGTTACGCGTTATGCGTTCTGCGTTATGAGTTATGCGTGATCCGTTATGCGTTAGGCGATATTCGTTATGTGTTATGCGTTATGTGTTATGCGTTATGCGTTATGCGTTATGCGTTATGCGTTATGCGTTATGAGTAATGCGTGATCCGTTATGCGTTATGCGTTATGGGTTATGCGTTATGCGTTATGAGTAATGCGTGATCCGTTATGCGTTATGCGTTATGCGTTATGCGTTATGAGTAATGCGTGATCCGTTATGCGATATGCGTTATGCGTTATGCGTTATGCGTTTTGCGTTATGCATTATGCGTTATGCGTTATGAGTTATGCGCTATGCGATATTCGTTATGTGTTATGCGTTATGCGTTATGCGTTATGCGTTATGCGTTATGCGTTATGCGTTATGAGTTATGCGTTATGAGTAATGCGTGATCCGTTATGCGTTATGCGTTATGCGTTATGCGTTATGCGTTATGCGTTATGCGTTATGTGTTATGTGTTATGCGTTATGCGTTATGCGTTATGAGTAATGCGTTATGCGTTATGAGTAATGCGTTATGCGATATTCGTTATGTGTTATGCGTTATGCGTTATGCGTTATGCGTTATGAGTTATGCGTTATGAGTAATGCGTGATCCGTTATGCGTTATGCGTTATGCGTTATGCGTTATGCGTTATGCGTTATGCGTTATGCGTTATGCGTTATGCGTTATGCGTTATGAGTAATGCGTGATCCGTCATGCTTTAAGCGTTATGCGTTATGCGATATGCTTTATGCGTTATGCGTTACGCGTAATGCGTTATGCGCTATGGGTCATGCGTTAAGCGTTATGCGTTATGCGTTACGCGTTATGCGTGATCCGTTATGCGTTATGCGTGATGCGTTATGCGTTATGCGTTATGCGTTATGCGTTATGAGTTATGCGTTATGAGTAATGCGTGATCCGTTATGCGTTATGCGTTATGCGTTATGCGTTATGTGTTATGCGTTATGCGTTATGCGGTATGAGTAATGCGTTATGAGTAATGCGTGATCCGTTATGCGTTATGCGTTATGCGTTATGCATTATGCGTTATGCGTCATGTGATATACGTTATGCGTTATGCGTTATGAGTAATGCGTTATGCGTTATGGGTAATGCGTTATGCGGTATGGGTCATGCGTTAAGCGTTATGCGTTATGCGTTATGCGTTATGCGTGATCCGTTATGCGTTATGCGTTATGCGTTATGCGTTATGAGTTATGCGTTATGAGTAATGCGTGATCCGTTATGCGTTATGCGTTATGCGTTATGCGTTATGCGTTATGTGTTATGCGTTATGCGTTATGCGTTATGAGTAATCCTGGATCCGTTATGCGTTATGCGTTTTGCGTTATTCGTTATGCGTTGTGCATTATGCGTTATGCGTTATGGATTATGCGTTATGCGTTATGCGTTATGTGTTATGCGTTATGCGTTATGCGTTATGCGTTATGCGTTATGCGTTATGCGTTATGCGTTATGCGTTATGCGTTATGCGTTATGCGTTATGCGGTATGCGTTATCCGTTATGCGTTATGAGTAATGCGTGATCCGTCATGCGTTATGCGTTATGCGTTTTGCGTTATGCGTGATCCGTTATGCGTTATGCGTTATGCGTTATGCGTTATGCGTTATGCGTTATGCGTTATGCGTTTTGCGTTATGCATTATGCGTTATGCGTTATGAGTTATGCGTTATGCGATATTCGTTATGTGTTATGCGTTATGCGTTATGCGTTATGAGTAATGCGTTATGCGTTATGAGTAATGCGTGATCCGTTATGCGTTATGCGTTATGAGTAATGCGTGATCCGTTACGCGTTATGCGTTCTGCGTTATGAGTTATGCGTGATCCGTTATGCGTTATGCGATATTCGTTATATGTTATGCGTTATGTGTTATGCGTTATGCGTTATGCGTTATGCGTTATGCGTTATGAGTAATGCGTGATCCGTTATGCGTTATGCGTTATGCGTTATGAGTAATGCGCTATGCGTTATGCGTTATGCGTTATGAGTAATGCGTGATCCGTTATGCGTTATGCGTTATGCGTTATGCGTTTTGCGTTATGCGATATGCTTTATGCGTTATGCGTTACGCGTAATGCGTTATGCGCTATGGGTCATGCGTTAAGCGTTATGCGTTATGCGTTATGCGTTATGAGTAATGCGTGATCCGTTATGCGTTATGCGTTATGCGTTATGCTTTATGCGTTATGCGTTATGCGTTATGAGTAATGCGTGATCCGTTATGCGTTATGCGTTATGCGTTATGCGTTATGAGTAATGCGTGATCCGTTATGCGTTATGCGTTATGCGTTATGCGTTATGAGTAATGCGCTATGCGTTATGCGTTATGCGTTATGAGTAATGCGTGATCCGTTATGCGTTATGCGTTATGCGTTATGCGTTTTGCGTTATGCGATATGCTTTATGCGTTATGCGTTACGCGTAATGCGTTATGCGCTATGGGTCATGCGTTAAGCGTTATGCGTTATGCGTTATGCGTTATGCGTGATCCGTTATGCGTTATGCGTTATGCGTTATGCGTTATGCGTTATGCGTTATGAGTTATGCGTTATGAGTAATGCGTGATCCGTTATGCGTTATGCGTTATGCGTTATGCGTTATGCGTTATGCGTTATGCGTTATGCGTTATGAGTAATGCGTGATCCGTCATGCTTTAAGCGTTATGCGTTATGCGATATGCTTTATGCGTTATGCGTTACGCGTAATGCGTTATGCGCTATGGGTCATGCGTTATGCGTTATGCGTGATCCGTTATGCGTTATGCGTTATGCGTTATGCGTTATGCGTTATGCGTTATGCGTTATGCGTTATGCGTTATGAGATATGCGTTATGCGTTATGCGTTATGCGTTATGAGTAATTCGTTATGCGTTATGAGTAATGCGTGATCCGTTATGCGTTATGCGTTATGAGTAATGCGTGATCCGTTATGCGTTATGCGTTATGAGTAATGCGTGATCCGTTATGCGTTATGCGTTATGCGATTTGCGTTATGCGTCATGCGTTATGCGTTATGCGTTATGCGTTTGCGTTATGCGTTATGCGTTATGCGTTATGCGTTATGCGTTATGCGTTATGCGTTATGCGTTATGCGTTATGCGTTATGCGTTATGCGTTATGCGTTATGCGTTATGCGTTATGCGTTATGCGTTATGCGTTATGCGTTATGCGTTATGAGTAATGCGTTATGCGTTATGAGTATTGCGTTATGCGTTATGCGTTATGCGTTATGAGTAGTGCGTGATCCGTCATGCGTTATGCGTTATGCGTTATGCGTTATGCGTTTTGCGTTATGCATTATGCGTTATGCGTTATGAGTTATGCGTTATGCGATATTCGTTATGTGTTATGCGTTATGCGTTATGCGTTATGCGTTATGCGTTATGCGTTATGCGTTATGCGTTATGCGTTATGCGTTATGCGTTATGCGTTATGCGTTATGCGTTATGCGTTATGCGTTATGAGTAATGCGTTATGCGTTATGAGTATTGCGTTATGCGTTATGCGTTATGCGTTATGAGTAGTGCGTGATCCGTTATGCGTTATGCGTTATGCGTTATGCGTTATGCGTTATGCGTTATGCGTTATGCGTTATGCGTTATGAGTTATGCGTTATGCGATATTCGTTATGTGTTATGCGTTATGCGTTATGCGTTATGCGTTATGCGTTATGCGTTATGCGTTATGCGTTATGCGTTGTGCGTTATGCGTTATGCGTTATGCGTTATGAGTAGTGCGTGATCCGTCATGCGTTATGCGTTATGCGTTATGCGTTATGCGTTTTGCGTTATGCGTTATGCGTTATGCGTTATGAGTTATGCGTTATGCGTTATGAGTAATGCGTTATGCGATATTCGTTATGTGTTATGCGTTATGCGTTATGCGTTATGCGTTATGAGTTATGCGTTATGAGTAATGCGTGATCCGTTATGCGTTATGCGTTATGCGTTATGCGTTATGCGTTATGCGTTATGAGTAATGCGTTATGCGTTATGAGTAATGCGTTATGCGATATTCGTTATGTGTTATGCGTTATGCGTTATGCGTTATGCGTTATGAGTTATGCGTTATGAGTAATGCGTGATCCGTTATGCGTTATGCGTTATGCGTTATGCGTTATGCGTTATGCGTTATGCGTTATGCGTTATGCGTTATGCGTTATGAGTAATGCGTGATCCGTCATGCTTTAAGCGTTATGCGTTATGCGATATGCTTTATGCGTTATGCGTTACGCGTAATGCGTTATCGCCATGTGTCATGCGTTAAGCGTTATGCGTTATGCGTTACGCGTTATGCGTGATCCGTTATGCGTTATGCGTGATGCGTTATGCGTTATGCGTTATGCGTTATGCGTTATGAGTTATGCGTTATGAGTAATGCGTGATCCGTTATGCGTTATGCGTTATGCGTTATGCGTTATGTGTTATGCGTTATACGTTATGCGGTATGAGTAATGCGTTATGAGTAATGCGTGATCCGTTATGCGTTATGCGTTATGCGTTATGCATTATGCGTTATGCGTCATGTGATATACGTTATGCGTTATGCGTTATGAGTAATGCGTTATGCGTTACGCGTTATGCGTTCTGCGTTATGAGTTATGCGTGATCCGTTATGCGTTATGCGTTATGCGTTATGCGTTATGTGTTATGCGTTATGCGTTATGCGGTATGAGTAATGCGTGATCCGTTATGCGTTATGCGTTATGCGTTTTGCGTTATGCGATATGCTTTATGCGTTATGCGTTACGCGTAATGCGTTATGCGCTATGGGTCATGCGTTAAGCGTTATGCGTTATGCGTTATGCGTTATGCGTGATCCGTTATGCGTTATGCGTTATGCGTTATGCGTTTTGCGTTATGCGTTATGCGTTATGCGTTATGCGTTATGCGTTATGCGTTATGCGTTATGAGTAATGCGTGATCCGTCATGCTTTAAGCGTTATGCGTTATGCGATATGCTTTATGCGTTATGAGTAATGCGTGATCCGTTATGCGTTATGCGTTATGCGTTATGCGTTTTGCGTTATGCGATATGCTTTATGCGTTATGCGTTACGCGTAATGCGTTATGCGCTATGGGTCATGCGTTAAGCGTTATGCGTTATGCGTTATGCGTTATGAGTAATGCGTGATCCGTTATGCGTTATGCGTTATGCGTTATGCTTTATGCGTTATGCGTTATGCGTTATGAGTAATGCGTGATCCGTTATGCGTTATGCGTTATGCGTTATGCGTTATGAGTAATGCGTGATCCGTTATGCGTTATGCGTTATGCGTTATGCGTTATGAGTAATGCGCTATGCGTTATGCGTTATGCGTTATGAGTAATGCGTGATCCGTTATGCGTTATGCGTTATGCGTTATGCGTTTTGCGTTATGCGATATGCTTTATGCGTTATGCGTTACGCGTAATGCGTTATGCGCTATGGGTCATGCGTTAAGCGTTATGCGTTATGCGTTATGCGTTATGCGTGATCCGTTATGCGTTATGCGTTATGCGTTATGCGTTATGCGTTATGCGTTATGAGTTATGCGTTATGAGTAATGCGTGATCCGTTATGCGTTATGCGTTATGCGTTATGCGTTATGCGTTATGCGTTATGCGTTATGCGTTATGAGTAATGCGTGATCCGTCATGCTTTAAGCGTTATGCGTTATGCGATATGCTTTATGCGTTATGCGTTACGCGTAATGCGTTATGCGCTATGGGTCATGCGTTATGCGTTATGCGTGATCCGTTATGCGTTATGCGTTATGCGTTATGCGTTATGCGTTATGCGTTATGCGTTATGCGTTATGCGTTATGAGATATGTGTTATGCGTTATGCGTTATGCGTTATGAGTAATTCGTTATGCGTTATGAGTAATGCGTGATCCGTTATGCGTTATGCGTTATGAGTAATGCGTGATCCGTTATGCGTTATGCGTTATGAGTAATGCGTGATCCGTTATGCGTTATGCGTTATGCGATTTGCGTTATGCGTCATGCGTTATGCGTTATGCGTTATGCGTTTGCGTTATGCGTTATGCGTTATGCGTTATGCGTTATGCGTTATGCGTTATGCGTTATGCGTTATGCGTTATGCGTTATGCGTTATGCGTTATGCGTTATGCGTTATGCGTTATGCGTTATGCGTTATGCGTTATGCGTTATGCGTTATGAGTAATGCGTTATGCGTTATGAGTATTGCGTTATGCGTTATGCGTTATGCGTTATGAGTAGTGCGTGATCCGTCATGCGTTATGCGTTATGCGTTATGCGTTATGCGTTATGCGTTATGCATTATGCGTTATGCGTTATGAGTTATGCGTTATGCGATATTCGTTATGTGTTATGCGTTATGCGTTATGCGTTATGCGTTATGCGTTATGCGTTATGCGTTATGCGTTATGCGTTATGCGTTATGCGTTATGCGTTATGCGTTATGCGTTATGCGTTATGCGTTATGAGTAATGCGTTATGCGTTATGAGTATTGCGTTATGCGTTATGCGTTATGCGTTATGAGTAGTGCGTGATCCGTCATGCGTTATGCGTTATGCGTTATGCGTTATGCGTTTTGCGTTATGCATTATGCGTTATGCGTTATGAGTTATGCGTTATGCGATATTCGTTATGTGTTATGCGTTATGCGTTATGCGTTATGCGTTATGCGTTATGCGTTATGCGTTATGCGTTATGCGTTGTGCGTTATGCGTTATGCGTTATGCGTTATGAGTAGTGCGTGATCCGTCATGCGTTATGCGTTATGCGTTATGCGTTATGCGTTTTGCGTTATGCATTATGCGTTATGCGTTATGAGTTATGCGTTATGCGTTATGAGTAATGCGTTATGCGATATTCGTTATGTGTTATGCGTTATGCGTTATGCGTTATGCGTTATGAGTTATGCGTTATGAGTAATGCGTGATCCGTTATGCGTTATGCGTTATGCGTTATGCGTTATGCGTTATGCGTTATGAGTAATGCGTTATGCGTTATGAGTAATGCGTTATGCGATATTCGTTATGTGTTATGCGTTATGCGTTATGCGTTATGCGTTATGAGTTATGCGTTATGAGTAATGCGTGATCCGTTATGCGTTATGCGTTATGCGTTATGCGTTATGCGTTATGCGTTATGCGTTATGCGTTATGCGTTATGCGTTATGAGTAATGCGTGATCCGTCATGCTTTAAGCGTTATGCGTTATGCGATATGCTTTATGCGTTATGCGTTACGCGTAATGCGTTATGCGCTATGGGTCATGCGTTAAGCGTTATGCGTTATGCGTTACGCGTTATGCGTGATCCGTTATGCGTTATGCGTGATGCGTTATGCGTTATGCGTTATGCGTTATGCGTTATGAGTTATGCGTTATGAGTAATGCGTGATCCGTTATGCGTTATGCGTTATGCGTTATGCGTTATGTGTTATGCGTTATACGTTATGCGGTATGAGTAATGCGTTATGAGTAATGCGTGATCCGTTATGCGTTATGCGTTATGCGTTATGCATTATGCGTTATGCGTCATGTGATATACGTTATGCGTTATGCGTTATGAGTAATGCGTTATGCGTTACGCGTTATGCGTTCTGCGTTATGAGTTATGCGTGATCCGTTATGCGTTATGCGTTATGCGTTATGCGTTATGTGTTATGCGTTATGCGTTATGCGGTATGAGTAATGCGTGATCCGTTATGCGTTATGCGTTATGCGTTTTGCGTTATGCGATATGCTTTATGCGTTATGCGTTACGCGTAATGCGTTATGCGCTATGGGTCATGCGTTAAGCGTTATGCGTTATGCGTTATGCGTTATGCGTGATCCGTTATGCGTTATGCGTTATGCGTTATGCGTTATGCGTTATGCGTTATGCGTTATGAGTTATGCGTTATGAGTAATGCGTGATCCGTTATGCGTTATGCGTTATGCGTTATGCTTTATGCGTTATGCGTTATGCGTTATGAGTAATGCGTGATCCGTTATGCGTTATGCGTTATGCGTTATGCGTTATGAGTAATGCGCTATGCGTTATGCGTTATGCGTTATGAGTAATGCGTGATCCGTTATGCGTTATGCGTTATGCGTTATGCGTTTTGCGTTATGCGATATGCTTTATGCGTTATGCGTTACGCGTAATGCGTTATGCGCTATGGGTCATGCGTTAAGCGTTATGCGTTATGCGTTATGCGTTATGCGTGATCCGTTATGCGTTATGCGTTATGCGTTATACGTTATGCGTTATGCGTTATGCGTTATGAGTTATGCGTTATGAGTAATGCGTGATCCGTTATGCGTTATGCGTTATGCGTTATGCGTTATGCGTTATGCGTTATGCGTTATGCGTTATGAGTAATGCGTGATCCGTCATGCTTTAAGCGTTATGCGTTATGCGATATGCTTTATGCGTTATGCGTTACGCGTAATGCGTTATGCGCTATGGGTCATGCGTTATGCGTTATGCGTGATCCGTTATGCGTTATGCGTTATGCGTTATGCGTTATGCGTTATGCGTTATGCGTTATGCGTTATGCGTTATGCGTTATGAGATATGTGTTATGCGTTATGCGTTATGCGTTATGAGTAATTCGTTATGCGTTATGAGTAATGCGTGATCCGTTATGCGTTATGCGTTATGAGTAATGCGTGATCCGTTATGCGTTATGCGTTATGAGTAATGCGTGATCCGTTATGCGTTATGCGTTATGCGATTTGCGTTATGCGTCATGCGTTATGCGTTATGCGTTATGCGTTTGCGTTATGCGTTATGCGTTATGCGTTATGCGTTATGCGTTATGCGTTATGCGTTATGCGTTATGCGTTATGCGTTATGCGTTATGCGTTATGCGTTATGCGTTATGCGTTATGCGTTATGCGTTATGCGTTATGCGTTATGCGTTATGCGTTATGAGTAATGCGTTATGCGTTATGAGTATTGCGTTATGCGTTATGCGTTATGCGTTATGAGTAGTGCGTGATCCGTCATGCGTTATGCGTTATGCGTTATGCGTTATGCGTTTTGCGTTATGCATTATGCGTTATGCGTTATGAGTTATGCGTTATGCGATATTCGTTATGTGTTATGCGTTATGCGTTATGCGTTATGCGTTATGCGTTATGCGTTATGCGTTATGCGTTATGCGTTATGCGTTATGCGTTATGCGTTATGCGTTATGCGTTATGAGTAATGCGTTATGCGTTATGAGTATTGCGTTATGCGTTATGCGTTATGCGTTATGAGTAGTGCGTGATCCGTCATGCGTTATGCGTTATGCGTTATGCGTTATGCGTTTTGCGTTATGCATTATGCGTTATGCGTTATGAGTTATGCGTTATGCGATATTCGTTATGTGTTATGCGTTATGCGTTATGCGTTATGCGTTATGCGTTATGCGTTATGCGTTATGCGTTATGCGTTATGCGTTATGCGTTATGCGTTATGAGTAGTGCGTGATCCGTCATGCGTTATGCGTTATGCGTTATGCGTTATGCGTTTTGCGTTATGCATTATGCGTTATGCGTTATGAGTTATGCGTTATGCGTTATGAGTAATGCGTTATGCGATATTCGTTATGTGTTATGCGTTATGCGTTATGCGTTATGCGTTATGAGTTATGCGTTATGAGTAATGCGTGATCCGTTATGCGTTATGCGTTATGCGTTATGCGTTATGCGTTATGCGTTATGAGTAATGCGTTATGCGTTATGAGTAATGCGTTATGCGATATTCGTTATGTGTTATGCGTTATGCGTTATGCGTTATGCGTTATGAGTTATGCGTTATGAGTAATGCGTGATCCGTTATGCGTTATGCGTTATGCGTTATGCGTTATGCGTTATGCGTTATGCGTTATGCGTTATGCGTTATGCGTTATGCGTTATGCGTTATGAGTAATGCGTGATCCGTCATGCTTTAAGCGTTATGCGTTATGCGATATGCTTTATGCGTTATGCGTTACGCGTAATGCGTTATGCGCTATGGGTCATGCGTTAAGCGTTATGCGTTATGCGTTACGCGTTATGCGTGATCCGTTATGCGTTATGCGTGATGCGTTATGCGTTATGCGTTATGCGTTATGCGTTATGAGTTATGCGTTATGAGTAATGCGTGATCCGTTATGCGTTATGCGTTATGCGTTATGCGTTATGTGTTATGCGTTATACGTTATGCGGTATGAGTAATGCGTTATGAGTAATGCGTGATCCGTTATGCGTTATGCGTTATGCGTTATGCATTATGCGTTATGCGTCATGTGATATACGTTATGCGTTATGCGTTATGAGTAATGCGTTATGCGTTACGGGTAATGCGTTATGCGGTATGGGTCATGCGTTAAGCGTTATGCGTTATGCGTTATGCGTTATGCGTGATCCGTTATGCGTTATGCGTTATGCGTTATGCGTTATGCGTTATGCGTTATGCGTTATGAGTTATGCGTTATGAGTAATGCGTGATCCGTTATGCGTTATGCGTTATGCGTTATGCGTTATGCGTTATGTGTTATGCGTTATGCGTTATGCGTTATGAGTAATCCTGGATCCGTTATGCGTTATGCGTTTTGCGTTATTCGTTATGCGTTGTGCATTATGCGTTATGCGTTATGGATTATGCGTTATGCGTTATGCGTTATGTGTTATGCGTTATGCGTTATGCGTTATGCGTTATGCGTTATGCGTTATGCGTTATGCGTTATGCGTTATGCGTTATGCGTTATGCGGTATGCGTTATCCGTTATGCGTTATGAGTAATGCGTGATCCGTCATGCGTTATGCGTTATGCGTTTTGCGTTATGCGTGATCCGTTATGCGTTATGCGTTATGCGTTATGCGTTATGCGTTATGCGTTATGCGTTTTGCGTTATGCATTATGCGTTATGCGTTATGAGTTATGCGTTATGCGATATTCGTTATGTGTTATGCGTTATGCGTTATGAGTAATGCGTTATGCGTTATGAGTAATGCGTGATCCGTTATGCGTTATGCGTTATGAGTAATGCATGATCCGTTACGCGTTATGCGTTCTGCGTTATGAGTTATGCGTGATCCGTTATGCGTTATGCGATATTCGTTATATGTTATGCGTTATGTGTTATGCGTTATGCGTTATGCGTTATGCGTTATGCGTTATGAGTAATGCGTGATCCGTTATGCGTTATGCGTTATGCGTTATGCGTTATGAGTAATGCGCTATGCGTTATGCGTTATGCGTTATGAGTAATGCGTGATCCGTTATGCGTTATGCGTTATGCGTTATGCGTTTTGCGTTATGCGATATGCTTTATGCGTTATGCGTTACGCGTAATGCGTTATGCGCTATGGGTCATGCGTTAAGCGTTATGCGTTATGCGTTATGCGTTATGCGTGATCCGTTATGCGTTATGCGTTATGCGTTATGCGTTATGCGTTATGCGTTATGCGTTATGCGTTATGCGTTATGAGTTATGCGTTATGAGTAATGCGTGATCCGTTATGCGTTATGCGTTATGCGTTATGCGTTATGCGTTATGCGTTATGCGTTATGAGTAATGCGTGATCCGTCATGCTTTAAGCGTTATGCGTTATGCGATATGCTTTATGCGTTATGCGTTACGCGTAATGCGTTATGCGCTATGGGTCATGCGTTATGCGTTATGCGTGATCCGTTATGCGTTATGCGTTATGCGTTATGCGTTATGCGTTATGCGTTATGCGTTATGCGTTATGCGTTATGAGTTATGTGTTATGCGTTATGCGTTATGCGTTATGAGTAATTCGTTATGCGTTATGAGTAATACGTGATCCGTTATGCGTTATGCGTTATGAGTAATGCGTGATCCGTTATGCGTTATGCGTTATGAGTAATGCGTGATCCGTTATGCGTTATGCGTTATGCGATTTGCGTTATGCGTCATGCGTTATGCGTTATGCGTTATGCGTTTGCGTTATGCGTTATGCGTTATGCGTTATGCGTTATGCGTTATGCGTTATGCGTTATGCGTTATGCGTTATGCGTTATGCGTTATGCGTTATGCGTTATGCGTTATGCGTTATGCGTTATGAGTAATGCGTTATGCGTTATGAGTATTGCGTTATGCGTTATGCGTTATGCGTTATGAGTAGTGCGTGATCCGTCATGCGTTATGCGTTATGCGTTATGCGTTATGCGTTTTGCGTTATGCATTATGCGTTATGCGTTATGCGTTATGCGTTGTGCGTTATGCGTTATGCGTTATACGTTAATGCGTTATACGTAATGCTTGATCCGATATGCGTTATGCGTTATGCGTTATGAGTAATCCTGGATCCGTTATGCGTTATGCGTTTTGCGTTATTCGTTATGCGTTTTGCGTTATGCGTTATGCGTTATGCGTTATGAGTAATGCGTTATGAGTAATGCGTGATCCGTTATGCGTTATGCGTTATGCGTTATGCGTTATGCGTTATACGTTATGCGTTATGAGTAATGCGTTATGAGTAATGCGTGATCCGTTATGCGTTATGCGTTATGCGTTTGCGTTATGCGTTATGCGTTTTGCGTTATGCGTTATGCGTTATGCGTTATGCGTTATGCGTTATGCGTTATGAGTTATGCGTTATGAGTAATGCGTGATCCGTTATGCGTTATGCGTTATGCGTTATGCGTTATGCGTTATGCGTTATGCGTTATGTGTTATGCGTTATGCGTTATGCGTTATGCGTTATGAGTAATGCGTTATGCGTTATGAGTAATGCGTTATGCGATATTCGTTATGTGTTATGCGTTATGCGTTATGCGTTATGCGTTATGAGTTATGCGTTATGAGTAATGCGTGATCCGTTATGCGTTATGCGTTATGCGTTATGCGTTATGCGTTATGCGTTATGCGTTATGCGTTATGCGTTATGCGTTATGCGTTATGAGTAATGCGTGATCCGTCATGCTTTAAGCGTTATGCGTTATGCGATATGCTTTATGCGTTATGCGTTACGCGTAATGCGTTATGCGCTATGGGTCATGCGTTAAGCGTTATGCGTTATGCGTTACGCGTTATGCGTGATCCGTTATGCGTTATGCGTTATGCGTTATGCGTTATGCGTTATGCGTTATGCGTTATGAGTTATGCGTTATGAGTAATGCGTGATCCGTTATGCGTTATGCGTTATGCGTGATGCGTTATGCGTTATGCGTTATGCGTTATGCGTTATGAGTTATGCGTTATGAGTAATGCGTGATCCGTTATGCGTTATGCGTTATGCGTTATGCGTTATGTGTTATGCGTTATGCGTTATGCGTTATGAGTTATGCGTTATGAGTAATGCGTGATCCGTTATGCGTTATGCGTTATGCGTTATGCGTTATGCGTTATGCGTTATGCGTTATGTGTTATGCGTTATGCGTTATGCGTTATGAGTAATGCGTTATGCGTTATGAGTAATGCGTTATGCGATATTCGTTATGTGTTATGCGTTATGCGTTATGCGTTATGCGTTATGAGTTATGCGTTATGAGTAATGCGTGATCCGTTATGCGTTATGCGTTATGCGTTATGCGTTATGCGTTATGCGTTATGCGTTATGCGTTATGCGTTATGCGTTATGAGTAATGCGTGATCCGTCATGCTTTAAGCGTTATGCGTTATGCGATATGCTTTATGCGTTATGCGTTACGCGTAATGCGTTATGCGCTATGGGTCATGCGTTAAGCGTTATGCGTTATGCGTTACGCGTTATGCGTGATCCGTTATGCGTTATGCGTTATGCGTTATGCGTTATGCGTTATGCGTTATGCGTTATGAGTTATGCGTTATGAGTAATGCGTGATCCGTTATGCGTTATGCGTTATGCGTTATGCGTTATGTGTTATGCGTTATGCGTTATGCGGTATGAGTAATGCGTTATGAGTAATGCGTGATCCGTTATGCGTTATGCGTTATGCGTTATGCATTATGCGTTATGCGTCATGTGATATACGTTATGCGTTATGCGTTATGAGTAATGCGTTATGCGTTACGGGTAATGCGTTATGCGGTATGGGTCATGCGTTAAGCGTTATGCGTTATGCGTTATGCGTTATGCGTGATCCGTTATGCGTTATGCGTTATGCGTTATGCGTTATGCGTTATGCGTTATGCGTTATGAGTTATGCGTTATGAGTAATGCGTGATCCGTTATGCGTTATGCGTTATGCGTTATGCATTATGCGTTATGCGTCATGTGATATACGTTATGCGTTATGCGTTATGAGTAATGCGTTATGCGTTACGGGTAATGCGTTATGCGTTATGCGTTATGCGTTATGAGTTATGCGTTATGAGTAATGCGTGATCCGTTATGCGTTATGCGTTATGCGTGATGCGTTATGCGTTATGCGTTATGCGTTATGCGTTATGAGTTATGCGTTATGAGTAATGCGTGATCCGTTATGCGTTATGCGTTATGCGTTATGCGTTATGTGTTATGCGTTATGCGTTATGCGTTATGCGTTATGCGTTATGCGTTATGCGTTATGAGTTATGCGTTATGAGTAATGCGTGATCCGTTATGCGTTATGCGTTATGCGTTATGCGTTATGCGTTATGCGTTATGCGTTATGTGTTATGCGTTATGCGTTATGCGTTATGAGTAATGCGTTATGCGTTATGAGTAATGCGTTATGCGATATTCGTTATGTGTTATGCGTTATGCGTTATGCGTTATGCGTTATGAGTTATGCGTTATGAGTAATGCGTGATCCGTTATGCGTTATGCGTTATGCGTTATGCGTTATGCGTTATGCGTTATGCGTTATGCGTTATGCGTTATGCGTTATGCGTTATGAGTAATGCGTGATCCGTCATGCTTTAAGCGTTATGCGTTATGCGATATGCTTTATGCGTTATGCGTTACGCGTAATGCGTTATGCGCTATGGGTCATGCGTTAAGCGTTATGCGTTATGCGTTACGCGTTATGCGTGATCCGTTATGCGTTATGCGTGATGCGTTATGCGTTATGCGTTATGCGTTATGCGTTATGAGTTATGCGTTATGAGTAATGCGTGATCCGTTATGCGTTATGCGTTATGAGTAATGCGTGATCCGTTATGCGTTATGCGTTATGAGTAATGCGTGATCCGTTATGCGTTATGCGTTATGCGTTATGCGTTATGCGTTATGCGTTATGCGTTATGCGTTATGCGTTATGCGTTATGCGTTATGCGTTATGCGTTATGCGTTATGCGTTATGAGTTATGTGTTATGCGTTATGCGTTATGCGTTATGAGTAATTCGTTATGCGTTATGAGTAATACGTGATCCGTTATGCGTTATGCGTTATGAGTAATGCGTGATCCGTTATGCGTTATGCGTTATGAGTAATGCGTGATCCGTTATGCGTTATGCGTTATGCGATTTGCGTTATGCGTCATGCGTTATGCGTTATGCGTTATGCGTTTGCGTTATGCGTTATGCGTTATGCGTTATGCGTTATGCGTTATGCGTTATGCGTTATGCGTTATGCGTTATGCGTTATGCGTTATGCGTTATGCGTTATGCGTTATGCGTTATGCGTTATGCGTTATGCGTTATGAGTAATGCGTTATGCGTTATGAGTATTGCGTTATGCGTTATGCGTTATGCGTTATGAGTAGTGCGTGATCCGTCATGCGTTATGCGTTATGCGTTATGCGTTATGCGTTTTGCGTTATGCATTATGCGTTATGCGTTATGCGTTATGCGTTGTGCGTTATGCGTTATGCGTTATACGTTAATGCGTTATACGTAATGCTTGATCCGATATGCGTTATGCGTTATGCGTTATGAGTAATCCTGGATCCGTTATGCGTTATGCGTTTTGCGTTATTCGTTATGCGTTTTGCGTTATGCGTTATGCGTTATGCGTTATGCGTTATGCGTTATGAGTAATGCGTGATCCGTTATGCGTTATGCGTTATGCGTTATGCGTTATGCGTTATACGTTATGCGTTATGAGTAATGCGTTATGAGTAATGCGTGATCCGTTATGCGTTATGCGTTATGCGTTTGCGTTATGCGTTATGCGTTTTGCGTTATGCGTTATGCGTTATGCGTTATGCGTTATGCGTTATGCGTTATGAGTTATGCGTTATGAGTAATGCGTGATCCGTTATGCGTTATGCGTTATGCGTTATGCGTTATGCGTTATGCGTTATGCGTTATGTGTTATGCGTTATGCGTTATGCGTTATGCGTTATGAGTAATGCGTTATGCGTTATGAGTAATGCGTTATGCGATATTCGTTATGTGTTATGCGTTATGCGTTATGCGTTATGCGTTATGAGTTATGCGTTATGAGTAATGCGTGATCCGTTATGCGTTATGCGTTATGCGTTATGCGTTATGCGTTATGCGTTATGCGTTATGCGTTATGCGTTATGCGTTATGCGTTATGCGTTATGCGTTATGAGTAATGCGTGATCCGTCATGCTTTAAGCGTTATGCGTTATGCGATATGCTTTATGCGTTATGCGTTACGCGTAATGCGTTATGCGCTATGGGTCATGCGTTAAGCGTTATGCGTTATGCGTTACGCGTTATGCGTGATCCGTTATGCGTTATGCGTGATGCGTTATGCGTTATGCGTTATGCGTTATGCGTTATGAGTTATGCGTTATGAGTAATGCGTGATCCGTTATGCGTTATGCGTTATGCGTGATGCGTTATGCGTTATGCGTTATGCGTTATGCGTTATGAGTTATGCGTTATGAGTAATGCGTGATCCGTTATGCGTTATGCGTTATGCGTTATGCGTTATGTGTTATGCGTTATGCGTTATGCGTTATGAGTTATGCGTTATGAGTAATGCGTGATCCGTTATGCGTTATGCGTTATGCGTTATGCGTTATGCGTTATGCGTTATGCGTTATGCGTTATGCGTTATGCGTTATGCGTTATGAGTAATGCGTTATGCGTTATGAGTAATGCGTTATGCGATATTCGTTATGTGTTATGCGTTATGCGTTATGCGTTATGCGTTATGAGTTATGCGTTATGAGTAATGCGTGATCCGTTATGCGTTATGCGTTATGCGTTATGCGTTATGCGTTATGCGTTATGCGTTATGCGTTATGCGTTATGCGTTATGCGTTATGAGTAATGCGTGATCCGTCATGCTTTAAGCGTTATGCGTTATGCGATATGCTTTATGCGTTATGCGTTACGCGTAATGCGTTATGCGCTATGGGTCATGCGTTAAGCGTTATGCGTTATGCGTTACGCGTTATGCGTTATCCGTTATGCGTTATGCGTGATGCGTTATGCGTTATGCGTTATGCGTTATGCGTTATGAGTTATGCGTTATGAGTAATGCGTGATCCGTTATGCGTTATGCGTTATGCGTTATGCGTTATGTGTTATGCGTTATGCGTTATGCGGTATGAGTAATGCGTTATGAGTAATGCGTGATCCGTTATGCGTTATGCGTTATGCGTTATGCATTATGCGTTATGCGTCATGTGATATACGTTATGCGTTATGCGTTATGAGTAATGCGTTATGCGTTACGGGTAATGCGTTATGCGGTATGGGTCATGCGTTAAGCGTTATGCGTTATGCGTTATGCGTTATGCGTGATCCGTTATGCGTTATGCGTTATGCGTTATGCGTTATGCGTTATGCGTTATGCGTTATGAGTTATGCGTTATGAGTAATGCGTGATCCGTTATGCGTTATGCGTTATGCGTTATGCATTATGCGTTATGCGTCATGTGATATACGTTATGCGTTATGCGTTATGAGTAATGCGTTATGCGTTACGGGTAATGCGTTATGCGTTATGCGTTATGCGTTATGAGTTATGCGTTATGAGTAATGCGTGATCCGTTATGCGTTATGCGTTATGCGTGATGCGTTATGCGTTATGCGTTATGCGTTATGCGTTATGAGTTATGCGTTATGAGTAATGCGTGATCCGTTATGCGTTATGCGTTATGCGTTATGCGTTATGTGTTATGCGTTATGCGTTATGCGTTATGCGTTATGCGTTATGCGTTATGCGTTATGAGTTATGCGTTATGAGTAATGCGTGATCCGTTATGCGTTATGCGTTATGCGTTATGCGTTATGCGTTATGCGTTATGCGTTATGTGTTATGCGTTATGCGTTATGCGTTATGAGTAATGCGTTATGCGTTATAAGTAATGCGTTATGCGATATTCGTTATGTGTTATGCGTTATGCGTTATGCGTTATGCGTTATGAGTTATGCGTTATGAGTAATGCGTGATCCGTTATGCGTTATGCGTTATGCGTTATGCGTTATGCGTTATGCGTTATGCGTTATGCGTTATGCGTTATGCGTTATGCGTTATGAGTAATGCGTGATCCGTCATGCTTTAAGCGTTATGCGTTATGCGATATGCTTTATGCGTTATGCGTTACGCGTAATGCGTTATGCGCTATGGGTCATGCGTTAAGCGTTATGCGTTATGCGTTACGCGTTATGCGTGATCCGTTATGCGTTATGCGTGATGCGTTATGCGTTATGCGTTATGCGTTATGCGTTATGAGTTATGCGTTATGAGTAATGCGTGATCCGTTATGCGTTATGCGTTATGCGTTATGCGTTATGTGTTATGCGTTATGCGTTATGCGTTATGAGTAATGCGTTATGAGTAATGCGTGATCCGTTATGCGTTATGCGTTATGCGTTATGCATTATGCGTTATGCGTCATGTGATATACGTTATGCGTTATGCGTTATGAGTAATGCGTTATGCGTTACGGGTAATGCGTTATGCGGTATGGGTCATGCGTTAAGCGTTATGCGTTATGCGTTATGCGTTATGCGTGATCCGTTATGCGTTATGCGTTATGCGTTATGCGTTATGCGTTATGCGTTATGCGTTATGAGTTATGCGTTATGAGTAATGCGTGATCCGTTATGCGTTATGCGTTATGCGTTATGCGTTATGTGTTATGCGTTATGCGTTATGCGTTATGAGTAATCCTGGATCCGTTATGCGTTATGCGTTTTGCGTTATTCGTTATGCGTTGTGCATTATGCGTTATGCGTTATGGATTATGCGTTATGCGTTATGCGTTATGTGTTATGCGTTATGCGTTATGCGTTATGCGTTATGCGTTATGCGTTATGCGTTATGCGTTATGCGTTATGCGTTATGCGGTATGCGTTATCCGTTATGCGTTATGAGTAATGCGTGATCCGTCATGCGTTATGCGTTATGCGTTTTGCGTTATGCGTGATCCGTTATGCGTTATGCGTTATGCGTTATGCGTTATGCGTTATGCGTTATGCGTTTTGCGTTATGCATTATGCGTTATGCGTTATGAGTTATGCGTTATGCGATATTCGTTATGTGTTATGCGTTATGCGTTATGCGTTATGAGTAATGCGTTATGCGTTATGAGTAATGCGTGATCCGTTATGCGTTATGCGTTATGAGTAATGCATGATCCGTTACGCGTTATGCGTTCTGCGTTATGAGTTATGCGTGATCCGTTATGCGTTATGCGATATTCGTTATATGTTATGCGTTATGTGTTATGCGTTATGCGTTATGCGTTATGCGTTATGCGTTATGCGTTATGAGTAATGCGTGATCCGTTATGCGTTATGCGTTATGCGTTATGCGTTATGAGTAATGCGCTATGCGTTATGCGTTATGCGTTATGAGTAATGCGTGATCCGTTATGCGTTATGCGTTATGCGTTATGCGTTTTGCGTTATGCGATATGCTTTATGCGTTATGCGTTACGCGTAATGCGTTATGCGCTATGGGTCATGCGTTAAGCGTTATGCGTTATGCGTTATGCGTTATGCGTGATCCGTTATGCGTTATGCGTTATGCGTTATGCGTTATGCGTTATGCGTTATGCGTTATGAGTTATGCGTTATGAGTAATGCGTGATCCGTTATGCGTTATGCGTTATGCGTTATGCGTTATGCGTTATGCGTTATGCGTTATGAGTAATGCGTGATCCGTCATGCTTTAAGCGTTATGCGTTATGCGATATGCTTTATGCGTTATGCGTTACGCGTAATGCGTTATGCGCTATGGGTCATGCGTTATGCGTTATGCGTGATCCGTTATGCGTTATGCGTTATGCGTTATGCGTTATGCGTTATGCGTTATGCGTTATGCGTTATGCGTTATGAGTTATGTGTTATGCGTTATGCGTTATGCGTTATGAGTAATTCGTTATGCGTTATGAGTAATGCGTGATCCGTTATGCGTTATGCGTTATGAGTAATGCGTGATCCGTTATGCGTTATGCGTTATGAGTAATGCGTGATCCGTTATGCGTTATGCGTTATGCGATTTGCGTTATGCGTCATGCGTTATGCGTTATGCGTTATGCGTTTGCGTTATGCGTTATGCGTTATGCGTTATGCGTTATGCGTTATGCGTTATGCGTTATGCGTTATGCGTTATGCGTTATGCGTTATGCGTTATGCGTTATGCGTTATGCGTTATGCGTTATGCGTTATGAGTAATGCGTTATGCGTTATGAGTATTGCGTTATGCGTTATGCGTTATGCGTTATGAGTAGTGCGTGATCCGTCATGCGTTATGCGTTATGCGTTATGCGTTATGCGTTTTGCGTTATGCATTATGCGTTATGCGTTATGAGTTATGCGTTATGCGATATTCGTTATGTGTTATGCGTTATGCGTTATGCGTTATGCGTTATGCGTTATGCGTTATGCGTTATGCGTTGTGCGTTATGCGTTATGCGTTATACGTTAATGCGTTATACGTAATGCTTGATCCGATATGCGTTATGCGTTATGCGTTATGAGTAATCCTGGATCCGTTATGCGTTATGCGTTTTGCGTTATTCGTTATGCGTTTTGCGTTATGCGTTATGCGTTATGCGTTATGCGTTATGCGTTATGAGTAATGCGTGATCCGTTATGCGTTATGCGTTATGCATTATGCGTTATGCGTTATGCGTTATGCGTTATGAGTAATGCGTTATGAGTAATGCGTGATCCGTTATGCGTTATGCGTTATGCGTTTGCGTTATGCGTTATGCGTTATGCGTTATGCGTTATGCGTTATGCGTTATGCGTTATGCGTTATGCGTTATGAGTAATACGTGATCCGTTACGCGTTATGCGTTCTGCGTTATGAGTTATGCGTGATCCGTTATGCGTTAGGCGATATTCGTTATGTGTTATGCGTTATGTGTTATGCGTTATGCGTTATGCGTTATGCGTTATGCGTTATGCGTTATGCGTTATGAGTAATGCGTGATCCGTTATGCGTTATGCGTTATGGGTTATGCGTTATGCGTTATGAGTAATGCGTGATCCGTTATGCGTTATGCGTTATGCGTTATGCGTTATGAGTAATGCGTGATCCGTTATGCGTTATGCGTTATGCGTTATGCGTTTTGCGTTATGCATTATGCGTTATGCGTTATGAGTTATGCGCTATGCGATATTCGTTATGTGTTATGCGTTATGCGTTATGCGTTATGCGTTATGCGTTATGCGTTATGCGTTATGAGTTATGCGTTATGAGTAATGCGTGATCCGTTATGCGTTATGCGTTATGCGTTATGCGTTATGCGTTATGCGTTATGTGTTATGCGTTATGCGTTATGCGTTATGAGTAATGCGTTATGCGTTATGAGTAATGCGTTATGCGATATTCGTTATGTGTTATGCGTTATGCGTTATGCGTTATGCGTTATGAGTTATGCGTTATGAGTAATGCGTGATCCGTTATGCGTTATGCGTTATGCGTTATGCGTTATGCGTTATGCGTTATGCGTTATGCGTTATGCGTTATGCGTTATGCGTTATGCGTTATGAGTAATGCGTGATCCGTCATGCTTTAAGCGTTATGCGTTATGCGATATGCTTTATGCGTTATGCGTTACGCGTAATGCGTTATGCGCTATGGGTCATGCGTTAAGCGTTATGCGTTATGCGTTACGCGTTATGCGTGATCCGTTATGCGTTATGCGTGATGCGTTATGCGTTATGCGTTATGAGTTATGCGTTATGAGTAATGCGTGATCCGTTATGCGTTATGCGTTATGCGTTATGCGTTATGCGTTATGCGTTATGCGTTATGCGTTATGAGTTATGTGTTATGCGTTATGCGTTATGCGTTATGAGTAATTCGTTATGCGTTATGAGTAATGCGTGATCCGTTATGCGTTATGCGTTATGAGTAATGCGTGATCCGTTATGCGTTATGCGTTATGAGTAATGCGTGATCCGTTATGCTTTATGCGTTATGCGATTTGCGTTATGCGTCATGCGTTATGCGTTATGCGTTATGCGTTTGCGTTATGCGTTATGCGTTATGCGTTATGCGTTATGCGTTATGCGTTATGCGTTATGCGTTATGCGTTATGCGTTATGCGTTATGTGTTATGCGTTATGCGTTATGCGGTATGAGTAATGCGTTATGAGTAATGCGTGATCCGTTATGGGTTATGCGTTATGCGTTATGCATTATGCGTTATGCGTCATGTGATATACGTTATGCGTTATGCGTTATGAGTAATGCGTTATGCGTTATGGGTAATGCGTTATGCGGTATGGGTCATGCGTTAAGCGTTATGCGTTATGCGTTATGCGTTATGCGTGATCCGTTATGCGTTATGCGTTATGCGTTATGCGTTATGCGTTATGCGTTATGAGTTATGCGTTATGAGTAATGCGTGATCCGTTATGCGTTATGCGTTATGCGTTATGCGTTATGCGTTATGTGTTATGCGTTATGCGTTATGCGTTATGAGTAATCCTGGATCCGTTATGCGTTATGCGTTTTGCGTTATTCGTTATGCGTTGTGCATTATGCGTTATGCGTTATGGATTATGCGTTATGCGTTATGCGTTATGTGTTATGCGTTATGCGTTATGCGTTATGCGTTATGCGTTATGCGTTATGCGTTATGCGTTATGCGTTATGCGTTATGCGTTATGCGTTATGCGGTATGCGTTATCCGTTATGCGTTATGCGTTATGAGTTATGTGTTATGCGTTATGCGTTATGCGTTATGCGTTATGAGTAATGCGTGATCCGTTATGCGTTATGCGTTATGCGTTATGAGTAATGCGTTATGCGTTATGCGTTATGCGTTATGAGTAATGCGTGATCCGTTATGCGTTATGCGTTATGCGTTATGCGTTTTGCGTTATGCGATATGCTTTATGCGTTATGCGTTACGCGTAATGCGTTATGCGCTATGGGTCATGCGTTAAGCGTTATGCGTTATGCGTTATGCGTTATGCGTGATCCGTTATGCGTTATGCGTTATGCGTTATGCGTTATGCGTTATGCGTTATGCGTTATGAGTTATGCGTTATGAGTAATGCGTGATCCGTTATGCGTTATGCGTTATGCGTTATGCGTTATGCGTTATGCGTTATGCGTTATGAGTAATGCGTGATCCGTCATGCTTTAAGCGTTATGCGTTATGCGATATGCTTTATGCGTTATGCGTTACGCGTAATGCGTTATGCGCTATGGGTCATGCGTTATGCGTTATGCGTGATCCGTTATGCGTTATGCGTTATGCGTTATGCGTTATGCGTTATGCGTTATGCGTTATGCGTTATGCGTTATGAGTTATGCGTTATGCGTTATGCGTTATGCGTTATGAGTAATTCGTTATGCGTTATGAGTAATGCGTGATCCGTTATGCGTTATGCGTTATGAGTAATGCGTGATCCGTTATGCGTTATGCGTTATGAGTAATGCGTGATCCGTTATGCGTTATGCGTTATGCGATTTGCGTTATGCGTCATGCGTTATGCGTTATGCGTTATGCGTTTGCGTTATGCGTTATGCGTTATGCGTTATGCGTTATGCGTTATGCGTTATGCGTTATGCGTTATGCGTTATGCGTTATGCGTTATGCGTTATGCGTTATGCGTTATGAGTAATGCGTTATGCGTTATGAGTATTGCGTTATGCGTTATGCGTTATGCGTTATGAGTAGTGCGTGATCCGTCATGCGTTATGCGTTATGCGTTATGCGTTATGCGTTTTGCGTTATGCATTATGCGTTATGCGTTATGAGTTATGCGTTATGCGATATTCGTTATGTGTTATGCGTTATGCGTTATGCGTTATGCGTTATGCGTTATGCGTTATGCGTTATGCGTTGTGCGTTATGCGTTATGCGTTATACGTTAATGCGTTATACGTAATGCTTGATCCGATATGCGTTATGCGTTATGCGTTATGAGTAATCCTGGATCCGTTATGCGTTATGCGTTTTGCGTTATTCGTTATGCGTTTTGCGTTATGCGTTATGCGTTATGCGTAATGCGTTATGCGTTATGCGTTATGCGTGATCCGTTATGCGTTATGCGTTATGCGTTATGCGTTATGCGTTATGCGTTATGCGTTATGCGTTATGCGTTATGAGATATGTGTTATGCGTTATGCGTTATGCGTTATGAGTAATTCGTTATGCGTTATGAGTAATGCGTGATCCGTTATGCGTTATGCGTTATGAGTAATGCGTGATCCGTTATGCGTTATGCGTTATGAGTAATGCGTGATCCGTTATGCGTTATGCGTTATGCGATTTGCGTTATGCGTCATGCGTTATGCGTTATGCGTTATGCGTTTGCGTTATGCGTTATGCGTTATGCGTTATGCGTTATGCGTTATGCGTTATGCGTTATGCGTTATGCGTTATGCGTTATGCGTTATGCGTTATGCGTTATGCGTTATGCGTTATGCGTTATGCGTTATGCGTTATGCGTTATGATTAATGCGTTATGCGTTATGAGTATTGCGTTATGCGTTATGCGTTATGCGTTATGAGTAGTGCGTGATCCGTCATGCGTTATGCGTTATGCGTTATGCGTTATGCGTTTTGCGTTATGCATTATGCGTTATGCGTTATGAGTTATGCGTTATGCGATATTCGTTATGTGTTATGCGTTATGCGTTATGCGTTATGCGTTATGCGTTATGCGTTATGCGTTATGCGTTATGCGTTATGCGTTATGCGTTATGCGTTATGCGTTATGCGTTATGAGTAATGCGTTATGCGTTATGAGTATTGCGTTATGCGTTATGCGTTATGCGTTATGAGTAGTGCGTGATCCGTCATGCGTTATGCGTTATGCGTTATGCGTTATGCGTTTTGCGTTATGCATTATGCGTTATGCGTTATGAGTTATGCGTTATGCGATATTCGTTATGTGTTATGCGTTATGCGTTATGCGTTATGCGTTATGCGTTATGCGTTATGCGTTATGCGTTATGCGTTATGCGTTATGCGTTATGCGTTATGAGTAGTGCGTGATCCGTCATGCGTTATGCGTTATGCGTTATGCGTTATGCGTTTTGCGTTATGCATTATGCGTTATGCGTTATGAGTTATGCGTTATGCGTTATGAGTAATGCGTTATGCGATATTCGTTATGTGTTATGCGTTATGCGTTATGCGTTATGCGTTATGAGTTATGCGTTATGAGTAATGCGTGATCCGTTATGCGTTATGCGTTATGCGTTATGCGTTATGCGTTATGCGTTATGAGTAATGCGTTATGCGTTATGAGTAATGCGTTATGCGATATTCGTTATGTGTTATGCGTTATGCGTTATGCGTTATGCGTTATGAGTTATGCGTTATGAGTAATGCGTGATCCGTTATGCGTTATGCGTTATGCGTTATGCGTTATGCGTTATGCGTTATGCGTTATGCGTTATGCGTTATGCGTTATGCGTTATGAGTAATGCGTGATCCGTCATGCTTTAAGCGTTATGCGTTATGCGATATGCTTTATGCGTTATGCGTTACGCGTAATGCGTTATGCGCTATGGGTCATGCGTTAAGCGTTATGCGTTATGCGTTACGCGTTATGCGTGATCCGTTATGCGTTATGCGTGATGCGTTATGCGTTATGCGTTATGCGTTATGCGTTATGAGTTATGCGTTATGAGTAATGCGTGATCCGTTATGCGTTATGCGTTATGCGTTATGCGTTATGCGTTATGTGTTATGCGTTATACGTTATGCGGTATGAGTAATGCGTTATGAGTAATGCGTGATCCGTTATGCGTTATGCGTTATGCGTTATGCATTATGCGTTATGCGTCATGTGATATACGTTATGCGTTATGCGTTATGAGTAATGCGTTATGCGTTACGGGTAATGCGTTATGCGGTATGGGTCATGCGTTAAGCGTTATGCGTTATGCGTTATGCGTTATGCGTGATCCGTTATGCGTTATGCGTTATGCGTTATGCGTTATGCGTTATGCGTTATGCGTTATGAGTTATGCGTTATGAGTAATGCGTGATCCGTTATGCGTTATGCGTTATGCGTTATGCGTTATGCGTTATATGTTATGCGTTATGCGTTATGCGTTATGAGTAATCCTGGATCCGTTATGCGTTATGCGTTTTGCGTTATTCGTTATGCGTTGTGCATTATGCGTTATGCGTTATGGATTATGCGTTATGCGTTATGCGTTATGTGTTATGCGTTATGCGTTATGCGTTATGCGTTATGCGTTATGCGTTATGCGTTATGCGTTATGCGTTATGCGTTATGCGGTATGCGTTATCCGTTATGCGTTATGAGTAATGCGTGATCCGTCATGCGTTATGCGTTATGCGTTTTGCGTTATGCGTGATCCGTTATGCGTTATGCGTTATGCGTTATGCGTTATGCGTTATGCGTTATGCGTTTTGCGTTATGCATTATGCGTTATGCGTTATGAGTTATGCGTTATGCGATATTCGTTATGTGTTATGCGTTATGCGTTATGAGTAATGCGTTATGCGTTATGAGTAATGCGTGATCCGTTATGCGTTATGCGTTATGAGTAATGCATGATCCGTTACGCGTTATGCGTTCTGCGTTATGAGTTATGCGTGATCCGTTATGCGTTATGCGATATTCGTTATATGTTATGCGTTATGTGTTATGCGTTATGCGTTATGCGTTATGCGTTATGCGTTATGAGTAATGCGTGATCCGTTATGCGTTATGCGTTATGCGTTATGCGTTATGAGTAATGCGTGATCCGTTATGCGTTATGCGTTATGCGTTATGCGTTATGCGTTATGTGTTATGCGTTATGCGTTATGCGTTATGAGTAATCCTGGATCCGTTATGCGTTATGCGTTTTGCGTTATTCGTTATGCGTTGTGCATTATGCGTTATGCGTTATGGATTATGCGTTATGCGTTATGCGTTATGTGTTATGCGTTATGCGTTATGCGTTATGCGTTATGCGTTATGCGTTATGCGTTATGCGTTATGCGTTATGCGTTATGCGGTATGCGTTATCCGTTATGCGTTATGAGTAATGCGTGATCCGTCATGCGTTATGCGTTATGCGTTTTGCGTTATGCGTGATCCGTTATGCGTTATGCGTTATGCGTTATGCGTTATGCGTTATGCGTTATGCGTTTTGCGTTATGCATTATGCGTTATGCGTTATGAGTTATGCGTTATGCGATATTCGTTATGTGTTATGCGTTATGCGTTATGAGTAATGCGTTATGCGTTATGAGTAATGCGTGATCCGTTATGCGTTATGCGTTATGAGTAATGCATGATCCGTTACGCGTTATGCGTTCTGCGTTATGAGTTATGCGTGATCCGTTATGCGTTATGCGATATTCGTTATATGTTATGCGTTATGTGTTATGCGTTATGCGTTATGCGTTATGCGTTATGCGTTATGAGTAATGCGTGATCCGTTATGCGTTATGCGTTATGCGTTATGCGTTATGAGTAATGCGCTATGCGTTATGCGTTATGCGTTATGAGTAATGCGTGATCCGTTATGCGTTATGCGTTATGCGTTATGCGTTTTGCGTTATGCGATATGCTTTATGCGTTATGCGTTACGCGTAATGCGTTATGCGCTATGGGTCATGCGTTAAGCGTTATGCGTTATGCGTTATGCGTTATGCGTGATCCGTTATGCGTTATGCGTTATGCGTTATGCGTTATGCGTTATGCGTTATGCGTTATGCGTTATGCGTTATGAGTTATGCGTTATGAGTAATGCGTGATCCGTTATGCGTTATGCGTTATGCGTTATGCGTTATGCGTTATGCGTTATGCGTTATGCGTTATGAGTAATGCGTGATCCGTCATGCTTTAAGCGTTATGCGTTATGCGATATGCTTTATGCGTTATGCGTTACGCGTAATGCGTTATGCGCTATGGGTCATGCGTTATGCGTTATGCGTGATCCGTTATGCGTTATGCGTTATGCGTTATGCGTTATGCGTTATGCGTTATGCGTTATGCGTTATGCGTTATGAGTTATGTGTTATGCGTTATGCGTTATGCGTTATGAGTAATTCGTTATGCGTTATGAGTAATACGTGATCCGTTATGCGTTATGCGTTATGAGTAATGCGTGATCCGTTATGCGTTATGCGTTATGAGTAATGCGTGATCCGTTATGCGTTATGCGTTATGCGATTTGCGTTATGCGTCATGCGTTATACGTTATGCGTTATGCGTTTGCGTTATGCGTTATGCGTTATGCGTTATGCGTTATGCGTTATGCGTTATGCGTTATGCGTTATGCGTTATGCGTTATGCGTTATGCGTTATGCGTTATGCGTTATGCGTTATGCGTTATGCGTTATGCGTTATGCGTTATGCGTTATGCGTTATGAGTAATGCGTTATGCGTTATGAGTATTGCGTTATGCGTTATGCGTTATGCGTTATGAGTAGTGCGTGATCCGTCATGCGTTATGCGTTATGCGTTATGCGTTATGCGTTTTGCGTTATGCATTATGCGTTATGCGTTATGAGTTATGCGTTATGCGATATTCGTTATGTGTTATGCGTTATGCGTTATGCGTTATGCGTTATGCGTTATGCGTTATGCGTTATGCGTTGTGCGTTATGCGTTATGCGTTATACGTTAATGCGTTATACGTAATGCTTGATCCGATATGCGTTATGCGTTATGCGTTATGAGTAATCCTGGATCCGTTATGCGTTATGCGTTTTGCGTTATTCGTTATGCGTTTTGCGTTATGCGTTATGCGTTATGCGTTATGAGTAATGCGTTATGAGTAATGCGTGATCCGTTATGCGTTATGCGTTATGCGTTATGCGTTATGCGTTATACGTTATGCGTTATGAGTAATGCGTTATGAGTAATGCGTGATCCGTTATGCGTTATGCGTTATGCGTTTGCGTTATGCGTTATGCTTTTTGCGTTATGCGTTATGCGTTATGCGTTATGCGTTATGCGTTATGCGTTATGAGTAATACGTGATCCGTTACGCGTTATGCGTTCTGCGTTATGAGTTATGCGTGATCCGTTATGCGTTAGGCGATATTCGTTATGTGTTATGCGTTATGTGTTATGCGTTATGCGTTATGCGTTATGCGTTATGCGTTATGCGTTATGCGTTATGCGTTATGCGTTATGCGTTATGCGTTATGCGTTATGAGTAGTGCGTGATCCGTCATGCGTTATGCGTTATGCGTTATGCGTTATGCGTTTTGCGTTATGCATTATGCGTTATGCGTTATGAGTTATGCGTTATGCGATATTCGTTATGTGTTATGCGTTATGCGTTATGCGTTATGCGTTATGCGTTATGCGTTATGCGTTATGCGTTATGAGTTATGCGTTATGAGTAATGCGTGATCCGTTATGCGTTATGCGTTATGCGTTATGCGTTATGCGTTATGCGTTATGCGTTATGTGTTATGCGTTATGCGTTATGCGTTATGCGTTATGAGTAATGCGTTATGCGTTATGAGTAATGCGTTATGCGATATTCGTTATGTGTTATGCGTTATGCGTTATGCGTTATGCGTTATGAGTTATGCGTTATGAGTAATGCGTGATCCGTTATGCGTTATGCGTTATGCGTTATGCGTTATGCGTTATGCGTTATGCGTTATGCGTTATGCGTTATGCGTTATGCGTTATGCGTTATGAGTAATGCGTGATCCGTCATGCTTTAAGCGTTATGCGTTATGCGATATGCTTTATGCGTTATGCGTTACGCGTAATACGTTATGCGCTATGGGTCATGCGTTAAGCGTTATGCGTTATGCGTTACGCGTTATGCGTGATCCGTTATGCGTTATGCGTGATGCGTTATGCGTTATGCGTTATGCGTTATGCGTTATGAGTTATGCGTTATGAGTAATGCGTGATCCGTTATGCGTTATGCGTTATGCGTGATGCGTTATGCTTTATGCGTTATGCGTTACGCGTAATACGTTATGCGCTATGGGTCATGCGTTAAGCGTTATGCGTTATGCGTTACGCGTTATGCGTGATCCGTTATGCGTTATGCGTGATGCGTTATGCGTTATGCGTTATGCGTTATGCGTTATGAGTTATGCGTTATGAGTAATGCGTGATCCGTTATGCGTTATGCGTTATGCGTGATGCGTTATGCGTTATGCGTTATGCGTTATGCGTTATGAGTTATGCGTTATGAGTAATGCGTGATCCGTTATGCGTTATGCGTTATGCGTTATGCGTTATGTGTTATGCGTTATGCGTTATGCGTTATGCGTTATGCGTTATGCGATATTCGTTATATGTTATGCGTTATGTGTTATGCGTTATGCGTTATGCGTTATGCGTTATGCGTTATGAGTAATGCGTGATCCGTTATGCGTTATGCGTTATGCGTTATGCGTTATGAGTAATGCGCTATGCGTTATGCGTTATGCGTTATGAGTAATGCGTGATCCGTTATGCGTTATGCGTTATGCGTTATGCGTTTTGCGTTATGCGATATGCTTTATGCGTTATGCGTTACGCGTAATGCGTTATGCGCTATGGGTCATGCGTTAAGCGTTATGCGTTATGCGTTATGCGTTATGCGTGATCCGTTATGCGTTATGCGTTATGCGTTATGCGTTATGCGTTATGCGTTATGCGTTATGCGTTATGCGTTATGAGTTATGCGTTATGAGTAATGCGTGATCCGTTATGCGTTATGCGTTATGCGTTATGCGTTATGCGTTATGCGTTATGCGTTATGAGTAATGCGTGATCCGTCATGCTTTAAGCGTTATGCGTTATGCGATATGCTTTATGCGTTATGCGTTACGCGTAATGCGTTATGCGCTATGGGTCATGCGTTATGCGTTATGCGTGATCCGTTATGCGTTATGCGTTATGCGTTATGCGTTATGCGTTATGCGTTATGCGTTATGCGTTATGCGTTATGCGTTATGAGTTATGTGTTATGCGTTATGCGTTATGCGTTATGAGTAATTCGTTATGCGTTATGAGTAATACGTGATCCGTTATGCGTTATGCGTTATGAGTAATGCGTGATCCGTTATGCGTTATGCGTTATGAGTAATGCGTGATCCGTTATGCGTTATGCGTTATGCGATTTGCGTTATGCGTCATGCGTTATACGTTATGCGTTATGCGTTTGCGTTATGCGTTATGCGTTATGCGTTATGCGTTATGCGTTATGCGTTATGCGTTATGCGTTATGCGTTATGCGTTATGCGTTATGCGTTATGCGTTATGCGTTATGCGTTATGCGTTATGAGTAATGCGTTATGCGTTATGAGTATTGCGTTATGCGTTATGCGTTATGCGTTATGAGTAGTGCGTGATCCGTCATGCGTTATGCGTTATGCGTTATGCGTTATGCGTTTTGCGTTATGCATTATGCGTTATGCGTTATGAGTTATGCGTTATGCGATATTCGTTATGTGTTATGCGTTATGCGTTATGCGTTATGCGTTATGCGTTATGCGTTATGCGTTATGCGTTGTGCGTTATGCGTTATGCGTTATACGTTAATGCGTTATACGTAATGCTTGATCCGATATGCGTTATGCGTTATGCGTTATGAGTAATCCTGGATCCGTTATGCGTTATGCGTTATTCGTTATGCGTTTTGCGTTATGCGTTATGCGTTATGCGTTATGAGTAATGCGTTATGAGTAATGCGTGATCCGTTATGCGTTATGCGTTATGCGTTATGCGTTATGCGTTATACGTTATGCGTTATGAGTAATGCGTTATGAGTAATGCGTGATCCGTTATGCGTTATGCGTTATGCGTTTGCGTTATGCGTTATGCGTTTTGCGTTATGCGTTATGCGTTATGCGTTATGCGTTATGCGTTATGCGTTATGCGTTATGAGTAATACGTGATCCGTTACGCGTTATGCGTTCTGCGTTATGAGTTATGCGTGATCCGTTATGCGTTAGGCGATATTCGTTATGTGTTATGCGTTATGTGTTATGCGTTATGCGTTATGCGTTATGCGTTATGCGTTATGCGTTATGCGTTATGCGTTGTGCGTTATGCGTTATGCGTTATGCGTTATGAGTAGTGCGTGATCCGTCATGCGTTATGCGTTATGCGTTATGCGTTATGCGTTTTGCGTTATGCATTATGCGTTATGCGTTATGAGTTATGCGTTATGCGATATTCGTTATGTGTTATGCGTTATGCGTTATGCGTTATGCGTTATGCGTTATGCGTTATGCGTTATGCGTTATGAGTTATGCGTTATGAGTAATGCGTGATCCGTTATGCGTTATGCGTTATGCGTTATGCGTTATGCGTTATGCGTTATGCGTTATGTGTTATGCGTTATGCGTTATGCGTTATGCGTTATGAGTAATGCGTTATGCGTTATGAGTAATGCGTTATGCGATATTCGTTATGTGTTATGCGTTATGCGTTATGCGTTATGCGTTATGAGTTATGCGTTATGAGTAATGCGTGATCCGTTATGCGTTATGCGTTATGCGTTATGCGTTATGCGTTATGCGTTATGCGTTATGCGTTATGCGTTATGCGTTATGCGTTATGCGTTATGAGTAATGCGTGATCCGTCATGCTTTAAGCGTTATGCGTTATGCGATATGCTTTATGCGTTATGCGTTACGCGTAATGCGTTATGCGCTATGGGTCATGCGTTAAGCGTTATGCGTTATGCGTTACGCGTTATGCGTGATCCGTTATGCGTTATGCGTGATGCGTTATGCGTTATGCGTTATGCGTTATGCGTTATGAGTTATGCGTTATGAGTAATGCGTGATCCGTTATGCGTTATGCGTTATGCGTGATGCGTTATGCGTTATGCGTTATGCGTTATGCGTTATGAGTTATGCGTTATGAGTAATGCGTGATCCGTTATGCGTTATGCGTTATGCGTTATGCGTTATGTGTTATGCGTTATGCGTTATGCGTTATGCGTTATGCGTTATGCGTTATGCGTTATGAGTTATGCGTTATGAGTAATGCGTGATCCGTTATGCGTTATGCGTTATGCGTTATGCGTTATGCGTTATGCGTTATGCGTTATGTGTTATGCGTTATGCGTTATGCGTTATGAGTAATGCGTTATGCGTTATGAGTAATGCGTTATGCGATATTCGTTATGTGTTATGCGTTATGCGTTATGCGTTATGCGTTATGAGTTATGCGTTATGAGTAATGCGTGATCCGTTATGCGTTATGCGTTATGCGTTATGCGTTATGCGTTATGCGTTATGCGTTATGCGTTATGCGTTATGCGTTATGCGTTATGAGTAATGCGTGATCCGTCATGCTTTAAGCGTTATGCGTTATGCGATATGCTTTATGCGTTATGCGTTACGCGTAATGCGTTATGCGCTATGGGTCATGCGTTAAGCGTTATGCGTTATGCGTTACGCGTTATGCGTGATGCGTTATGCGTTATGCGTGATGCGTTATGCGTTATGCGTTATGCGTTATGCGTTATGAGTTATGCGTTATGAGTAATGCGTGATCCGTTATGCGTTATGCGTTATGCGTTATGCGTTATGTGTTATGCGTTATGCGTTATGCGGTATGAGTAATGCGTTATGAGTAATGCGTGATCCGTTATGCGTTATGCGTTATGCGTTATGCATTATGCGTTATGCGTCATGTGATATACGTTATGCGTTATGCGTTATGAGTAATGCGTTATGCGTTACGGGTAATGCGTTATGCGGTATGGGTCATGCGTTAAGCGTTATGCGTTATGCGTTATGCGTTATGCGTGATCCGTTATGCGTTATGCGTTATGCGTTATGCGTTATGCGTTATGCGTTATGCGTTATGAGTTATGCGTTATGAGTAATGCGTGATCCGTTATGCGTTATGCGTTATGCGTTATGCGTTATGCGTTATGTGTTATGCGTTATGCGTTATGCGTTATGAGTAATCCTGGATCCGTTATGCGTTATGCGTTTTGCGTTATTCGTTATGCGTTGTGCATTATGCGTTATGCGTTATGGATTATGCGTTATGCGTTATGCGTTATGCGTTATGCGTTATGCGTTATGCGTTATGCGTTATGCGTTATGCGTTATGCGTTATGCGTTATGCGTTATGCGGTATGCGTTATCCGTTATGCGTTATGAGTAATGCGTGATCCGTCATGCGTTATGCGTTATGCGTTTTGCGTTATGCGTGATCCGTTATGCGTTATGCGTTATGCGTTATGCGTTATGCGTTATGCGTTATGCGTTTTGCGTTATGCATTATGCGTTATGCGTTATGAGTTATGCGTTATGCGATATTCGTTATGTGTTATGCGTTATGCGTTATGCGTTATGAGTAATGCGTTATGCGTTATGAGTAATGCGTGATCCGTTATGCGTTATGCGTTATGAGTAATGCATGATCCGTTACGCGTTATGCGTTCTGCGTTATGAGTTATGCGTGATCCGTTATGCGTTATGCGATATTCGTTATATGTTATGCGTTATGTGTTATGCGTTATGCGTTATGCGTTATGCGTTATGCGTTATTCGTTATGAGTAATGCGTGATCCGTTATGCGTTATGCGTTATGCGTTATGCGTTATGAGTAATGCGCTATGCGTTATGCGTTATGCGTTATGAGTAATGCGTGATCCGTTATGCGTTATGCGTTATGCGTTATGCGTTTTGCGTTATGCGATATGCTTTATGCGTTATGCGTTACGCGTAATGCGTTATGCGCTATGGGTCATGCGTTAAGCGTTATGCGTTATGCGTTATGCGTTATGCGTGATCCGTTATGCGTTATGCGTTATGCGTTATGCGTTATGCGTTATGCGTTATGCGTTATGCGTTATGAGTTATGCGTTATGAGTAATGCGTGATCCGTTATGCGTTATGCGTTATGCGTTATGCGTTATGCGTTATGCGTTATGCGTTATGCGTTATGAGTAATGCGTGATCCGTCATGCTTTAAGCGTTATGCGTTATGCGATATGCTTTATGCGTTATGCGTTACGCGTAATGCGTTATGCGCTATGGGTCATGCGTTATGCGTTATGCGTGATCCGTTATGCGTTATGCGTTATGCGTTATGCGTTATGCGTTATGCGTTATGCGTTATGCGTTATGCGTTATGAGTTATGTGTTATGCGTTATGCGTTATGCGTTATGAGTAATTCGTTATGCGTTATGAGTAATGCGTGATCCGTTATGCGTTATGCGTTATGAGTAATGCGTGATCCGTTATGCGTTATGCGTTATGAGTAATGCGTGATCCGTTATGCGTTATGCGTTATGCGATTTGCGTTATGCGTCATGCGTTATGCGTTATGCGTTATGCGTTTGCGTTATGCGTTATGCGTTATGCGTTATGCGTTATGCGTTATGCGTTATGCGTTATGCGTTATGCGTTATGCGTTATGCGTTATGCGTTATGCGTTATGCGTTATGCGTTATGCGTTATGAGTAATGCGTTATGCGTTATGAGTATTGCGTTATGCGTTATGCGTTATGAGTAGTGCGTGATCCGTCATGCGTTATGCGTTATGCGTTATGCGTTATGCGTTTTGCGTTATGCATTATGCGTTATGCGTTATGAGTTATGCGTTATGCGATATTCGTTATGTGTTATGCGTTATGCGTTATGCGTTATGCGTTATGCGTTATGCGTTATGCGTTATGCGTTGTGCGTTATGCGTTATGCGTTATATGTTAATGCGTTATACGTAATGCTTGATCCGATATGCGTTATGCGTTATGCGTTATGAGTAATCCTGGATCCGTTATGCGTTATGCGTTTTGCGTTATTCGTTATGCGTTTTGCGTTATGCGTTATGCGTTATGCGTTATGAGTAATGCGTTATGAGTAATGCGTGATCCGTTATGCGTTATGCGTTATGCATTATGCGTTATGCGTTATGCGTTATGCGTTATGAGTAATGCGTTATGAGTAATGCGTGATCCGTTATGCGTTATGCGTTATGCGTTTGCGTTATGCGTTATGCGTTTTGCGTTATGCGTTATGCGTTATGCGTTATGCGTTATGCGTTATGCGTTATGAGTAATACGTGATCCGTTACGCGTTATGCGTTCTGCGTTATGAGTTATGCGTGATCCGTTATGCGTTAGGCGATATTCGTTATGTGTTATGCGTTATGTGTTATGCGTTATGCGTTATGCGTTATGCGTTATGCGTTATGCGTTATGCGTTATGAGTAATGCGTGATCCGTTATGCGTTATGCGTTATGGGTTATGCGTTATGCGTTATGAGTAATGCGTGATCCGTTATGCGTTATGCGTTATGCGTTATGCGTTATGAGTAATGCGTGATCCGTTATGCGTTATGCGTTATGCGTTATGCGTTATGCGTTTTGCGTTATGCATTATGCGTTATGCGTTATGAGTTATGCGCTATGCGATATTCGTTATGTGTTATGCGTTATGCGTTATGCGTTATGCGTTATGCGTTATGCGTTATGCGTTATGAGTAATGCGTGATCCGTTATGCGTTATGCGTTATGCGTTATGCGTTATGCGTTATGCGTTATGCGTTATGTGTTATGCGTTATGCGTTATGCGTTATGAGTAATGCGTTATGCGTTATGAGTAATGCGTTATGCGATATTCGTTATGTGTTATGCGTTATGCGTTATGCGTTATGCGTTATGAGTTATGCGTTATGAGTAATGCGTGATCCGTTATGCGTTATGCGTTATGCGTTATGCGTTATGCGTTATGCGTTATGCGTTATGCGTTATGCGTTATGCGTTATGCGTTATGAGTAATGCGTGATCCGTCATGCTTTAAGCGTTATGCGTTATGCGATATGCTTTATGCGTTATGCGTTACGCGTAATGCGTTATGCGCTATGGGTCATGCGTTAAGCGTTATGCGTTATGCGTTACGCGTTATGCGTGATCCGTTATGCGTTATGCGTGATGCGTTATGCGTTATGCGTTATGAGTTATGCGTTATGAGTAATGCGTGATCCGTTATGCGTTATGCGTTATGCGTTATGCGTTATGTGTTATGCGTTATGCGTTATGCGGTATGAGTAATGCGTTATGAGTAATGCGTGATCCGTTATGCGTTATGCGTTATGCGTTATGCATTATGCGTTATGCGTCATGTGATATACGTTATGCGTTATGCGTTATGAGTAATGCGTTATGCGTTATGGGTAATGCGTTATGCGGTATGGGTCATGCGTTAAGCGTTATGCGTTATGCGTTATGCGTTATGCGTGATCCGTTATGCGTTATGCGTTATGCGTTATGCGTTATGCGTTATGCGTTATGAGTTATGCGTTATGAGTAATGCGTGATCCGTTATGCGTTATGCGTTATGCGTTATGCGTTATGCGTTATGTGTTATGCGTCATGCGTTATGCGTTATGAGTAATCCTGGATCCGTTATGCGTTATGCGTTTTGCGTTATTCGTTATGCGTTGTGCATTATGCGTTATGCGTTATGGATTATGCGTTATGCGTTATGCGTTATGTGTTATGCGTTATGCGTTATGCGTTATGCGTTATGCGTTATGCGTTATGCGTTATGCGTTATGCGTTATGCGTTATGCGTTATGCGTTATGCGGTATGCGTTATCCGTTATGCGTTATGCGTTATGAGTTATGTGTTATGCGTTATGCGTTATGCGTTATGCGTTATGAGTAATGCGTGATCCGTTATGCGTTATGCGTTATGCGTTATGAGTAATGCGCTATGCGTTATGCGTTATGCGTTATGAGTAATGCGTGATCCGTTATGCGTTATGCGTTATGCGTTATGCGTTTTGCGTTATGCGATATGCTTTATGCGTTATGCGTTACGCGTAATGCGTTATGCGCTATGGGTCATGCGTTAAGCGTTATGCGTTATGCGTTATGCGTTATGCGTGATCCGTTATGCGTTATGCGTTATGCGTTATGCGTTATGCGTTATGCGTTATGCGTTATGAGTTATGCGTTATGAGTAATGCGTGATCCGTTATGCGTTATGCGTTATGCGTTATGCGTTATGCGTTATGCGTTATGAGTAATGCGTGATCCGTCATGCTTTAAGCGTTATGCGTTATGCGATATGCTTTATGCGTTATGCGTTACGCGTAATGCGTTATGCGCTATGGGTCATGCGTTATGCGTTATGCGTGATCCGTTATGCGTTATGCGTTATGCGTTATGCGTTATGCGTTATGCGTTATGCGTTATGCGTTATGCGTTATGAGTTATGTGTTATGCGTTATGCGTTATGCGTTATGAGTAATTCGTTATGCGTTATGAGTAATGCGTGATCCGTTATGCGTTATGCGTTATGAGTAATGCGTGATCCGTTATGCGTTATGCGTTATGAGTAATGCGTGATCCGTTATGCGTTATGCGTTATGCGATTTGCGTTATGCGTCATGCGTTATGCGTTATGCGTTATGCGTTTGCGTTATGCGTTATGCGTTATGCGTTATGCGTTATGCGTTATGCGTTATGCGTTATGCGTTATGCGTTATGCGTTATGCGTTATGCGTTATGCGTTATGCGTTATGCGTTATGCGTTATGCGTTATGCGTTATGAGTAATGCGTTATGCGTTATGAGTATTGCGTTATGCGTTAGGCGTTATGCGTTTTGCGTTATACGTTATGCTTTATGCGTTGAGCGTTATATGTTTGCGTTATGCGTTATGCGTTATGCGTTTTGCATTATGCGTTATGAGTTATACGTTATGCGCTATGCGTTATGCGTTGTGGGTTATGAGTTATACGTTATGCGTTTTGCGTTATGCGTTATGCGTTATGCGTTTTGCGTTATGCATTATGCGTTATGCGTTATGAGTTATGCGTTATGCGATATTCGTTATGTGTTATGCGTTATGCGTTATGCGTTATGCGTTATGCGTTATGCGTTATGCGTTATGCGTTGTGCGTTATGCGTTATGCGTTATACGTTAATGCGTTATACGTAATGCTTGATCCGATATGCGTTATGCGTTATGCGTTATGAGTAATCCTGGATCCGTTATGCGTTATGCGTTTTGCGTTATTCGTTATGCGTTTTGCGTTATGCGTTATGCGTTATGCGTAATGCGTTATGCGCTATGGGTCATGCGTTAAGCGTTATGCGTTATGCGTTATGCGTTATGCGTTATGCGTTATGCGTGATCCGTTATGCGTTATGCGTTATGCGTTATGCGTTATGCGTTATGCGTTATGCGTTATGCGTTATGCGTTATGAGTTATGTGTTATGCGTTATGCGTTATGCGTTATGAGTAATTCGTTATGCGTTATGAGTAATGCGTGATCCGTTATGCGTTATGCGTTATGAGTAATGCGTGATCCGTCATGCGTTATGCGTTATGAGTAATGCGTGATCCGTTATGCGTTATGCGTTATGCGATTTGCGTTATGCGTTATGCGTTATGCGTTTGCGTTATGCGTTATGCGTTATGCGTTATGCGTTATGCGTTATGCGTTATGCGTTATGCGTTATGCGTTATGCGTTATGCGTTATGCGTTATGCGTTATGCGTTATGAGTAATGCGTTATGCGTTTAGAGTAATGCGTTATGCGTTATGCGTTATGCGTTATGAGTAATGCGTGATCCGTCATGCTTTAAGCGTTATGCGTTATGCGATATGCTTTATGCGTTATGCGTTACGCGTAATGCGTTATGCGCTATGGGTCATGCGTTAAGCGTTATGCGTTATGCGTTATGCGTTATGCGTGATCCGTTATGCGTTATGCGTTATGCGTTATGCGTTATGCGTTATGCGTTATGCGATATGAGTTATGCGTTATGAGTAATGCGTGATCCGTTATGCGTTATGCGTTATGCGTTATGCGTTATGCGTTATGCGTTATGCGTTATGAGTAATGCGTGATCCGTCATGCTTTAAGCGTTATGCGTTATGCGATATGCTTTATGCGTTATGCGTTACGCGTAATGCGTTATGCGCTATGGGTCATACGTTAAGCGTTATGCGTTATGCGTTATGCGTTATGCGTTATGCGTTATGCGATATTCGTTATGTGTTATGCGTTATGCGTTATGCGTTATGCGTTATGCGTTATGCGTTATGCGTTATGCGTTATGCGTTATGCGTTATGCGTTGTGCGTTATGCGTTATGCGTTATATGTTAATGCGTTATACGTAATGCTTGATCCAATATGCGTTATGCGTTATGCGTTATGAGTAATCCTGGATCCGTTATGCGTTATGCGTTTTGCGTTATTCGTTATGCGTTTTGCGTTATGCGTTATGCGTTATGCGTTATGAGTAATGCGTTATGAGTAATGCGTGATCCGTTATGCGTTATGCGTTATGCGTTATGCGTTATGCGTTATGCGTTATGCGTTATGCGTTCTGCGTTATGAGTTATGCGTGATCCGTTATGCGTTAGGCGATATTCGTTATGTGTTATGCGTTATGTGTTATGCGTTATGCGTTATGCGTTATGCGTTATGCGTTATGAGTAATGCGTTATGAGTAATGCGTGATCCGTTATGCGTTATGCGTTATGCGTTTGCGTTATACGTTATGCGTTTTGCGTTATGCGTTATGCGTTATGCGTTATGCGTTATGCGTTATGAGTAATACGTGATCCGTTACGCGTTATGCGTTCTGCGTTATGAGTTATGCGTGATCCGTTATGCGTTAGGCGATATTCGTTATGTGTTATGCGTTATGTGTTATGCGTTATGCGTTATGCGTTATGCGTTATGCGTTATGAGTAATGCGTGATCCGTTATGCGTTATGCGTTATGGGTTATGCGTTATGCGTTATGAGTAATGCGTGATCCGTTATGCGTTATGCGTTATGCGTTATGCGTTATGAGTAATGCGTGATCCGTTATGCGTTATGCGTTATGCGTTATGCGTTATGCGTTATGCGTTATGCGTTATGCGTTATGCGTTATGAGTTATGCGCTATGCGATATTCGTTATGTGTTATGCGTTATGCGTTATGCGTTATGCGTTATGCGTTATGCGTTATGAGTTATGCGTTATGAGTAATGCGTGATCCGTTATGCGTTATGCGTTATGCGTTATGCGTTATGCGTTATGCGTTATGCGTTATGCGTTATGCGTTATGCGTTATGAGTAATGCGTTATGCGTTATGAGTAATGCGTTATGCGATATTCGTTATGTGTTATGCGTTATGCGTTATGCGTTATGCGTTATGAGTTATGCGTTATGAGTAATGCGTGATCCGTTATGCGTTATGCGTTATGCGTTATGCGTTATGCGTTATGCGTTATGCGTTATGCGTTATGCGTTATGCGTTATGCGTTATGAGTAATGCGTGATCCGTCATGCTTTAAGCGTTATGCGTTATGCGATATGCTTTATGCGTTATGCGTTACGCGTAATGCGTTATGCGCTATGGGTCATGCGTTAAGCGTTATGCGTTATGCGTTACGCGTTATGCGTGATCCGTTATGCGTTATGCGTGATGCGTTATGCGTTATGCGTTATGCGTTATGCGTTATGAGTTATGCGTTATGAGTAATGCGTTATGCGTTATGAGTATTGCGTTATGCGTTATGTGTTATGCGTTATGCGTTATGCGGTATGAGTAATGCGTTATGAGTAATGCGTGATCCGTTATGCGTTATGCGTTATGCGTTATGCATTATGCGTTATGCGTCATGTGATATACGTTATGCGTTATGCGTTATGAGTAATGCGTTATGCGTTATGGGTAATGCGTTATGCGGTATGGGTCATGCGTTAAGCGTTATGCGTTATGCGTTATGCGTTATGCGTGATCCGTTATGCGTTATGCGTTATGCGTTATGCGTTATGCGTTATGCGTTATGAGTTATGCGTTATGAGTAATGCGTGATCCGTTATGCGTTATGCGTTATGCGTTATGCGTTATGTGTTATGCGTTATGCGTTATGCGTTATGAGTAATCCTGGATCCGTTATGCGTTATGCGTTTTGCGTTATTCGTTATGCGTTGTGCATTATGCGTTATGCGTTATGGATTATGCGTTATGCGTTATGTGTTATGCGTTATGCGTTATGCGTTATGCGTTATGCGTTATGCGTTATGCGTTATGCGTTATGCGTTATGCGTTATGCGTTATGCGTTATGCGTTATGCGGTATGCGTTATCCGTTATGCGTTATGAGTAATGCGTGATCCGTCATGCGTTATGCGTTATGCGTTTTGCGTTATGCGTGATCCGTTATGCGTTATGCGTTATGCGTTATGCGTTATGCGTTATGCGTTATGCGTTTTGCGTTATGCGTTATGCGTTATGCGTTATGAGTTATGCGTTATGCGATATTCGTTATGTGTTATGCGTTATGCGTTATGCGTTATGAGTTATGCGTTATGCGTTATGAGTAATGCGTGATCCGTTATGCGTTATGCGTTATGAGTAATGCGTGATCCGTTACGCGTTATGCGTTCTGCGTTATGAGTTATGCGTGATCCGTTATGCGTTATGCGATATTCGTTATATGTTATGCGTTATGTGTTATGCGTTATGCGTTATGCGTTATGCGTTATGCGTTAAGAGTAATGCGTGATCCGTTATGCGTTATGCGTTATGCGTTATGCGTTATGAGTAATGCGCTATGCGTTATGCGTTATGCGTTATGAGTAATGCGTGATCCGTTATGCGTTATGCGTTATGCGTTATGCGTTTTGCGTTATGCGATATGCTTTATGCGTTATGCGTTACGCGTAATGCGTTATGCGCTATGGGTCATGCGTTAAGCGTTATGCGTTATGCGTTATGCGTTATGCGTGATCCGTTATGCGTTATGCGTTATGCGTTATGCATTATGCGTTATGCGTTATGCGTTATGAGTTATGCGTTATGAGTAATGCGTGATCCGTTATGCGTTATGCGTTATGCGTTATGCGTTATGCGTTATGCGTTATGCGTTATGAGTAATGCGTGATCCGTCATGCTTTAAGCGTTATGCGTTATGCGATATGCTTTATGCGTTATGCCTTACGCGTAATGCGTTATGCGCTATGGGTCATGCGTTATGCGTTATGCGTGATCCGTTATGCGTTATGCGTTATGCGTTATGCGTTATGCGTTATGCGTTATGCGTTATGCGTTATGCGTTATGCGTTATGCGTTATGAGTTATGTGTTATGCGTTATGCGTTATGCGTTATGAGTAATTCGTTATGCGTTATGAGTAATGCGTGATCCGTTATGCGTTATGCGTTATGAGTAATGCGTGATCCGTTATGCGTTATGCGTTATGAGTAATGCGTGATCCGTTATGCGTTATGCGTTATGCGATTTGCGTTATGCGTCATGCGTTATGCGTTATGCGTTATGCGTTTGCGTTATGCGTTATGCGTTATGCGTTATGCGTTATGCGTTATGCGTTATGCGTTATGCGTTATGCGTTATGCGTTATGCGTTATGCGTTATGCGTTATGCGTTATGCGTTATGCGTTATGAGTAATGCGTTATGCGTTATGAGTATTGCGTTATGCGTTATGCGTTATGAGTAGTGCGTGATCCGTCATGCGTTATGCGTTATGCGTTATGCGTTATGCGTTTTGCGTTATGCATTATGCGTTATGCGTTATGAGTTATGCGTTATGCGATATTCGTTATGTGTTATGCGTTATGCGTTATGCGTTATGCGTTATGCGTTATGCGTTATGCGTTATGCGTTGTGCGTTATGCGTTATGCGTTATACGTTAATGCGTTATACGTAATGCTTGATCCGATATGCGTTATGCGTTATGCGTTATGAGTAATCCTGGATCCGTTATGCGTTATGCGTTTTGCGTTATTCGTTATGCGTTTTGCGTTATGCGTTATGCGTTATGCGTTATGAGTTATGCGTTATGAGTAATGCGTGATCCGTTATGCGTTATGCGTTATGCATTATGCGTTATGCGTTATGCGTTATGCGTTATGAGTAATGCGTTATGAGTAATGCGTGATCCGTTATGCGTTATGCGTTATGCGTTTGCGTTATGCGTTATGCGTTTTGCGTTATGCGTTATGCGTTATGCGTTATGCGTTATGCGTTATGCGTTATGAGTAATACGTGATCCGTTACGCGTTATGCGTTCTGCGTTATGAGTTATGCGTGATCCGTTATGCGTTAGGCGATATTCGTTATGTGTTATGCGTTATGTGTTATGCGTTATGCGTTATGCGTTATGCGTTATGCGTTATGCGTTATGCGTTATGAGTAATGCGTGATCCGTTATGCGTTATGCGTTATGGGTTATGCGTTATGCGTTATGAGTAATGCGTGATCCGTTATGCGTTATGCGTTATGCGTTATGCGTTATGAGTATTGCGTGATCCGTTATGCGTTATGCGTTATGCGTTATGCGTTATGCGTTTTGCGTTATGCATTATGCGTTATGCGTTATGAGTTATGCGCTATGCGATATTCGTTATGTGTTATGCGTTATGCGTTATGCGTTATGCGTTATGCGTTATGCGTTATGCGTTATGAGTTATGCGTTATGAGTAATGCGTGATCCGTTATGCGTTATGCGTTATGCGTTATGCGTTATGCGTTATGCGTTATGCGTTATGCGTTATGCGTTATGCGTTATGAGTAATGCGTTATGCGTTATGAGTAATGCGTTATGCGATATTCGTTATGTGTTATGCGTTATGCGTTATGCGTTATGCGTTATGAGTTATGCGTTATGAGTAATGCGTGATCCGTTATGCGTTATGCGTTATGCGTTATGCGTTATGCGTTATGCGTTATGCGTTATGCGTTATGCGTTATGCGTTATGCGTTATGCGTTATGAGTAATGCGTGATCCGTCATGCTTTAAGCGTTATGCGTTATGCGATATGCTTTATGCGTTATGCGTTACGCGTAATGCGTTATGCGCTATGGGTCATGCGTTAAGCGTTATGCGTTATGCGTTACGCGTTATGCGTGATCCGTTATGCGTTATGCGTGATGCGTTATGCGTTATGCGTTATGAGTTATGCGTTATGAGTAATGCGTGATCCGTTATGCGTTATGCGTTATGCGTTATGCGTTATGTGTTATGCGTTATGCGTTATGCGGTATGAGTAATGCGTTATGAGTAATGCGTGATCCGTTATGCGTTATGCGTTATGCGTTATGCATTATGCGTTATGCGTCATGTGATATACGTTATGCGTTATGCGTTATGAGTAATGCGTTATGCGTTATGGGTAATGCGTTATGCGGTATGGGTCATGCGTTAAGCGTTATGCGTTATGCGTTATGCGTTATGCGTGATCCGTTATGCGTTATGCGTTATGCGTTATGCGTTATGCGTTATGCGTTATGAGTTATGCGTTATGAGTAATGCGTGATCCGTTATGCGTTATGCGTTATGCGTTATGCGTTATGCGTTATGTGTTATGCGTTATGCGTTATGCGTTATGAGTAATCCTGGATCCGTTATGCGTTATGCGTTTTGCGTTATTCGTTATGCGTTGTGCATTATGCGTTATGCGTTATGGATTATGCGTTATGCGTTATGCGTTATGTGTTATGCGTTATGCGTTATGCGTTATGCGTTATGCGTTATGCGTTATGCGTTATGCGTTATGCGTTATGCGTTATGCGTTATGCGTTATGCGTTATGCGGTATGCGTTATCCGTTATGCGTTATGCGTTATGAGTTATGTGTTATGCGTTATGCGTTATGCGTTATGCGTTATGAGTAATGCGTGATCCGTTATGCGTTATGCGTTATGCGTTATGAGTAATGCGCTATGCGTTATGCGTTATGCGTTATGAGTAATGCGTGATCCGTTATGCGTTATGCGTTATGCGTTATGCGTTTTGCGTTATGCGATATGCTTTATGCGTTATGCGTTACGCGTAATGCGTTATGCGCTATGGGTCATGCGTTAAGCGTTATGCGTTATGCGTTATGCGTTATGCGTGATCCGTTATGCGTTATGCGTTATGCGTTATGCGTTATGCGTTATGCGTTATGCGTTATGAGTTATGCGTTATGAGTAATGCGTGATCCGTTATGCGTTATGCGTTATGCGTTATGCGTTATGCGTTATGCGTTATGAGTAATGCGTGATCCGTCATGCTTTAAGCGTTATGCGTTATGCGATATGCTTTATGCGTTATGCGTTACGCGTAATGCGTTATGCGCTATGGGTCATGCGTTATGCGTTATGCGTGATCCGTTATGCGTTATGCGTTATGCGTTATGCGTTATGCGTTATGCGTTATGCGTTATGCGTTATGCGTTATGCGTTATGAGTTATGTGTTATGCGTTATGCGTTATGCGTTATGAGTAATTCGTTATGCGTTATGAGTAATGCGTGATCCGTTATGCGTTATGCGTTATGAGTAATGCGTGATCCGTTATGCGTTATGCGTTATGAGTAATGCGTGATCCGTTATGCGTTATGCGTTATGCGATTTGCGTTATGCGTCATGCGTTATGCGTTATGCGTTATGCGTTTGCGTTATGCGTTATGCGTTATGCGTTATGCGTTATGCGTTATGCGTTATGCGTTATGCGTTATGCGTTATGCGTTATGCGTTATGCGTTATGCGTTATGCGTTATGAGTAATGCGTTATGCGTTATGAGTATTGCGTTATGCGTTAGGCGTTATGCGTTTTGCGTTATACGTTATGCTTTATGCGTTGAGCGTTATATGTTTGCGTTATGCGTTATGCGTTATGCGTTTTGCATTATGCGTTATGAGTTATACGTTATGCGCTATGCGTTATGCGTTGTGGGTTATGAGTTATACGTTATGCGTTTTGCGTTATGCGTTATGCGTTATGCGTTTTGCGTTATGCATTATGCGTTATGCGTTATGAGTTATGCGTTATGCGATATTCGTTATGTGTTATGCGTTATGCGTTATGCGTTATGCGTTATGCGTTATGCGTTATGCGTTATGCGTTGTGCGTTATGCGTTATGCGTTATACGTTAATGCGTTATACGTAATGCTTGATCCGATATGCGTTATGCGTTATGCGTTATGAGTAATCCTGGATCCGTTATGCGTTATGCGTTTTGCGTTATTCGTTATGCGTTTTGCGTTATGCGTTATGCGTTATGCGTAATGCGTTATGCGCTATGGGTCATGCGTTAAGCGTTATGCGTTATGCGTTATGCGTTATGCGTTATGCGTTATGCGTGATCCGTTATGCGTTATGCGTTATGCGTTATGCGTTATGCGTTATGCGTTATGCGTTATGCGTTATGCGTTATGAGTTATGTGTTATGCGTTATGCGTTATGCGTTATGAGTAATTCGTTATGCGTTATGAGTAATGCGTGATCCGTTATGCGTTATGCGTTATGAGTAATGCGTGATCCGTTATGCGTTATGCGTTATGAGTAATGCGTGATCCGTTATGCGTTATGCGTTATGCGATTTGCGTTATGCGTTATGCGTTATGCGTTTGCGTTATGCGTTATGCGTTATGCGTTATGCGTTATGCGTTATGCGTTATGCGTTATGCGTTATGCGTTATGCGTTATGCGTTATGCGTTATGCGTTATGAGTAATGCGTTATGCGTTTAGAGTAATGCGTTATGCGTTATGCGTTATGCGTTATGAGTAATGCGTGATCCGTCATGCTTTAAGCGTTATGCGTTATGCGATATGCTTTATGCGTTATGCGTTACGCGTAATGCGTTATGCGCTATGGGTCATGCGTTAAGCGTTATGCGTTATGCGTTATGCGTTATGCGTGATCCGTTATGCGTTATGCGTTATGCGTTATGCGTTATGCGTTATGCGTTATGCGATATGAGTTATGCGTTATGAGTAATGCGTGATCCGTTATGCGTTATGCGTTATGCGTTATGCGTTATGCGTTATGCGTTATGAGTAATGCGTGATCCGTCATGCTTTAAGCGTTATGCGTTATGCGATATGCTTTATGCGTTATGCGTTACGCGTAATGCGTTATGCGCTATGGGTCATACGTTAAGCGTTATGCGTTATGCGTTATGCGTTATGCGTTATGCGTTATGCGATATTCGTTATGTGTTATGCGTTATGCGTTATGCGTTATGCGTTATGCGTTATGCGTTATGCGTTATGCGTTATGCGTTATGCGTTATGCGTTGTGCGTTATGCGTTATGCGTTATATGTTAATGCGTTATACGTAATGCTTGATCCGATATGCGTTATGCGTTATGCGTTATGAGTAATCCTGGATCCGTTATGCGTTATGCGTTTTGCGTTATTCGTTATGCGTTTTGCGTTATGCGTTATGCGTTATGCGTTATGAGTAATGCGTTATGAGTAATGCGTGATCCGTTATGCGTTATGCGTTATGCGTTATGCGTTATGCGTTATGCGTTATGCGTTATGCGTTATGCGTTATGAGTTATGCGTGATCCGTTATGCGTTAGGCGATATTCGTTATGTGTTATGCGTTATGTGTTATGCGTTATGCGTTATGCGTTATGCGTTATGCGTTATGAGTAATGCGTTATGAGTAATGCGTGATCCGTTATGCGTTATGCGTTATGCGTTTGCGTTATACGTTATGCGTTTTGCGTTATGCGTTATGCGTTATGCGTTATGCGTTATGCGTTATGCGTTATGAGTAATACGTGATCCGTTACGCGTTATGCGTTCTGCGTTATGAGTTATGCGTGATCCGTTATGCGTTAGGCGATATTCGTTATGTGTTATGCGTTATGTGTTATGCGTTATGCGTTATGCGTTATGCGTTATGCGTTATGAGTAATGCGTGATCCGTTATGCGTTATGCGTTATGGGTTATGCGTTATGCGTTATGAGTAATGCGTGATCCGTTATGCGTTATGCGTTATGCGTTATGCGTTATGAGTAATGCGTGATCCGTTATGCGTTATGCGTTATGCGTTATGCGTTATGCGTTTTGCGTTATGCATTATGCGTTATGCGTTATGAGTTATGCGCTATGCGATATTCGTTATGTGTTATGCGTTATGCGTTATGCGTTATGCGTTATGCGTTATGCGTTATGAGTTATGCGTTATGAGTAATGCGTGATCCGTTATGCGTTATGCGTTATGCGTTATGCGTTATGCGTTATGCGTTATGCGTTATGCGTTATGCGTTATGCGTTATGAGTAATGCGTTATGCGTTATGAGTAATGCGTTATGCGATATTCGTTATGTGTTATGCGTTATGCGTTATGCGTTATGCGTTATGAGTTATGCGTTATGAGTAATGCGTGATCCGTTATGCGTTATGCGTTATGCGTTATGCGTTATGCGTTATGCGTTATGCGTTATGCGTTATGCGTTATGCGTTATGAGTAATGCGTGATCCGTCATGCTTTAAGCGTTATGCGTTATGCGATATGCTTTATGCGTTATGCGTTACGCGTAATGCGTTATGCGCTATGGGTCATGCGTTAAGCGTTATGCGTTATGCGTTACGCGTTATGCGTGATCCGTTATGCGTTATGCGTGATGCGTTATGCGTTATGCGTTATGCGTTATGCGTTATGCGTTATGCGTTATGAGTAATGCGTGATCCGTTATGCGTTATGCGTTATGCGTTATGCGTTATGTGTTATGCGTTATGCGTTATGCGGTATGAGTAATGCGTTATGAGTAATGCGTGATCCGTTATGCGTTATGCGTTATGCGTTATGCATTATGCGTTATGCGTCATGTGATATACGTTATGCGTTATGCGTTATGAGTAATGCGTTATGCGTTATGGGTAATGCGTTATGCGGTATGGGTCATGCGTTAAGCGTTATGCGTTATGCGTTATGCGTTATGCGTGATCCGTTATGCGTTATGCGTTATGCGTTATGCGTTATGCGTTATGCGTTATGAGTTATGCGTTATGAGTAATGCGTGATCCGTTATGCGTTATGCGTTATGCGTTATGCGTTATGTGTTATGCGTTATGCGTTATGCGTTATGAGTAATCCTGGATCCGTTATGCGTTATGCGTTTTGCGTTATTCGTTATGCGTTGTGCATTATGCGTTATGCGTTATGGATTATGCGTTATGCGTTATGCGTTATGTGTTATGCGTTATGCGTTATGCGTTATGCGTTATGCGTTATGCGTTATGCGTTATGCGTTATGCGTTATGCGTTATGCGTTATGCGGTATGCGTTATCCGTTATGCGTTATGAGTAATGCGTGATCCGTCATGCGTTATGCGTTATGCGTTTTGCGTTATGCGTGATCCGTTATGCGTTATGCGTTATGCGTTATGCGTTATGCGTTATGCGTTATGCGTTTTGCGTTATGCATTATGCGTTATGCGTTATGAGTTATGCGTTATGCGATATTCGTTATGTGTTATGCGTTATGCGTTATGCGTTATGAGTAATGCGTTATGCGTTATGAGTAATGCGTGATCCGTTATGCGTTATGCGTTATGAGTAATGCGTGATCCGTTACGCGTTATGCGTTCTGCGTTATGAGTTATGCGTGATCCGTTATGCGTTATGCGATATTCGTTATATGTTATGCGTTATGTGTTATGCGTTATGCGTTATGCGTTATGCGTTATGCGTTAAGAGTAATGCGTGATCCGTTATGCGTTATGCGTTATGCGTTATGCGTTATGAGTAATGCGTTATGCGTTATGCGTTATGCGTTATGAGTAATGCGTGATCCGTTATGCGTTATGCGTTATGCGTTATGCGTTTTGCGTTATGCGATATGCTTTATGCGTTATGCGTTACGCGTAATGCGTTATGCGCTATGGGTCATGCGTTAAGCGTTATGCGTTATGCGTTATGCGTTATGCGTGATCCGTTATGCGTTATGCGTTATGCGTTATGCATTATGCGTTATGCGTTATGCGTTATGAGTTATGCGTTATGAGTAATGCGTGATCCGTTATGCGTTATGCGTTATGCGTTATGCGTTATGCGTTATGCGTTATGCGTTATGAGTAATGCGTGATCCGTCATGCTTTAAGCGTTATGCGTTATGCGATATGCTTTATGCGTTATGCGTTACGCGTAATGCGTTATGCGCTATGGGTCATGCGTTATGCGTTATGCGTGATCCGTTATGCGTTATGCGTTATGCGTTATGCGTTATGCGTTATGCGTTATGCGTTATGCGTTATGCGTTATGCGTTATGAGTTATGTGTTATGCGTTATGCGTTATGCGTTATGAGTAATTCGTTATGCGTTATGAGTAATGCGTGATCCGTTATGCGTTATGCGTTATGAGTAATGCGTGATCCGTTATGCGTTATGCGTTATGAGTAATGCGTGATCCGTTATGCGTTATGCGTTATGCGATTTGCGTTATGCGTCATGCGTTATGCGTTATGCGTTATGCGTTTGCGTTATGCGTTATGCGTTATGCGTTATGCGTTATGCGTTATGCGTTATGCGTTATGCGTTGTGCGTTATGCGTTATGCGTTATGCGTTATGCGTTATGCGTTATGAGTAATGCGTTATGCGTTATGAGTATTGCGTTATGCGTTATGCGTTATGCGTTATGAGTAGTGCGTGATCCGTCATGCGTTATGCGTTATGCGTTATGCGTTATGCGTTTTGCGTTATGCATTATGCGTTATGCGTTATGAGTTATGCGTTATGCGTTATGAGTAATGCGTGATCCGTCATGCTTTAAGCGTTATGCGTTATGCGATATGCTTTATGCGTTATGCGTTACGCGTAATGCGTTATGCGCTATGGGTCATGCGTTAAGCGTTATGCGTTATGCGTTATGCGTTATGCGTTATGCGTTATGCGTTATGCGTGATCCGTTATGCGTTATGCGTTATGCGTTATGCGTTATGCGTTATGCGTTATGCGTTATGCGTTATGAGTTATGTGTTATGCGTTATGCGTTATGCGTTATGAGTAATTCGTTATGCGTTATGAGTAATGCGTGATCCGTTATGCGTTATGCGTTATGAGTAATGCGTGATCCGTTATGCGTTATGCGTTATGAGTAATGCGTGATCCGTTATGCGTTATGCGTTATGCGATTTGCGTTATGCGTTATGCGTTATGCGTTTGCGTTATGCGTTATGCGTTATGCGTTATGCGTTATGCGTTATGCGTTATGCGTTATGCGTTATGCGTTATGCGTTATGCGTTATGCGTTATGCGTTATGCGTTATGCGTTATGCGTTATGAGTAATGCGTTATGCGTTTAGAGTAATGCGTTATGCGTTATGCGTTATGCGTTATGAGTAATGCGTGATCCGTCATGCGTTATGCGTTATGCGTTATGCGTTATGCGTTTTGCGTTATGCATTATGCGTTATGCGTTATGAGTTATGCGTTATGCGATATTCGTTATGTGTTATGCGTTATGCGTTATGCGTTATGCGTTATGCGTTATGCGTTATGCGTTGTGCGTTATGCGTTATGCGTTATACGTTAATGCGTTATACGTAATGCTTGATCCGATATGCGTTATGCGTTATGCGTTATGAGTAATCCTGGATCCGTTATGCGTTATGCGTTATGCGTTATGCGTTATGCGTTATGCGTTATGCGTTATGCGTTATGCGTTATGAGTAATGCGTTCTGCGTTATGTGAAATGCGTGATCCTTTATGCGTTATGCGTTATGAGTAATGCGTGATCCGTTATGCGTTATGCGTTATGCGTTATGCGTTATGCGTTTTGCGTTATGCATTATGCGTTATGCGTTATGAGTTATGCGTTATGCGATATTCGTTATGTGTTATGCGTTATGCGTTATGCGTTATGAGTAATGCGTTATGCGTTATGAGTAATGCGTGATCCGTTATGCGTTATGCGTTATGAGTAATGCGTGATCCGTTATGCGTTATGCGTTATGAGTAATGCGTGATCCGTTATGCGTTATGCGTTATGCGATTTGCGTTATGCGTTATGCGTTATGCGTTATGCGTTATGCGATATTCGTTATGTGTTATGCGTTATGCGTTATGCGTTATGAGTAATGCGTTATGCGTTATGAGTAATGCGTGATCCGTTATGCGTTATGCGTTATGAGTAATGCATGATCCGTTACGCGTTATGCGTTCTGCGTTATGAGTTATGCGTGATCCGTTATGCGTTATGCGATATTCGTTATATGTTATGCGTTATGTGTTATGCGTTATGCGTTATGCGTTATGCGTTATGCGTTATGAGTAATGCGTGATCCGTTATGCGTTATGCGTTATGCGTTATGCGTTATGAGTAATGCGCTATGCGTTATGCGTTATGCGTTATGAGTAATGCGTGATCCGTTATGCGTTATGCGTTATGCGTTATGCGTTTTGCGTTATGCGATTTGCTTTATGCGTTATGCGTTACGCGTAATGCGTTATGCGCTATGGGTCATGCGTTAAGCGTTATGCGTTATGCGTTATGCGTTATGCGTGATCCGTTATGCGTTATGCGTTATGCGTTATGCGTTATGCGTTATGCGTTATGCGTTATGCGTTATGAGTTATGCGTTATGAGTAATGCGTGATCCGTTATGCGTTATGCGTTATGCGTTATGCGTTATGCGTTATGCGTTATGCGTTATGAGTAATGCGTGATCCGTCATGCTTTAAGCGTTATGCGTTATGCGATATGCTTTATGCGTTATGCGTTACGCGTAATGCGTTATGCGCTATGGGTCATGCGTTATGCGTTATGCGTGATCCGTTATGCGTTATGCGTTATGCGTTATGCGTTATGCGTTATGCGTTATGCGTTATGCGTTATGCGTTATGCGTTATGCGTTATGCGTTATGCGTTATGCGTTATGAGTAATTCGTTATGCGTTATGAGTAATGCGTGATCCGTTATGCGTTATGCGTTATGAGTAATGCGTGATCCGTTATGCGTTATGCGTTATGAGTAATGCGTGATCCGTTATGCGTTATGCGTTATGCGATTTGCGTTATGCGTCATGCGTTATGCGTTATGCGTTATGCGTTTGCGTTATGCGTTATGCGTTATGCGTTATGCGTTATGCGTTATGCGTTATGCGTTATGCGTTATGCGTTATGCGTTATGCGTTATGCGTTATGCGTTATGCGTTATGCGTTATGAGTAATGCGTTATGCGTTATGAGTATTGCGTTATGCGTTATGCGTTATGCGTTATGAGTAGTGCGTGATCCGTCATGCGTTATGCGTTATGCGTTATGCGTTATGCGTTTTGCGTTATGCATTATGCGTTATGCGTTATGAGTTATGCGTTATGCGATATTCGTTATGTGTTATGCGTTATGCGTTATGCGTTATGCGTTATGCGTTATGCGTTATGCGTTATGCGTTGTGCGTTATGCGTTATGCGTTATACGTTAATGCGTTATACGTAATGCTTGATCCGATATGCGTTATGCGTTATGCGTTATGAGTAATCCTGGATCCGTTATGCGTTATGCGTTTTGCGTTATTCGTTATGCGTTTTGCGTTATGCGTTATGCGTTATGCGTTATGAGTAATGCGTTATGAGTAATGCGTGATCCGTTATGCGTTATGCGTTATGCATTATGCGTTATGCGTTATGCGTTATGCGTTATGAGTAATGCGTTATGAGTAATGCGTGATCCGTTATGCGTTATGCGTTATGCGTTTGCGTTATGCGTTATGCGTTTTGCGTTATGCGTTATGCGTTATGCGTTATGCGTTATGCGTTATGCGTTATGCGTTATGAGTAATACGTGATCCGTTACGCGTTATGCGTTCTGCGTTATGAGTTATGCGTGATCCGTTATGCGTTAGGCGATATTCGTTATGTGTTATGCGTTATGTGTTATGCGTTATGCGTTATGCGTTATGCGTTATGCGTTATGCGTTATGCGTTATGCGTTATGAGTAATGCGTGATCCGTTATGCGTTATGCGTTATGGGTTATGCGTTATGCGTTATGTGTAATGCGTGATCCGTTATGCGTTATGCGTTATGCGTTATGCGTTATGAGTAATGCGTGATCCGTTATGCGTTATGCGTTATGCGTTATGCGTTATGCGTTTTGCGTTATGCATTATGCGTTATGCGTTATGAGTTATGCGCTATGCGATATTCGTTATGTGTTATGCGTTATGCGTTATGCGTTATGCGTTATGCGTTATGCGTTATGAGTTATGCGTTATGAGTAATGCGTGATCCGTTATGCGTTATGCGTTATGCGTTATGCGTTATGCGTTATGCGTTATGCGTTATGTGTTATGCGTTATGCGTTATGCGTTATGAGTAATGCGTTATGCGTTATGAGTAATGCGTTATGCGATATTCGTTATGTGTTATGCGTTATGCGTTATGCGTTATGCGTTATGCGTTATGAGTTATGCGTTATGAGTAATGCGTGATCCGTTATGCGTTATGCGTTATGCGTTATGCGTTATGCGTTATGCGTTATGCGTTATGCGTTATGCGTTATGCGTTATGAGTAATGCGTGATCCGTCATGCTTTAAGCGTTATGCGTTATGCGATATGCTTTATGCGTTATGCGTTACGCGTAATGCGTTATGCGCTATGGGTCATGCGTTAAGCGTTATGCGTTATGCGTTACGCGTTATGCGTGATCCGTTATGCGTTATGCGTGATGCGTTATGCGTTATGCGTTATGAGTTATGCGTTATGAGTAATGCGTGATCCGTTATGCGTTATGCGTTATGCGTTATGCGTTATGTGTTATGCGTTATGCGTTATGCGGTATGAGTAATGCGTTATGAGTAATGCGTGATCCGTTATGCGTTATGCGTTATGCGTTATGCATTATGCGTTATGCGTCATGTGATATACGTTATGCGTTATGCGTTATGAGTAATGCGTTATGCGTTATGGGTAATGCGTTATGCGGTATGGGTCATGCGTTAAGCGTTATGCGTTATGCGTTATGCGTTATGCGTGATCCGTTATGCGTTATGCGTTATGCGTTATGCGTTATGCGTTATGCGTTATGAGTTATGCGTTATGAGTAATGCGTGATCCGTTATGCGTTATGCGTTATGCGTTATGCGTTATGCGTTATGCGTTATGTGTTATGCGTTATGCGTTATGCGTTATGAGTAATCCTGGATCCGTTATGCGTTATGCGTTTTGCGTTATTCGTTATGCGTTGTGCAGTATGCGTTATGCGTTATGGATTATGCGTTATGCGTTATGCGTTATGTGTTATGCGTTATGCGTTATGCGTTATGCGTTATGCGTTATGCGTTATGCGTTATGCGTTATGCGTTATGCGTTATGCGGTATGCGTTATCCGTTATGCGTTATGCGTTATGAGTTATGTGTTATGCGTTATGCGTTATGCGTTATGCGTTATGAGTAATGCGTGATCCGTTATGCGTTATGCGTTATGCGTTATGAGTAATGCGCTATGCGTTATGCGTTATGCGTTATGAGTAATGCGTGATCCGTTATGCGTTATGCGTTATGCGTTATGCGTTTTGCGTTATGCGATATGCTTTATGCGTTATGCGTTACGCGTAATGCGTTATGCGCTATGGGTCATGCGTTAAGCGTTATGCGTTATGCGTTATGCGTTATGCGTGATCCGTTATGCGTTATGCGTTATGCGTTATGCGTTATGCGTTATGCGTTATGCATTATGAGTTATGCGTTATGAGTAATGCGTGATCCGTTATGCGTTATGCGTTATGCGTTATGCGTTATGCGTTATGCGTTATGCGTTATGAGTAATGCGTGATCCGTCATGCTTTAAGCGTTATGCGTTATGCGATATGCTTTATGCGTTATGCGTTACGCGTAATGCGTTATGCGCTATGGGTCATGCGTTATGCGTTATGCGTGATCCGTTATGCGTTATGCGTTATGCGTTATGCGTTATGCGTTATGCGTTATGCGTTATGCGTTATGAGTAATGCGTGATCCGTTATGCGTTATGCGTTATGAGTAATGCGTGATCCGTTATGCGTTATGCGTTATGAGTAATGCGTGATCCGTTATGCGTTATGCGTTATGCGATTTGCGTTATGCGTTATGCGTTATGCGTTATGCGTTATGCGATATTCGTTATGTGTTATGCGTTATGCGTTATGCGTTATGAGTAATGCGTTATGCGTTATGAGTAATGCGTGATCCGTTATGCGTTATGCGTTATGAGTAATGCATGATCCGTTACGCGTTATGCGTTCTGCGTTATGAGTTATGCGTGATCCGTTATGCGTTATGCGATATTCGTTATATGTTATGCGTTATGTGTTATGCGTTATGCGTTATGCGTTATGCGTTATGCGTTATGCGTTATGAGTAATGCGTGATCCGTTATGCGTTATGCGTTATGCGTTATGCGTTATGAGTAATGCGCTATGCGTTATGCGTTATGCGTTATGAGTAATGCGTGATCCGTTATGCGTTATGCGTTATGCGTTATGCGTTTTGCGTTATGCGATTTGCTTTATGCGTTATGCGTTACGCGTAATGCGTTATGCGCTATGGGTCATGCGTTAAGCGTTATGCGTTATGCGTTATGCGTTATGCGTGATCCGTTATGCGTTATGCGTTATGCGTTATGCGTTATGCGTTATGCGTTATGCGTTATGCGTTATGAGTTATGCGTTATGAGTAATGCGTGATCCGTTATGCGTTATGTGTTATGCGTTATGCGTTATGCGTTATGCGTTATGAGTAATGCGTGATCCGTCATGCTTTAAGCGTTATGCGTTATGCGATATGCTTTATGCGTTATGCGTTACGCGTAATGCGTTATGCGCTATGGGTCATGCGTTATGCGTTATGCGTGATCCGTTATGCGTTATGCGTTATGCGTTATGCGTTATGCGTTATGCGTTATGCGTTATGCGTTATGCGTTATGAGTTATGTGTTATGCGTTATGCGTTATGCGTTATGAGTAATTCGTTATGCGTTATGAGTAATGCGTGATCCGTTATGCGTTATGCGTTATGAGTAATGCGTGATCCGTTATGCGTTATGCGTTATGAGTAATGCGTGATCCGTTATGCGTTATGCGTTATGCGATTTGCGTTATGCGTCATGCGTTATGCGTTATGCGTTATGCGTTTGCGTTATGCGTTATGCGTTATGCGTTATGCGTTATGCGTTATGCGTTATGCGTTATGCGTTATGCGTTATGCGTTATGCGTTATGCGTTATGCGTTATGCGTTATGCGTTATGCGTTATGCGTTATGAGTAATGCGTTATGCGTTATGAGTATTGCGTTATGCGTTATGCGTTATGCGTTATGAGTAGTGCGTGATCCGTCATGCGTTATGCGTTATGCGTTATGCGTTATGCGTTTTGCGTTATGCATTATGCGTTATGCGTTATGAGTTATGCGTTATGCGATATTCGTTATGTGTTATGCGTTATGCGTTATGCGTTATGCGTTATGCGTTATGCGTTATGCGTTATGCGTTATGCGTTGTGCGTTATGCGTTATGCGTTATACGTTAATGCGTTATACGTAATGCTTGATCCGATATGCGTTATGCGTTATGCGTTATGAGTAATCCTGGATCCGTTATGCGTTATGCGTTTTGCGTTATTCGTTATGCGTTTTGCGTTATGCGTTATGCGTTATGCGTTATGAGTAATGCGTTATGAGTAATGCGTGATCCGTTATGCGTTATGCGTTATGCATTATGCGTTATGCGTTATGCGTTATGCGTTATGAGTAATGCGTTATGAGTAATGCGTGATCCGTTATGCGTTATGCGTTATGCGTTTGCGTTATGCGTTATGCGTTTTGCGTTATGCGTTATGCGTTATGCGTTATGCGTTATGCGTTATGCGTTATGAGTAATACGTGATCCGTTACGCGTTATGCGTTCTGCGTTATGAGTTATGCGTGATCCGTTATGCGTTAGGCGATATTCGTTATGTGTTATGCGTTATGTGTTATGCGTTATGCGTTATGCGTTATGCGTTATGCGTTATGCGTTATGCGTTATGAGTAATGCGTGATCCGTTATGCGTTATGCGTTATGGGTTATGCGTTATGCGTTATGTGTAATGCGTGATCCGTTATGCGTTATGCGTTATGCGTTATGCGTTATGAGTAATGCGTGATCCGTTATGCGTTATGCGTTATGCGTTATGCGTTATGCGTTTTGCGTTATGCATTATGCGTTATGCGTTATGAGTTATGCGCTATGCGATATTCGTTATGTGTTATGCGTTATGCGTTATGCGTTATGCGTTATGCGTTATGCGTTATGCGTTATGAGTTATGCGTTATGAGTAATGCGTGATCCGTTATGCGTTATGCGTTATGCGTTATGCGTTATGCGTTATGCGTTATGCGTTATGTGTTATGCGTTATGCGTTATGCGTTATGAGTAATGCGTTATGCGTTATGAGTAATGCGTTATGCGATATTCGTTATGTGTTATGCGTTATGCGTTATGCGTTATGCGTTATGAGTTATGCGTTATGAGTAATGCGTGATCCGTTATGCGTTATGCGTTATGCGTTATGCGTTATGCGTTATGCGTTATGCGTTATGCGTTATGCGTTATGCGTTATGAGTAATGCGTGATCCGTCATGCTTTAAGCGTTATGCGTTATGCGATATGCTTTATGCGTTATGCGTTACGCGTAATGCGTTATGCGCTATGGGTCATGCGTTAAGCGTTATGCGTTATGCGTTACGCGTTATGCGTGATCCGTTATGCGTTATGCGTGATGCGTTATGCGTTATGCGTTATGAGTTATGCGTTATGAGTAATGCGTGATCCGTTATGCGTTATGCGTTATGCGTTATGCGTTATGTGTTATGCGTTATGCGTTATGCGGTATGAGTAATGCGTTATGAGTAATGCGTGATCCGTTATGCGTTATGCGTTATGCGTTATGCATTATGCGTTATGCGTCATGTGATATACGTTATGCGTTATGCGTTATGAGTAATGCGTTATGCGTTATGGGTAATGCGTTATGCGGTATGGGTCATGCGTTAAGCGTTATGCGTTATGCGTTATGCGTTATGCGTGATCCGTTATGCGTTATGCGTTATGCGTTATGCGTTATGCGTTATGCGTTATGCGTTATGAGTTATGCGTTATGAGTAATGCGTGATCCGTTATGCGTTATGCGTTATGCGTTATGCGTTATGCGTTATGCGTTATGTGTTATGCGTTATGCGTTATGCGTTATGAGTAATCCTGGATCCGTTATGCGTTATGCGTTTTGCGTTATTCGTTATGCGTTGTGCAGTATGCGTTATGCGTTATGGATTATGCGTTATGCGTTATGCGTTATGTGTTATGCGTTATGCGTTATGCGTTATGCGTTATGCGTTATGCGTTATGCGTTATGCGTTATGCGTTATGCGGTATGCGTTATCCGTTATGCGTTATGCGTTATGAGTTATGTGTTATGCGTTATGCGTTATGCGTTATGCGTTATGAGTAATGCGTGATCCGTTATGCGTTATGCGTTATGCGTTATGAGTAATGCGCTATGCGTTATGCGTTATGCGTTATGAGTAATGCGTGATCCGTTATGCGTTATGCGTTATGCGTTATGCGTTTTGCGTTATGCGATATGCTTTATGCGTTATGCGTTACGCGTAATGCGTTATGCGCTATGGGTCATGCGTTAAGCGTTATGCGTTATGCGTTATGCGTTATGCGTGATCCGTTATGCGTTATGCGTTATGCGTTATGCGTTATGCGTTATGCGTTATGCGTTATGAGTTATGCGTTATGAGTAATGCGTGATCCGTTATGCGTTATGCGTTATGCGTTATGCGTTATGCGTTATGCGTTATGCGTTATGAGTAATGCGTGATCCGTCATGCTTTAAGCGTTATGCGTTATGCGATATGCTTTATGCGTTATGCGTTACGCGTAATGCGTTATGCGCTATGGGTCATGCGTTATGCGTTATGCGTGATCCGTTATGCGTTATGCGTTATGCGTTATGCGTTATGCGTTATGCGTTATGCGTTATGCGTTATGCGTTATGAGTTATGTGTTATGCGTTATGCGTTATGCGTTATGAGTAATTCGTTATGCGTTATGAGTAATGCGTGATCCGTTATGCGTTATGCGTTATGAGTAATGCGTGATCCGTTATGCGTTATGCGTTATGAGTAATGCGTGATCCGTTATGCGTTATGCGTTATGCGATTTGCGTTATGCGTCATGCGTTATGCGTTATGCGTTATGCGTTTGCGTTATGCGTTATGCGTTATGCGTTATGCGTTATGCGTTATGCGTTATGCGTTATGCGTTATGCGTTATGCGTTATGCGTTATGCGTTATGCGTTATGCGTTATGAGTAATGCGTTATGCGTTATGAGTATTGCGTTATGCGTTATGCGTTATGCGTTATGAGTAGTGCGTGATCCGTCATGCGTTATGCGTTATGCGTTATGCGTTATGCGTTTTCCGTTATGCATTATGCGTTATGCGTTATGAGTTATGCGTTATGCGATATTCGTTATGTGTTATGCGTTATGCGTTATGCGTTATGCGTTATGCGTTATGCGTTATGCGTTGTGCGTTATGCGTTATGCGTTATACGTTAATGCGTTATACGTAATGCTTGATCCGATATGCGTTATGCGTTATGCGTTATGAGTAATCCTGGATCCGTTATGCGTTATGCGTTTTGCGTTATTCGTTATGCGTTTTGCGTTATGCGTTATGCGTTATGCGTAATGCGTTATGCGCTATGGGTCATGCGTTAAGCGTTATGCGTTATGCGTTATGCGTTATGCGTTATGCGTTATGCGTGATCCGTTATGCGTTATGCGTTATGCGTTATGCGTTATGCGTTATGCGTTATGCGTTATGCGTTATGCGTTATGAGTTATGTGTTATGCGTTATGCGTTATGCGTTATGAGTAATTCGTTATGCGTTATGAGTAATGCGTGATCCGTTATGCGTTATGCGTTATGAGTAATGCGTGATCCGTTATGCGTTATGCGTTATGAGTAATGCGTGATCCGTTATGCGTTATGCGTTATGCGATTTGCGTTATGCGTTATGCGTTATGCGTTTGCGTTATGCGTTATGCGTTATGCGTTATGCGTTATGCGTTATGCGTTATGCGTTATGCGTTATGCGTTATGCGTTATGCGTTATGCGTTATGCGTTATGAGTAATGCGTTATGCGTTTAGAGTAATGCGTTATGCGTTATGCGTTATGCGTTATGAGTAATGCGTGATCCGTCATGCGTTATGCGTTATGCGTTATGCGTTATGCGTTTTGCGTTATGCATTATGCGTTATGCGTTATGAGTTATGCGTTATGCGATATTCGTTATGTGTTATGCGTTATGCGTTATGCGTTATGCGTTATGCGTTATGCGTTATGCGTTATGCGTTATGCGTTGTGCGTTATGCGTTATGCGTTATACGTTAATGCGTTATATGTAATGCTTGATCCGATATGCGTTATGCGTTATGCGTTATGAGTAATCCTGGATCCGTTATGCGTTATGCGTTTTGCGTTATTCGTTATGCGTTTTGCGTTATGCGTGATCCGTTATGCGTTATGCGTTATGCGTTATGCGTTATGCGTTATGCGTTATGCGTTATGCGTTATGAGTAATGCGTTATGCGTTATGTGAAATGCGTGATCCTTTATGCGTTATGCGTTATGAGTAATGCGTGATCCGTTATGCGTTATGCGTTATGCGTTATGCGTTTTGCGTTATGCATTATGCGTTATGCGTTATGAGTTATGCGTTATGCGATATTCGTTATGTGTTATGCGTTATGCGTTATGCGTTATGAGTAATGCGTTATGCGTTATGAGTAATGCGTGATCCGTTATGCGTTATGCGTTATGCGATTTGCGTTATGCGTTATGCGTTATGCGTTATGCGTTATGCGTTTGCGTTATGCGTTATGCGTTATGCGTTATGCGTTATGCGTTATGCGTTATGCGTTATGCGTTATGCGTTATGCGTTATGCGTTATGCGTTATGCGTTATGCGTTATCCGTTATGCGTTATGCGTTATGCGTGATGCGTTATGCGTTATGCGTTATGCGTTATGAGTAATGCGTGATCCGTCATGCTTTAAGCGTTATGCGTTATGCGATATGCTTTATGCGTTATGCGTTACGCGTAATGCGTTATGCGCTATGGGTCATGCGTTAAGCGTTATGCGTTATGCGTTATGCGTTATGCGTGATCCGTTATGCGTTATGCGTTATGCGTTATGCGTTATGCGTTATGCGTTATGCGATATGAGTTATGCGTTATGAGTAATGCGTGATCCGTTATGCGTTATGCGTTATGCGTTATGCGTTATGCGTTATGCGTTATGAGTAATGCGTGATCCGTCATGCTTTAAGCGTTATGCGTTATGCGATATGCTTTATGCGTTATGCGTTACGCGTAATGCGTTATGCGCTATGGGTCATACGTTAAGCGTTATGCGTTATGCGTTATGCGTTATGCGTTATGCGTTATGCGATATTCGTTATGTGTTATGCGTTATGCGTTATGCGTTATGCGTTATGCGTTATGCGTTATGCGTTATGCGTTATGCGTTATGCGTTGTGCGTTATGCGTTATGCGTTATATGTTAATGCGTTATACGTAATGCTTGATCCGATATGCGTTATGCGTTATGCGTTATGAGTAATCCTGGATCCGTTATGCGTTATGCGTTTTGCGTTATGCGTTATGCGTTATGCGTTATGCGTTATGAGTAATGCGTTATGAGTAATGCGTGATCCGTTATGCGTTATGCGTTATGCGTTATGCGTTATGCGTTTTGCGTTATGCATTATGCGTTATGCGTTATGAGTTATGCGCTATGCGATATTCGTTATGTGTTATGCGTTATGCGTTATGCGTTATGCGTTATGCGTTATGCGTTATGAGTTATGCGTTATGAGTAATGCGTGATCCGTTATGCGTTATGCGTTATGCGTTATGCGTTATGTGTTATGCGTTATGTGTTATGCGTTATGCGTTATGCGTTATGAGTAATGCGTTATGCGTTATGAGTAATGCGTTATGCGATATTCGTTATGTGTTATGCGTTATGCGTTATGCGTTATGCGTTATGAGTTATGCGTTATGAGTAATGCGTGATCCGTTATGCGTTATGCGTTATGCGTTATGCGTTATGCGTTATGCGTTATGCGTTATGCGTTATGCGTTATGAGTAATGCGTGATCCGTCATGCTTTAAGCGTTATGCGTTATGCGATATGCTTTATGCGTTATGCGTTACGCGTAATGCGTTATGCGCTATGGGTCATGCTTTAAGCGTTATGCGTTATGCGTTACGCGTTATGCGTGATCCGTTATGCGTTATGCGTGATGCGTTATGCGTTATGCGTTATGCGTTATGCGTTATGAGTTATGCGTTATGAGTAATGCGTGATCCGTTATGCGTTATGCGTTATGCGTTATGCGTTATGTGTTATGCGTTATGCGTTATGCGGTATGAGTAATGCGTTATGAGTAATGCGTGATCCGTTATGCGTTATGCGTTATGCGTTATGCATTATGCGTTATGCGTCATGTGATATACGTTATGCGTTATGCGTTATGAGTAATGCGTTATGCGTTATGGGTAATGCGTTATGCGGTATGGGTCATGCGTTAAGCGTTATGCGTTATGCGTTATGCGTTATGCGTGATCCGTTATGCGTTATGCGTTATGCGTTATGCGTTATGCGTTATGAGTTATGCGTTATGAGTAATGCGTGATCCGTTATGCGTTATGCGTTATGCGTTATGCGTTATGCGTTATGTGTTATGCGTTATGCGTTATGCGTTATGAGTAATCCTGGATCCGTTATGCGTTATGCGTTTTGCGTTATTCGTTATGCGTTGTGCATTATGCGTTATGCGTTATGGATTATGCGTTATGCGTTATGCGTTATGTGTTATGCGTTATGCGTTATGCGTTATGCGTTATGCGTTATGCGTTATGCGTTATGCGTTATGCGTTATGCGTTATGCGTTATGCGGTATGCGTTATCCGTTATGCGTTATGAGTAATGCGTGATCCGTCATGCGTTATGCGTTATGCGTTTTGCGTTATGCGTGATCCGTTATGCGTTATGCGTTATGCGTTATGCGTTATGCGTTATGCGTTATGCGTTTTGCGTTATGCATTATGCGTTATGCGTTATGAGTTATGCGTTATGCGATATTCGTTATGTGTTATGCGTTATGCGTTATGCGTTATGAGTAATGCGTTATGCGTTATGAGTAATGCGTGATCCGTTATGCGTTATGCGTTATGAGTAATGCGTGATCCGTTACGCGTTATGCGTTCTGCGTTATGAGTTATGCGTGATCCGTTATGCGTTATGCGATATTCGTTATATGTTATGCGTTATGTGTTATGCGTTATGCGTTATGCGTTATGCGTTATGCGTTATGAGTAATTCGTGATCCGTTATGCGTTATGCGTTATGCGTTATGCGTTATGAGTAATGCGCTATGCGTTATGCGTTATGCGTTATGAGTAATGCGTGATCCGTTATGCGTTATGCGTTATGCGTTATGCGTTTTGCGTTATGCGATATGCTTTATGCGTTATGCGTTACGCGTAATGCGTTATGCGCTATGGGTCATGCGTTAAGCGTTATGCGTTATGCGTTATGCGTTATGCGTGATCCGTTATGCGTTATGCGTTATGCGTTATGCGTTATGCGTTATGCGTTATGCGTTATGAGTTATGCGTTATGAGTAATGCGTGATCCGTTATGCGTTATGCGTTATGCGATATGCGTTATGCGTTATGCGTTATGCGTTATGAGTAATGCGTGATCCGTCATGCTTTAAGCGTTATGCGTTATGCGATATGCTTTATGCGTTATGCGTTACGCGTAATGCGTTATGCGCTATGGGTCATGCGTTATGCGTTATGCGTGATCCGTTATGCGTTATGCGTTATGCGTTATGCGTTATGCGTTATGCGTTATGCGTTATGCGTTATGAGTTATGTGTTATGCGTTATGCGTTATGCGTTATGAGTAATTCGTTATGCGTTATGAGTAATGCGTGATCCGTTATGCGTTATGCGTTATGAGTAATGCGTGATCCGTTATGCGTTATGCGTTATGAGTAATGCGTGATCCGTTATGCGTTATGCGTTATGCGATTTGCGTTATGCGTCATGCGTTATGCGTTATGCGTTATGCGTTTGCGTTATGCGTTATGCGTTATGCGTTATGCGTTATGCGTTATGCGTTATGCGTTATGCGTTATGCGTTGTGCGTTATGCGTTATGCGTTATGCGTTATGCGTTATGCGTTATGAGTAATGCGTTATGCGTTATGAGTATTGCGTTATGCGTTATGCGTTATGCGTTATGAGTAGTGCGTGATCCGTCATGCGTTATGCGTTATGCGTTATGCGTTATGCGTTTTGCGTTATGCATTATGCGTTATGCGTTATGAGTTATGCGTTATGCGTTATGAGTAATGCGTGATCCGTCATGCTTTAAGCGTTATGCGTTATGCGATATGCTTTATGCGTTATGCGTTACGCGTAATGCGTTATGCGCTATGGGTCATGCGTTAAGCGTTATGCGTTATGCGTTATGCGTTATGCGTTATGCGTTATGCGTGATCCGTTATGCGTTATGCGTTATGCGTTATGCGTTATGCGTTATGCGTTATGCGTTATGCGTTATGAGTAATGCGTTATGAGTAATGCGTGATCCGTTATGCGTTATGCGTTATGCGTTATGCGTTATGCGTTATGCGTTATGCGTTATGCGTTATGAGTAATGCGTTATGAGTAATGCGTAATCCGTTATGCGTTATGCGTTATGCGTTATGCGTTATGCGTTATGCGTTATGCGTTATGAGTAATGCGTGATCCGTCATGCTTTAAGCGTTATGCGTTATGCGATATGCTTTATGCGTTATGCGTTACGCGTAATGCGTTATGCGCTATGGGTCATGCGTTAAGCGTTATGCGTTATGCGTTATGCGTTATGCGTTATGCGTTATGCGTTATGCGTGATCCGTTATGCGTTATGCGTTATGCGTTATGCGTTATGCGTTATGCGTTATGCGTTATGCGTTATGCGTTATGCGTTATGCGTTATGAGTTATGTGTTATGCGTTATGCGTTATGCGTTATGAGTAATTCGTTATGCGTTATGAGTAATGCGTGATCCGTTATGCGTTATGCGTTATGAGTAATGCGTGATCCGTTATGCGTTATGCGTTATGAGTAATGCGTGATCCGTTATGCGTTATGCGTTATGCGATTTGCGTTATGCGTTATGCGTTATGCGTTTGCGTTATGCGTTATGCGTTATGCGTTATGCGTTATGCGTTATGAGTAATGCGTTATGCGTTTAGAGTAATGCGTTATGCGTTATGCGTTATGCGTTATGAGTAATGCGTGATCCGTCATGCGTTATGCGTTATGCGTTATGCGTTATGCGTTTTGCGTTATGCATTATGCGTTATGCGTTATGAGTTATGCGTTATGCGATATTCGTTATGCGTTATGCGTTATGCGTTATGCGTTATGCGTTATGCGTTATGCGTTATGCGTTATGCGTTATGCGTTATGCGTGATGCGTTATGCGTTATGCGTTATGCGTTATGAGTAATGCGTGATCCGTCATGCTTTAAGCGTTATGCGTTATGCGATATGCTTTATGCGTTATGCGTTACGCGTAATGCGTTATGCGCTATGGGTCATGCGTTAAGCGTTATGCGTTATGCGTTATGCGTTATGCGTGATCCGTTATGCGTTATGCGTTATGAGTAATGCGTGATCCGTTATGCGTTATGCGTTATGCGTTATGCGTTATGCGTTTTGCGTTATGCATTATGCGTTATGCGTTATGAGTTATGCGTTATGCGATATTCGTTATGTGTTATGCGTTATGCGTTATGCGTTATGAGTAATGCGTTATGCGTTATGAGTAATGCGTGATCCGTTATGCGTTATGCGTTATGAGTAATGCGTGATCCGTTATGCGTTATGCGTTATGAGTAATGCGTGATCCGTTATGCGTTATGCGTTATGCGATTTGCGTTATGCGTTATGCGTTATGCGTTATGCGTTATGCGTTTGCGTTATGCGTTATGCGTTATGCGTTATGCGTTATGCGTTATGCGTTATGCGTTATGCGTTATGCGTTATGCGTTATGCGTTATGCGTTATGCGTTATGCGTTATGCGTTATGCGTGATGCGTTATGCGTTATGCGTTATGCGTTATGAGTAATGCGTGATCCGTCATGCTTTAAGCGTTATGCGTTATGCGATATGCTTTATGCGTTATGCGTTACGCGTAATGCGTTATGCGCTATGGGTCATGCGTTAAGCGTTATGCGTTATGCGTTATGCGTTATGCGTGATCCGTTATGCGTTATGCGTTATGCGTTATGCGTTATGCGTTATGCGTTATGCGATATGAGTTATGCGTTATGAGTAATGCGTGATCCGTTATGCGTTATGCGTTATGCGTTATGCGTTATGCGTTATGCGTTATGCGTTATGAGTAATGCGTGATCCGTCATGCTTTAAGCGTTATGCGTTATGCGATATGCTTTATGCGTTATGCGTTACGCGTAATGCGTTATGCGCTATGGGTCATACGTTAAGCGTTATGCGTTATGCGTTATGCGTTATGCGTTATGCGTTATGCGTTATGCGTTATGCGTTATGCGTTATGAGTTATGCGTTATGAGTAATGCGTGATCCGTTATGCGTTATGCGATATGCTTTATGCGTTATGCGTTACGCGTAATGCGTTTTGCGTTATGCGTTATGCGTTATGCGTTATGCGTTATGCGTGATCCGTTATACGTTATGCGTTATGCGTTATGCGTTATGCGTTATGCGTTATGCGTGATCCGTTATACGTTATGCGTTATGCGTTATGCGTTATGCGTTATGCGTTATGTGGTATCCGTTATGCGTTATCTGTTATGCGTTATGCGTTTTGCCTTATGCGTTATGCGTTATGCGTTATCCGTTATGCGTTATGCGTTATGCGTTATGCGTTATGCGTTATGCGTTATGCGTTATGCGTTATGCGTTATGCGTTTGCGTTATGCGTTATGCGTTTTGCGTTATGCGTTATGCGTTATGCGTTATGCGTTATGAGTAATACGTGATCCGTTACGCGTTATGCGTTCTGCGTTATGAGTTATGCGTGATCCGTTATGCGTTAGGCGATATTCGTTATGTGTTATGCGTTATGTGTTATGCGTTATGCGTTATGCGTTATGCGTTATGAGTAATGCGTGATCCGTTATGCGTTATGCGTTATGGGTTATGCGTTATGCGTTATGAGTAATGCGTGATCCGTTATGCGTTATGCGTTATGCGTTATGCGTTATGAGTAATGCGTGATCCGTTATGCGTTATGCGTTATGCGTTATGCGTTATGCGTTTTGCGTTATGCATTATGCGTTATGCGTTATGAGTTATGCGCTATGCGATATTCGTTATGTGTTATGCGTTATGCGTTATGCGTTATGCGTTATGCGTTATGCGTTATGCGTTATGCGTTATGAGTTATGCGTTATGAGTAATGCGTGATCCGTTATGCGTTATGCGTTATGCGTTATGCGTTATGCGTTATGTGTTATGCGTTATGCGTTATGCGTTATGAGTAATGCGTTATGCGTTATGAGTAATGCGTTATGCGATATTCGTTATGTGTTATGCGTTATGCGTTATGCGTTATGCGTTATGAGTTATGCGTTATGAGTAATGCGTGATCCGTTATGCGTTATGCGTTATGCGTTATGCGTTATGCGTTATGCGTTATGCGTTATGCGTTATGCGTTATGAGTAATGCGTGATCCGTCATGCTTTAAGCGTTATGCGTTATGCGTTATGCGTTATGCGTTATGCGTTATGCGTTATGCGTTATGAGTTATGCGTTATGAGTAATGCGTGATCCGTTATGCGTTATGCGTTATGCGTTATGCGTTATGCGTTATGCGTTATGCGTTATGCGTTATCCGTTATGCGTTATGAGTAATGCGTGATCCGTCATGCGTTATGCGTTATGCGTTTTGCGTTATGCGTGATCCGTTATGCGTTATGCGTTATGCGTTATGCGTTATGCGTTATGCGTTATGCGTTTTGCGTTATGCATTATGCGTTATGCGTTATGAGTTATGCGTTATGCGATATTCGTTATGTGTTATGCGTTATGCGTTATGCGTTATGAGTAATGCGTTATGCGTTATGAGTAATGCGTGATCCGTTATGCGTTATGCGTTATGAGTAATGCGTGATCCGTTACGCGTTATGCGTTCTGCGTTATGAGTTATGCGTGATCCGTTATGCGTTATGCGATATTCGTTATATGTTATGCGTTATGTGTTATGCGTTATGCGTTATGCGTTATGCGTTATGCGTTATGAGTAATGCGTGATCCGTTATGCGTTATGCGTTATGCGTTATGCGTTATGAGTAATGCGCTATGCGTTATGCGTTATGCGTTATGAGTAATGCGTGATCCGTTATGCGTTATGCGTTATGCGTTATGCGTTTTGCGTTATGCGTTATGCGTTATGCGTTATGAGTTATGCGTTATGCGTTATGCTATATGCGTTATGCCTTATGCCTTATGCGTTATGCGTTATGCGTTATACGTTGTGCGTTATGCGTTATGCGTTATGGGTTATGCGTTGTGCGTTATGCGTTATGCATTATGAGTAATGCGTTATGCGTTATGAGTAATGCGTTATGCGATATTCGTTATGTGTTATGCGTTATGCGTTATGCGTTATGCGTTATGAGTTATGCGTTATGAGTAATGCGTGATCCGTTATGCCTTATGCGTTATGCGTTATGCGTGATCCGTTATGCGTTATGCGTTATGCGTTATGCGTTATGCGTTATGCGTTATGCGTTATGCGTTTTGCGTTATGCATTATGCGTTATGCGTTATGAGTTATGCGTTATGCGATATTCGTTATGTGTTATGCGTTATGCGTTATGCGTTATGAGTAATGCGTTATGCGTTATGAGTAATGCGTGATCCGTTATGCGTTATGCGTTATGAGTAATGCGTGATCCGTTACGCGTTATGCGTTCTGCGTTATGAGTTATGCGTGATCCGTTATGCGTTATGCGATATTCGTTATATGTTATGCGTTATGTGTTATGCGTTATGCGTTATGCGTTATGCGTTATGCGTTATGAGTAATGCGTGATCCGTTATGCGTTATGCGTTATGCGTTATGAGTAATGCGCTATGCGTTATGCGTTATGCGTTATGAGTAATGCGTGATCCGTTATGCGTTATGCGTTATGCGTTATGCGTTTTGCGTTATGCGATATGCTTTATGCGTTATGCGTTACGCGTAATGCGTTATGCGCTATGGGTCATGCGTTAAGCGTTATGCGTTATGCGTTATGCGTTATGCGTGATCCGTTATGCGTTATGCGTTATGCGTTATGCGTTATGCGTTATGCGTTATGCGTTATGCGTTATGAGTTATGCGTTATGAGTAATGCGTGATCCGTTATGCGTTATGCGTTATGCGTTATGCGTTATGCGTTATGCGTTATGCGTTATGAGTAATGCGTGATCCGTCATGCTTTAAGCGTTATGCGTTATGCGATATGCTTTATGCGTTATGCGTTACGCGTAATGCGTTATGCGCTATGGGTCATGCGTTATGCGTTATGCGTGATCCGTTATGCGTTATGCGTTATGCGATTTGCGTTATGCGTTATGCGTTATGCGTTATGCGTTATGCGTTTGCGTTATGCGTTATGCGTTATGCGTTATGCGTTATGCGTTATGCGTTATGCGTTATGCGTTATGCGTTATGCGTTATGCGTTATGCGTTATGCGTTATGCGTTATGCGTGATGCGTTATGCGTTATGCGTTATGCGTTATGAGTAATGCGTGATCCGTCATGCTTTAAGCGTTATGCGTTATGCGATATGCTTTATGCGTTATGCGTTACGCGTAATGCGTTATGCGCTATGGGTCATGCGTTAAGCGTTATGCGTTATGCGTTATGCGTTATGCGTGATCCGTTATGCGTTATGCGTTATGCGTTATGCGTTATGCGTTATGCGTTATGCGATATGAGTTATGCGTTATGAGTAATGCGTGATCCGTTATGCGTTATGCGTTATGCGTTATGCGTTATGCGTTATGAGTAATGCGTGATCCGTCATGCTTTAAGCGTTATGCGTTATGCGATATGCTTTATGCGTTATGCGTTACGCGTAATGCGTTATGCGCTATGGGTCATACGTTAAGCGTTATGCGTTATGCGTTATGCGTTATGCGTTATGCGTTATGCGATATTCGTTATGTGTTATGCGTTATGCGTTATGCGTTATGCGTTATGCGTTATGCGTTATGCGTTATGCGTTGTGCGTTATGCGTTATGCGTTATATGTTAATGCGTTATACGTAATGCTTGATCCGATATGCGTTATGCGTTATGCGTTATGAGTAATCCTGGATCCGTTATGCCTTATGCGTTTTGCGTTATTCGTTATGCGTTTTGCGTTATGCGTTATGCGTTATGCGTTATGAGTAATGCGTTATGAGTAATGCGTGATCCGTTATGCGTTATGCGTTATGCGTTATGCGTTATGCGTTATGCGTTATGCGTTATGCGTTCTGCGTTATGAGTTATGCGTGATCCGTTATGCGTTAGGCGATATTCGTTATGTGTTATGCGTTATGTGTTATGCGTTATGCGTTATGCGTTATGCGTTATGCGTTATGAGTAATGCGTTATGAGTAATGCGTGATCCGTTATGCGTTATGCGTTATGCGTTTGCGTTATGCGTTATGCGTTTTGCGTTATGCGTTATGCGTTATGCGTTATGCGTTATGCGTTATGCGTTATGAGTAATACGTGATCCGTTACGCGTTATGCGTTCTGCGTTATGAGTTATGCGTGATCCGTTATGCGTTAGGCGATATTCGTTATGTGTTATGCGTTATGTGTTATGCGTTATGCGTTATGCGTTATGCGTTATGCGTTATGCGTTATGAGTAATGCGTGATCCGTTATGCGTTATGCGTTATGGGTTATGCGTTATGCGTTATGAGTAATGCGTGATCCGTTATGCGTTATGCGTTATGCGTTATGCGTTATGAGTAATGCGTGATCCGTTATGCGTTATGCGTTATGCGTTATGCGTTATGCGTTTTGCGTTATGCATTATGCGTTATGCGTTATGAGTTATGCGCTATGCGATATTCGTTATGTGTTATGCGTTATGCGTTATGCGTTATGCGTTATGCGTTATGCGTTATGCGTTATGAGTTATGCGTTATGAGTAATGCGTGATCCGTTATGCGTTATGCGTTATGCGTTATGCGTTATGCGTTATGTGTTATGCGTTATGCGTTATGCGTTATGAGTAATGCGTTATGCGTTATGAGTAATGCGTTATGCGATATTCGTTATGCGTTCTGCGTTATGAGTTATGCGTGATCCGTTATGCGTTAGGCGATATTCGTTATGTGTTATGCGTTATGTGTTATGCGTTATGCGTTATGCGTTATGCGTTATGCGTTATGCGTTATGAGTAATGCGTGATCCGTTATGCGTTATGCGTTATGGGTTATGCGTTATGCGTTATGAGTAATGCGTGATCCGTTATGCGTTATGCGTTATGCGTTATGCGTTATGAGTAATGCGTGATCCGTTATGCGTTATGCGTTATGCGTTATGCGTTATGCGTTTTGCGTTATGCATTATGCGTTATGCGTTATGAGTTATGCGCTATGCGATATTCGTTATGTGTTATGCGTTATGCGTTATGCGTTATGCGTTATGCGTTATGAGTTATGCGTTATGAGTAATGCGTGATCCGTTATGCGTTATGCGTTATGCGTTATGCGTTATGCGTTATGCGTTATGCGTTATGCGTTATCCGTTATGCGTTATGAGTAATGCGTGATCCGTCATGCGTTATGCGTTATGCGTTTTGCGTTATGCGTGATCCGTTATGCGTTATGCGTTATGCGTTATGCGTTATGCGTTATGCGTTATGCGTTTTGCGTTATGCATTATGCGTTATGCGTTATGAGTTATGCGTTATGCGATATTCGTTATGTGTTATGCGTTATGCGTTATGCGTTATGAGTAATGCGTTATGCGTTATGAGTAATGCGTGATCCGTTATGCGTTATGCGTTATGAGTAATGCGTGATCCGTTACGCGTTATGCGTTCTGCGTTATGAGTTATGCGTGATCCGTTATGCGTTATGCGATATTCGTTATATGTTATGCGTTATGTGTTATGCGTTATGCGTTATGCGTTATGCGTTATGCGTTATGAGTAATGCGTGATCCGTTATGCGTTATGCGTTATGCGTTATGCGTTATGAGTAATGCGCTATGCGTTATGCGTTATGCGTTATGAGTAATGCGTGATCCGTTATGCGTTATGCGTTATGCGTTATGCGTTATGCGTTATGCGTTATGCGTTATGCGTTATGAGTTATGCGTTATGCGTTATGCTATATGCGTTATGCCTTATGCCTTATGCGTTATGCGTTATGCGTTATACGTTGTGCGTTATGCGTTATGCGTTATGGGTTATGCGTTGTGCGTTATGCGTTATGCATTATGAGTAATGCGTTATGCGTTATGAGTAATGCGTTATGCGATATTCGTTATGTGTTATGCGTTATGCGTTATGCGTTATGCGTTATGAGTTATGCGTTATGAGTAATGCGTGATCCGTTATGCCTTATGCGTTATGCGTTATGCGTGATCCGTTATGCGTTATGCGTTATGCGTTATGCGTTATGCGTTATGCGTTATGCGTTATGCGTTATGCGTTATGCATTATGCGTTATGCGTTATGAGTTATGCGTTATGCGATATTCGTTATGTGTTATGCGTTATGCGTTATGCGTTATGAGTAATGCGTTATGCGTTATGAGTAATGCGTGATCCGTTATGCGTTATGCGTTATGAGTAATGCGTGATCCGTTACGCGTTATGCGTTCTGCGTTATGAGTTATGCGTGATCCGTTATGCGTTATGCGATATTCGTTATATGTTATGCGTTATGTGTTATGCGTTATGCGTTATGCGTTATGCGTTATGCGTTATGAGTAATGCGTGATCCGTTATGCGTTATGCGTTATGCGTTATGAGTAATGCGCTATGCGTTATGCGTTATGCGTTATGAGTAATGCGTGATCCGTTATGCGTTATGCGTTATGCGTTATGCGTTTTGCGTTATGCGATATGCTTTATGCGTTATGCGTTACGCGTAATGCGTTATGCGCTATGGGTCATGCGTTAAGCGTTATGCGTTATGCGTTATGCGTTATGCGTGATCCGTTATGCGTTATGCGTTATGCGTTATGCGTTATGCGTTATGCGTTATGCGTTATGCGTTATGAGTTATGCGTTATGAGTAATGCGTGATCCGTTATGCGTTATGCGTTATGCGTTATGCGTTATGCGTTATGCGTTATGCGTTATGAGTAATGCGTGATCCGTCATGCTTTAAGCGTTATGCGTTATGCGATATGCTTTATGCGTTATGCGTTACGCGTAATGCGTTATGCGCTATGGGTCATGCGTTATGCGTTATGCGTGATCCGTTATGCGTTATGCGTTATGCGATTTGCGTTATGCGTTATGCGTTATGCGTTATGCGTTATGCGTTTGCGTTATGCGTTATGCGTTATGCGTTATGCGTTATGCGTTATGCGTTATGCGTTATGCGTTATGCGTTATGCGTTATGCGTTATGCGTTATGCGTTATGCGTTATGCGTTATGCGTTATGCGTGATGCGTTATGCGTTATGCGTTATGCGTTATGAGTAATGCGTGATCCGTCATGCTTTAAGCGTTATGCGTTATGCGATATGCTTTATGCGTTATGCGTTACGCGTAATGCGTTATGCGCTATGGGTCATGCGTTAAGCGTTATGCGTTATGCGTTATGCGTTATGCGTGATCCGTTATGCGTTATGCGTTATGCGTTATGCGTTATGCGTTATGCGTTATGCGATATGAGTTATGCGTTATGAGTAATGCGTGATCCGTTATGCGTTATGCGTTATGCGTTATGCGTTATGCGTTATGAGTAATGCGTGATCCGTCATGCTTTAAGCGTTATGCGTTATGCGATATGCTTTATGCGTTATGCGTTACGCGTAATGCGTTATGCGCTATGGGTCATACGTTAAGCGTTATGCGTTATGCGTTATGCGTTATGCGTTATGCGTTATGCGATATTCGTTATGTGTTATGCGTTATGCGTTATGCGTTATGCGTTATGCGTTATGCGTTATGCGTTATGCGTTGTGCGTTATGCGTTATGCGTTATATGTTAATGCGTTATACGTAATGCTTGATCCGATATGCGTTATGCGTTATGCGTTATGAGTAATCCTGGATCCGTTATGCCTTATGCGTTTTGCGTTATTCGTTATGCGTTTTGCGTTATGCGTTATGCGTTATGCGTTATGCGTTATGAGTAATGCGTTATGAGTAATGCGTGATCCGTTATGCGTTATGCGTTATGCGTTATGCGTTATGCGTTATGCGTTATGCGTTATGCGTTCTGCGTTATGAGTTATGCGTGATCCGTTATGCGTTAGGCGATATTCGTTATGTGTTATGCGTTATGTGTTATGCGTTATGCGTTATGCGTTATGCGTTATGCGTTATGCGTTATGAGTAATGCGTTATGAGTAATGCGTGATCCGTTATGCGTTATGCGTTATGCGTTTGCGTTATGCGTTATGCGTTTTGCGTTATGCGTTATGCGTTATGCGTTATGCGTTATGCGTTATGCGTTATGAGTAATACGTGATCCGTTACGCGTTATGCGTTCTGCGTTATGAGTTATGCGTGATCCGTTATGCGTTAGGCGATATTCGTTATGTGTTATGCGTTATGCGTTATGCGTTATGCGTTATGCGTTATGCGTTATGCGTTATGCGTTATGAGTAATGCGTGATCCGTTATGCGTTATGCGTTATGGGTTATGCGTTATGCGTTATGAGTAATGCGTGATCCGTTATGCGTTATGCGTTATGCGTTATGCGTTATGAGTAATGCGTGATCCGTTATGCGTTATGCGTTATGCGTTATGCGTTATGCGTTTTGCGTTATGCATTATGCGTTATGCGTTATGAGTTATGCGTTATGCGATATTCGTTATGTGTTATGCGTTATGCGTTATGCGTTATGCGTTATGCGTTATGCGTTATGCGTTATGAGTTATGCGTTATGAGTAATGCGTGATCCGTTATGCGTTATGCGTTATGCGTTATGCGTTATGCGTTATGCGTTATGCGTTATGCGTTATGCGTTATGAGTAATGCGTTATGCGTTATGAGTAATGCGTTATGCGATATTCGTTATGTGTTATGCGTTATGCGTTATGCGTTATGCGTTATGAGTTATGCGTTATGAGTAATGCGTGATCCGTTATGCGTTATGCGTTATGCGTTATGCGTTATGCGTTATGCGTTATGCGTTATGCGTTATGCGTTATGCGTTATGAGTAATGCGTGATCCGTCATGCTTTAAGCGTTATGCGTTATGCGATATGCTTTATGCGTTATGCGTTACGCGTAATGCGTTATGCGCTATGGGTCATGCGTTAAGCGTTATGCGTTATGCGTTACGCGTTATGCGTGATCCGTTATGCGTTATGCGTTATGCGTTATGCGTTATGTGTTATGCGTTATGCGTTATGCGGTATGAGTAATGCGTTATGAGTAATGCGTGATCCGTTATGCGTTATGCGTTATGCGTTATGCATTATGCGTTATGCGTCATGTGATATACGTTATGCGTTATGCGTTATGAGTAATGCGTTATGCGTTATGCGTAATGCGTTATGCGGTATGGGTCATGCGTTATGCGTTATGCGTTATGCGTTATGAGTAATGCGTGATCCGTTATGCGTTATGCGTTATGCGTTATGCGTTATGCGTTATGCGTTATGAGTTATGCGTTATGAGTAATGCGTGATCCGTTATGCGTTATGCGTTATGCGTTATGCGTTATGCGTTATGCGTTATGCGTTATGCGTTATGCGTTATGAGTAATCCTGGATCCGTTATGCGTTATGCGTTTTGCGTTATTCGTTATGCGTTGTGCATTATGCGTTATGCGTTATGGATTATGCGTTATGCGTTATGCGTTATGCGTTATGCGTTATGCGTTATGCGTTATGCGTTATGCGTTATGCGTTATGCGTTATGCGTTATGCGTTATGCGGTATGCGTTATCCGTTATGCGTTATGAGTAATGCGTGATCCGTCATGCGTTATGCGTTATGCGTTTTGCGTTATGCGTGATCCGTTATGCGTTATGCGTTATGCGTTATGCGTTATGCGTTATGCGTTATGCGTTACGCGTAATGCGTTATGCGCTATGGGTCATACGTTAAGCGTTATGCGTTATGCGTTATGCGTTATGCGTTATGCGTTATGCGATATTCGTTATGCGTTATGCGTTATGCGTTATGCGTTATGCGTTATGCGTTATGCGTTATGCGTTATGCGTTATGCGTTATGCGTTATGCGTTATATGTTAATGCGTTATACGTAATGCTTGATCCGATATGCGTTATGCGTTATGCGTTATGAGTAATCCTGGATCCGTTATGCGTTATGCGTTTTGCGTTATTCGTTATGCGTTTTGCGTTATGCGTTATGCGTTATGCGTTATGCGTTATGAGTAATGCGTTATGAGTAATGCGTGATCCGTTATGCGTTATGCGTTATGCGTTATGCGTTATGCGTTATGCGTTATGCGTTATGCGTTATGCGTTATGAGTTATGCGTGATCCGTTATGCGTTAGGCGATATTCGTTATGTGTTATGCGTTATGTGTTATGCGTTATGCGTTATGCGTTATGCGTTATGCGTTATGAGTAATGCGTTATGAGTAATGCGTGATCCGTTATGCGTTATGCGTTATGCGTTTGCGTTATGCGTTATGCGTTATGCGTTATGCGTTATGCGTTATGCGTTATGCGTTATGCGTTATGAGTAATACGTGATCCGTTACGCGTTATGCGTTCTGCGTTATGAGTTATGCGTGATCCGTTATGCGTTAGGCGATATTCGTTATGTGTTATGCGTTATGTGTTATGCGTTATGCGTTATGCGTTATGCGTTATGCGTTATGCGTTATGCGTTATGAGTAATGCGTGATCCGTTATGCGTTATGCGTTATGGGTTATGCGTTATGCGTTATGAGTAATGCGTGATCCGTTATGCGTTATGCGTTATGCGTTATGCGTTATGAGTAATGCGTGATCCGTTATGCGTTATGCGTTATGCGTTATGCGTTATGCGTTTTGCGTTATGCATTATGCGTTATGCGTTATGAGTTATGCGCTATGCGATATTCGTTATGTGTTATGCGTTATGCGTTATGCGTTATGCGTTATGCGTTATGCGTTATGCGTTATGAGTTATGCGTTATGAGTAATGCGTGATCCGCTATGCGTTATGCGTTATGCGTTATGCGTTATGCGTTATGTGTTATGCGTTATGCGTTATGCGTTATGAGTAATGCGTTATGCGTTATGAGTAATGCGTTATGCGATATTCGTTATGTGTTATGCGTTATGCGTTATGCGTTATGCGTTATGAGTTATGCGTTATGAGTAATGCGTGATCCGTTATGCGTTATGCGTTATGCGTTATGCGTTATGCGTTATGCGTTATGCGTTATGCGTTATGCGTTATGCGTTATGAGTAATGCGTGATCCGTCATGCTTTAAGCGTTATGCGTTATGCGATATGCTTTATGCGTTATGCGTTACGCGTAATGCGTTATGCGCTATGGGTCATGCGTTAAGCGTTATGCGTTATGCGTTATGCGTTATGCGTGATCCGTTATGCGTTATGCGTTATGCGTTATGCGTTATGTGTTATGCGTTATGCGTTATGCGGTATGAGTAATGCGTTATGAGTAATGCGTGATCCGTTATGCGTTATGCGTTATGCGTTATGCATTATGCGTTATGCGTCATGTGATATACGTTATGCGTTATGCGTTATGAGTAATGCGTTATGCGTTATGGGTAATGCGTTATGCGGTATGGGTCATGCGTTAAGCGTTATGCGTTATGCGTTATGCGTTATGCGTGATCATTATGCGTTATGCGTTATGCGTTATGCGTTATGCGTTATGCGTTATGAGTTATGCGTTATGAGTAATGCGTGATCCGTTATGCGTTATGCGTTATGCGTTATGCGTTATGCGTTATGCGTTATGCGTTATGCGTTATGCGTTATGAGTAATCCTGGATCCGTTATGCGTTATGCGTTTTGCGTTATTCGTTATGCGTTGTGCATTATGCGTTATGCGTTATGGATTATGCGTTATGCGTTATGCGTTATGCGTTATGCGTTATGCGTTATGCGTTATGCGTTATGCGTTATGCGTTATGCGTTATGCGTTATGCGTTATGCGTTATGCGTTATGCGGTATGCGTTATCCGTTATGCGTTATGAGTAATGCGTGATCCGTCATGCGTTATGCGTTATGCGTTTTGCGTTATGCGTGATCCGTTATGCGTTATGCGTTATGCGTTATGCGTTATGCGTTATGCGTTATGCGTTATGCGTTTTGCGTTATGCGTTATGCGTTATGCGTTATGAGTTATGCGTTATGCGATATTCGTTATGTGTTATGCGTTATGCGTTATGCGTTATGAGTAATGCGTTATGCGTTATGAGTAATGCGTGATGCGTTATGCGTTATGCGTTATGAGTAATGCGTGATCCGTTACGCGTTATGCGTTCTGCGTTATGAGTTATGCGTGATCCGTTATGCGTTATGCGATATTCGTTATATGTTATGCGTTATGTGTTATGCGTTATGCGTTATGCGTTATGCGTTATGCGTTATGAGTAATGCGTGATCCGTTATGCGTTATGCGTTATGCGTTATGCGTTATGCGTTATGCGTTGTGCGTTATGCGTTATGCGTTATACGTTAATGCGTTATACGTAATGCTTGATCCGATATGCGTTATGCGTTATGCGTTATGAGTAATCCTGGATCCGTTATGCGTTATGCGTTTTGCGTTATTCGTTATGCGTTTTGCGTTATGCGTTATGCGTTATGCGTTATGAGTAATGCGTTATGAGTAATGCGTGATCCGTTATGCGTTATGCGTTATGCGTTATGCGTTATGCGTTATGCGTTATGCGTTATGAGTAATGCGTGATCCGTCATGCTTTAAGCGTTATGCGTTATGCGATATGCTTTATGCGTTATGCGTTACGCGTAATGCGTTATGCGCTATGGGTCATGCGTTAAGCGTTATGCGTTATGCGTTATGCGTTATGCGTTATGCGTTATGCGTGATCCGTTATGCGTTATGCGTTATGCGTTATGCGTTATGCGTTATGCGTTATGCGTTATGCGTTATGAGTTATGTGTTATGCGTTATGCGTTATGCGTTATGAGTAATTCGTTATGCGTTATGAGTAATGCGTGATCCGTTATGCGTTATGCGTTATGAGTAATGCGTGATCCGTTATGCGTTATGCGTTATGAGTAATGCGTGATCCGTTATGCGTTATGCGTTATGCGATTTGCGTTATGCGTTATGCGTTATGCGTTTGCGTTATGCGTTATGCGTTATGCGTTATGCGTTATGCGTTATGCGTTATGCGTTATGCGTTATGCGTTATGCGTTATGCGTTATGCGTTATGCGTTATGAGTAATGCGTTATGCGTTTAGAGTAATGCGTTATGCGTTATGCGTTATGCGTTATGCGTTATGAGTAATGCGTGATCCGTCATGCGTTATGCGTTATGCGTTATGCGTTATGCGTTTTGCGTTATGCATTATGCGTTATGCGTTATGAGTTATGCGTTATGCGATATTCGTTATGTGTTATGCGTTATGCGTTATGCGTTATGCGTTATGCGTTATGCGTTATGCGTTATGCGTTATGCGTTATGCGTTATGCGTTATACGTTAATGCGTTATACGTAATGCTTGATCCGATATGCGTTATGCGTTATGCGTTATGAGTAATCCTGGATCCGTTATGCGTTATGCGTTTTGCGTTATTCGTTATGCGTTTTGCGTTATGCGTGATCCGTTATGCGTTATGCGTTATGCGTTATGCGTTATGCGTTATGCGTTATGCGTTATGAGTAATGCGTTATGCGTTATGTGAAATGCGTGATCCTTTATGCGTTATGCGTTATGAGTAATGCGCGATCCGTTATGCGTTATGCGTTATGCGTTATGCGTTATGCGTTTTGCGTTATGCGTTATGCGTTATGCGTTATGAGTTATGCGTTATGCGATATTCGTTATGTGTTATGCGTTATGCGTTATGCGTTATGAGTAATGCGTTATGCGTTATGCGTTATGCGTTATGCGTTATGCGTTATGCGTTATGCGTTATGAGTAATGCGTTATGCGTTTAGAGTAATGCGTTATGCGTTATGCGTTATGCGTTATGAGTAATGCGTGATCCGTCATGCGTTATGCGTTATGCGTTATGCGTTATGCGTTTTGCGTTATGCATTATGCGTTATGCGTTATGAGTTATGCGTTATGCGATATTCGTTATGTGTTATGCGTTATGCGTTATGCGTTATGCGTTATGCGTTATGCGTTATGCGTTATGCGTTATGCGTTGTGCGTTATGCGTTATGCGTTATACGTTAATGCGTTATACGTAATGCTTGATCCGATATGCGTTATGCGTTATGCGTTATGAGTAATCCTGGATCCGTTATGCGTTATGCGTTTTGCGTTATTCGTTATGCGTTTTGCGTTATGCGTGATCCGTTATGCGTTATGCGTTATGCGTTATGCGTTATGCGTTATGCGTTATGCGTTATGAGTAATGCGTTATGCGTTATGTGAAATGCGTGATCCTTTATGCGTTATGCGTTATGAGTAATGCGCGATCCGTTATGCGTTATGCGTTATGCGTTATGCTTTATGCGTTTTGCGTTATGCATTATGCGTTATGCGTTATGAGTTATGCGTTATGCGATATTCGTTATGTGTTATGCGTTATGCGTTATGCGTTATGAGTAATGCGTTATGCGTTATGAGTAATGCGTGATCCGTTATGCGTTATGCGTTATGAGTAATGCGTGATCTGTTATGCGTTATGCGTTATGAGTAATGCGTGATCCGTTATGCGTTATGCGTTATGCGATTTGCGTTATGCGTTATGCGTTATGCGTTATGCGTTATGCGTTTGCGTTATGCGTTATGCGTTATGCGTTATGCGTTATGCGTTATGCGTTATGCGTTATGCGTTATGCGTTATGCGTTATGAGTAATGCGTTATGAGTAATGCGTGATCCGTTATGCGTTATGCGTTATGCGTTATGCGTTATGCGTTATGCGTTATGCGTTATGCGTTCTGCGTTATGAGTTATGCGTGATCCGTTATGCGTTAGGCGATATTCGTTATGTGTTATGCGTTATGTGTTATGCGTTATGCGTTATGCGTTATGCGTTATGCGTTATGAGTAATGCGTTATGAGTAATGCGTGATCCGTTATGCGTTATGCGTTATGCGTTTGCGTTATGCGTTATGCGTTTTGCGTTATGCGTTATGCGTTATGCGTTATGCGTTATGCGTTATGAGTAATACGTGATCCGTTACGCGTTATGCGTTCTGCGTTATGAGTTATGCGTGATCCGTTATGCGTTAGGCGATATTCGTTATGTGTTATGCGTTATGTGTTATGCGTTATGCGTTATGCGTTATGCGTTATGCGTTATGCGTTATGCGTTATGAGTAATGCGTGATCCGTTATGCGTTATGCGTTATGGGTTATGCGTTATGCGTTATGAGTAATGCGTGATCCGTTATGCGTTATGCGTTATGCGTTATGCGTTATGAGTAATGCGTGATCCGTTATGCGTTATGCGTTATGCGTTATGCGTTATGCGTTTTGCGTTATGCATTATGCGTTATGCGTTATGAGTTATGCGCTATGCGATATTCGTTATGTGTTATGCGTTATGCGTTATGCGTTATGCGTTATGCGTTATGCGTTATGCGTTATGAGTTATGCGTTATGAGTAATGCGTGATCCGTTATGCGTTATGCGTTATGCGTTATGCGTTATGCGTTATGTGTTATGCGTTATGCGTTATGCGTTATGAGTAATGCGTTATGCGTTATGAGTAATGCGTTATGCGATATTCGTTATGTGTTATGCGTTATGCGTTATGCGTTATGCGTTATGAGTTATGCGTTATGAGTAATGCGTGATCCGTTATGCGTTATGCGTTATGCGTTATGCGTTATGCGTTATGCGTTATGCGTTATGCGTTATGCGTTATGCGTTATGAGTAATGCGTGATCCGTCATGCTTTAAGCGTTATGCGTTATGCGATATGCTTTATGCGTTATGCGTTACGCGTAATGCGTTATGCGCTATGGGTCATGCGTTAAGCGTTATGCGTTATGCGTTATGCGTTATGCGTGATCCGTTATGCGTTATGCGTTATGCGTTATGCGTTATGTGTTATGCGTTATGCGTTATGCGGTATGAGTAATGCGTTATGAGTAATGCGTGATCCGTTATGCGTTATGCGTTATGCGTTATGCATTATGCGTTATGCGTCATGTGATATACGTTATGCGTTATGCGTTATGAGTAATGCGTTATGCGTTATGGGTAATGCGTTATGCGGTATGGGTCATGCGTTAAGCGTTATGCGTTATGCGTTATGCGTTATGCGTTATGCGTTATGCGTTATGCGTTATGCGTTATGCGTTATGCGTTATGCGTTATGCGTTATGCGGTATGCGTTATCCGTTATGCGTTATGAGTAATGCGTGATCCGTCATGCGTTATGCGTTATGCGTTTTGCGTTATGCGTGATCCGTTATGCGTTATGCGTTATGCGTTATGCGTTATGCGTTATGCGTTATGCGTTATGCGTTTTGCGTTATGCATTATGCGTTATGCGTTATGAGTTATGCGTTATGCGATATTCGTTATGTGTTATGCGTTATGCGTTATGCGTTATGAGTAATGCGTTATGCGTTATGAGTAATGCGTGATCCGTTATGCGTTATGCGTTATGAGTAATGCGTGATCCGTTACGCGTTATGCGTTCTGCGTTATGAGTTATGCGTGATCCGTTATGCGTTATGCGATATTCGTTATATGTTATGCGTTATGTGTTATGCGTTATGCGTTATGCGTTATGCGTTATGCGTTATGAGTAATGCGTGATCCGTTATGCGTTATGCGTTATGCGTTATGCGTTATGCGTTATGCGTTGTGCGTTATGCGTTATGCGTTATACGTTAATGCGTTATACGTAATGCTTGATCCGATATGCGTTATGCGTTATGCGTTATGCGTTATGCGTTATGCGTTATGCGTTATGAGTAATGCGTGATCCGTCATGCTTTAAGCGTTATGCGTTATGCGATATGCTTTATGCGTTATGCGTTACGCGTAATGCGTTATGCGCTATGGGTCATGCGTTAAGCGTTATGCGTTATGCGTTATGCGTTATGCGTTATGCGTTATGCGTGATCCGTTATGCGTTATGCGTTATGCGTTATGCGTTATGCGTTATGCGTTATGCGTTATGCGTTATGCGTTATGAGTTATGTGTTATGCGTTATGCGTTATGCGTTATGAGTAATTCGTTATGCGTTATGAGTAATGCGTGATCCGTTATGCGTTATGCGTTATGAGTAATGCGTGATCCGTTATGCGTTATGCGTTATGAGTAATGCGTGATCCGTTATGCGTTATGCGTTATGCGATTTGCGTTATGCGTTATGCGTTATGCGTTTGCGTTATGCGTTATGCGTTATGCGTTATGCGTTATGCGTTATGCGTTATGCGTTATGCGTTATGCGTTATGCGTTATGCGTTATGCGTTATGCGTTATGCGTTATGAGTAATGCGTTATGCGTTTAGAGTAATGCGTTATGCGTTATGCGTTATGCGTTATGAGTAATGCGTGATCCGTCATGCGTTATGCGTTATGCGTTATGCGTTATGCGTTTTGCGTTATGCATTATGCGTTATGCGTTATGAGTTATGCGTTATGCGATATTCGTTATGTGTTATGCGTTATGCGTTATGCGTTATGCGTTATGCGTTATGCGTTATGCGTTATGCGTTGTGCGTTATGCGTTATGCGTTATACGTTAATGCGTTATACGTAATGCTTGATCCGATATGCGTTATGCGTTATGCGTTATGAGTAATCCTGGATCCGTTATGCGTTATGCGTTTTGCGTTATTCGTTATGCGTTTTGCGTTATGCGTGATCCGTTATGCGTTATGCGTTATGCGTTATGCGTTATGCGTTATGCGTTATGAGTAATGCGTTATGCGTTATGTGAAATGCGTGATCCTTTATGCGTTATGCGTTATGAGTAATGCGCGATCCGTTATGCGTTATGCGTTATGCGTTATGCGTTATGCGTTTTGCGTTATGCATTATGCGTTATGCGTTATGAGTTATGCGTTATGCGATATTCGTTATGTGTTATGCGTTATGCGTTATGCGTTATGAGTAATGCGTTATGCGTTATGCGTTATGCGTTATGCGTTATGCGTTATGCGTTATGCGTTATGAGTAATGCGTTATGCGTTTAGAGTAATGCGTTATGCGTTATGCGTTATGCGTTATGAGTAATGCGTGATCCGTCATGCGTTATGCGTTATGCGTTATGCGTTATGCGTTTTGCGTTATGCATTATGCGTTATGCGTTATGAGTTATGCGTTATGCGATATTCGTTATGTGTTATGCGTTATGCGTTATGCGTTATGCGTTATGCGTTATGCGTTATGCGTTATGCGTTGTGCGTTATGCGTTATGCGTTATACGTTAATGCGTTATACGTAATGCTTGATCCGATATGCGTTATGCGTTATGCGTTATGAGTAATCCTGGATCCGTTATGCGTTATGCGTTTTGCGTTATTCGTTATGCGTTTTGCGTTATGCGTGATCCGTTATGCGTTATGCGTTATGCGTTATGCGTTATGCGTTATGCGTTATGCGTTATGAGTAATGCGTTATGCGTTATGTGAAATGCGTGATCCTTTATGCGTTATGCGTTATGAGTAATGCGCGATCCGTTATGCGTTATGCGTTATGCGTTATGCTTTATGCGTTTTGCGTTATGCATTATGCGTTATGCGTTATGAGTTATGCGTTATGCGATATTCGTTATGTGTTATGCGTTATGCGTTATGCGTTATGAGTAATGCGTTATGCGTTATGAGTAATGCGTGATCCGTTATGCGTTATGCGTTATGAGTAATGCGTGATCTGTTATGCGTTATGCGTTATGAGTAATGCGTGATCCGTTATGCGTTATGCGTTATGCGATTTGCGTTATGCGTTATGCGTTATGCGTTATGCGTTATGCGTTTGCGTTATGCGTTATGCGTTATGCGTTATGCGTTATGCGTTATGCGTTATGCGTTATGCGTTATGAGTAATGCGTTATGCGTTATGCGTTATGCGTTATGCGTTATGCGTTATGCGTTATGCGTTATGAGTAATGCGTTATGCGTTTAGAGTAATGCGTTATGCGTTATGCGTTATGCGTTATGAGTAATGCGTGATCCGTCATGCGTTATGCGTTATGCGTTATGCGTTATGCGTTTTGCGTTATGCATTATGCGTTATGCGTTATGAGTTATGCGTTATGCGATATTCGTTATGTGTTATGCGTTATGCGTTATGCGTTATGCGTTATGCGTTATGCGTTATGCGTTATGCGTTATGCGTTATGCGTTATGCGTTATACGTTAATGCGTTATACGTAATGCTTGATCCGATATGCGTTATGCGTTATGCGTTATGAGTAATCCTGGATCCGTTATGCGTTATGCGTTTTGCGTTATTCGTTATGCGTTTTGCGTTATGCGTGATCCGTTATGCGTTATGCGTTATGCGTTATGCGTTATGCGTTATGCGTTATGCGTTATGCGTTATGAGTAATGCGTTATGCGTTATGTGAAATGCGTGATCCTTTATGCGTTATGCGTTATGAGTAATGCGCGATCCGTTATGCGTTATGCGTTATGCGTTATGCTTTATGCGTTTTGCGTTATGCATTATGCGTTATGCGTTATGAGTTATGCGTTATGCGATATTCGTTATGTGTTATGCGTTATGCGTTATGCGTTATGAGTAATGCGTTATGCGTTATGAGTAATGCGTGATCCGTTATGCGTTATGCGTTATGAGTAATGCGTGATCTGTTATGCGTTATGCGTTATGAGTAATGCGTGATCCGTTATGCGTTATGCGTTATGCGATTTGCGTTATGCGTTATGCGTTATGCGTTATGCGTTATGCGTTTGCGTTATGCGTTATGCGTTATGCGTTATGCGTTATGCGTTATGCGTTATGCGTTATGCGTTATGCGTTATGCGTTATGCGTTATGCGTTATGCGTTATGCGTTATGCGCTATGCGTGATGCGTTATGCGTTATGCGTTATGCGTTATGAGTAATGCGTGATCCGTCATGCTTTAAGCGTTATGCGTTATGCGATATGCTTTATGCGTTATGCGTTACGCGTAATGCGTTATGCGCTATGGGTCATGCGTTAAGCGTTATGCGTTATGCGTTATGCGTTATGCGTGATCCGTTATGCGTTATGCGTTATGCGTTATGCGTTATGCGTTATGCGTTATGCGATATGAGTTATGCGTTATGAGTAATGCGTGATCCGTTATGCGTTATGCGTTATGCGTTATGCGTTATGCGTTATGCGTTATGCGTTATGAGTAATGCGTGATCCGTCATGCTTTAAGCGTTATGCGTTATGCGATATGCTTTATGCGTTATGCGTTACGCGTAATGCGTTATGCGCTATGGGTCATACGTTAAGCGTTATGCGTTATGCGTTATGCGTTATGCGTTATGCGTTATGCGTTATGCGTTATGCGTTATGAGTAATGCGTTATGCGTTTAGAGTAATGCGTTATGCGTTATGCGTTATGCGTTATGAGTAATGCGTGATCCGTCATGCGTTATGCGTTATGCGTTATGCGTTATGCGTTTTGCGTTATGCGCCATGCGTTATGCGTTATGAGTTATGCGTTATGCGATATTCGTTATGTGTTATGCGTTATGCGTTATGCGTTATGCGTTATGCGTTATGCGTTATGCGTTATGCGTTGTGCGTTATGCGTTATGCGTTATACGTTAATGCGTTATACGTAATGCTTGATCCGATATGCGTTATGCGTTATGCGTTATGAGTAATCCTGGATCCGTTATGCGTTATGCGTTTTGCGTTATTCGTTATGCGTTTTGCGTTATGCGTGATCCGTTATGCGTTATGCGTTATGCGTTATGCGTTATGCGTTATGCGTTATGCGTTATGAGTAATGCGTTATGCGTTATGTGAAATGCGTGATCCTTTATGCGTTATGCGTTATGAGTAATGCGCGATCCGTTATGCGTTATGCGTTATGCGTTATGCGTTTTGCGTTATGCATTATGCGTTATGCGTTATGAGTTATGCGTTATGCGATATTCGTTATGTGTTATGCGTTATGCGTTATGCGTTATGAGTAATGCGTTATGCGTTATGAGTAATGCGTGATCCGTTATGCGTTATGCGTTATGAGTAATGCGTGATCTGTTATGCGTTATGCGTTATGAGTAATGCGTGATCCGTTATGCGTTATGCGTTATGCGATTTGCGTTATGCGTTATGCGTTATGCGTTATGCGTTATGCGTTTGCGTTATGCGTTATGCGTTATGCGTTATGCGTTATGCGTTATGCGTTATGCGTTATGCGTTATGCGTTATGCGTTATGCGTTATGCGTTATGCGTTATGCGTTATGCGCTATGCGTGATGCGTTATGCGTTATGCGTTATGCGTTATGAGTAATGCGTGATCCGTCATGCTTTAAGCGTTATGCGTTATGCGATATGCTTTATGCGTTATGCGTTACGCGTAATGCGTTATGCGCTATGGGTCATGCGTTAAGCGTTATGCGTTATGCGTTATGCGTTATGCGTGATCCGTTATGCGTTATGCGTTATGCGTTATGCGTTATGCGTTATGCGTTATGCGATATGAGTTATGCGTTATGAGTAATGCGTGATCCGTTATGCGTTATGCGTTATGCGTTATGCGTTATGCGTTATGCGTTATGCGTTATGCGTTATGAGTAATGCGTGATCCGTCATGCTTTAAGCGTTATGCGTTATGCGATATGCTTTATGCGTTATGCGTTACGCGTAATGCGTTATGCGCTATGGGTCATACGTTAAGCGTTATGCGTTATGCGTTATGCGTTATGCGTTATGCGTTATGCGTTATGCGTTATGCGTTATGCGTTATGCGTTATGCGTTATGCGTTATGAGTTATGCGTTATGAGTAATGCGTGATCCGTTATGCGTTATGCGTTATGCGTTATGCGTTATGCGTTATGCGTTATGCGTTATGAGTAATGCGTGATCCGTCATGCTTTAAGCGTTATGCGTTATGCGATATGCTTTATGCGTTATGCGTTACGCGTAATGCGTTATGCGTTATGCGTTATGCGTTATGCGTTATGCGTTATGCGTGATCCGTTATACGTTATGCGTTATGCGTTATGCGTTATGCGTTATGCGTTATGCGTGATCCGTTATACGTTATGCGTTATGCGTTATGCGTTATGCGTTATGTGGTATCCGTTATGCGTTATCTGTTATGCGTTATGCGTTTTGCCTTATGCGTTATGCGTTATGCGTTATCCGTTATGCGTTATGCGTTATGCGTTATGCGTTATGCGTTATGCGTTATGCGTTATGCGTTATGCGTTATGCGTTTGCGTTATGCGTTATGCGTTTTGCGTTATGCGTTATGCGTTATGCGTTATGCGTTATGCGTTATGCGTTATGAGTAATACGTGATCCGTTACGCGTTATGCGTTCTGCGTTATGAGTTATGCGTGATCCGTTATGCGTTAGGCGATATTCGTTATGTGTTATGCGTTATGTGTTATGCGTTATGCGTTATGCGTTATGCGTTATGCGTTATGAGTAATGCGTGATCCGTTATGCGTTATGCGTTATGGGTTATGCGTTATGCGTTATGAGTAATGCGTGATCCGTTATGCGTTATGCGTTATGCGTTATGCGTTATGAGTAATGCGTGATCCGTTATGCGTTATGCGTTATGCGTTATGCGTTTTGCGTTATGCATTATGCGTTATGCGTTATGAGTTATGCGCTATGCGATATTCGTTATGTGTTATGCGTTATGCGTTATGCGTTATGCGTTATGCGTTATGCGTTATGCGTTATGCGTTATGCGTTATGAGTTATGCGTTATGAGTAATGCGTGATCCGTTATGCGTTATGCGTTATGCGTTATGCGTTATGCGTTATGCGTTATGCGTTATGCGTTATGCGTTATGCGTTATGCGTTATGCGTTATGAGTAATGCGTGATCCGTCATGCTTTAAGCGTTATGCGTTATGCGTTATGCGTTATGCGTTATGCGTTATGCGTTATGCGTTATGCGTTATGCGTTATGCGTTATGAGTTATGCGTTATGAGTAATGCGTGATCCGTTATGCGTTATGCGTTATGCGTTATGCGTTATGCGTTATGCGTTATGCGTTATGCGTTATCCGTTATGCGTTATGAGTAATGCGTGATCCGTCATGCGTTATGCGTTATGCGTTTTGCGTTATGCGTGATCCGTTATGCGTTATGCGTTATGCGTTATGCGTTATGCGTTATGCGTTATGCGTTTTGCGTTATGCATTATGCGTTATGCGTTATGAGTTATGCGTTATGCGATATTCGTTATGTGTTATGCGTTATGCGTTATGCGTTATGAGTAATGCGTTATGCGTTATGAGTAATGCGTGATCCGTTATGCGTTATGCGTTATGAGTAATGCGTGGTCCGTTACGCGTTATGCGTTCTGCGTTATGAGTTATGCGTGATCCGTTATGCGTTATGCGATATTCGTTATATGTTATGCGTTATGTGTTATGCGTTATGCGTTATGCGTTATGCGTTATGCGTTATGAGTAATGCGTGATCCGTTATGCGTTATGCGTTATGCGTTATGCGTTATGAGTAATGCGCTATGCGTTATGCGTTATGCGTTATGACTAATGCGCGATCCGTTATGCGTTATGCGTTATGCGTTATGCGTTTTGCGTTATGCGTTATGCGTTATGCGTTATGAGTTATGCGTTATGCGTTATGCTATATGCGTTATGCCTTATGCGTTATGCGTTATGCGTTATACGTTGTGCGTTATGCGTTATGCGTTATGGGTTATGCGTTATGCGTTATGCGTTATGCGTTATGAGTAATGCGTTATGCGTTATGAGTAATGCGTTATGCGATATTCGTTATGTGTTATGCGTTATGCGTTATGCGTTATGCGTTATGAGTTATGCGTTATGAGTAATGCGTGATCCGTTATGCGTTATGCGTTATGCGTTATGCGTTATGCGTTATGCGTTATGCGTTATGCGTTATGAGTTATGCGTTATGAGTAATGCGTGATCCGTTATGCGTTATGCGTTATGCGTTATGCGTTATGCGTTATGCGTTATGCGTTATGAGTTATGCGTTATGAGTAATGCGTGATCCGTTATGCGTTATGCGTTATGCGTTATGCGTTATGCGTTATGCGTTATGTGTTATGCGTTATGGGTTATGCGTTATGCGTTATATGTTATGCGTTATGAGTAATGCGTTATGCGTTATGAGTAATGCGTTATGCGATATTCGTTATGTGTTATGCGTTATGCGTTATGCGTTATGCGTTATGCGTTATGAGTAATGCGTGATCCGTCAATCTTTAAGCGTTATGCGTTATGCGATATGCTTTATGCGTTATGCGTTATGAGTAATGCGTGATCCGTTATGCGTTATGCGTTATGCGTTATGCGTTATGTGTTATGCGTTATGCGTTATGCGTTATGCGTTATGCGTTATGCGTTATGCGTTATGAGTTATGCGTTATGAGTAATGCGTGATCCGTTATGCGTTATGCGTTATGCGTTATGCGTTATGCGTTATGCGTTATGTGTTATGCGTTATGCGTTATGCGTTATGAGTAATGCGTTATGCGTTATGAGTAATGCGTTATGCGATATTCGTTATGTGTTATGCGTTATGCGTTATGCGTTATGCGTTATGAGTTATGCGTTATGAGTAATGCGTGATCCGTTATGCGTTATGCGTTATGCGTTATGCGTTATGTGTTATGCGTTATGGGTTATGCGTTATGCGTTATGCGTTATGCGTTATGAGTAATGCGTTATGCGTTATGAGTAATGCGTTATGCGATATTCGTTATGTGTTATGCGTTATGCGTTATGCGTTATGCGTTTTGCGTTATGCATTATGCGTTATGCGTTATGAGTTATGCGTTATGCGATATTCGTTATGTGTTATGCGTTATGCGTTATGCGTTATGAGTAATGCGTTATGCGTTATGAGTAATGCGTGATCCGTTATGCGTTATGCGTTATGAGTAATGCGTGGTCCGTTACGCGTTATGCGTTCTGCGTTATGAGTTATGCGTGATCCGTTATGCGTTATGCGATATTCGTTATATGTTATGCGTTATGTGTTATGCGTTATGCGTTATGCGTTATGCGTTATGCGTTATGAGTAATGCGTGATCCGTTATGCGTTATGCGTTATGCGTTATGAGTAATGCGCTATGCGTTATGCGTTATGCGTTATGAGTAATGCGCGATCCGTTATGCGTTATGCGTTATGCGTTATGCGTTTTGCGTTATGCGTTATGCGTTATGCGTTATGAGTTATGCGTTATGCGTTATGCTATATGCGTTATGCCTTATGCGTTATGCGTTATGCGTTATACGTTGTGCGTTATGCGTTATGCGTTATGGGTTATGCGTTATGCGTTATGCGTTATGCGTTATGAGTAATGCGTTATGCGTTATGAGTAATGCGTTATGCGATATTCGTTATGTGTTATGCGTTATGCGTTATGCGTTATGCGTTATGTGTTATGCGTTATGAGTAATGCGTGATCCGTTATGCGTTATGCGTTATGCGTTATGCGTTATGCGTTATGCGTTATGCGTTATGCGTTATGAGTTATGCGTTATGAGTAATGCGTGATCCGTTATGCGTTATGCGTTATGCGTTATGCGTTATGCGTTATGAGTTATGCGTTATGAGTAATGCGTGATCCGTTATGCGTTATGCGTTATGCGTTATGCGTTATGCGTTATGCGTTATGTGTTATGCGTTATGGGTTATGCGTTATGCGTTATGCGTTATGCGTTATGAGTAATGCGTTATGCGTTATGAGTAATGCGTTATGCGATATTCGTTATGTGTTATGCGTTATGCGTTATGCGTTATGCGTTATGCGTTATGCGTTATGAGTAATGCGTGATCCGTCAATCTTTAAGCGTTATGCGTTATGCGATATGCTTTATGCGTTATGCGTTATGAGTAATGCGTGATCCGTTATGCGTTATGCGTTATGCGTTATGCGTTATGTGTTATGCGTTATGCGTTATGCGTTATGCGTTATGCGTTATGCGTTATGCGTTATGAGTTATGCGTTATGAGTAATGCGTGATCCGTTATGCGTTATGCGTTATGCGTTATGCGTTATGCGTTATGCGTTATGCGTTATGCGTTATGCGTTATGCGTTATGAGTAATGCGTTATGCGTTATGAGTAATGCGTTATGCGATATTCGTTATGTGTTATGCGTTATGCGTTATGCGTTATGCGTTATGAGTTATGCGTTATGAGTAATGCGTGATCCGTTATGCGTTATGCGTTATGCGTTATGCGTTATGTGTTATGCGTTATGGGTTATGCGTTATGCGTTATGCGTTATGCGTTATGAGTAATGCGTTATGCGTTATGAGTAATGCGTTATGCGATATTCGTTATGTGTTATGCGTTATGCGTTATGCGTTATGCGTTATGCGTTATGCGTTATGAGTAATGCGTGATCAGTCAATCTTTAAGCGTTATGCGTTATGCGATATGCTTTATGCGTTATGCGTTATGAGTAATGCGTGATCCGTTATGCGTTATGCGTTATGCGTTATGCGTTATGTGTTATGCGTTATGCGTTATGCGTTATGCGTTATGCGTTATGCGTTATGCGTTATGAGTTATGCGTTATGAGTAATGCGTGATCCGTTATGCGTTATGCGTTATGCGTTATGCGTTATGCGTTATGTGTTATGCGTTATGCGTTATGCGTTATGAGTAATGCGTTATGCGTTATGAGTAATGCGTTATGCGATATTCGTTATGTGTTATGCGTTATGCGTTATGCGTTATGCGTTATGAGTTATGCGTTATGAGTAATGCGTGATCCGTTATGCGTTATGCGTTATGCGTTATGCGTTATGCGTTATGCGTTATGCGTTATGCGTTATGCGTTATGCGTTATGCGTTATGAGTAATGCGTGATCCGTCATGCTTTAAGCGTTATGCGTTATGCGATATGCTTTATGCGTTATGCGTTACGCGTAATGCGTTATGCGCTATGGGTCATGCGTTAAGCGTTATGCGTTATGCGTTATGCGTTATGCGTTATGAGTTATGCGTTATGAGTAATGCGTGATCCGTTATGCGTTATGCGTTATGCGTTATGCGTTATGCGTTATGCGTTATGTGTTATGCGTTGTGCGTTATGCGTTATGAATAATCCTGGATCCGTTATGCGTTATGCGTTTTGCGTTATTCGTTATGCGTTGTGCATTATGCGTTATGCGTTATGGATTATGCGTTATGCGTTATGCGTTATGCGTTATGCGTTATGCGTTATGCGTTATGCGTTATGCGTTATGCGTTATGCGTTATGCGTTATGCGTTATGCGGTATGCGTTATCCGTTATGCGTTATGAGTAATGCGTGATCCGTCATGCGTTATGCGTTATGCGTTTTGCGTTATGCGTGATCCGTTATGCGTTATGCGTTATGCGTTATGCGTTATGCGTTATGCGTTATGCGTTTTGCGTTATGCATTATGCGTTATGCGTTATGAGTTATGCGTTATGCGATATTCGTTATGTGTTATGCGTTATGCGTTATGCGTTATGAGTAATGCGTTATGCGTTATGAGTAATGCGTGATCCGTTATGCGTTATGCGTTATGAGTAATGCGTGATCCGTTACGCGTTATGCGTTCTCCGTTATGAGTTATGCGTGATCCGTTATGCGTTATGCGATATTCGTTATATGTTATGCGTTATGTGTTATGCGTTATGCGTTATGCGTTATGCGTTATGCGTTATGAGTAATGCGTGATCCGTTATGCGTTATGCGTTATGCGTTATGCGTTATGAGTAATGCGCTATGCGTTATGCGTTATGCGTTATGAGTAATGCGTGATCCGTTATGCGTTATGCGTTATGCGTTATGCGTTTTGCGTTATGCGATATGCTTTATGCGTTATGCGTTACGCGTAATGCGTTATGCGCTATGGGTCATGCGTTAAGCGTTATGCGTTATGCGTTATGCGTTATGCGTGGTCCGTTATGCGTTATGCGTTATGCGTTATGCGTTATGCGTTATGCGTTATGCGTTATGAGTTATGCGTTATGAGTAATGCGTGATCCGTTATGCGTTATGCGTTATGCGTTATGCGTTATGCGTTATGAGTAATGCATGATCCGTCATGCTTTAAGCGTTATGCGTTATGCGATATGCTTTATGCGTTATGCGTTACGCGTAATGCGTTATGCGCTATGGGTCATGCGTTTGCGTTATGCGTGATCCGTTATGCGTTATGCGTTATGCGTTATGCGTTATGCGTTATGCGTTATGCGTTATGCGTTATGCGTTATGAGTTATGTGTTATGCGTTATGCGTTATGCGTTATGAGTAATTCGTTATGCGTTATGAGTAATGCGTGATCCGTTATGCGTTATGCGTTATGAGTAATGCGTGATCCGTTATGCGTTATGCGTTATGAGTAATGCGTGATCCGTTATGCGTTATGCGTTATGCGATTTGCGTTATGCGTCATGCGTTATGCGTTATGCGTTATGCGTTTGCGTTATGCGTTATGCGTTATGCGTTATGCGTTATGCGTTATGCGTTATGCGTTATGCGTTATGCGTTATGCGTTATGCGTTATGCGTTATGAGTAATGCGTTATGCGTTATGAGTATTGCGTTATGCGTTATGCGTTATGCGTTATGAGTAGTGCGTGATCCGTCATGCGTTATGCGTTATGCGTTATGCGTTATGCGTTTTGCGTTATGCATTATGCGTTATGCGTTATGAGTTATGCGTTATGCGATATTCGTTATGTGTTATGCGTTATGCGTTATGCGTTATGCGTTATGCGTTATGCGTTATGCGTTATGCGTTATGCGTTATGAGTAATGCGTGATCCGTTATGCGTTATGCGTTATGCGTTATGCGTTATGAGTAATGCGCTATGCGTTATGCGTTATGCGTTATGAGTAATGCGTGATCCGTTATGCGTTATGCGTTATGCGTTATGCGTTATGAGTAATGCGTGATCCGTTATGCGTTATGCGTTATGCGTTATGCGTTATGCGTTTTGCGTTATGCATTATGCGTTATGCGTTATGAGTTATGCGCTATGCGATATTCGTTATGTGTTATGCGTTATGCGTTATGCGTTATGCGTTATGCGTTATGCGTTATGCGTTATGAGTTATGCGTTATGAGTAATGCGTGATCCGTTATGCGTTATGCGTTATGCGTTATGCGTTATGCGTTATGTGTTATGCGTTATGCGTTATGCGTTATGAGTAATGCGTTATGCGTTATGAGTAATGCGTTATGCGATATTCGTTATGTGTTATGCGTTATGCGTTATGCGTTATGCGTTATGAGTTATGCGTTATGAGTAATGCGTGATCCGTTATGCGTTATGCGTTATGCGTTATGCGTTATGCGTTATGCGTTATGCGTTATGCGTTATGCGTTATGCGTTATGCGTTATGAGTAATGCGTGATCCGTCATGCTTTAAGCGTTATGCGTTATGCGATATGCTTTATGCGTTATGCGTTACGCGTAATGCGTTATGCGCTATGGGTCATGCGTTAAGCGTTATGCGTTATGCGTTACGCGTTATGCGTGATCCGTTATGCGTTATGCGTTATGCGTTATGCGTTATGTGTTATGCGTTATGCGTTATGCGGTATGAGTAATGCGTTATGAGTAATGCGTGATCCGTTATGCGTTATGCGTTATGCGTTATGCATTATGCGTTATGCGTCATGTGATATACGTTATGCGTTATGCGTTATGAGTAATGCGTTATGCGTTATGCGTTATGCGTTATGCGGTATGGGTCATGCGTTAAGCGTTATGCGTTATGCGTTATGCGTTATGCGTGATCCGTTATGCGTTATGCGTTATGCGTTATGCGTTATGCGTTATGCGTTATGAGTTATGCGTTATGAGTAATGCGTGATCCGTTATGCGTTATGCGTTATGCGTTATGCGTTATGCGTTATGTGTTATGCGTTATGCGTTATGCGTTATGAGTAATCCTGGATCCGTTATGCGTTATGCGTTTTGCGTTATTCGTTATGCGTTGTGCATTATGCGTTATGCGTTATGGATTATGCGTTATGCGTTATGCGTTATGTGTTATGCGTTATGCGTTATGCGTTATGCGTTATGCGTTATGCGTTATGCGTTATGCGTTATGCGTTATGCGGTATGCGTTATCCGTTATGCGTTATGAGTAATGCGTGATCCGTCATGCGTTATGCGTTATGCGTTTTGCGTTATGCGTGATCCGTTATGCGTTATGCGTTATGCGTTATGCGTTATGCGTTATGCGTTACGCGTAATGCGTTATGCGCTATGGGTCATACGTTAAGCGTTATGCGTTATGCGTTATGCGTTATGCGTTATGCGTTATGCGATATTCGTTATGTGTTATGCGTTATGCGTTATGCGTTATGCGTTATGCGTTATGCGTTATGCGTTATGCGTTGTGCGTTATGCGTTATGCGTTATATGTTAATGCGTTATACGTAATGCTTGATCCGATATGCGTTATGCGTTATGCGTTATGAGTAATCCTGGATCCGTTATGCGTTATGCGTTTTGCGTTATTCGTTATGCGTTTTGCGTTATGCGTTATGCGTTATGCGTTATGCGTTATGAGTAATGCGTTATGAGTAATGCGTGATCCGTTATGCGTTATGCGTTATGCGTTATGCGTTATGCGTTATGCGTTATGCGTTATGCGTTATGCGTTATGAGTTATGCGTGATCCGTTATGCGTTAGGCGATATTCGTTATGTGTTATGCGTTATGTGTTATGCGTTATGCGTTATGCGTTATGCGTTATGCGTTATGAGTAATGCGTTATGAGTAATGCGTGATCCGTTATGCGTTATGCGTTATGCGTTTGCGTTATGCGTTATGCGTTTTGCGTTATGCGTTATGCGTTATGCGTTATGCGTTATGCGTTATGAGTAATACGTGATCCGTTACGCGTTATGCGTTCTGCGTTATGAGTTATGCGTGATCCGTTATGCGTTAGGCGATATTCGTTATGTGTTATGCGTTATGTGTTATGCGTTATGCGTTATGCGTTATGCGTTATGCGTTATGCGTTATGCGTTATGAGTAATGCGTGATCCGTTATGCGTTATGCGTTATGGGTTATGCGTTATGCGTTATGAGTAATGCGTGATCCGTTATGCGTTATGCGTTATGCGTTATGCGTTATGAGTAATGCGTTATCCGTTATGCGTTATGCGTTATGCGTTATGCGTTATGCGTTTTGCGTTATGCATTATGCGTTATGCGTTATGAGTTATGCGCTATGCGATATTCGTTATGTGTTATGCGTTATGCGTTATGCGTTATGCGTTATGCGTTATGCGTTATGCGTTATGAGTTATGCGTTATGAGTAATGCGTGATCCGCTATGCGTTATGCGTTATGCGTTATGCGTTATGCGTTATGCGTTATGCGTTATGCGTTATGCGTTATGAGTAATGCGTTATGCGTTATGAGTAATGCGTTATGCGATATTCGTTATGTGTTATGCGTTATGCGTTATGCGTTATGCGTTATGAGTTATGCGTTATGAGTAATGCGTGATCCGTTATGCGTTATGCGTTATGCGTTATGCGTTATGCGTTATGCGTTATGCGTTATGCGTTATGCGTTATGCGTTATGAGTAATGCGTGATCCGTCATGCTTTAAGCGTTATGCGTTATGCGATATGCTTTATGCGTTATGCGTTACGCGTAATGCGTTATGCGCTATGGGTCATGCGTTAAGCGTTATGCGTTATGCGTTATGCGTTATGCGTGATCCGTTATGCGTTATGCGTTATGCGTTATGCGTTATGTGTTATGCGTTATGCGTTATGCGGTATGAGTAATGCGTTATGAGTAATGCGTGATCCGTTATGCGTTATGCGTTATGCGTTATGCATTATGCGTTATGCGTCATGTGATATACGTTATGCGTTATGCGTTATGAGTAATGCGTTATGCGTTATGGGTAATGCGTTATGCGGTATGGGTCATGCGTTAAGCGTTATGCGTTATGCGTTATGCGTTATGCGTGATCATTATGCGTTATGCGTTATGCGTTATGCGTTATGCGTTATGCGTTATGAGTTATGCGTTATGAGTAATGCGTGATCCGTTATGCGTTATGCGTTATGCGTTATGCGTTATGCGTTATGTGTTATGCGTTATGCGTTATGCGTTATGAGTAATCCTGGATCCGTTATGCGTTATGCGTTTTGCGTTATTCGTTATGCGTTGTGCATTATGCGTTATGCGTTATGGATTATGCGTTATGCGTTATGCGTTATGTGTTATGCGTTATGCGTTATGCGTTATGCGTTATGCGTTATGCGTTATGCGTTATGCGTTATGCGTTATGCGTTATGCGTTATGCGTTATGCGGTATGCGTTATCCGTTATGCGTTATGAGTAATGCGTGATCCGTCATGCGTTATGCGTTATGCGTTTTGCGTTATGCGTGATCCGTTATGCGTTATGCGTTATGCGTTATGCGTTATGCGTTATGCGTTATGCGTTATGCGTTTTGCGTTATGCATTATGCGTTATGCGTTATGAGTTATGCGTTATGCGATATTCGTTATGTGTTATGCGTTATGCGTTATGCGTTATGAGTAATGCGTTATGCGTTATGAGTAATGCGTGATCCGTTATGCGTTATGCGTTATGAGTAATGCGTGATCCGTTACGCGTTATGCGTTCTGCGTTATGAGTTATGCGTGATCCGTTATGCGTTATGCGATATTCGTTATATGTTATGCGTTATGTGTTATGCGTTATGCGTTATGCGTTATGCGTTATGCGTTATGAGTAATGCGTGATCCGTTATGCGTTATGCGTTATGCGTTATGCGTTATGCGTTATGCGTTGTGCGTTATGCGTTATGCGTTATACGTTAATGCGTTATACGTAATGCTTGATCCGATATGCGTTATGCGTTATGCGTTATGAGTAATCCTGGATCCGTTATGCGTTATGCGTTTTGCGTTATTCGTTATGCGTTTTGCGTTATGCGTTATGCGTTATGCGTTATGAGTAATGCGTTATGAGTAATGCGTGATCCGTTATGCGTTATGCGTTATGCGTTATGCGTTATGCGTTATGCGTTATGCGTTATGAGTAATGCGTGATCCGTTATGCTTTAAGCGTTATGCGTTATGCGATATGCTTTATGCGTTATGCGTTACGCGTAATGCGTTATGCGCTATGGGTCATGCGTTAAGCGTTATGCGTTATGCGTTATGCGTTATGCGTTATGCGTTATGCGTGATCCGTTATGCGTTATGCGTTATGCGTTATGCGTTATGCGTTATGCGTTATGCGTTATGCGTTATGAGTTATGCGTTATGCGTTATGCGTTATGCGTTATGAGTAATTCGTTATGCGTTATGAGTAATGCGTGATCCGTTATGCGTTATGCGTTATGAGTAATGCGTGATCCGTTATGCGTTATGCGTTATGAGTAATGCGTGATCCGTTATGCGTTATGCGTTATGCGTTTTGCGTTATGCGTTATGCGTTATGCGTTTGCGTTATGCGTTATGCGTTATGCGTTATGCGTTATGCGTTATGCGTTATGCGTTATGCGTTATGCGTTATGCGTTATGCGTTATGCGTTATGCGTTATGCGTTATGCGTTATGAGTAATGCGTTATGCGTTTAGAGTAATGCGTTATGCGTTATGCGTTATGCGTTATGAGTAATGCGTGATCCGTCATGCGTTATGCGTTATGCGTTATGCGTTATGCGTTTTGCGTTATGCATTATGCGTTATGCGTTATGAGTTATGCGTTATGCGATATTCGTTATGTGTTATGCGTTATGCGTTATGCGTTATGCGTTATGCGTTATGCGTTATGCGTTGTGCGTTATGCGTTATGCGTTATACGTTAATGCATTATACGTAATGCTTGATCCGATATGCGTTATGCGTTATGCGTTATGAGTAATCCTGGATCCGTTATGCGTTATGCGTTTTGCGTTATTCGTTATGCGTTTTGCGTTATGCGTGATCCGTTATGCGTTATGCGTTATGCGTTATGCGTTATGCGTTATGCGTTATGCGTTATGAGTAATGCGTTATGCGTTATGTGAAATGCGTGATCCTTTATGCGTTATGCGTTATGAGTAATGCGCGATCCGTTATGCGTTATGCGTTATGCGTTATGCGTTATGCGTTTTGCGTTATGCATTATGCGTTATGCGTTATGAGTTATGCGTTATGCGATATTCGTTATGTGTTATGCGTTATGCGTTATGCGTTATGAGTAATGCGTTATGCGTTATGCGTTATGCGTTATGCGTTATGCGTTATGCGTTATGCGTTATGAGTAATGCGTTATGCGTTTAGAGTAATGCGTTATGCGTTATGCGTTATGCGTTATGAGTAATGCGTGATCCGTCATGCGTTATGCGTTATGCGTTATGCGTTATGCGTTTTGCGTTATGCATTATGCGTTATGCGTTATGAGTTATGCGTTATGCGATATTCGTTATGTGTTATGCGTTATGCGTTATGCGTTATGCGTTATGCGTTATGCGTTATGCGTTATGCGTTGTGCGTTATGCGTTATGCGTTATACGTTAATGCGTTATACGTAATGCTTGATCCGATATGCGTTATGCGTTATGCGTTATGAGTAATCCTGGATCCGTTATGCGTTATGCGTTTTGCGTTATTCGTTATGCGTTTTGCGTTATGCGTGATCCGTTATGCGTTATGCGTTATGCGTTATGCGTTATGCGTTATGCGTTATGCGTTATGCGTTATGAGTAATGCGTTATGCGTTATGTGAAATGCGTGATCCTTTATGCGTTATGCGTTATGAGTAATGCGCGATCCGTTATGCGTTATGCGTTATGCGTTATGCTTTATGCGTTTTGCGTTATGCATTATGCGTTATGCGTTATGAGTTATGCGTTATGCGTTATGCGTTATGTGTTATGCGTTATGCGTTATGCGTTATGAGTAATGCGTTATGCGTTATGAGTAATGCGTGATCCGTTATGCGTTATGCGTTATGAGTAATGCGTGATCTGTTATGCGTTATGCGTTATGAGTAATGCGTGATCCGTTATGCGTTATGCGTTATGCGTTATGCGTTATGCGTTATGCGTTATGCGTTATGCGTTATGCGTTTGCGTTATGCGTTATGCGTTATGCGTTATGCGTTATGCGTTATGCGTTATGCGTTATGCGTTATGCGTTATGCGTTATGCGTTATGCGTTATGCGTTATGCGTTATGCGCTATGCGTGATGCGTTATGCGTTATGCGTTATGCGTTATGAGTAATGCGTGATCCGTCATGCTTTAAGCGTTATGCGTTATGCGATATGCTTTATGCGTTATGCGTTACGCGTAATGCGTTATGCGCTATGGGTCATGCGTTAAGCGTTATGCGTTATGCGTTATGCGTTATGCGTGATCCGTTATGCGTTATGCGTTATGCGTTATGCGTTATGCGTTATGCGTTATGCGATATGAGTTATGCGTTATGAGTAATGCGTGATCCGTTATGCGTTATGCGTTATGCGTTATGCGTTATGCGTTATGCGTTATGCGTTATGAGTAATGCGTGATCCGTCATGCTTTAAGCGTTATGCGTTATGCGATATGCTTTATGCGTTATGCGTTACGCGTAATGCGTTATGCGCTATGGGTCATACGTTAAGCGTTATGCGTTATGCGTTATGCGTTATGCGTTATGCGTTATGCGTTATGCGTTATGCGTTATGAGTAATGCGTTATGCGTTTAGAGTAATGCGTTATGCGTTATGCGTTATGCGTTATGCGTTATGAGTAATGCGTGATCCGTCATGCGTTATGCGTTATGCGTTATGCGTTATGCGTTTTGCGTTATGCATTATGCGTTATGCGTTATGAGTTATGCGTTATGCGATATTCGTTATGTGTTATGCGTTATGCGTTATGCGTTATGCGTTATGCGTTATGCGTTATGCGTTATGCGTTGTGCGTTATGCGTTATGCGTTATACGTTAATGCGTTATACGTAATGCTTGATCCGATATGCGTTATGCGTTATGCGTTATGAGTAATCCTGGATCCGTTATGCGTTATGCGTTTTGCGTTATTCGTTATGCGTTTTGCGTTATGCGTGATCCGTTATGCGTTATGCGTTATGCGTTTTGCGTTATGCGTGATCCGTTATGCGTTATGCGTTATGCGTTATGCGTTATGCGTTATGCGTTATGCGTTACGCGTAATGCGTTATGCGCTATGGGTCATACGTTAAGCGTTATGCGTTATGCGTTATGCGTTATGCGTTATGCGTTATGCGATATTCGTTATGTGTTATGCGTTATGCGTTATGCGTTATGCGTTATGCGTTATGCGTTATGCGTTATGCGTTGTGCGTTATGCGTTATGCGTTATATGTTAATGCGTTATACGTAATGCTTGATCCGATATGCGTTATGCGTTATGCGTTATGAGTAATCCTGGATCCGTTATGCGTTATGCGTTTTGCGTTATTCGTTATGCGTTGTGCATTATGCGTTATGCGTTATGGATTATGCGTTATGCGTTATGCGTTATGTGTTATGCGTTATGCGTTATGCGTTATGCGTTATGCGTTATGCGTTATGCGTTATGCGTTATGCGTTATGCGGTATGCGTTATCCGTTATGCGTTATGAGTAATGCGTGATCCGTCATGCGTTATGCGTTATGCGTTTTGCGTTATGCGTGATCCGTTATGCGTTATGCGTTATGCGTTATGCGTTATGCGTTATGCGTTATGCGTTACGCGTAATGCGTTATGCGCTATGGGTCATACGTTAAGCGTTATGCGTTATGCGTTATGCGTTATGCGTTATGCGTTATGCGATATTCGTTATGTGTTATGCGTTATGCGTTATGCGTTATGCGTTATGCGTTATGCGTTATGCGTTATGCGTTGTGCGTTATGCGTTATGCGTTATATGTTAATGCGTTATACGTAATGCTTGATCCGATATGCGTTATGCGTTATGCGTTATGAGTAATCCTGGATCCGTTATGCGTTATGCGTTTTGCGTTATTCGTTATGCGTTTTGCGTTATGCGTTATGCGTTATGCGTTATGCGTTATGAGTAATGCGTTATGAGTAATGCGTGATCCGTTATGCGTTATGCGTTATGCGTTATGCGTTATGCGTTATGCGTTATGCGTTATGCGTTATGCGTTCTGCGTTATGAGTTATGCGTGATCCGTTATGCGTTAGGCGATATTCGTTATGTGTTATGCGTTATGTGTTATGCGTTATGCGTTATGCGTTATGCGTTATGCGTTATGAGTAATGCGTTATGAGTAATGCGTGATCCGTTATGCGTTATGCGTTATGCGTTTGCGTTATGCGTTATGCGTTTTGCGTTATGCGTTATGCGTTATGCGTTATGCGTTATGCGTTATGAGTAATACGTGATCCGTTACGCGTTATGCGTTCTGCGTTATGAGTTATGCGTGATCCGTTATGCGTTAGGCGATATTCGTTATGTGTTATGCGTTATGTGTTATGCGTTATGCGTTATGCGTTATGCGTTATGCGTTATGCGTTATGCGTTATGAGTAATGCGTGATCCGTTATGCGTTATGCGTTATGGGTTATGCGTTATGCGTTATGAGTAATGCGTGATCCGTTATGCGTTATGCGTTATGCGTTATGCGTTATGAGTAATGCGTGATCCGTTATGCGTTATGCGTTATGCGTTATGCGTTATGCGTTTTGCGTTATGCATTATGCGTTATGCGTTATGAGTTATGCGCTATGCGATATTCGTTATGTGTTATGCGTTATGCGTTATGCGTTATGCGTTATGCGTTATGCGTTATGCGTTATGAGTTATGCGTTATGAGTAATGCGTGATCCGTTATGCGTTATGCGTTATGCGTTATGCGTTATGCGTTATGCGTTATGCGTTATGCGTTATGCGTTATGCGTTATGAGTAATGCGTTATGCGTTATGAGTAATGCGTTATGCGATATTCGTTATGTGTTATGCGTTATGCGTTATGCGTTATGCGTTATGAGTTATGCGTTATGAGTAATGCGTGATCCGTTATGCGTTATGCGTTATGCGTTATGCGTTATGCGTTATGCGTTATGCGTTATGCGTTATGCGTTATGCGTTATGAGTAATGCGTGATCCGTCATGCTTTAAGCGTTATGCGTTATGCGATATGCTTTATGCGTTATGCGTTACGCGTAATGCGTTATGCGCTATGGGTCATGCGTTATGCGTTATGCGTTATGCGTTATGCGTTATGCGTGATCCGTTATGCGTTATGCGTTATGCGTTATGCGTTATGTGTTATGCGTTATGCGTTATGCGGTATGAGTAATGCGTTATGAGTAATGCGTGATCCGTTATGCGTTATGCGTTATGCGTTATGCATTATGCGTTATGCGTCATGTGATATACGTTATGCGTTATGCGTTATGAGTAATGCGTTATGCGTTATGGGTAATGCGTTATGCGGTATGGGTCATGCGTTAAGCGTTATGCGTTATGCGTTATGCGTTATGCGTGATCATTATGCGTTATGCGTTATGCGTTATGCGTTATGCGTTATGCGTTATGAGTTATGCGTTATGAGTAATGCGTGATCCGTTATGCGTTATGCGTTATGCGTTATGCGTTATGCGTTATGTGTTATGCGTTATGCGTTATGCGTTATGAGTAATCCTGGATCCGTTATGCGTTATGCGTTTTGCGTTATTCGTTATGCGTTGTGCATTATGCGTTATGCGTTATGGATTATGCGTTATGCGTTATGCGTTATGTGTTATGCGTTATGCGTTATGCGTTATGCGTTATGCGTTATGCGTTATGCGTTATGCGTTATGCGTTATGCGTTATGCGTTATGCGGTATGCGTTATCCGTTATGCGTTATGAGTAATGCGTGATCCGTCATGCGTTATGCGTTATGCGTTTTGCGTTATGCGTGATCCGTTATGCGTTATGCGTTATGCGTTATGCGTTATGCGTTATGCGTTATGCGTTATGCGTTATGCGTTATGCATTATGCGTTATGCGTTATGAGTTATGCGTTATGCGATATTCGTTATGTGTTATGCGTTATGCGTTATGCGTTATGAGTAATGCGTTATGCGTTATGAGTAATGCGTGATCCGTTATGCGTTATGCGTTATGAGTAATGCGTGATCCGTTACGCGTTATGCGTTCTGCGTTATGAGTTATGCGTGATCCGTTATGCGTTATGCGATATTCGTTATATGTTATGCGTTATGTGTTATGCGTTATGCGTTATGCGTTATGCGTTATGCGTTATGAGTAATGCGTGATCCGTTATGCGTTATGCGTTATGCGTTATGCGTTATGCGTTATGCGTTGTGCGTTATGCGTTATGCGTTATACGTTAATGCGTTATACGTAATGCTTGATCCGATATGCGTTATGCGTTATGCGTTATGAGTAATCCTGGATCCGTTATGCGTTATGCGTTTTGCGTTATTCGTTATGCGTTTTGCGTTATGCGTTATGCGTTATGCGTTATGAGTTATGCGTTATGAGTAATGCGTGATCCGTTATGCGTTATGCGTTATGCGTTATGCGTTATGCGTTATGCGTTATGCGTTATGAGTAATGCGTGATCCGTCATGCTTTAAGCGTTATGCGTTATGCGATATGCTTTATGCGTTATGCGTTACGCGTAATGCGTTATGCGCTATGGGTCATGCGTTAAGCGTTATGCGTTATGCGTTATGCGTTATGCGTTATGCGTTATGCGTGATCCGTTATGCGTTATGCGTTATGCGTTATGCGTTATGCGTTATGCGTTATGCGTTATGCGTTATGCGTTATGAGTTATGTGTTATGCGTTATGCGTTATGCGTTATGAGTAATTCGTTATGCGTTATGAGTAATGCGTGCTCCGTTATGCGTTATGCGTTATGAGTAATGCGTGATCCGTTATGCGTTATGCGTTATGAGTAATGCGTGATCCGTTATGCGTTATGCGTTATGCGATTTGCGTTATGCGTTATGCGTTATGCGTTTGCGTTATGCGTTATGCGTTATGCGTTATGCGTTATGCGTTATGCGTTATGCGTTATGCGTTATGCGTTATGCGTTATGCGTTATGCGTTATGCGTTATGAGTAATGCGTTATGCGTTTAGAGTAATGCGTTATGCGTTATGCGTTATGCGTTATGAGTAATGCGTGATCCGTCATGCGTTATGCGTTATGCGTTATGCGTTATGCGTTATGCGTTATGCGTTATGCGTTATGCGTTATGAGTTATGCGTTATGCGATATTCGTTATGTGTTATGCGTTATGCGTTATGCGTTATGCGTTATGCGTTATGCGTTATGCGTTATGCGTTATGCGTTATGCGTTATGCGTTATACGTTAATGCGTTATACGTAATGCTTGATCCGATATGCGTTATGCGTTATGCGTTATGAGTAATCCTGGATCCGTTATGCGTTATGCGTTTTGCGTTATTCGTTATGCGTTTTGCGTTATGCGTGATCCGTTATGCGTTATGCGTTATGCGTTATGCGTTATGCGTTATGCGTTATGCGTTATGAGTAATGCGTTATGCGTTATGTGAAATGCGTGATCCTTTATGCGTTATGCGTTATGAGTAATGCGCGATCCGTTATGCGTTATGCGTTATGCGTTATGCGTTATGCGTTTTGCGTTATGCATTATGCGTTATGCGTTATGAGTTATGCGTTATGCGATATTCGTTATGTGTTATGCGTTATGCGTTATGCGTTATGAGTAATGCGTTATGCGTTATGCGTTATGCGTTATGCGTTATGCGTTATGCGTTATGCGTTATGAGTAATGCGTTATGCGTTTAGAGTAATGCGTTATGCGTTATGCGTTATGCGTTATGAGTAATGCGTGATCCGTCATGCGTTATGCGTTATGCGTTATGCGTTATGCGTTTTGCGTTATGCATTATGCGTTATGCGTTATGAGTTATGCGTTATGCGTTATTCGTTATGTGTTATGCGTTATGCGTTATGCGTTATGCGTTATGCGTTATGCGTTATGCGTTATGCGTTGTGCGTTATGCGTTATGCGTTATACGTTAATGCGTTATACGTAATGCTTGATCCGATATGCGTTATGCGTTATGCGTTATGAGTAATCCTGGATCCGTTATGCGTTATGCGTTTTGCGTTATTCGTTATGCGTTTTGCGTTATGCGTGATCCGTTATGCGTTATGCGTTATGCGTTATGCGTTATGCGTTATGCGTTATGCGTTATGAGTAATGCGTTATGCGTTATGTGAAATGCGTGATCCTTTATGCGTTATGCGTTATGAGTAATGCGCGATCCGTTATGCGTTATGCGTTATGCGTTATGCTTTATGCGTTTTGCGTTATGCATTATGCGTTATGCGTTATGAGTTATGCGTTATGCGATATTCGTTATGTGTTATGCGTTATGCGTTATGCGTTATGAGTAATGCGTTATGCGTTATGAGTAATGCGTGATCCGTTATGCGTTATGCGTTATGAGTAATGCGTGATCTGTTATGCGTTATGCGTTATGAGTAATGCGTGATCCGTTATGCGTTATGCGTTATGCGATTTGCGTTATGCGTTATGCGTTATGCGTTATGCGTTATGCGTTTGCGTTATGCGTTATGCGTTATGCGTTATGCGTTATGCGTTATGCGTTATGCGTTATGAGTAATGCGTTATGCGTTATGCGTTATGCGTTATGCGTTATGCGTTATGCGTTATGCGTTATGAGTAATGCGTTATGCGTTTAGAGTAATGCGTTATGCGTTATGCGTTATGCGTTATGAGTAATGCGTGATCCGTCATGCGTTATGCGTTATGCGTTATGCGTTATGCGTTTTGCGTTATGCATTATGCGTTATGCGTTATGAGTTATGCGTTATGCGATATTCGTTATGTGTTATGCGTTATGCGTTATGCGTTATGCGTTATGCGTTATGCGTTATGCGTTATGCGTTATGCGTTATGCGTTATGCGTTATACGTTAATGCGTTATACGTAATGCTTGATCCGATATGCGTTATGCGTTATGCGTTATGAGTAATCCTGGATCCGTTATGCGTTATGCGTTTTGCGTTATTCGTTATGCGTTTTGCGTTATGCGTGATCCGTTATGCGTTATGCGTTATGCGTTATGCGTTATGCGTTATGCGTTATGCGTTATGAGTAATGCGTTATGCGTTATGTGAAATGCGTGATCCTTTATGCGTTATGCGTTATGAGTAATGCGCGATCCGTTATGCGTTATGCGTTATGCGTTATGCTTTATGCGTTAAGCGTTATGCGTTATGCGTTATGCGTTATGAGTTATGCGTTATGCGATATTCGTTATGTGTTATGCGTTATGCGTTATGCGTTATGAGTAATGCGTTATGCGTTATGAGTAATGCGTGATCCGTTATGCGTTATGCGTTATGAGTAATGCGTGATCTGTTATGCGTTATGCGTTATGAGTAATGCGTGATCCGTTATGCGTTATGCGTTATGCGATTTGCGTTATGCGTTATGCGTTATGCGTTATGCGTTATGCGTTTGCGTTATGCGTTATGCGTTATGCGTTATGCGTTATGCGTTATGCGTTATGCGTTATGCGTTATGCGTTATGCGTTATGCGTTATGCGTTATGCGTTATGCGTTATGCGTTATGCGCTATGCGTGATGCGTTATGCGTTATGCGTTATGCGTTATGAGTAATGCGTGATCCGTCATGCTTTAAGCGTTATGCGTTATGCGATATGCTTTATGCGTTATGCGTTACGCGTAATGCGTTATGCGCTATGGGTCATGCGTTAAGCGTTATGCGTTATGCGTTATGCGTTATGCGTGATCCGTTATGCGTTATGCGTTATGCGTTATGCGTTATGCGTTATGCGTTATGCGATATGAGTTATGCGTTATGAGTAATGCGTGATCCGTTATGCGTTATGCGTTATGCGTTATGCGTTATGCGTTATGCGTTATGCGTTATGAGTAATGCGTGATCCGTCATGCTTTAAGCGTTATGCGTTATGCGATATGCTTTATGCGTTATGCGTTACGCGTAATGCGTTATGCGCTATGGGTCATACGTTAAGCGTTATGCGTTATGCGTTATGCGTTATGCGTTATGCGTTATGCGTTATGCGTTATGCGTTATGAGTAATGCGTTATGCGTTTAGAGTAATGCGTTATGCGTTATGCGTTATGCGTTATGAGTAATGCGTGATCCGTCATGCGTTATGCGTTATGCGTTATGCGTTATGCGTTTTGCGTTATGCGTTATGCGTTATGCGTTATGAGTTATGCGTTATGCGATATTCGTTATGGGTTATGCGTTATGCGTTATGCGTTATGCGTTATGCGTTATGCGTTATGCGTTATGCGTTATGCGTTATGCGTTATGCGTTATACGTTAATGCGTTATACGTAATGCTTGATCCGATATGCGTTATGCGTTATGCGTTATGAGTAATCCTGGATCCGTTATGCGTTATGCGTTTTGCGTTATTCGTTATGCGTTTTGCGTTATGCGTGATCCGTTATGCGTTATGCGTTATGCGTTATGCGTTATGCGTTATGCGTTATGCGTTATGAGTAATGCGTTATGCGTTATGTGAAATGCGTGATCCTTTATGCGTTATGCGTTATGAGTAATGCGCGATCCGTTATGCGTTATGCGTTATGCGTTATGCGTTATGCGTTTTGCGTTATGCATTATGCGTTATGCGTTATGAGTTATGCGTTATGCGATATTCGTTATGTGTTATGCGTTATGCGTTATGCGTTATGAGTAATGCGTTATGCGTTATGAGTAATGCGTGATCCGTTATGCGTTATGCGTTATGAGTAATGCGTGATCTGTTATGCGTTATGCGTTATGAGTAATGCGTGATCCGTTATGCGTTATGCGTTATGCGATTTGCGTTATGCGTTATGCGTTATGCGTTATGCGTTATGCGTTTGCGTTATGCGTTATGCGTTATGCGTTATGCGTTATGCGTTATGCGTTATGCGTTATGCGTTATGCGTTATGCGTTATGCGTTATGCGTTATGCGTTATGCGTTATGCGTTATGCGCTATGCGTGATGCGTTATGCGTTATGCGTTATGCGTTATGAGTAATGCGTGATCCGTCATGCTTTAAGCGTTATGCGTTATGCGATATGCTTTATGCGTTATGCGTTACGCGTAATGCGTTATGCGCTATGGGTCATGCGTTAAGCGTTATGCGTTATGCGTTATGCGTTATGCGTGATCCGTTATGCGTTATGCGTTATGCGTTATGCGTTATGCGTTATGCGTTATGCGATATGAGTTATGCGTTATGAGTAATGCGTGATCCGTTATGCGTTATGCGTTATGCGTTATGCGTTATGCGTTATGCGTTATGCGTTATGCGTTATGCGTTATGCGTTATGCGTTATGAGTTATGCGTTATGAGTAATGCGTGATCCGTTATGCGTTATGCGTTATGCGTTATGCGTTATGCGTTATGCGTTATGCGTTATGAGTAATGCGTGATCCGTCATGCTTTAAGCGTTATGCGTTATGCGATATGCTTTATGCGTTATGCGTTACGCGTAATGCGTTATGCGTTATGCGTTATGCGTTATGCGTTATGCGTTATGCGTGATCCGTTATACGTTATGCGTTATGCGTTATGCGTTATGCGTTATGCGTTATGCGTGATCCGTTATACGTTATGCGTTATGCGTTATGCGTTATGCGTTATGTGGTATCCGTTATGCGTTATCTGTTATGCGTTATGCGTTTTGCCTTATGCGTTATGCGTTATGCGTTATCCGTTATGCGTTATGCGTTATGCGTTATGCGTTATGCGTTATGCGTTATGCGTTATGCGTTATGCGTTATGCGTTTGCGTTATGCGTTATGCGTTTTGCGTTATGCGTTATGCGTTATGCGTTATGCGTTATGCGTTATGCGTTATGAGTAATACGTGATCCGTTACGCGTTATGCGTTCTGCGTTATGAGTTATGCGTGATCCGTTATGCGTTAGGCGATATTCGTTATGTGTTATGCGTTATGTGTTATGCGTTATGCGTTATGCGATATGCGTTATGCGTTATGAGTAATGCGTGATCCGTTATGCGTTATGCGTTATGGGTTATGCGTTATGCGTTATGAGTAATGCGTGATCCGTTATGCGTTATGCGTTATGCGTTATGCGTTATGAGTAATGCGTGATCCGTTATGCGTTATGCGTTATGCGTTATGCGTTATGCGTTTTGCGTTATGCATTATGCGTTATGCGTTATGAGTTATGCGCTATGCGATATTCGTTATGTGTTATGCGTTATGCGTTATGCGTTATGCGTTATGCGTTATGCGTTATGCGTTATGCGTTATGCGTTATGCGTTATGAGTTATGCGTTATGAGTAATGCGTGATCCGTTATGCGTTATGCGTTATGCGTTATGCGTTATGCGTTATGCGTTATGCGTTATGCGTTATGCGTTATGCGTTATGCGTTATGCGTTATGAGTAATGCGTGATCCGTCATGCTTTAAGCGTTATGCGTTATGCGTTATGCGTTATGCGTTATGCGTTATGCGTTATGCGTTATGCGTTATGCGTTATGCGTTATGAGTTATGCGTTATGAGTAATGCGTGATCCGTTATGCGTTATGCGTTATGCGTTATGCGTTATGCGTTATGCGTTATGCGTTATGCGTTATCCGTTATGCGTTATGAGTAATGCGTGATCCGTCATGCGTTATGCGTTATGCGTTTTGCGTTATGCGTGATCCGTTATGCGTTATGCGTTATGCGTTATGCGTTATGCGTTATGCGTTATGCGTTTTGCGTTATGCATTATGCGTTATGCGTTATGAGTTATGCGTTATGCGATATTCGTTATGTGTTATGCGTTATGCGTTATGCGTTATGAGTAATGCGTTATGCGTTATGAGTAATGCGTGATCCGTTATGCGTTATGCGTTATGAGTAATGCGTGGTCCGTTACGCGTTATGCGTTCTGCGTTATGAGTTATGCGTGATCCGTTATGCGTTATGCGATATTCGTTATATGTTATGCGTTATGTGTTATGCGTTATGCGTTATGCGTTATGCGTTATGCGTTATGAGTAATGCGTGATCCGTTATGCGTTATGCGTTATGCGTTATGCGTTATGAGTAATGCGCTATGCGTTATGCGTTATGCGTTATGACTAATGCGCGATCCGTTATGCGTTATGCGTTATGCGTTATGCGTTTTGCGTTATGCGTTATGCGTTATGCGTTATGAGTTATGCGTTATGCGTTATGCTATATGCGTTATGCCTTATGCGTTATGCGTTATGCGTTATACGTTGTGCGTTATGCGTTATGCGTTATGGGTTATGCGTTATGCGTTATGCGTTATGCGTTATGAGTAATGCGTTATGCGTTATGAGTAATGCGTTATGCGATATTCGTTATGTGTTATGCGTTATGCGTTATGCGTTATGCGTTATGAGTTATGCGTTATGAGTAATGCGTGATCCGTTATGCGTTATGCGTTATGCGTTATGCGTTATGCGTTATGCGTTATGCGTTATGCGTTATGAGTTATGCGTTATGAGTAATGCGTGATCCGTTATGCGTTATGCGTTATGCGTTATGCGTTATGCGTTATGCGTTATGCGTTATGAGTTATGCGTTATGAGTAATGCGTGATCCGTTATGCGTTATGCGTTATGCGTTATGCGTTATGCGTTATGCGTTATGTGTTATGCGTTATGGGTTATGCGTTATGCGTTATATGTTATGCGTTATGAGTAATGCGTTATGCGTTATGAGTAATGCGTTATGCGATATTCGTTATGTGTTATGCGTTATGCGTTATGCGTTATGCGTTATGCGTTATGCGTTATGAGTAATGCGTGATCCGTCAATCTTTAAGCGTTATGCGTTATGCGATATGCTTTATGCGTTATGCGTTATGAGTAATGCGTGATCCGTTATGCGTTATGCGTTATGCGTTATGCGTTATGTGTTATGCGTTATGCGTTATGCGTTATGCGTTATGCGTTATGCGTTATGCGTTATGAGTTATGCGTTATGAGTAATGCGTGATCCGTTATGCGTTATGCGTTATGCGTTATGCGTTATGCGTTATGCGTTATGCGTTATGCGTTATGCGTTATGCGTTATGAGTAATGCGTTATGCGTTATGAGTAATGCGTTATGCGATATTCGTTATGTGTTATGCGTTATGCGTTATGCGTTATGCGTTATGCGTTATGCGTTATGAGTAATGCGTGATCCGTTATGCGTTATGCGTTATGCGTTATGCGTTATGTGTTATGCGTTATGGGTTATGCGTTATGCGTTATGCGTTATGCGTTATGAGTAATGCGTTATGCGTTATGAGTAATGCGTTATGCGATATTCGTTATGTGTTATGCGTTATGCGTTATGCGTTATGCGTTTTGCGTTATGCATTATGCGTTATGCGTTATGAGTTATGCGTTATGCGATATTCGTTATGTGTTATGCGTTATGCGTTATGCGTTATGAGTAATGCGTTATGCGTTATGAGTAATGCGTGATCCGTTATGCGTTATGCGTTATGAGTAATGCGTGGTCCGTTACGCGTTATGCGTTCTGCGTTATGAGTTATGCGTGATCCGTTATGCGTTATGCGATATTCGTTATATGTTATGCGTTATGTGTTATGCGTTATGCGTTATGCGTTATGCGTTATGCGTTATGAGTAATGCGTGATCCGTTATGCGTTATGCGTTATGCGTTATGCGTTATGAGTAATGCGCTATGCGTTATGCGTTATGCGTTATGAGTAATGCGCGATCCGTTATGCGTTATGCGTTATGCGTTATGCGTTTTGCGTTATGCGTTATGCGTTATGCGTTATGAGTTATGCGTTATGCGTTATGCTATATGCGTTATGCCTTATGCGTTACGCGTTATGCGTTATACGTTGTGCGTTATGCGTTATGCGTTATGGGTTATGCGTTATGCGTTATGCGTTATGCGTTATGAGTAATGCGTTATGCGTTATGAGTAATGCGTTATGCGATATTCGTTATGTGTTATGCGTTATGCGTTATGCGTTATGCGTTATGTGTTATGCGTTATGAGTAATGCGTGATCCGTTATGCGTTATGCGTTATGCGTTATGCGTTATGCGTTATGCGTTATGCGTTATGCGTTATGAGTTATGCGTTATGAGTAATGCGTGATCCGTTATGCGTTATGCGTTATGCGTTATGCGTTATGCGTTATGAGTTATGCGTTATGAGTAATGCGTGATCCGTTATGCGTTATGCGTTATGCGTTATGCGTTATGCGTTATGCGTTATGTGTTATGCGTTATGGGTTATGCGTTATGCGTTATGCGTTATGCGTTATGAGTAATGCGTTATGCGTTATGAGTAATGCGTTATGCGATATTCGTTATGTGTTATGCGTTATGCGTTATGCGTTATGCGTTATGCGTTATGCGTTATGAGTAATGCGTGATCCGTCAATCTTTAAGCGTTATGCGTTATGCGATATGCTTTATGCGTTATGCGTTATGAGTAATGCGTGATCCGTTATGCGTTATGCGTTATGCGTTATGCGTTATGTGTTATGCGTTATGCGTTATGCGTTATGCGTTATGCGTTATGCGTTATGCGTTATGAGTTATGCGTTATGAGTAATGCGTGATCCGTTATGCGTTATGCGTTATGCGTTATGCGTTATGCGTTATGCGTTATGTGTTATGCGTTATGCGTTATGCGTTATGAGTAATGCGTTATGCGTTATGAGTAATGCGTTATGCGATATTCGTTATGTGTTATGCGTTATGCGTTATGCGTTATGCGTTATGAGTTATGCGTTATGAGTAATGCGTGATCCGTTATGCGTTATGCGTTATGCGTTATGCGTTATGTGTTATGCGTTATGGGTTATGCGTTATGCGTTATGCGTTATGCGTTATGAGTAATGCGTTATGCGTTATGAGTAATGCGTTATGCGATATTCGTTATGTGTTATGCGTTATGCGTTATGCGTTATGCGTTATGCGTTATGCGTTATGAGTAATGCGTGATCAGTCAATCTTTAAGCGTTATGCGTTATGCGATATGCTTTATGCGTTATGCGTTATGAGTAATGCGTGATCCGTTATGCGTTATGCGTTATGCGTTATGCGTTATGTGTTATGCGTTATGCGTTATGCGTTATGCGTTATGCGTTATGCGTTATGAGTTATGCGTTATGAGTAATGCGTGATCCGTTATGCGTTATGCGTTATGCGTTATGCGTTATGCGTTATGTGTTATGCGTTATGCGTTATGCGTTATGAGTAATGCGTTATGCGTTATGAGTAATGCGTTATGCGATATTCGTTATGTGTTATGCGTTATGCGTTATGCGTTATGCGTTATGAGTTATGCGTTATGAGTAATGCGTGATCCGTTATGCGTTATGCGTTATGCGTTATGCGTTATGCGTTATGCGTTATGCGTTATGCGTTATGCGTTATGCGTTATGCGTTATGAGTAATGCGTGATCCGTCATGCTTTAAGCGTTATGCGTTATGCGATATGCTTTATGCGTTATGCGTTACGCGTAATGCGTTATGCGCTATGGGTCATGCGTTAAGCGTTATGCGTTATGCGTTATGCGTTATGCGTTATGAGTTATGCGTTATGAGTAATGCGTGATCCGTTATGCGTTATGCGTTATGCGTTATGCGTTATGCGTTATGTGTTATGCGTTGTGCGTTATGCGTTATGAATAATCCTGGATCCGTTATGCGTTATGCGTTTTGCGTTATTCGTTATGCGTTGTGCATTATGCGTTATGCGTTATGGATTATGCGTTATGCGTTATGCGTTATGTGTTATGCGTTATGCGTTATGCGTTATGCGTTATGCGTTATGCGTTATGCGTTATGCGTTATGCGTTATGCGGTATGCGTTATCCGTTATGCGTTATGAGTAATGCGTGATCCGTCATGCGTTATGCGTTATGCGTTTTGCGTTATGCGTGATCCGTTATGCGTTATGCGTTATGCGTTATGCGTTATGCGTTATGCGTTATGCGTTATGTGTTATGCATTATGCGTTATGCGTTATGAGTTATGCGTTATGCGATATTCGTTATGTGTTATGCGTTATGCGTTATGCGTTATGAGTAATGCGTTATGCGTTATGAGTAATGCGTGATCCGTTATGCGTTATGCGTTATGAGTAATGCGTGATCCGTTACGCGTTATGCGTTCTCCGTTATGAGTTATGCGTGATCCGTTATGCGTTATGCGATATTCGTTATATGTTATGCGTTATGTGTTATGCGTTATGCGTTATGCGTTATGCGTTATGCGTTATGAGTAATGCGTGATCCGTTATGCGTTATGCGTTATGCGTTATGCGTTATGAGTAATGCGCTATGCGTTATGCGTTATGCGTTATGAGTAATGCGTGATCCGTTATGCGTTATGCGTTATGCGTTATGCGTTTTGCGTTATGCGATATGCTTTATGCGTTATGAGTTACGCGTAATGCGTTATGCGCTATGGGTCATGCGTTAAGCGTTATGCGTTATGCGTTATGCGTTATGCGTGATCCGTTATGCGTTATGCGTTATGCGTTATGCGTTATGCGTTATGCGTTATGCGTTATGAGTTATGCGTTATGAGTAATGCGTGATCCGTTATGCGTTATGCGTTATGCGTTATGCGTTATGCGTTATGAGTAATGCATGATCCGTCATGCTTTAAGCGTTATGCGTTATGCGATATGCTTTATGCGTTATGCGTTACGCGTAATGCGTTATGCGCTATGGGTCATGCGTTTGCGTTATGCGTGATCCGTTATGCGTTATGCGTTATGCGTTATGCGTTATGCGTTATGCGTTATGCGTTATGCGTTATGCGTTATGAGTTATGCGTTATGCGTTATGCGTTATGCGTTATGAGTAATTCGTTATGCGTTATGAGTAATGCGTGATCCGTTATGCGTTATGCGTTATGAGTAATGCGTGATCCGTTATGCGTTATGCGTTATGAGTAATGCGTGATCCGTTATGCGTTATGCGTTATGCGATTTGCGTTATGCGTCATGCGTTATGCGTTATGCGTTATGCGTTTGCGTTATGCGTTATGCGTTATGCGTTATGCGTTATGCGTTATGCGTTATGCGTTATGCGTTATGCGTTATGCGTTATGCGTTATGCGTTATGAGTAATGCGTTATGCGTTATGAGTATTGCGTTATGCGTTATGCGTTATGCGTTATGAGTAGTGCGTGATCCGTCATGCGTTATGCGTTATGCGTTATGCGTTATGCGTTTTGCGTTATGCATTATGCGTTATGCGTTATGAGTTATGCGTTATGCGATATTCGTTATGTGTTATGCGTTATGCGTTATGCGTTATGCGTTATGCGTTATGCGTTATGCGTTATGCGTTATGCGTTATGAGTAATGCGTGATCCGTTATGCGTTATGCGTTATGCGTTATGCGTTATGAGTAATGCGCTATGCGTTATGCGTTATGCGTTATGAGTAATGCGTGATCCGTTATGCGTTATGCGTTATGCGTTATGCGTTTTGCGTTATGCGATATGCTTTATGCGTTATGCGTTACGCGTAATGCGTTATGCGCTATGGGTCATGCGTTAAGCGTTATGCGTTATGCGTTATGCGTTATGCGTGATCCGTTATGCGTTATGCGTTATGCGTTATGCGTTATGCGTTATGCGTTATGCGTTATGAGTTATGCGTTATGAGTAATGCGTGATCCGTTATGCGTTATGCGTTATGCGTTATGCGTTATGCGTTATGAGTAATGCGTGATCCGTCATGCTTTAAGCGTTATGCGTTATGCGATATGCTTTATGCGTTATGCGTTACGCGTAATGCGTTATGCGCTATGGGTCATGCGTTTGCGTTATGCGTGATCCGTTATGCGTTATGCGTTATGCGTTATGCGTTATGCGTTATGCGTTATGCGTTATGCGTTATGAGTTATGTGTTATGCGTTATGCGTTATGCGTTATGCGTTATGCGTTATGCGTTATGCGTTATGAGTTATGCGTTATGAGTAATGCGTGATCCGTTATGCGTTATGCGTTATGCGTTATGCGTTATGCGTTATGAGTTATGCGTTATGAGTAATGCGTGATCCGTTATGCGTTATGCGTTATGCGTTATGCGTTATGCGTTATGTGTTATGCGTTATGGGTTATGCGTTATGCGTTATGCGTTATGCGTTATGAGTAATGCGTTATGCGTTATGAGTAATGCGTTATGCGATATTCGTTATGTGTTATGCGTTATGCGTTATGCGTTATGCGTTATGCGTTATGCGTTATGAGTAATGCGTGATCCATCAATCTTTAAGCGTTATGCGTTATGCGATATGCTTTATGCGTTATGCGTTATGAGTAATGCGTGATCCGTTATGCGTTATGCGTTATGCGTTATGCGTTATGTGTTATGCGTTATGCGTTATGCGTTATGCGTTATGCGTTATGCGTTATGCGTTATGAGTTATGCGTTATGAGTAATGCGTGATCCGTTATGCGTTATGCGTTATGCGTTATGCGTTATGCGTTATGCGTTATGTGTTATGCGTTATGCGTTATGCGTTATGAGTAATGCGTTATGCGTTATGAGTAATGCGTTATGCGATATTCGTTATGTGTTATGCGTTATGCGTTATGCGTTATGCGTTATGAGTTATGCGTTATGAGTAATGCGTGATCCGTTATGCGTTATGCGTTATGCGTTATGCGTTATGCGTTATGCGTTATGCGTTATGCGTTATGCGTTATGCGTTATGAGTAATGCGTGATCCGTCATGCTTTAAGCGTTACGCGTTATGCGATATGCTTTATGCGTTATGCGTTACGCGTAATGCGTTATGCGCTATGGGTCATGCGTTAAGCGTTATGCGTTATGCGTTATGCGTTATGCGTTATGAGTTATGCGTTATGAGTAATGCGTGATCCGTTATGCGTTATGCGTTATGCGTTATGCGTTATGCGTTATGTGTTATGCGTTGTGCGTTATGCGTTATGAGTAATCCTGGATCCGTTATGCGTTATGCGTTTTGCGTTATTCGTTATGCGTTGTGCATTATGCGTTATGCGTTATGGATTATGCGTTATGCGTTATGCGTTATGTGTTATGCGTTATGCGTTATGCGTTATGCGTTATGCGTTATGCGTTATGCGTTATGCGTTATGCGTTATGCGGTATGCGTTATCCGTTATGCGTTATGAGTAATGCGTGATCCGTCATGCGTTATGCGTTATGCGTTTTGCGTTATGCGTGATCCGTTATGCGTTATGCGTTATGCGTTATGCGTTATGCGTTATGCGTTATGCGTTATGCGTTTTGCGTTATGCATTATGCGTTATGCGTTATGAGTTATGCGTTATGCGATATTCGTTATGTGTTATGCGTTATGCGTTATGCGTTATGAGTAATGCGTTATGCGTTATGAGTAATGCGTGATCCGTTATGCGTTATGCGTTATGAGTAATGCGTGATCCGTTACGCGTTATGCGTTCTCCGTTATGAGTTATGCGTGATCCGTTATGCGTTATGCGATATTCGTTATATGTTATGCGTTATGTGTTATGCGTTATGCGTTATGCGTTATGCGTTATGCGTTATGAGTAATGCGTGATCCGTTATGCGTTATGCGTTATGCGTTATGCGTTATGAGTAATGCGCTATGCGTTATGCGTTATGCGTTATGAGTAATGCGTGATCCGTTATGCGTTATGCGTTATGCGTTATGCGTTTTGCGTTATGCGATATGCTTTATGCGTTATGCGTTACGCGTAATGCGTTATGCGCTATGGGTCATGCGTTAAGCGTTATGCGTTATGCGTTATGCGTTATGCGTGATCCGTTATGCGTTATGCGTTATGCGTTATGCGTTATGCGTTATGCGTTATGCGTTATGAGTTATGCGTTATGAGTAATGCGTGATCCGTTATGCGTTATGCGTTATGCGTTATGCGTTATGAGTAATGCGTGATCCGTCATGCTTTAAGCGTTATGCGTTATGCGATATGCTTTATGCGTTATGCGTTAGGCGTAATGCGTTATGCGCTATGGGTCATGCGTTTGCGTTATGCGTGATCCGTTATGCGTTATGCGTTATGCGTTATGCGTTATGCGTTATGCGTTATGCGTTATGCGTTATGAGTTATGTGTTATGCGTTATGCGTTATGCGTTATGAGTAATTTGTTATGCGTTATGAGTAATGCGTGATCCGTTATGCGTTATGCGTTATGAGTAATGCGTGATCCGTTATGCGTTATGCGTTATGAGTAATGCGTGATCCGTTATGCGTTATGCGTTATGCGATTTGCGTTATGCGTCATGCGTTATGCGTTATGCGTTATGCGTTTGCGTTATGCGTTATGCGTTATGCGTTATGCGTTATGCGTTATGCGTTATGCGTTATGCGTTATGCGTTATGCGTTATGCGTTATGCGTTATGCGTTATGCGTTATGAGTAATGCGTTATGCGTTATGAGTATTGCGTTATGCGTTATGCGTTATGCGTTATGAGTAGTGCGTGATCCGTCATGCGTTATGCGTTATGCGTTATGCGTTTTGCGTTATGCATTATGCGTTATGCGTTATGAGTTATGCGTTATGCGATATTCGTTATGTGTTATGCGTTATGCGTTATGCGTTATGCGTTATGCGTTATGCGTTATGCGTTATGCGTTGTGCGTTATGCGTTATGCGTTATACGTTAATGCGTTATACGTAATGCTTGATCCGATATGCGTTATGCGTTATGCGTTATGAGTAATCCTGGATCCGTTATGCGTTATGCGTTTTGCGTTATTCGTTATGCGTTTTGCGTTATGCGTTATGCGTTATGCGTTATGAGTAATGCGTTATGAGTAATGCGTGATCCGTTATGCGTTATGCGTTATGCGTTATGCGTTATGCGTGATCCGTTATGCGTTATGCGTTATGCGTTATGCGTTATGCGTTATGCGTTATGCGTTATGCGTTATGCGTTATGCGTTATGAGTTATGTGTTATGCGTTATGCGTTATGCGTTATGAGTAATTCGTTATGCGTTATGAGTAATGCGTGATCCGTTATGCGTTATGCGTTATGAGTAATGCGTGATCCGTTATGCGTTATGCGTTATGAGTAATGCGTGATCCGTTATGCGTTATGCGTTATGCGATTTGCGTTATGCGTTATGCGTTATGCGTTTGCGTTATGCGTTATGCGTTATGCGTTATGCGTTATGCGTTATGCGTTATGCGTTATGCGTTATGCGTTATGCGTTATGCGTTATGCGTTATGCGTTATGCGTTATGCGTTATGAGTAATGCGTTATGCGTTATGAGTAATGCGTTATGCGTTATGCGTTATGCGTTATGAGTAATGCGTGATCCGTCATGCGTTATGCGTTATGCGTTATGCGTTATGCGTTTTGCGTTATGCATTATGCGTTATGCGTTATGAGTTATGCGTTATGCGATATTCGTTATGTGTTATGCGTTATGCGTTATGCGTTATGCGTTATGCGTTATGCGTTATGCGTTGTGCGTTATGCGTTATGCGTTATACGTTAATGCGTTATACGTAATGCTTGATCCGATATGCGTTATGCGTTATGCGTTATGAGTAATCCTGGATCCGTTATGCGTTATGCGTTTTGCGTTATTCGTTATGCGTTTTGCGTTATGCGTGATCCGTTATGCGTTATGCGTTATGCGTTATGCGTTATGCGTTATGCGTTATGCGCTATATGTTATGCGTTATGCGTTATGTGAAATGCGTGATCCTTTATGCGTTATGCGTTATGAGTAATGCGTGATCCGTTATGCGTTATGCGTTATGCGTTATGCGTTATGCGTTTTGCGTTATGCATTATGCGTTATGCGTTATGAGTTATGCGTTATGCGATATTCGTTATGTGTTATGCGTTATGCGTTATGCGTTATGAGTAATGCGTTATGCGTTATGAGTAATGCGTGATCCGTTATGCGTTATGCGTTATGAGTAATGCGTGATCCGTTATGCGTTATGCGTTATGCGTTATGGATTATGCGTTATGCGTTATGCGTTATGTGTTATGCGTTATGCGTTATGGATTATGCGTTATGCGTTATGCGTTATGTGTTATGCGTTATGCGTTATGCGTTATGCGTTATGCGTTATGCGTTATGCGTTATGCGTTATGCGTTATGCGTTATGCGTTATGCGTTATGCGGTATGCGTTATCCGTTATGCGTTATGAGTAATGCGTGATCCGTCATGCGTTATGCGTTATGCGTTTTGCGTTATGCGTGATCCGTTATGCGTTATGCGTTATGCGTTATGCGTTATGCGTTATGCGTTATGCGTTATGCGTTTTGCGTTATGCATTATGCGTTATGCGTTATGAGTTATGCGTTATGCGATATTCGTTATGAGTTATGCGTTATGCGTTATGCGTTATGAGTAATGCGTTATGCGTTATGAGTAATGCGTGATCCGTTATGCGTTATGCGTTATGAGTAATGCGTGATCCGTTACGCGTTATGCGTTCTGCGTTATGAGTTATGCGTGATCCGTTATGCGTTATGCGATATTCGTTATATGTTATGCGTTATGTGTTATGCGTTATGCGTTATGCGTTATGCTTTATGCGTTATGAGTAATGCGTGATCCGTTATGCGTTATGCGTTATGCGTTATGCGTTATGAGTAATGCGCTATGCGTTATGCGTTATGCGTTATGAGTAATGCGTGATCCGTTATGCGTTATGCGTTATGCGTTATGCGTTATGCGTTTTGCGTTATGCGATATGCTTTATGCGTTATGCGTTACGCGTAATGCGTTATGCGCTATGGGTCATGCGTTAAGCGTTATGCGTTATGCGTTATGCGTTATGCGTGATCCGTTATGCGTTATGCGTTATGCGTTATGCGTTATGCGTTATGCGTTATGCGTTATGAGTTATGCGTTATGAGTAATGCGTGATCCGTTATGCGTTATGCGTTATGCGTTATGCGTTATGCGTTATGCGTTATGCGTTATGAGTAATGCGTGATCCGTCATGCTTTAAGCGTTATGCGTTATGCGATATGCTTTATGCGTTATGCGTTACGCGTAATGCGTTATGCGCTATGGGTCATGCGTTTGCGTTATGCGTGATCCGTTATGCGTTATGCGTTATGCGTTATGCGTTATGCGTTATGCGTTATGCGTTATGCGTTATGCGTTATGAGTTATGTGTTATGCGTTATGCGTTATGCGTTATGAGTAATTCGTTATGCGTTATGAGTAATGCGTGATCCGTTATGCGTTATGCGTTATGAGTAATGCGTGATCCGTTATGCGTTATGCGTTATGAGTAATGCGTGATCCGTTATGCGTTATGCGTTATGCGATTTGCGTTATGCGTCATGCGTTATGCGTTATGCGTTATGCGTTTGCGTTATGCGTTATGCGTTATGCGTTATGCGTTATGCGTTATGCGTTATGCGTTATGCGTTATGCGTTATGCGTTATGCGTTATGCGTTATGCGTTATGCGTTATGCGTTATGCGTTATGCGTGATGCGTTATGCGTTATGCGTTATGCGTTATGCGTTATGCGTTATGTGTTATGCGTTGTGCGTTATGCGTTATGAGTAATCCTGGATCCGTTATGCGTTATGCGTTTTGCGTTATTCGTTATGCGTTGTGCATTATGCGTTATGCGTTATGGATTATGCGTTATGCGTTATGCGTTATGTGTTATGCGTTATGCGTTATGGATTATGCGTTATGCGTTATGCGTTATGTGTTATGCGTTATGCGTTATGCGTTATGCGTTATGCGTTATGCGTTATGCGTTATGCGTTATGCGTTATGCGTTATGCGTTATGCGGTATGCGTTATCCGTTATGCGTTATGAGTAATGCGTGATCCGTCATGCGTTATGCGTTATGCGTTTTGCGTTATGCGTGATCCGTTATGCGTTATGCGTTATGCGTTATGCGTTATGCGTTATGCGTTATGCGTTATGCGTTTTGCGTTATGCATTATGCGTTATGCGTTATGAGTTATGCGTTATGCGATATTCGTTATGTGTTATGCGTTATGCGTTATGCGTTATGAGTAATGCGTTATGCGTTATGAGTAATGCGTGATCCGTTATGCGTTATGCGTTATGAGTAATGCGTGATCCGTTACGCGTTATGCGTTCTGCGTTATGAGTTATGCGTGATCCGTTATGCGTTATGCGATATTCGTTATATGTTATGCGTTATGTGTTATGCGTTATGCGTTATGCGTTATGCGTTATGCGTTATGAGTAATGCGTGATCCGTTATGCGTTATGCGTTATGCGTTATGCGTTATGAGTAATGCGCTATGCGTTATGCGTTATGCGTTATGAGTAATGCGTGATCCGTTATGCGTTATGCGTTATGCGTTATGCGTTTTGCGTTGTGCGATATGCTTTATGCGTTATGCGTTACGCGTAATGCGTTATGCGCTATGGGTCATGCGTTAAGCGTTATGCGTTATGCGTTATGCGTTATGCGTGATCCGTTATGCGTTATGCGTTATGCGTTATGCGTTATGCGTTATGCGTTATGCGTTATGAGTTATGCGTTATGAGTAATGCGTGATCCGTTATGCGTTATGCGTTATGCGTTATGCGTTATGCGTTATGCGTTATGCGTTATGAGTAATGCGTGATCCGTCATGCTTTAAGCGTTATGCGTTATGCGATATGCTTTATGCGTTATGCGTTACGCGTAATGCGTTATGCGCTATGGGTCATGCGTTTGCGTTATGCGTGATCCGTTATGCGTTATGCGTTATGCGTTATGCGTTATGCGTTATGCGTTATGCGTTATGCGTTATGCGTTATGAGTTATGTGTTATGCGTTATGCGTTATGCGTTATGAGTAATTCGTTATGCGTTATGAGTAATGCGTGATCCGTTATGCGTTATGCGTTATGAGTAATGCGTGATCCGTTATGCGTTATGCGTTATGAGTAATGCGTGATCCGTTATGCGTTATGCGTTATGCGATTTGCGTTATGCGTCATGCGTTATGCGTTATGCGTTATGCGTTTGCGTTATGCGTTATGCGTTATGCGTTATGCGTTATGCGTTATGCGTTATGCGTTATGCGTTATGCGTTATGCGTTATGCGTTATGCGTTATGAGTAATGCGTTATGCGTTATGAGTATTGCGTTATGCGTTATGCGTTATGAGTAGTGCGTGATCCGTCATGCGTTATGCGTTATGCGTTATGCGTTTTGCGTTATGCATTATGCGTTATGCGTTATGAGTTATGCGTTATGCGATATTCGTTATGTGTTATGCGTTATGCGTTATGCGTTATGCGTTATGCGTTATGCGTTATGCGTTATGCGTTATGCGTTGTGCGTTATGCGTTATGCGTTATACGTTAATGCGTTATACGTAATGCTTGATCCGATATGCGTTATGCGTTATGCGTTATGAGTAATCCTGGATCCGTTATGCGTTATGCGTTTTGCGTTATTCGTTATGCGTTTTGCGTTATGCGTTATGCGTTATGCGTTATGAGTAATGCGTTATGAGTAATGCGTGATCCGTTATAAGTTATGCGTTATGCGTTATGCGTTATGCGTTATGAGTAATGCGTGATCCGTCATGCTTTAAGCGTTATGCGTTATGCGATATGCTTTATGCGTTATGCGTTACGCGTAATGCGTTATGCGCTATGGGTCATGCGTTAAGCGTTATGCGTTATGCGTTATGCGTTATGCGTTATGCGTTATGCGTGATCCGTTATGCGTTATGCGTTATGCGTTATGCGTTATGCGTTATGCATTATGCGTTATGCGTTATGCGTTATGCGTTATGAGTTATGTGTTATGCGTTATGCGTTATGCGTTATGAGTAATTCGTTATGCGTTATGAGTAATGCGTGATCCGTTATGCGTTATGCGTTATGAGTAATGCGTGATCCGTTATGCGTTATGCGTTATGAGTAATGCGTGATCCGTTATGCGTTATGCGTTATGCGTTTTGCGTTATGCGTTATGCGTTATGCGTTTGCGTTATTCGTTATGCGTTATGCGTTATGCGTTATGCGTTATGCGTTATGCGTTATGCGTTATGCGTTATGCGTTATGCGTTATGCGTTATGCGTTATGCGTTATGCGTTATGAGTAATGCGTTATGCGTTATGAGTAATGCGTTATGCGTTATGCGTTATGCGTTATGAGTAATGCGTGATCCGTCATGCGTTATGCGTTATGCGTTATGCGTTATGCGTTTTGCGTTATGCATTATGCGTTATGCGTTATGAGTTATGCGTTATGCGATATTCGTTATGTGTTATGCGTTATGCGTTATGCGTTATGCGTTATGCGTTATGCGTTATGCGTTATGCGTTGTGCGTTATGCGTTATGCGTTATACGTTAATGCGTTATACGTAATGCTTGATCCGATATGCGTTATGCGTTATGCGTTATGAGTAATCCTGGATCCGTTATGCGTTATGCGTTTTGCGTTATTCGTTATGCGTTTTGCGTTATGCGTGATCCGTTATGCGTTATGCGTTATGCGTTATGCGTTATGCGTTATGCGTTATGCGTTATGAGTAATGCGTTATGCGTTATGTGAAATGCGTGATCCTTTATGCGTTATGCGTTATGAGTAATGCGTGATCCGTTATGCGTTATGCGTTATGCGTTATGCGTTATGCGTTTTGCGTTATGCGTTATGCGTTATGCGTTATGAGTTATGCGTTATGCGATATTCGTTATGTGTTATGCGTTATGCGTTATGCGTTATGAGTAATGCGTTATGCGTTATGAGTAATGCGTGATCCGTTATGCGTTATGCGTTATGAGTAATGCGTGATCCGTTATGCGTTATGCGTTATGAGTAATGCGTGATCCGTTATGCGTTATGCGTTATGCGATTTGCGTTATGCGTTATGCGTTATGCGTTATGCGTTATGCGTTTGCGTTATGCGTTATGCGTTATGCGTTATGCGTTATGCGTTATGCGTTATGCGTTATGCGTTATGCGTTATGCGTTATGCGTTATGCGTTATGCGTTATGCGTTATGCGTTATGCGTTATGCGTTATGCGTGATGCGTTATGCGTTATGCGTTATGCGTTATGAGTAATGCGTGATCCGTCATGCTTTAAGCGTTATGCGTTATGCGATATGCTTTATGCGTTATGCGTTACGCGTAATGCGTTATGCGTTATGCGTTATGCGTTATGCGTTATGCGTTATGCGTGATCCGTTACACGTTATGCGTTATGCGTTATGCGTCATGCGTTATGCGTTATGCGTGATCCGTTATACGTTATGCGTTATGCGTTATGCGTTATGCGTTATGCGTTATGCGTTATGTGGTATCCGTTATGCGTTATCTGTTATGCGTTATGCGTTTTGCCTTATGCGTTATGCGTTATGCGTTATGCGTTATGCGTTATGCGTTATGCGTTATGCGTTATGCGTTATGCGTTATGCGTTTGCGTTATGCGTTATGCGTTTTGCGTTATGCGTTATGCGTTATGCGTTATGCGTTATGCGTTATGCGTTATGAGTAATACGTGATCCGTTACACGTTATGCGTTCTGCGTTATGAGTTATGCGTGATCCGTTATGCGTTAGGCGATATTCGTTATGTGTTATGCGTTATGTGTTATGCGTTATGCGTTATGCGTTATGCGTTATGCGTTATGAGTAATGCGTGATCCGTTATGCGTTATGCGTTATGGGTTATGCGTTATGCGTTATGAGTAATGCGTGATCCGTTATGCGTTATGCGTTATGCGTTATGCGTTATGAGTAATGCGTGATCCGTTATGCGTTATGCGTTATGCGTTATGCGTTATGCGTTTTGCGTTATGCATTATGCGTTATGCGTTATGAGTTATGCGCTATGCGATATTCGTTATGTGTTATGCGTTATGCGTTATGCGTTATGCGTTATGCGTTATGCGTTATGCGTTATGCGTTATGCGTTATGAGTTATGCGTTATGAGTAATGCGTGATCCGTTATGCGTTATGCGTTATGCGTTATGCGTTATGCGTTATGCGTTATGCGTTATGTGTTATGCGTTATGCGTTATGCGTTATGAGTAATGCGTTATGCGTTATGAGTAATGCGTTATGCGATATTCGTTATGTGTTATGCGTTATGCGTTATGCGTTATGCGTTATGAGTTATGCGTTATGAGTAATGCGTGATCCGTTATGCGTTATGCGTTATGCGTTATGCGTTATGCGTTATGCGTTATGAGTAATGCCTGATCCGTCATGCTTTAAGCGTTATGCGTTATGCGTTATGCGTTATGAGTAATGCGTGATCCGTTATGCGTTATGCGTTATGCGTTATGCGTTATGCGTTATGCGTTATGCGTTATGCGTTATCCGTTATGCGTTATGAGTAATGCGTGATCCGTCATGCGTTATGCGTTATGCGTTTTGCGTTATGCGTGATCCGTTATGCGTTATGCGTTATGCGTTATGCGTTATGCGTTATGCGTTATGCGTTTTGCGTTATGCATTATGCGTTATGCGTTATGAGTTATGCGTTATGCGATATTCGTTATGTGTTATGCGTTATGCGTTATGCGTTATGCGTAATGCGTTATGCGTTATGAGTAATGCGTGATCCGTTATGCGTTATGCGTTATGAGTAATGCGTGATCCGTTACGCGTTATGCGTTCTGCGTTATGAGTTATGCGTGATCCGTTATGCGTTATGCGATATTCGTTATATGTTATGCGTTATGTGTTATGCGTTATGCGTTATGCGTTATGCGTTATGCGTTATGAGTAATGCGTGATCCGTTATGCGTTATGCGTTATGCGTTATGCGTTATGAGTAATGCGCTATGCGTTATGCGTTATGCGTTATGAGTAATGCGTGATCCGTTATGCGTTATGCGTTATGCGTTATGCGTTTTGCGTTATGCGTTATGCGTTATGCGTTATGAGTTATGCGTTATGCGTTATGCTATATGCGTTATGCCTTATGCCTTATGCGTTATGCGTTATGCGTTATACGTTATGCGTTATGCGTTATGCGTTATGGGTTATGCGTTATGCGTTATGAGTAATGCGTGATCCGTTATGCGTTATGCGTTATGCGTTATGCGTTATGAGTAATGCGTGATCCGTTATGCGTTATGCGTTATGCGTTATGCGTTATGAGTAATGCGTGATCCGTTATGCGTTATGCGTTATGCGTTATGCGTTATGCGTTATGCGTTATGCGTTATGCGTTATGCGTTATGCGTTTTGCGTTATGCATTATGCGTTATGCGTTATGAGTTATGCGTTATGCGATATTCGTTTTGTGTTATGCGTTACGCGTTATGCGTTATGAGTAATGCGTTATGCGTTATGAGTAATGCGTGATCCGTTATGCGTTATGCGTTATGAGTAATGCGTGATCCGTTATGCGTTATGCGTTATGCGTTATGCGCTATGCGTTATGCGTTAAGCGCTATGGGTCATGCGTTAAGCGTTATGCGTTATGCGTTACGCGTTATGCGTGATCCGTTATGCGTTATGCGTGATGCGTTATGCGTTATGCGTTATGCGTTATGAGTTATGCGTTATGAGTAATGCGTGATCCGTTATGCGTTATGCGTTATGCGTTATGCGTTATGCGTTATGCGTAATGCGTTATGCGGTATGAGTAATGCGTTATGAGTAATGCGTGATCCGTTATGCGTTATGCGTTATGCGTTATGCGTTATGCGTTATGCGTGATCCGTTATGCGTTATGCGTTATGCGTTATGCGTTATGCGTTATGCGTTATGAGTTATGCGTTATGAGTAATGCGTGATCCGTTATGCGATATGCGTTATGCGTTATGCGTTATGCGTTATGTGTTATGCGTTATGCGTTATGCGTTATGAGTAATCCTGGATCCGTTATGCGTTATGCGTTTTGCGTTATTCGTTATGCGTTGTGCATTATGCGTTATGCGTTATGGATTATGCGTTATGCGTTATGCGTTATGTGTTATGCGTTATGCGTTATGCGTTATGCGTTATGCGTTATGCGTTATGCGTTATGCGTTATGCGTTATGCGTTATGAGTAATGCGTTATGCGTTATGTGAAATGCGTGATCCTTTATGCGTTATGCGTTATGAGTAATGCGTGATCCGTTATGCGTTATGCGTTATGCGTTATGCGTTATGCGTTATGCGTTTTGCGTTATGCATTATGCGTTATGCGTTATGAGTAATGCGTTATGCGTTATGAGTATTGCGTTATGCGTTATGCGTTATGAGTAGTGCGTGATCCGTCATGCGTTATGCGTTATGCGTTATGCGTTATGCGTTTTGCGTTATGCATTATGCGTTATGCGTTATGAGTTATGCGTTATGCGTTATGCGTTATGAGTAATTCGTTATGCGTTATGAGTAATGCGTGATCCGTTATGCGTTATGCGTTATGAGTAATGCGTGATCCGTTATGCGTTATGCGTTATGAGTAATGCGTGATCCGTTATGCGTTATGCGTTATGCGATTTGCGTTATGCGTCATGCGTTATGCGTTATGCGTTATGCGTTTGCGTTATGCGTTATGCGTTATGCGTTATGCGTTATGCGTTATGCGTTATGCGTTATGCGTTATGCGTTATGCGTTATGCGTTATGCGTTATGAGTAATGCGTTATGCGTTATGAGTATTGCGTTATGCGTTATGCGTTATGAGTAGTGCGTGATCCGTCATGCGTTATGCGTTATGCGTTATGCGTTATGCGTTTTGCGTTATGCATTATGCGTTATGCGTTATGAGTTATGCGTTATGCGATATTCGTTATGTGTTATGCGTTATGCGTTATGCGTTATGCGTTATGCGTTATGCGTTATGCGTTATGCGTTATGCGTTGTGCGTTATGCGTTATGCGTTATACGTTAATGCGTTATACGTAATGCTTGATCCGATATGCGTTATGCGTTATGCGTTATGAGTAATCCTGGATCCGTTATGCGTTATGCGTTTTGCGTTATTCGTTATGCGTTTTGCGTTATGCGTTATGCGTTATGCGTTATGAGTAATGCGTTATGAGTAATGCGTGATCCGTTATAAGTTATGCGTTATGCGTTATGCGTTATGCGTTATGAGTAATGCGTGATCCGTCATGCTTTAAGCGTTATGCGTTATGCGATATGCTTTATGCGTTATGCGTTACGCGTAATGCGTTATGCGCTATGGGTCATGCGTTAAGCGTTATGCGTTATGCGTTATGCGTTATGCGTTATGCGTTATGCGTGATCCGTTATGCGTTATGCGTTATGCGTTATGCGTTATGCGTTATGCATTATGCGTTATGCGTTATGCGTTATGCGTTATGAGTTATGCGTTATGCGTTATGCGTTATGCGTTATGAGTAATTCGTTATGCGTTATGAGTAATGCGTGATCCGTTATGCGTTATGCGTTATGAGTAATGCGTGATCCGTTATGCGTTATGCGTTATGAGTAATGCGTGATCCGTTATGCGTTATGCGTTATGCGATTTGCGTTATGCGTTATGCGTTATGCGTTTGCGTTATTCGTTATGCGTTATGCGTTATGCGTTATGCGTTATGCGTTATGCGTTATGCGTTATGCGTTATGCGTTATGCGTTATGCGTTATGCGTTATGCGTTATGCGTTATGAGTAATGCGTTATGCGTTATGAGTAATGCGTTATGCGTTATGCGTTATGCGTTATGAGTAATGCGTGATCCGTCATGCGTTATGCGTTATGCGTTATGCGTTATGCGTTATGCGTTATGCGTTATGCGTTATGCGTTATGAGTTATGCGTTATGCGTTATTCGTTATGTGTTATGCGTTATGCGTTATGCGTTATGCGTTATGCGTTATGCGTTATGCGTTATGCGTTGTGCGTTATGCGTTATGCGTTATACGTTAATGCGTTATACGTAATGCTTGATCCGATATGCGTTATGCGTTATGCGTTATGAGTAATCCTGGATCCGTTATGCGTTATGCGTTTTGCGTTATTCGTTATGCGTTTTGCGTTATGCGTGATCCGTTATGCGTTATGCGTTATGCGTTATGCGTTATGCGTTATGCGTTATGCGTTATGAGTAATGCGTTATGCGTTATGTGAAATGCGTGATCCTTTATGCGTTATGCGTTATGAGTAATGCGTGATCCGTTATGCGTTATGCGTTATGCGTTATGCGTTATGCGTTATGCGTTATGCGTTATGCGTTATGCGTTATGAGTAATGCGTTATGCGATATTCGTTATGTGTTATGCGTTATGCGTTATGCGTTATGAGTAATGCGTTATGCGTTATGAGTAATGCGTGATCCGTTATGCGTTATGCGTTATGAGTAATGCGTGATCCGTTATGCGTTATGCGTTATGAGTAATGCGTGATCCGTTATGCGTTATGCGTTATGCGATTTGCGTTATGCGTTATGCGTTATGCGTTATGCGTTATGCGTTTGCGTTATGCGTTATGCGTTATGCGTTATGCGTTATGCGTTATGCGTTATGCGTTATGCGTTATGCGTTATGCGTTATGCGTTATGCGTTATGCGTTATGCGTTATGCGTTATGCGTTATGCGTTATGCGTGATGCGTTATGCGTTATGCGTTATGCGTTATGAGTAATGCGTGATCCGTCATGCTTTAAGCGTTATGCGTTATGCGATATGCTTTATGCGTTATGCGTTACGCGTAATGCGTTATGCGTTATGCGTTATGCGTTATGCGTTATGCGTTATGCGTGATCCGTTACACGTTATGCGTTATGCGTTATGCGTCATGCGTTATGCGTTATGCGTGATCCGTTATACGTTATGCGTTATGCGTTATGCGTTATGCGTTATGCGTTATGCGTTATGTGGTATCCGTTATGCGTTATCTGTTATGCGTTATGCGTTTTGCCTTATGCGTTATGCGTTATGCGTTATCCGTTATGCGTTATGCGTTATGCGTTATGCGTTATGCGTTATGCGTTATGCGTTTGCGTTATGCGTTATGCGTTTTGCGTTATGCGTTATGCGTTATGCGTTATGCGTTATGCGTTATGCGTTATGAGTAATACGTGATCCGTTACACGTTATGCGTTCTGCGTTATGAGTTATGCGTGATCCGTTATGCGTTAGGCGATATTCGTTATGTGTTATGCGTTATGTGTTATGCGTTATGCGTTATGCGTTATGCGTTATGCGTTATGAGTAATGCGTGATCCGTTATGCGTTATGCGTTATGGGTTATGCGTTATGCGTTATGAGTAATGCGTGATCCGTTATGTGTTATGCGTTATGCGTTATACGTTATGCGTTATGCGTTATGCGTGATCCGTTATGCGTTATGCGTTATGCGTTATGCGTTATGCGTTTTGCGTTATGCATTATGCGTTATGCGTTATGAGTTATGCGTTATGCGATATTCGTTATGTGTTATGCGTTATGCGTTATGCGTTATGCGTTATGCGTTATGCGTTATGCGTTATGCGTTATGCGTTATGAGTTATGCGTTATGAGTAATGCGTGATCCGTTATGCGTTATGCGTTATGCGTTATGCGTTATGCGTTATGCGTTATGCGTTATGTGTTATGCGTTATGCGTTATGCGTTATGAGTAATGCGTTATGCGTTATGAGTAATGCGTTATGCGATATTCGTTATGTGTTATGCGTTATGCGTTATGCGTTATGCGTTATGAGTTATGCGTTATGAGTAATGCGTGATCCGTTATGCGTTATGCGTTATGCGTTATGCGTTATGCGTTATGCGTTATGCGTTATGAGTAATGCCTGATCCGTCATGCTTTAAGCGTTATGCGTTATGCGTTATGCGTTATGAGTAATGCGTGATCCGTTATGCGTTATGCGTTATGCGTTATGCGTTATGCGTTATGCGTTATGCGTTATGCGTTATCCGTTATGCGTTATGAGTAATGCGTGATCCGTCATGCGTTATGCGTTATGCGTTTTGCGTTATGCGTGATCCGTTATGCGTTATGCGTTATGCGTTATGCGTTATGCGTTATGCGTTATGCGTTATGCGTTATGCATTATGCGTTATGCGTTATGAGTTATGCGTTATGCGATATTCGTTATGTGTTATGCGTTATGCGTTATGCGTTATGAGTAATGCGTTATGCGTTATGAGTAATGCGTGATCCGTTATGCGTTATGCGTTATGAGTAATGCGTGATCCGTTACGCGTTATGCGTTCTGCGTTATGAGTTATGCGTGATCCGTTATGCGTTATGCGATATTCGTTATATGTTATGCGTTATGTGTTATGCGTTATGCGTTATGCGTTATGCGTTATGCGTTATGAGTAATGCGTGATCCGTTATGCGTTATGCGTTATGCGTTATGCGTTATGAGTAATGCGCTATGCGTTATGCGTTATGCGTTATGAGTAATGCGTGATCCGTTATGCGTTATGCGTTATGCGTTATGCGTTTTGCGTTATGCGTTATGCGTTATGCGTTATGAGTTATGCGTTATGCGTTATGCTATATGCGTTATGCCTTATGCCTTATGCGTTATGCGTTATGCGTTATACGTTGTGCGTTATGCGTTATGCGTTATGGGTTATGCGTTATGCGTTATGAGTAATGCGTGATCCGTTATGCGTTATGCGTTATGCGTTATGCGTTATGAGTAATGCGTGATCCGTTATGCGTTATGCGTTATGCGTTATGCGTTATGAGTAATGCGTGATCCGTTATGCGTTATGCGTTATGCGTTATGCGTTATGCGTTATGCGTTATGCGTTATGCGTTATGCGTTATGCGTTTTGCGTTATGCATTATGCGTTATGCGTTATGAGTTATGCGTTATGCGATATTCGTTTTGTGTTATGCGTTACGCGTTATGCGTTATGAGTAATGCGTTATGCGTTATGAGTAATGCGTGATCCGTTATGCGTTATGCGTTATGAGTAATGCGTGATCCGTTATGCGTTATGCGTTATGCGTTATGCGTTATGCGTTATGCGTTAAGCGCTATGGGTCATGCGTTAAGCGTTATGCGTTATGCGTTACGCGTTATGCGTGATCCGTTATGCGTTATGCGTGATGCGTTATGCGTTATGCGTTATGCGTTATGAGTTATGCGTTATGAGTAATGCGTGATCCGTTATGCGTTATGCGTTATGCGTTATGCGTTATGTGTTATGCGTAATGCGTTATGCGGTATGAGTAATGCGTTATGAGTAATGCGTGATCCGTTATGCGTTATGCGTTATGCGTTATGCGTTATGCGTTATGCGTGATCCGTTATGCGTTATGCGTTATGCGTTATGCGTTATGCGTTATGCGTTATGAGTTATGCGTTATGAGTAATGCGTGATCCGTTATGCGATATGCGTTATGCGTTATGCGTTATGCGTTATGTGTTATGCGTTATGCGTTATGCGTTATGAGTAATCCTGGATCCGTTATGCGTTATGCGTTTTGCGTTATTCGTTATGCGTTGTGCATTATGCGTTATGCGTTATGGATTATGCGTTATGCGTTATGCGTTATGTGTTATGCGTTATGCGTTATGCGTTATGCGTTATGCGTTATGCGTTATGCGTTATGCGTTATGCGTTATGCGTTATGAGTAATGCGTTATGCGTTATGTGAAATGCGTGATCCTTTATGCGTTATGCGTTATGCGTTATGCGTTATGCGTTTGCGTTATGCGTTATGCGTTATGCGTTATGCGTTATGCGTTATGCGTTATGCGTTATGCGTTATGCGTTATGCGTTATGCGTTATGCGTTATGCGTTATGCGTTATGCGTTATGCGTTATGCGTTATGCGTGATGCGTTATGCGTTATGCGTTATGCGTTATGAGTAATGCGTGATCCGTCATGCTTTAAGCGTTATGCGTTATGCGATATGCTTTATGCGTTATGCGTTACGCGTAATGCGTTATGCGTTATGCGTTATGCGTTATGCGTTATGCGTTATGCGTGATCCGTTACACGTTATGCGTTATGCGTTATGCGTCATGCGTTATGCGTTATGCGTGATCCGTTATACGTTATGCGTTATGCGTTATGCGTTATGCGTTATGCGTTATGCGTTATGTGGTATCCGTTATGCGTTATCTGTTATGCGTTATGCGTTATGCGTTATGCGTTATGCGTTATGCGTTATCCGTTATGCGTTATGCGTTATGCGTTATGCGTTATGCGTTATGCGTTATGCGTTTGCGTTATGCGTTATGCGTTTTGCGTTATGCGTTATGCGTTATGCGTTATGCGTTATGCGTTATGCGTTATGAGTAATACGTGATCCGTTACACGTTATGCGTTCTGCGTTATGAGTTATGCGTGATCCGTTATGCGTTAGGCGATATTCGTTATGTGTTATGCGTTATGTGTTATGCGTTATGCGTTATGCGTTATGCGTTATGCGTTATGAGTAATGCGTGATCCGTTATGCGTTATGCGTTATGGGTTATGCGTTATGCGTTATGAGTAATGCGTGATCCGTTATGCGTTATGCGTTATGCGTTATGCGTTATGAGTAATGCGTGATCCGTTATGCGTTATGCGTTATGCGTTATGCGTTATGCGTTTTGCGTTATGCATTATGCGTTATGCGTTATGAGTTATGCGCTATGCGATATTCGTTATGTGTTATGCGTTATGCGTTATGCGTTATGCGTTATGCGTTATGCGTTATGCGTTATGCGTTATGCGTTATGAGTTATGCGTTATGAGTAATGCGTGATCCGTTATGCGTTATGCGTTATGCGTTATGCGTTATGCGTTATGCGTTATGCGTTATGTGTTATGCGTTATGCGTTATGCGTTATGAGTAATGCGTTATGCGTTATGAGTAATGCGTTATGCGATATTCGTTATGTGTTATGCGTTATGCGTTATGCGTTATGCGTTATGCGTTATGCGTTATGAGTAATGCGTGATCCGTTATGCGTTATGCGTTATGCGTTATGCGTTATGCGTTATGCGTTATGCGTTATGAGTAATGCCTGATCCGTCATGCTTTAAGCGTTATGCGTTATGCGTTATGCGTTATGAGTAATGCGTGATCCGTTATGCGTTATGCGTTATGCGTTATGCGTTATGCGTTATGCGTTATGCGTTATGCGTTATGCGTTATGCGTTATGAGTAATGCGTGATCCGTCATGCGTTATGCGTTATGCGTTTTGCGTTATGCGTGATCCGTTATGCGTTATGCGTTATGCGTTATGCGTTATGCGTTATGCGTTATGCGTTTTGCGTTATGCGTTATGCGTTATGCGTTATGAGTTATGCGTTATGCGATATTCGTTATGTGTTATGCGTTATGCGTTATGCGTTATGAGTAATGCGTTATGCGTTATGAGTAATGCGTGATCCGTTATGCGTTATGCGTTATGAGTAATGCGTGATCCGTTACGCGTTATGCGTTCTGCGTTATGAGTTATGCGTGATCCGTTATGCGTTATGCGATATTCGTTATATGTTATGCGTTATGTGTTATGCGTTATGCGTTATGCGTTATGCGTTATGCGTTATGAGTAATGCGTGATCCGTTATGCGTTATGCGTTATGCGTTATGCGTTATGAGTAATGCGCTATGCGTTATGCGTTATGCGTTATGAGTAATGCGTGATCCGTTATGCGTTATGCGTTATGCGTTATGCGTTTTGCGTTATGCGTTATGCGTTATGCGTTATGAGTTATGCGTTATGCGTTATGCTATATGCGTTATGCCTTATGCCTTATGCGTTATGCGTTATGCGTTATACGTTGTGCGTTATGCGTTATGCGTTATGGGTTATGCGTTATGCGTTATGAGTAATGCGTGATCCGTTATGCGTTATGCGTTATGCGTTATGCGTTATGAGTAATGCGTGATCCGTTATGCGTTATGCGTTATGCGTTATGCGTTATGAGTAATGCGTGATCCGTTATGCGTTATGCGTTATGCGTTATGCGTTATGCGTTATGCGTTATGCGTTATGCGTTATGCGTTATGCGTTTTGCGTTATGCATTATGCGTTATGCGTTATGAGTTATGCGTTATGCGATATTCGTTTTGTGTTATGCGTTACGCGTTATGCGTTATGAGTAATGCGTTATGCGTTATGAGTAATGCGTGATCCGTTATGCGTTATGCGTTATGAGTAATGCGTGATCCGTTATGCGTTATGCGTTATGCGTTATGCGCTATGCGTTATGCGTTAAGCGCTATGGGTCATGCGTTAAGCGTTATGCGTTATGCGTTACGCGTTATGCGTGATCCGTTATGCGTTATGCGTGATGCGTTATGCGTTATGCGTTATGCGTTATGCGTTATGCGTTATGAGTAATGCGTGATCCGTTATGCGTTATGCGTTATGCGTTATGCGTTATGTGTTATGCGTAATGCGTTATGCGGTATGAGTAATGCGTTATGAGTAATGCGTGATCCGTTATGCGTTATGCGTTATGCGTTATGCGTTATGCGTTATGCGTGATCCGTTATGCGTTATGCGTTATGCGTTATGCGTTATGCGTTATGCGTTATGAGTTATGCGTTATGAGTAATGCGTGATCCGTTATGCGATATGCGTTATGCGTTATGCGTTATGCGTTATGTGTTATGCGTTATGCGTTATGCGTTATGAGTAATCCTGGATCCGTTATGCGTTATGCGTTTTGCGTTATTCGTTATGCGTTGTGCATTATGCGTTATGCGTTATGGATTATGCGTTATGCGTTATGCGTTATGCGTTATGCGTTATGCGTTATGCGTTATGCGTTATGCGTTATGCGTTATGCGTTATGCGTTATGCGTTATGCGTTATGAGTAATGCGTTATGCGTTATGTGAAATGCGTGATCCTTTATGCGTTATGCGTTATGAGTAATGCGTGATCCGTTATGCGTTATGCGTTATGCGTTATGCGTTATGCGTTATGCGTTTTGCGTTATGCATTATGCGTTATGCGTTATGCGTTATGCGTTATGCGATATTCGTTATTTGTTATGCGTTATGCGTTATGCGTTATGAGTAATGCGTTATGCGTTATGAGTTATGCGTGATCCGTTATGCGTTATGCGATATTCGTTATATGTTATGCGTTATGTGTTATGCGTTATGCGTTATGCGTTATGCGTTATGCGTTATGCGTTATGAGTAATGCGTGATCCGTTATGCGTTATGCGTTATGCGTTATGCGTTATGAGTAATGCGCTATGCGTTATGCGTTATGCGTTATGAGTAATGCGTGATCCGTTATGCGTTATGCGTTATGCGTTTTGCGTTATGCGTTATGCGTTATGCGTTATGCGTTATGAGTTATGCGTTATGCGTTATGCTATATGCGTTATGCCTTATGCCTTATGCGTTATGCGTTATGTGTTATACGTTGTGCGTTATGCGTTATGCGTTATGGGTTATGCGTTATGCGTTATGAGTAATGCGTGATCCGTTATGCGTTATGCGTTATGCGTTATGCGTTATGAGTAATGCGTGATCCGTTATGCGTTATGCGTTATGCGTTATGCGTTATGCGTTATGCGTTATGAGTAATGCGTGATCCGTTATGCGTTATGCGTTATGCGTTATGCGTTATGAGTAATGCGTGATCCGTTATGCGTTATGCGTTATGCGTTATGCGTTATGCGTTATGCGTTATGCGTTATGCGTTTTGCGTTATGCATTATGCGTTATGCGTTATGAGTTATGCGTTATGCGATATTCGTTTTGTGTTATGCGTTATGCGTTATGCGTTATGAGTAATCCTGGATCCGTTATGCGTTATGCGTTTTGCGTTATTCGTTATGCGTTTTGCGTTATGCGTGATCCGTTATGCGTTATGCGTTATGCGTTATGCGTTATGCGTTATGCGTTATGCGCTATATGTTATGCGTTATGCGTTATGTGAAATGCGTGATCCTTTATGCGTTATGCGTTATGAGTAATGCGTGATCCGTTATGCGTTATGCGTTATGCGTTATGCGTTATGCGTTTTGCGTTATGCATTATGCGTTATGCGTTATGAGTTATGCGTTATGCGATATTCGTTATGTGTTATGCGTTATGCGTTATGCGTTATGAGTAATGCGTTATGCGTTATGAGTAATGCGTGATCCGTTATGCGTTATGCGTTATGAGTAATGCGTGATCCGTTATGCGTTATGCGTTATGCGTTATGGATTATGCGTTATGCGTTATGCGTTATGTGTTATGCGTTATGCGTTATGGATTATGCGTTATGCGTTATGCGTTATGCGTTATGCGTTATGCGTTATGCGTTATGCGTTATGCGTTATGCGTTATGCGTTATGCGTTATGCGTTATGCGTTATGCGTTATGCGTTATGCGGTATGCGTTATCCGTTATGCGTTATGAGTAATGCGTGATCCGTCATGCGTTATGCGTTATGCGTTTTGCGTTATGCGTGATCCGTTATGCGTTATGCGTTATGCGTTATGCGTTATGCGTTATGCGTTATGCGTTATGCGTTTTGCGTTATGCATTATGCGTTATGCGTTATGAGTTATGCGTTATGCGATATTCGTTATGTGTTATGCGTTATGCGTTATGCGTTATGAGTAATGCGTTATGCGTTATGAGTAATGCGTGATCCGTTATGCGTTATGCGTTATGAGTAATGCGTGATCCGTTACGCGTTATGCGTTCTGCGTTATGAGTTATGCGTGATCCGTTATGCGTTATGCGATATTCGTTATATGTTATGCGTTATGTGTTATGCGTTATGCGTTATGCGTTATGCGTTATGCGTTATGAGTAATGCGTGATCCGTTATGCGTTATGCGTTATGCGTTATGCGTTATGAGTAATGCGCTATGCGTTATGCGTTATGCGTTATGAGTAATGCGTGATCCGTTATGCGTTATGCGTTATGCGTTATGCGTTATGCGTTTTGCGTTATGCGATATGCTTTATGCGTTATGCGTTACGCGTAATGCGTTATGCGCTATGGGTCATGCGTTAAGCGTTATGCGTTATGCGTTATGCGTTATGCGTGATCCGTTATGCGTTATGCGTTATGCGTTATGCGTTATGCGTTATGCGTTATGCGTTATGAGTTATGCGTTATGAGTAATGCGTGATCCGTTATGCGTTATGCGTTATGCGTTATGCGTTATGCGTTATGCGTTATGCGTTATGAGTAATGCGTGATCCGTCATGCTTTAAGCGTTATGCGTTATGCGATATGCTTTATGCGTTATGCGTTACGCGTAATGCGTTATGCGCTATGGGTCATGCGTTTGCGTTATGCGTGATCCGTTATGCGTTATGCGTTATGCGTTATGCGTTATGCGTTATGCGTTATGCGTTATGCGTTATGCGTTATGCGTTATGAGTTATGTGTTATGCGTTATGCGTTATGCGTTATGAGTAATTCGTTATGCGTTATGAGTAATGCGTGATCCGTTATGCGTTATGCGTTATGAGTAATGCGTGATCCGTTATGCGTTATGCGTTATGAGTAATGCGTGATCCGTTATGCGTTATGCGTTATGCGATTTGCGTTATGCGTCATGCGTTATGCGTTATGCGTTATGCGTTTGCGTTATGCGTTATGCGTTATGCGTTATGCGTTATGCGTTATGCGTTATGCGTTATGCGTTATGCGTTATGCGTTATGCGTTATGCGTTATGCGTTATGCGTTATGCGTTATGCGTTATGCGTGATGCGTTATGCGTTATGCGTTATGCGTTATGCGTTATGCGTTATGTGTTATGCGTTGTGCGTTATGCGTTATGAGTAATCCTGGATCCGTTATGCGTTATGCGTTTTGCGTTATTCGTTATGCGTTGTGCATTATGCGTTATGCGTTATGGATTATGCGTTATGCGTTATGCGTTATGTGTTATGCGTTATGCGTTATGGATTATGCGTTATGCGTTATGCGTTATGTGTTATGCGTTATGCGTTATGCGTTATGCGTTATGCGTTATGCGTTATGCGTTATGCGTTATGCGTTATGCGTTATGCGTTATGCGTTATGCGGTATGCGTTATCCGTTATGCGTTATGAGTAATGCGTGATCCGTCATGCGTTATGCGTTATGCGTTTTGCGTTATGCGTGATCCGTTATGCGTTATGCGTTATGCGTTATGCGTTATGCGTTATGCGTTATGCGTTATGCGTTTTGCGTTATGCGTTATGCGTTATGCGTTATGCGTTATGCGTTATGCGATATTCGTTAAGTGTTATGCGTTATGCGTTATGCGTTATGAGTAATGCGTTATGCGTTATGAGTAATGCGTGATCCGTTATGCGTTATGCGTTATGAGTAATGCGTGATCCGTTACGCGTTATGCGTTCTGCGTTATGAGTTATGCGTGATCCGTTATGCGTTATGCGATATTCGTTATATGTTATGCGTTATGTGTTATGCGTTATGCGTTATGCGTTATGCGTTATGCGTTATGAGTAATGCGTGATCCGTTATGCGTTATGCGTTATGCGTTATGCGTTATGAGTAATGCGCTATGCGTTATGCGTTATGCGTTATGAGTAATGCGTGATCCGTTATGCGTTATGCGTTATGCGTTATGCGTTTTGCGTTATGCGATATGCTTTATGCGTTATGCGTTACGCGTAATGCGTTATGCGCTATGGGTCATGCGTTAAGCGTTATGCGTTATGCGTTATGCGTTATGCGTGATCCGTTATGCGTTATGCGTTATGCGTTATGCGTTATGCGTTATGCGTTATGAGTTATGCGTTATGAGTAATGCGTGATCCGTTATGCGTTATGCGTTATGCGTTATGCGTTATGCGTTATGCGTTATGCGTTATGAGTAATGCGTGATCCGTCATGCTTTAAGCGTTATGCGTTATGCGATATGCTTTATGCGTTATGCGTTACGCGTAATGCGTTATGCGCTATGGGTCATGCGTTTGCGTTATGCGTGATCCGTTATGCGTTATGCGTTATGCGTTATGCGTTATGCGTTATGCGTTATGCGTTATGCGTTATGCGTTATGAGTTATGCGTTATGCGTTATGCGTTATGCGTTATGAGTAATTCGTTATGCGTTATGAGTAATGCGTGATCCGTTATGCGTTATGCGTTATGAGTAATGCGTGATCCGTTATGCGTTATGCGTTATGAGTAATGCGTGATCCGTTATGCGTTATGCGTTATGCGTTTTGCGTTATGCGTCATGCGTTATGCGTTATGCGTTATGCGTTTGCGTTATGCGTTATGCGTTATGCGTTATGCGTTATGCGTTATGCGTTATGCGTTATGCGTTATGCGTTATGCGTTATGCGTTATGCGTTATGAGTAATGCGTTATGCGTTATGAGTATTGCGTTATGCGTTATGCGTTATGAGTAGTGCGTGATCCGTCATGCGTTATGCGTTATGCGTTATGCGTTATGCGTTTTGCGTTATGCATTATGCGTTATGCGTTATGAGTTATGCGTTATGCGATATTCGTTATGTGTTATGCGTTATGCGTTATGCGTTATGCGTTATGCGTTATGCGTTATGCGTTATGCGTTATGCGTTATGCGTTATGCGTTATGCGTTATACGTTAATGCGTTATACGTAATGCTTGATCCGATATGCTTTATGCGTTATGCGTTATGAGTAATCCTGGATCCGTTATGCGTTATGCGTTTTGCGTTATTCGTTATGCGTTTTGCGTTATGCGTTATGCGTTATGCGTTATGAGTAATGCGTTATGAGTAATGCGTGATCCGTTATAAGTTATGCGTTATGCGTTATGCGTTATGCGTTATGAGTAATGCGTGATCCGTCATGCTTTAAGCGTTATGCGTTATGCGATATGCTTTATGCGTTATGCGTTACGCGTAATGCGTTATGCGCTATGGGTCATGCGTTAAGCGTTATGCGTTATGCGTTATGCGTTATGCGTTATGCGTTATGCGTGATCCGTTATGCGTTATGCGTTATGCGTTATGCGTTATGCGTTATGCATTATGCGTTATGCGTTATGCGTTATGCGTTATGAGTTATGCGTTATGCGTTATGCGTTATGCGTTATGAGTAATTCGTTATGCGTTATGAGTAATGCGTGATCCGTTATGCGTTATGCGTTATGAGTAATGCGTGATCCGTTATGCGTTATGCGTTATGAGTAATGCGTGATCCGTTATGCGTTATGCGTTATGCGATATGCGTTATGCGTTATGCGTTATGCGTTTGCGTTATTCGTTATGCGTTATGCGTTATGCGTTATGCGTTATGCGTTATGCGTTATGCGTTATGCGTTATGCGTTATGCGTTATGCGTTATGCGTTATGCGTTATGAGTAATGCGTTATGCGTTATGAGTAATGCGTTATGCGTTATGCGTTATGCGTTATGAGTAATGCGTGATCCGTCATGCGTTATGCGTTATGCGTTATGCGTTATGCGTTTTGCGTTATGCATTATGCGTTATGCGTTATGAGTTATGCGTTATGCGTTATTCGTTATGTGTTATGCGTTATGCGTTATGCGTTATGCGTTATGCGTTATGCGTTATGCGTTATGCGTTGTGCGTTATGCGTTATGCGTTATACGTTAATGCGTTATACGTAATGCTTGATCCGATATGCGTTATGCGTTATGCGTTATGAGTAATGCTGGATCCGTTATGCGTTATGCGTTTTGCGTTATTCGTTATGCGTTTTGCGTTATGCGTGATTCGTTATGCGTTATGCGTTATGCGTTATGCGTTATGCGTTATGCGTTATGCGTTATGAGTAATGCGTTATGCGTTATGTGAAATGCGTGATCCTTTATGCGTTATGCGTTATGAGTAATGCGTGATCCGTTATGCGTTATGCGTTATGCGTTATGCGTTATGCGTTATGCGTTATGCGTTATGCGTTATGCGTTATGAGTTATGCGTTATGCGATATTCGTTATGTGTTATGCGTTATGCGTTATGCGTTATGAGTAATGCGTTATGCGTTATGAGTAATGCGTGATCCGTTATGCGTTATGCGTTATGAGTAATGCGTGATCCGTTATGCGTTATGCGTTATGAGTAATGCGTGATCCGTTATGCGTTATGCGTTATGCGATTTGCGTTATGCGTTATGCGTTATGCGTTATGCGTTTGCGTTATGCGTTATGCGTTATGCGTTATGCGTTATGCGTTATGCGTTATGCGTTATGCGTTATGCGTTATGCGTTATGCGTTATGCGTTATGCGTTATGCGTTATGCGTTATGCGTTATGCGTTATGCGTGATGCGTTATGCGTTATGCGTTATGCGTTATGAGTAATGCGTGATCCGTCATGCTTTAAGCGTTATGCGTTATGCGATATGCTTTATGCGTTATGCGTTACGCGTAATGCGTTATGCGTTATGCGTTATGCGTTATGCGTTATGCGTTATGCGTGATCCGTTACACGTTATGCGTTATGCGTTATGCGTCATGCGTTATGCGTTATGCGTGATCCGTTATACGTTATGCGTTATGCGTTATGCGTTATGCGTTATGCGTTATGCGTTATGTGGTATCCGTTATGCGTTATCTGTTATGCGTTATGCGTTTTGCCTTATGCGTTATGCGTTATGCGTTATGCGTTATGCGTTATGCGTTATGCGTTATGCGTTATGCGTTATGCGTTATGCGTTTGCGTTATGCGTTATGCGTTTTGCGTTATGCGTTATGCGTTATGCGTTATGCGTTATGCGTTATGCGTTATGAGTAATACGTGATCCGTTACACGTTATGCGTTCTGCGTTATGAGTTATGCGTGATCCGTTATGCGTTAGGCGATATTCGTTATGTGTTATGCGTTATGTGTTATGCGTTATGCGTTATGCGTTATGCGTTATGCGTTATGAGTAATGCGTGATCCGTTATGCGTTATGCGTTATGGGTTATGCGTTATGCGTTATGAGTAATGCGTGATCCGTTATGTGTTATGCGTTATGCGTTATGCGTTATGAGTAATGCGTGATCCGTTATGCGTTATGCGTTATGCGTTATGCGTTATGCGTTATGCGTTATGCATTATGCGTTATGCGTTATGAGTTATGCGCTATGCGATATTCGTTATGTGTTATGCGTTATGCGTTATGCGTTATGCGTTATGCGTTATGCGTTATGCGTTATGCGTTATGCGTTATGAGTTATGCGTTATGAGTAATGCGTGATCCGTTATGCGTTATGCGTTATGCGTTATGCGTTATGCGTTATGCGTTATGCGTTATGTGTTATGCGTTATGCGTTATGCGTTATGAGTAATGCGTTATGCGTTATGAGTAATGCGTTATGCGATATTCGTTATGTGTTATGCGTTATGCGTTATGCGTTATGCGTTATGAGTTATGCGTTATGAGTAATGCGTGATCCGTTATGCGTTATGCGTTATGCGTTATGCGTTATGCGTTATGCGTTATGCGTTATGAGTAATGCCTGATCCGTCATGCTTTAAGCGTTATGCGTTATGCGTTATGCGTTATGAGTAATGCGTGATCCGTTATGCGTTATGCGTTATGCGTTATGCGTTATGCGTTATGCGTTATGCGTTATGCGTTATCCGTTATGCGTTATGAGTAATGCGTGATCCGTCATGCGTTATGCGTTATGCGTTTTGCGTTATGCGTGATCCGTTATGCGTTATGCGTTATGCGTTATGCGTTATGCGTTATGCGTTATGCGTTATGCGTTATGCATTATGCGTTATGCGTTATGAGTTATGCGTTATGCGATATTCGTTATGTGTTATGCGTTATGCGTTATGCGTTATGAGTAATGCGTTATGCGTTATGAGTAATGCGTGATCCGTTATGCGTTATGCGTTATGAGTAATGCGTGATCCGTTACGCGTTATGCGTTCTGCGTTATGAGTTATGCGTGATCCGTTATGCGTTATGCGATATTCGTTATATGTTATGCGTTATGTGTTATGCGTTATGCGTTATGCGTTATGCGTTATGCGTTATGAGTAATGCGTGATCCGTTATGCGTTATGCGTTATGCGTTATGCGTTATGAGTAATGCGCTATGCGTTATGCGTTATGCGTTATGAGTAATGCGTGATCCGTTATGCGTTATGCGTTATGCGTTATGCGTTTTGCGTTATGCGTTATGCGTTATGCGTTATGAGTTATGCGTTATGCGTTATGCTATATGCGTTATGCCTTATGCCTTATGCGTTATGCGTTATGCGTTATGCGTTATGCGTTATGCGTTATGCGTTATGGGTTATGCGTTATGCGTTATGAGTAATGCGTGATCCGTTATGCGTTATGCGTTATGCGTTATGCGTTATGAGTAATGCGTGATCCGTTATGCGTTATGCGTTATGCGTTATGCGTTATGAGTAATGCGTGATCCGTTATGCGTTATGCGTTATGCGTTATGCGTTATGCGTTATGCGTTATGCGTTATGCGTTATGCGTTATGCGTTTTGCGTTATGCATTATGCGTTATGCGTTATGAGTTATGCGTTATGCGATATTCGTTTTGTGTTATGCGTTACGCGTTATGCGTTATGAGTAATGCGTTATGCGTTATGAGTAATGCGTGATCCGTTATGCGTTATGCGTTATGAGTAATGCGTGATCCGTTATGCGTTATGCGTTATGCGTTATGCGTTATGCGTTATGCGTTAAGCGCTATGGGTCATGCGTTAAGCGTTATGCGTTATGCGTTACGCGTTATGCGTGATCCGTTATGCGTTATGCGTGATGCGTTATGCGTTATGCGTTATGCGTTATGAGTTATGCGTTATGAGTAATGCGTGATCCGTTATGCGTTATGCGTTATGCGTTATGCGTTATGTGTTATGCGTAATGCGTTATGCGGTATGAGTAATGCGTTATGAGTAATGCGTGATCCGTTATGCGTTATGCGTTATGCGTTATGCGTTATGCGTTATGCGTGATCCGTTATGCGTTATGCGTTATGCGTTATGCGTTATGCGTTATGCGTTATGAGTTATGCGTTATGAGTAATGCGTGATCCGTTATGCGATATGCGTTATGCGTTATGCGTTATGCGTTATGTGTTATGCGTTATGCGTTATGCGTTATGAGTAATCCTGGATCCGTTATGCGTTATGCGTTTTGCGTTATTCGTTATGCGTTGTGCATTATGCGTTATGCGTTATGGATTATGCGTTATGCGTTATGCGTTATGTGTTATGCGTTATGCGTTATGCGTTATGCGTTATGCGTTATGCGTTATGCGTTATGCGTTATGCGTTATGCGTTATGAGTAATGCGTTATGCGTTATGTGAAATGCGTGATCCTTTATGCGTTATGCGTTATGAGTAATGCGTGATCCGTTATGCGTTATGCGTTATGCGTTATGCGTTATGCGTTATGCGTTTTGCGTTATGCATTATGCGTTATGCGTTATGAGTTATGCGTTATGCGATATTCGTTATTTGTTATGCGTTATGCGTTATGCGTTATGAGTAATGCGTTATGCGTTATGAGTTATGCGTGATCCGTTATGCGTTATGCGATATTCGTTATATGTTATGCGTTATGTGTTATGCGTTATGCGTTATGCGTTATGCGTTATGCGTTATGCGTTATGAGTAATGCGTGATCCGTTATGCGTTATGCGTTATGCGTTATGCGTTATGAGTAATGCGCTATGCGTTATGCGTTATGCGTTATGAGTAATGCGTGATCCGTTATGCGTTATGCGTTATGCGTTTTGCGTTATGCGTTATGCGTTATGCGTTATGCGTTATGAGTTATGCGTTATGCGTTATGCTATATGCGTTATGCCTTATGCCTTATGCGTTATGCGTTATGTGTTATACGTTGTGCGTTATGCGTTATGCGTTATGGGTTATGCGTTATGCGTTATGAGTAATGCGTGATCCGTTATGCGTTATGCGTTATGCGTTATGCGTTATGAGTAATGCGTGATCCGTTATGCGTTATGCGTTATGCGTTATGCGTTATGCGTTATGCGTTATGAGTAATGCGTGATCCGTTATGCGTTATGCGTTATGCGTTATGCGTTATGAGTAATGCGTGATCCGTTATGCGTTATGCGTTATGCGTTATGCGTTATGCGTTATGCGTTATGCGTTATGCGTTTTGCGTTATGCGTTATGCGTTATGCGTTATGAGTTATGCGTTATGCGATATTCGTTTTGTGTTATGCGTTATGCGTTATGCGTTATGAGTAATGCGTTATGCGTTATGAGTAATGCGTGATCCGTTATGCGTTATGCGTTATGAGTAATGCGTGATCCGTTATGCGTTATGCGTTATGCGTTATGCGTTATGCGTTATGCGTTATGCGCTATGGGTCATGCGTTAAGCGTTATGCGTTATGCGTTACGCGTTATGCGTGATCCGTTATGCGTTATGCGTGATGCGTTATGCGTTATGCGTTATGCGTTTGCGTTATGAGTTATGCGTTATGAGTAATGCGTGATCCGTTATGCGTTATGCGTTATGCGTTATGCGTTATGTGTTATGCGTTATGCGTTATGCGGTATGAGTAATGCGTTATGAGTAATGCGTGATCCGTTATGCGTTATGCGTTATGCGTTATGCGTTATGCGTCATGTGTTATGCGTTATGCGTTATGCGTTATGAGTAATGCGTTATGCGTTATGGGTAATGCGTTATGCGGTATGGGTCATGCGTTAAGCGTTATGTGTTATGCGTTATGCGTTATGCGTTATGAGTAATCCTGGATCCGTTATGCGTTATGCGTTTTGCGTTATTCGTTATGCGTTGTGCATTATGCGTTATGCGTTATGGATTATGCGTTATGCGTTATGCGTTATGTGTTATGCGTTATGCGTTATGCGTTATGCGTTATGCGTTATGCGTTATGCGGTATGCGTTATCCGTTATGCGTTATGAGTAATGCGTGATCCGTCATGCGTTATGCGTTATGCGTTTTGCGTTATGCGTGATCCGTTATGCGTTATGCGTTATGCGTTATGCGTTATGCGTTATGCGTTATGAGTAATGCGTTATGCGTTATGTGAAATGCGTGATACTTTATGCGTTATGCGTTATGAGTAATGCGTGATCCGTTATGCGTTATGCGTTATGCGTTATGCGTTATGCGTTTTGCGTTATGCATTATGCGTTATGCGTTATGAGTTATGCGTTATGCGATATTCGTTATGTGTTATGCGTTATGCGTTATGCGTTATGAGTAATGCGTTATGCGTTATGAGTAATGCGTGATCCGTTATGCGTTATGCGTTATGAGTAATGCGTGATCCGTTACGAGTTATGCGTTCTGCGTTATGAGTTATGCGTGATCCGTTATGCGTTATGCGATATTCGTTATATGTTATGCGTTATGTGTTATGCGTTATGCGTTATGCGTTATGCGTTATGCGTTATGAGTAATGCGCTATGCGTTATGCGTTATGCGTTATGAGTAATGCGTGATCCGTTATGCGTTATGCGTTATGCGTTATGCGTTATGCGTTATGCGTTATGCGTTATGCGTTATGCGTAATGCGTTATGCGTTATGAGTAATGCGTGATCCGTTATGCGTTATGCGTTATGAGTGATGCGTGATCCGTTATGCGTTATGCGATTTGCGTTATGCGTTATGCGTTATGCGTTATGCGTTATGCGTAATGCGTTATGAGTAATGCGTGATGCGTTATGCGTTATGCGTTATGCGTTATGCGTTGTGCGTTATGAGTAATGTGTGATCCGTTAGGCGTTATGCGTTATGCGTTATACGTTATGCGTTATGCGTTATGAGTAATGCGTGATCCGTTATGCGTTATGCGTTATGCGTTATGCGATATGCGTTATGCGTTATGAGTTATGCGTTATGAGTAATGCTTAATCCGATATGCGTTATGCGTTATGCGTTATGCGTTATGAGTAATCCTGGATCCGTTATGCGTTATGCGTTTTGCGTTATTCGTTATGCGTTGTGCATTATGCGTTATGCGTTATGGATTATGCGTTATGCGTTATGCGTTATGAGTAATACGTGATCCGTTATGCGTTATGCGTTATGCGTTATGCGCTATGCGTTATGAGTAATGCGTGATCCGTTATGCGTTATGCGTTATGCGTTATGCGTTATGCGTTTTGCGTTATGCATTATGCGTTATGCGTTATGAGTTATGCGTTATGCGATATTCGTTATGTGTTATGCGTTATGCGTTATGCGTTATGAGTAATGCGTTATGCGTTATGAGTAATGCGTGATCCGTTATGCGTTATGCGTTATGAGTAATGCGTGATCCGTTACGAGTTATGCGTTCTGCGTTATGAGTTATGCGTGATCCGTTATGCGTTATGCGATATTCGTTATATGTTATGCGTTATGTGTTATGCGTTATGCGTTATGCGTTATGCGTTATGCGTTATGAGTAATGCGCTATGCGTTATGCGTTATGCGTTATGAGTAATGCGTGATCCGTTATGCGTTATGCGTTATGCGTTATGCGCTATGCGTTATGCGTTATGCGTTATGCGTTATGCGTAATGCGTTATGCGTTATGAGTAATGCGTGATCCGTTATGCGTTATGCGTTATGAGTGATGCGTGATCCGTTATGCGTTATGCGATTTGCGTTATGCGTTATGCGTTATGCGTTATGCGTTATGCGTTATGCGTAATGCGTTATGAGTAATGCGTGATGCGTTATGCGTTATGCGTTATGCGTTATGCGTTGTGCGTTATGAGTAATGTGTGATCCGTTAGGCGTTATGCGTTATGCGTTATACGTTATGCGTTATGCGTTATGAGTAATGCGTGATCCGTTATGCGTTATGCGTTATGCGTTATGCGATATGCGTTATGCGTTATGAGTTATGCGTTATGAGTAATGCTTAATCCGATATGCGTTATGCGTTATGCGTTATGCGTTATGAGTAATCCTGGATCCGTTATGCGTTATGCGTTTTGCGTTATTCGTTATGCGTTGTGCATTATGCGTTATGCGTTATGGATTATGCGTTATGCGTTATGCGTTATGAGTAATACGTGATCCGTTATGCGTTATGCGTTATGCGTTATGCGCTATGCGTTATGCGTTATGCGTTATGAGTAATCCTGGATCCGTTATGCGTTATGCGTTTTGCGTTATTCGTTATGCGTTGTGCATTATGCGTTATGCGTTATGGATTATGCGTTATGCGATATTCGTTATGTGTTATGCGTTATGCGTTATCCGTTATGCGTTATGAGTAATGCGTGATCCGTCATGCGTTATGCGTTATGCGTTTTGCGTTATGCGTGATACGTTATGCGTTATGCGTTATGCGTTATGCGTTATGCGTTATGCGTTATGCGTTATGAGTAATGCGTTATGCGTTATGTGAAATGCGTGATCCTTTATGCGTTATGCGTTATGAGTAATGCGTGATCCGTTATGCGTTATGCGTTATGCGTTATGCGTTATGCGTTATGCGTTTTGCGTTATGCGTTATGCGTTATGCGTTATGAGTTATGCGTTATGCGATATTCGTTATTTGTTATGCGTTATGCGTTATGCGTTATGAGTAATGCGTTATGCGTTATGAGTTATGCGTGATCCGTTATGCGTTATGCGATATTCGTTATATGTTATGCGTTATGTGTTATGCGTTATGCGTTATGCGTTATGCGTTATGCGTTATGCGTTATGAGTAATGCGTGATCCGTTATGCGTTATGCGTTATGCGTTATGCGTTATGAGTAATGCGCTATGCGTTATGCGTTATGCGTTATGAGTAATGCGTGATCCGTTATGCGTTATGCGTTATGCGTTTTGCGTTATGCGTTATGCGTTATGCGTTATGCGTTATGCGTTATGAGTTATGCGTTATGCGTTATGCTATATGCGTTATGCCTTATGCCTTATGCGTTATGCGTTATGTGTTATACGTTGTGCGTTATGCGTTATGCGTTATGGGTTATGCGTTATGCGTTATGAGTAATGCGTGATCCGTTATGCGTTATGCGTTATGCGTTATGCGTTATGAGTAATGCGTGATCCGTTATGCGTTATGCGTTATGCGTTATGCGTTATGCGTTATGCGTTATGAGTAATGCGTGATCCGTTATGCGTTATGCGTTATGCGTTATGCGTTATGAGTAATGCGTGATCCGTTATGCGTTATGCGTTATGCGTTATGCGTTATGCGTTATGCGTTATGCGTTATGCGTTTTGCGTTATGCATTATGCGTTATGCGTTATGAGTTATGCGTTATGCGATATTCGTTTTGTGTTATGCGTTATGCGTTATGCGTTATGAGTAATGCGTTATGCGTTATGAGTAATGCGTGATCCGTTATGCGTTATGCGTTATGAGTAATGCGTGATCCGTTATGCGTTATGCGTTATGCGTTATGCGTTATGCGTTATGCGTTATGCGCTATGGGTCATGCGTTAAGCGTTATGCGTTATGCGTTACGCGTTATGCGTGATCCGTTATGCGTTATGCGTGATGCGTTATGCGTTATGCGTTATGCGTTTGCGTTATGAGTTATGCGTTATGAGTAATGCGTGATCCGTTATGCGTTATGCGTTATGCGTTATGCGTTATGTGTTATGCGTTATGCGTTATGCGGTATGAGTAATGCGTTATGAGTAATGCGTGATCCGTTATGCGTTATGCGTTATGCGTTATGCGTTATGCGTCATGTGTTATGCGTTATGCGTTATGCGTTATGAGTAATGCGTTATGCGTTATGGGTAATGCGTTATGCGGTATGGGTCATGCGTTAAGCGTTATGTGTTATGCGTTATGCGTTATGCGTTATGAGTAATCCTGGATCCGTTATGCGTTATGCGTTTTGCGTTATTCGTTATGCGTTGTGCATTATGCGTTATGCGTTATGGATTATGCGTTATGCGTTATGCGTTATGTGTTATGCGTTATGCGTTATGCGTTATGCGTTATGCGTTATGCGTTATGCGTTATGCGGTATGCGTTATCCGTTATGCGTTATGAGTAATGCGTGATCCGTCATGCGTTATGCGTTATGCGTTTTGCGTTATGCGTGATCCGTTATGCGTTATGCGTTATGCGTTATGCGTTATGCGTTATGCGTTATGAGTAATGCGTTATGCGTTATGTGAAATGCGTGATACTTTATGCGTTATGCGTTATGAGTAATGCGTGATCCGTTATGCGTTATGCGTTATGCGTTATGCGTTTTGCGTTATGCATTATGCGTTATGCGTTATGAGTTATGCGTTATGCGATATTCGTTATGTGTTATGCGTTATGCGTTATGCGTTATGAGTAATGCGTTATGCGTTATGAGTAATGCGTGATCCGTTATGCGTTATGCGTTATGAGTAATGCGTGATCCGTTACGAGTTATGCGTTCTGCGTTATGAGTTATGCGTGATCCGTTATGCGTTATGCGATATTCGTTATATGTTATGCGTTATGTGTTATGCGTTATGCGTTATGCGTTATGCGTTATGCGTTATGAGTAATGCGCTATGCGTTATGCGTTATGCGTTATGAGTAATGCGTGATCCGTTATGCGTTATGCGTTATGCGTTATGCGTTATGCGTTATGCGTTATGCGTTATGCGTTATGCGTAATGCGTTATGCGTTATGAGTAATGCGTGATCCGTTATGCGTTATGCGTTATGAGTAATGCGTGATCCGTTATGCGTTATGCGTTATGCGTTATGCGTTATGCGTTATGCGTTATGCGTTATGCGTAATGCGTTATGAGTAATGCGTGATGCGTTATGCGTTATGCGTTATGCGTTATGCGTTGTGCGTTATGAGTAATGTGTGATCCGTTAGGCGTTATGCGTTATGCGTTATACGTTATGCGTTATGCGTTATGAGTAATGCGTGATCCGTTATGCGTTATGCGTTATGCGTTATGCGATATGCGTTATGCGTTATGAGTTATGCGTTATGAGTAATGCTTAATCCGATATGCGTTATGCGTTATGCGTTATGCGTTATGAGTAATCCTGGATCCGTTATGCGTTATGCGTTTTGCGTTATTCGTTATGCGTTGTGCATTATGCGTTATGCGTTATGGATTATGCGTTATGCGATATTCGTTATGTGTTATGCGTTATGCGTTATGAGTAATGCGTGATCCGTTATGCCTTATGCGTTATGCGTTATGCGTTATGAGTAATGCGCTATGCGTTATGCGTTATGCGTTATGAGTAATACGTGATCCGTTATGCGTTATGCGTTATGCGTTATGCGCTATGCGTTATGCGTTATGCGTTATGAGTAATCCTGGATCCGTTATGCGTTATGCGTTTTGCGTTATTCGTTATGCGTTGTGCATTATGCGTTATGCGTTATGGATTATGCGTTATGCGATATTCGTTATGTGTTATGCGTTATGCGTTATGCGATATGCGTTATGCGTTATGCGTTATGCGTTATGCGTTATGCGTTATGCGTTATGCGTTATGCGTTATGCGTTATGCGTTATGCGTTATACGTTAATGCGTTATACGTAATGCTTGATCCGATATGCGTTATGCGTTATGCGTTATGAGTAATCCTGGATCCGTTATGCGTTATGCGTTTTGCGTTATTCGTTATGCGTTTTGCGTTATGCGTGATCCGTTATGCGTTATGCGTTATGCGTTATGCGTTATGCGTTATGCGTTATGAGTAATGCGTTATGCGTTATGTGAAATGCGTGATCCTTTATGCGTTATGCGTTATGAGTAATGCGTGATCCGTTATGCGTTATGCGTTATGCGTTATGCGTTATGCGTTATGCGTTTTGCGTTACGCATTATGCGTTATGCGTTATGAGTTATGCGTTATGCGATATTCGTTATGTGTTATGCGTTATGCGTTATGCGTTATGAGTAATGCGTTTTGCGTTATGAGTAATGCGTGATCCGTTATGCGTTATGCGTTATGAGTAATGCGTGATCCGTTATGCGTTATGCGTTATGAGTAATGCGTGATCCGTTATGCGTTATGCGTTATGAGTAATGCGTGATCCGTTACGAGTTATGCGTTCTGCGTTATGAGTTATGCGTGATCCGTTATGCGTTATGCGATATTCGTTATATGTTATGCGTTATGTGTTATGCGTTATGCGTTATGCGTTATGCGTTATGAGTAATGCGCTATGCGTTATGCGTTATGCGTTATGAGTAATGCGTGATCCGTTATGCGTTATGCGTTATGCGTTATGCGCTGTGCGTTATGCGTTATGCGTTATGCGTTATGCGTAATGCGTTATGCGTTATGAGTAATGCGTGATCCGTTATGCGTTATGCGTTATGAGTGATGCGTGATCCGTTATGCGTTATGCGATTTGCGTTATGCGTTATGCGTTATGCGTTATGCGTTATGCGTAATGCGTTATGAGTAATGCGTGATGCGTTATGCGTTATGCGTTATGCGTTATGCGTTGTGCGTTATGAGTAATGTGTGATCCGTTAGGCGTTATGCGTTATGCGTTATACGTTATGCGTTATGCGTTATGAGTAATGCGTGATCCGTTATGCGTTATGCGTTATGCGTTATGCGATATGCGTTATGCGTTATGAATTATGCGTTATGAGTAATGCTTAATCCGATATGCGTTATGCGTTATGCGTTATGCGTTATGAGTAATCCTGGATCCTTTATGCGTTATGCGTTTTGCGTTATTCGTTATGCGTTGTGCATTATGCGTTATGCGTTATGGATTATGCGTTATGCGATATTCGTTATGTGTTATGCGTTATGCGTTATGAGTAATGCGTGATCCGTTACGAGTTATGCGTTCTGCGTTATGAGTTATGCGTGATCCGTTATGCGTTATGCGATATTCGTTATATGTTATGCGTTATGTGTTATGCGTTATGCGTTATGCGTTATGCGTTATGAGTAATGCGCTATGCGTTATGCGTTATGCGTTATGAGTAATGCGTGATCCGTTATGCGTTATGCGTTATGCGTTATGCGTTGTGCGTTATGCGTTATGCGTTATGCGTTATGCGTTATGCGTTATGCGTTATGAGTAATGCGTGATCCGTTATGCGTTATGCGTTATGAGTGATGCGTGATCCGTTATGCGTTATGCGATTTGCGTTATGCGTTATGCGTTATGCGTTATGCGTTATGCGTAATGCGTTATGAGTAATGCGTGATGCGTTATGCGTTATGCGTTATGCGTTATGCGTTGTGCGTTATGAGTAATGTGTGATCCGTTAGGCGTTATGCGTTATGCGTTATACGTTATGCGTTATGCGTTATGAGTAATGCGTGATCCGTTATGCGTTATGCGTTATGCGTTATGCGATATGCGTTATGCGTTATGAATTATGCGTTATGAGTAATGCTTAATCCGATATGCGTTATGCGTTATGCATTATGCGTTATGCGTTATGAGTAATCCTGGATCCGTTATGCGTTATGCGTTTTGCGTTATTCGTTATGCGTTGTGCATTATGCGTTATGCGTTATGGATTATGCGTTATGCGATATTCGTTATGTGTTATGCGTTATGCGTTATGAGTAATGCGTGATCCGTTATGCCTTATGCGTTATGCGTTATGCGTTATGAGTAATGCGCTATGCGTTATGCGTTATGCGTTATGAGTAATGCGTGATCCGTTATGCGTTATGCGTTATGCGTTATGCGCTATGCGTTATGCGTTATGCGTTATGAGTAATCCTGGATCCGTTATGCGTTATGCGTTTTGCGTTATTCGTTATGCGTTGTGCATTATGCGTTATGCGTTATGGATTATGCGTTATGCGATATTCGTTATGTGTTATGCGTTATGCGTTATGCGTTATGCGTTATGCGTTATGCGTTATGCGTTATGCGTTATGCATTTTGCGTTATGGGTTATGCGTTATGCGTTATGAGTAATGCGTGATCCGTTATGCGTTATGCGTTATGCGTTATGAGTAATGCGTGATCCGTTATGCGTTATGCGTTATGCGTTATGCGTTATGCGTTATGCGTTATGCGTTATGCGTTATGCGTTATGCGTTATGCGTTATGCGTTATGCGTTATGCGTTATGCGTTATGCGTTATGCGTTATGCGTTATGCGTTATACGTTAATGCGTTATACGTAATGCTTGATCCGATATGCGTTATGCGTTATGCGTTATGAGTAAACCTGGATCCGTTATGCGTTATGCGTTTTGCGTTATTCGTTATGCGTTTTGCGTTATGCGTGATCCGTTATGCGTTATGCGTTATGCGTTATGCGTTATGCGTTATGCGTTATGCGTTATGAGTAATGCGTTATGCGTTATGTGAAATGCGTGATCCTTTATGCGTTATGCGTTATGAGTAATGCGTGATCCGTTATGCGTTATGCGTTATGCGTTATGCGTTATGCGTTTTGCGTTATGCATTATGCGTTATGCGTTATGAGTTATGCGTTATGCGATATTCGTTATGTGTTATGCGTTATGCGTTATGCGTTATGAGTAATGCGTTTTGCGTTATGAGTAATGCGTGATCCGTTATGCGTTATGCGTTATGAGTAATGCGTGATCCGTTATGCGTTATGCGTTATGAGTAATGCGTGATCCGTTATGCGTTATGCGTTATGCGATTTGCGTTATGCGTTATGCGTTATGCGTTATGCGTTATGCGTTTGCGTTATGCGTTATGCGTTATGCGTTATGCGTTATGCGTTATGCGTTATGCGTTATGCGTTATGCGTTATGCGTTATGCGTTATGCGTTATGCGTTATGCGTTATGCGTTATGCGTTATGCGTTATGCGTTATGCGTTATGCGTTATAACTTATAACTCATAACTCATAAGGAGTAACGCATAACGCATAAAGCATAACGCATAACGCATAACGCATAACGCATATCGCATAACGCATATCGCATAACGTATAACGCATAACGCATATCGCATAACGCATAACGCATAACGTATAACGCATAACGCATACCGTATAACGCCTAACGCATAAAGCATAACGCATAACGCATAACGCATAACGCATAACGCATAACGCATAACGCATAACGCATAACGCATAACGCATAACGCATAACGCATAACGCATAACGCATAACGCATAACGCATAACGCATAACGCATAACGCAAAACGTATAACGCATAACGCATACCGTATAACGCATAACGCATAACGCATAACGCATAACGCATAACGCATAACGTATAACGCATAACGCATACCGTATAACGCATAACGCATAACGCATAACGCATAACGCATAAAGTATAACGCATAACGCATAAAGCATAACGCATAACGCATAACGCATAACGCATAACGCAAACTTATAACGCACAACGCATAACGCATAACGCATAATGCATAACGCATAACGCATAACGCATAACGCATAACGCATAACGCATAACGCATAACGCATAACGCATAACGCATAACGCATAACGCATAACGCATAACGCATAACGCATAACGCATAACGCATAACGCATTACGCATAACGCATAACGCATAACGCATAACGCATTACGCATAACCCATAAAGTATAACACATAACGCATAACGCATAAAGTATAACACATAACGCATAACGCATTACGCATAACGCATCACGCATAACGCATAACGCATAACGCATAACGCATAACGCATAACGCATAACGCATAACGCATAACGCATAACGCATAACGCATAACGCATAACGCATAACGCATAACGCATAACCCATAACGCATAACGCATAACGCATAACGCATAATGCATAAAGCATAAAGCATAACGCATAACGCATAACCCTTAACGCAATAACGCATAACGCATAACGCATAACGCATAACGCATAACGTGTAACTCATAACGCATAACGCATAACGCATAAAGCATAACGCATAACGCATAACGAATAACGCATAACGCATAACGCATATCGCATAACGCATACCGTATAACGCATAACGCATAACGCATAACGCATAACGCATAACGCATAACGTATAACGCATAACGCATACCGTATAACGCATAACGCATAACGCATAACGCATAACGCATAACGCATAACGCATAACGCATAACGCAAACGTATAACGCCCAGCGCATAAAGCATAACGAACAACCCATAACGCATAAAGCGTAACGCATAACGCATAACGCATAACGCAAACTTATAACGCATAACGCATAAAGCATAACGCATAACGCATAACGCATAACGCAAACTTATAACGCACAACGCATAACGCATAACGCATAACGCATAACGCATAACCCCTAACGCAATAACGCATAACGCATAACGCCTAACGCATAACGGATCACGCATAACGCATAACGCATAATGCATAACGCATAACGCATAACGCATAAAGCATAACGCATAACGCAAACGTATAACGCACAACGCATAACGCATAACACATAACACATAACGCATAACGCATAACGCATAACGCATAACGTATAACGCATAACGCATAACGCATAACGCATAACGCATAACGCATAACGCATAACGCATAACGCTTAACGCATAACCATAACGCATAACGCATAACCCATAACGCATAACGCATAACGCATAACGTATAACGCATAACGCATACCGTATAACGCATAACGCATAACGCATAACGCATAACGCATACCGTATAACGCATAACGCATAACGCATAACGCATAACGCATAACGCATAAAGCATAACGCATAACGCATAACGCATGAAGCATAACCCATAACGCATATCGCATAACGCATAACGTATAACGCATAACGCATACCGTATAACGCATAACGCATAACGCATAACGCAAACGTATAGCGCACAACGCATAACGCATAAACCATAACCCATACTTCATAACGCATAACGCATAATGCACAACGCATAACGAACACCGGAAAACCCATAACGCCTAACGCATAACGGATCACGTATAACGCATAATGCATAACGCATAACGCATATCCCATAACGCATAACGCATAACGCATAACGCATAACGCATAACGCATAACGCATAACGCATAACGCATAACGCATAACGAATACCGCAAAACGTATATCGCCTAACACATAACGGATCACGCATAACGCATAACGCATAACGTATAACGCATAACGCATAACGCATAACGCATAACGCATAACGCACAACGCATAACGAATACAGCAAAACGCATAATGCTTAACGCATAACGGATCACGCATAACGCATAACGCATAACGCATAACGCATAACGCATAACGCATAACGCATAACGCATAACGCATAACGCATAACGCATAACGCATAACGCATAACGCATAACGCATAAAGCATAACGCATAACGCATAACGCATAAAGCATAACGCATAACGCATAACGCATTACGCATAACGCATCACTAATAACGCATAACGCATAACGCATAACGCATATCGCATAAAACATAAGCATAACGCATAACGTACAACCTATAACGCATAACGCATAACGCATAACGCATAACGCATATCGCATAACACATAACGCATAACCCATAACGCATAACGCATAACGCATAACGCATAATGCATAAAGCATAAAGCATAACGCATAACGCATAACCCTTAACGCAATAACGCATAACGCATAACGCATAACGCATAACGTGTAACTCATAACGCATAACGCATAAAGCATAACGCATAACGCATAACGCATAACGCATAACGCATAACGCATAACGCATATCGCATAACGCATAACGCATAACGTATAACGCATAACGCATACCGTATAACGCATAACGCATAACGCATAACGCATATCGCATAACGCATAACGCATAACGCATAACGCATAACGCATAACGCATAACGCATAACGTATAACTCATAAGGCATAACGCATAACGCATAACGCATAACGCATAACGCATAACGCATAACGCATAACGCAAAACGCATAACGCATAACGCATAACGCATAACGCATAACGCATAACGCATAACGCAAAACGTATAACGCATAACGCATACCGTATAACGCATAACGCATAACGCATAACGCATAACGCATAACGCATAACGCATAACGCATAACGCATAACGCATAACGCATAACGCATAACGTATAACGCATAACGCATACCGTATAACGCATAACGCATAACGCATAACGCATAACGCATAACGCATAACGCATAACGCAAACGTATAACGCCCAGCGCATAAAGCATAACGAACAACCCATAACGCATAAAGCATAACGCATAACGCATAACGCATAACGCAAACTTATAACGCATAACGCATAAAGCATAACGCATAACCCATAATTCATAACGCAAACTTATAACGCACAACGCATAACGCATAACGCATAACGCATAACCCTTAACGCAATAACGCATAACGCATAACGCATAACGCTTAAGGCATGACGGATCACGCATAACGCATAACGCATAACGCATAACGCATAACGCATAAAGCATAACGCATAACGCAAACGTATAACGCACAACGCATAACGCATAACGCATAACGCATAAAGCATAACGCATAACGCATAACGCATAACGCATAACGCATAACGCATAACGTATAACGCATAACGCATAACGCATAACGCATAACGCATAACGCATAACGCATAACTCATAACGCATAACGCTTAACGCATAACCATAACGCATAACGCATAACCCATAACGCATAACGCATAACGCATAACACATAACGTATAACGCATAACGCATAACGAATACCGCAAAACGTATATCGCCTAACACATAACGGATCACGCATAACGCATAACGCATAACGTATAACGCATAACGCATAACGCATAACGCATAACGCATAACGCATAACGCACAACGCATAACGAATACAGCAAAACGCATAATGCTTAACGCATAACGGATCACGCATAACGCATAACGCATAACGCATAACGCATAACGCATAACGCATAACCCCTAACGCAATAACGCATAACGCATAACGCTTAAGGCATGACGGATCACGCATAACGCATAACGCATAATGCATAACGCATAACGCATAACGCATAACGCATAACGCATAAAGCATAACGCATAACGCAAACGTATAACGCACAACGCATAACGCATAACACATAACGCATAACGCATAACGCATAACGCATAACGCATAACGTATAACGCATAACGCATAACGCATAACGCATAACGCATAACGCATAACGCATAACGCATAACGCATAACGCTTAACGCATAACCATAACGCAAACGTATAGCGCACAACGCATAACGCATAAACCATAACCCATACTTCATAACGCATAACGCATAATGCACAACGCATAACGAACACCGGAAAACCCATAACGCCTAACGCATAACGGATCACGTATAACGCATAATGCATAACGCATAACGCATATCCCATAACGCATAACGCATAACGCATAACGCATAACGCATAACGCATAACGCATAACGCATAACGCATAACGAATACCGCAAAACGTATATCGCCTAACACATAACGGATCACGCATAACGCATAACGCATAACGTATAACGCATAACGCATAACGCATAACGCATAACGCATAACGCATAACGCACAACGCATAACGAATACAGCAAAACGCATAATGCTTAACGCATAACGGATCACGCATAACGCATAACGCATAACGCATAACGCATAACGCATAACGCATAACGCATAACGCATAACGCATAACGCATAACGCATAACGCATAACGCATAACGCATAACGCATAACGCATAAAGCATAACGCATAACGCATAACGCATAAAGCATAACGCATAACGCATAACGCATAACGCATTACGCATAACGCATCACGCATAACGCATAACGCATAACGCATAACGCATATCGCATAAAACATAACGCATAACGCATAACGTACAACCTATAACGCATAACGCATAACGCATAACGCATATCGCATAACACATAACGCATAACCCATAACGCATAACGCATAACGCATAACGCATAATGCATAAAGCATAAAGCATAACGCATAACGCATAACCCATAACGCAATAACGCATAACGCATAACGCATAACGCATAACGTGTAACTCATAACGCATAACGCATAAAGCATAACGCATAACGCATAACGCATAACGCATAACGCATAACGCATAACGCATATCGCATAACGCATAACGCATAACGTATAACGCATAACGCATACCGTATAACGCATAACGCATAACGCATAACGCATATCGCATAACGCATAACGCATAACGCATAACGCATAACGCATAACGCATAACGCATAACGCATAACGTATAACGCATAACGCATAACGCATAACGCATAACGCATAACGCATAACGCATAACGCATAACGCTTAACGCATAACCATAACGCATAACGCATAACCCATAACGCATAACGCATAACGCATAACACATAACGTATAACGCATAACGCATACCGTATAACGCATAACGCATAACGCATAACGCATAACGCATACCGTATAACGCATAACGCATAACGCATAACGCATAACGCATAAAGCATAACGCATAACGCATAACGCATGAAGCATAACCCATAACGCATATCGCATAACGCATAACGCATAACGCATAAAGCATAACCCATAACGCATAACGCATAAAGCATAACGCATAACGCATAACGCATAACGCATTACGCATAACGCATCACGCATAACGCATAACGCATAACGCATAACGCATAACGCATAACGCATATCGCATAAAACATAACGCATAACGCATAACGTACAACCTATAACGCATAACGCATAACGCATAACGCATATCGCATAACACATAACGCATAACCCATAACGCATAACGCATAAGGCATAACGCATAACGTTAACGCATAAAGCATAACGCATAACGCATAACGCATGAAGCATAACCCATAACGCATATCGCATAACGCATAACGCATAACGCATAAAGCATAACCCATAACGCATAACGCATAACGCATAACGCATAAAGCATAAGGCATAACGCATAACGCATAACGCATAACGCATATCGCATAACGCATAACGCATAACGTATAACGCATAACGCATTCCGTATAACGCATAACGCATAACGCATAACGCAAACGCATAACGCACAACGCATAACGAATACAGCAAAACGCATAATGCTTAACGCATAACGGATCACGCATAACGCATAACGCATAATGCATAACGCATAACGCATAAAGCGTAACGCATAACGCATAACGCATAACTCATAACGCATAACGCTTAACGCATAACCATAACGCATAACGCATAACCCATAACGCATAACGCATAACGCATAACACATAACGTATAACGCATAACGCATAACGAATACCGCAAAACGTATATCGCCTAACACATAACGGATCACGCATAACGCATAACGCATAACGTATAACGCATAACGCATAACGCATAACGCATAACGCATAACGCATAACGCACAACGCATAACGAATACAGCAAAACGCATAATGCTTAACGCATAACGGATCACGCATAACGCATAACGCATAACGCATAACGCATAACGCATAACGCATAACCCCTAACGCAATAACGCATAACGCATAACGGATCACGCATAACGCATAACGCATAATGCATAACGCATAACGCATAACGCATAACGCATAACGCATAAAGCATAACGCATAACGCAAACGTATAACGCACAACGCATAACGCATAACACATAACGCATAACGCATAACGCATAACGCATAACGCATAACGTATAACGCATAACGCATAACGCATAACGCATAACGCATAACGCATAACGCATAACGCATAACGCATAACGCATAACGCATAACCATAACGCAAACGTATAGCGCACAACGCATAACGCATAAACCATAACCCATACTTCATAACGCATAACGCATAATGCACAACGCATAACGAACACCGGAAAACCCATAACGCCTAACGCATAACGGATCACGTATAACGCATAATGCATAACGCATAACGCATATCCCATAACGCATAACGCATAACGCATAACGCATAACGCATAACGCATAACGCATAACGCATAACGCATAACGAATACCGCAAAACGTATATCGCCTAACACATAACGGATCACGCATAACGCATAACGCATAACGTATAACGCATAACGCATAACGCATAACGCATAACGCATAACGCACAACGCATAACGAATACAGCAAAACGCATAATGCTTAACGCATAACGGATCACGCATAACGCATAACGCATAACGCATAACGCATAACGCATAACGCATAACGCATAACGCATAACGCATAACGCATAACGCATAACGCATAACGCATAACGCATAACGCATAAAGCATAACGCATAACGCATAACGCATAAAGCATAACGCATAACGCATAACGCATAACGCATTACGCATAACGCATCACGCATAACGCATAACGCATAACGCATAACGCATATCGCATAAAACATAACGCATAACGCATAACGTACAACGTATAACGCATAACGCATAACGCATAACGCATATCGCATAACACATAACGCATAACCCATAACGCATAACGCATAACGCATAACGCATAATGCATAACGCATAAAGCATAACGCATAACGCATAACCCTTAACGCAATAACGCATAACGCATAACGCATAACGCATAACGTGTAACTCATAACGCATAACGCATAAAGCATAACGCATAACGCATAACGCATAACGCATAACGCATAACGCATAACGCATATCGCATAACGCATAACGCATAACGTATAACGCATAACGCATACCGTATAACGCATAACGCATAACGCATAACGCATATCGCATAACGCATAACGCATAACGCATAACGCATAACGCATAACGCATAACGCATAACGCATAACGTATAACGCATAACGCATAACGCATAACGCATAACGCATAACGCATAACGCATAACGCATAACGCTTAACGCATAACCATAACGCATAACGCATAACCCATAACGCATAACGCATAACGCATAACACATAACGTATAACGCATAACGCATACCGTATAACGCATAACGCATAACGCATAACGCATAACGCATACCGTATAACGCATAACGCATAACGCATAACGCATAACGCATAAAGCATAACGCATAACGCATAACGCATGAAGCATAACCCATAACGCATATCGCATAACGCATAACGCATAACGCATAACGCATAACGCATACCGTATAACGCATAACGCATAACGCATAACGCATAACGCATAAAGCATAACGCATAACGCATAACGCATGAAGCATAACCCATAACGCATATCGCATAACGCATAACGCATAACGCATAAAGCATAACCCATAACGCATAACGCATAAAGCATAACGCATAACGCATAACGCATAACGCATTACGCATAACGCATCACGCATAACGCATAACGCATAACGCATAACGCATAACGCATAACGCATATCGCATAAAACATAACGCATAACGCATAACGTACAACCTATAACGCATAACGCATTACGCATAACGCATCACGCATAACGCATAACGCATAACGCATAAAGCATAACCCATAACGCATAACGCATAAAGCATAACGCATAACGCATAACGCATAACGCATATCGCATAACGCATAACGCATAACGTATAACGCATAACGCATTCCGTATAACGCATAACGCATAACGCATAACGCAAACGCATAACGCACAACGCATAACGAATACAGCAAAACGCATAATGCTTAACGCATAACGGATCACGCATAACGCATAACGCATAATGCATAACGCATAACGCATAAAGCGTAACGCATAACGCATAACGCATAACGCATAACGCATAACGCATAACGCATAACGCATAAAGCATAACGCATAACGCATAACGCATAAAGCATAACGCATAACGCATAACGCATTACGCATAACTTATAACTCATAACTCATAAGGAGTAACGCATAACGCATAAAGCATAACGCATAACGCATAACGCATAACGCATAACGCATAAAGCATAAAGCATAACGCATAACGCATAACGCATAACTCATTACTCATAACGAATAACGCATAACGCATAACGCATAACGCATAACGCATAACGCATAACGCATATCGAATAACGCATAACGTGTAACTCATAACGCATAACGCATAACGCATAACGCATACCGTATAACGCATAACGCATAACGCATAACGCATAACGCATAAAGCATAACGCATAACGCATAACGCATGAAGCATAACCCATAACGCATATCGCATAACGCATAACGCATAACGCATAAAGCATAACCCATAACGCATAACGCATAAAGCATAACGCATAACGCATAACGCATAACGCATTACGCATAACGCATCACGCATAACGCATAACGCATAACGCATAACGCATAACGCATAACGCATATCGCATAAAACATAACGCATAACGCATAACGTACAACCTATAACGCATAACGCATAACGCATAACGCATATCGCATAACACATAACGCATAACCCATAACGCATAACGCATAAGGCATAACGCATAACGTTAACGCATAACGCATAACGCCTAACGCATAACGCATAACGAATACCGCAAAACGTATATCACCTAACGCATATCGGATCACGCATAACGCATAACGCATAACGTATAACGCATAACGCATAACGCATAACGCATAACGCATAACGCATAACGCATAACGCATAACGCATAACGCATAACGCATAACGCATAACGCATAACGCATAACGCATAACGCATAACGCATAACGCATAAAGCATAAGGCATAACGCATAACGCATAACGCATAACGCATATCGCATAACGCATAACGCATAACGTATAACGCATAACGCATTCCGTATAACGCATAACGCATAACGCATAACTCAAACGCATAACGCACAACGCATAACGAATACAGCAAAACGCATAATGCTTAACGCATAACGGATCACGCATAACGCATAACGCATAATGCATAACGCATAACGCATAAAGCGTAACGCATAACGCATAACGCATAACGCATAACGCATAACGCATAACGCATAACGCATAACGCATAAAGCATAACGCATAACGCATAACGCATAAAGCATAACGCATAACGCATAACGCATTACGCATAACTTATAACTCATAACTCATAAGGAGTAACGCATAACGCATAAAGCATAACGCATAACGCATAACGCATAACGCATAACGCATAAAGCATAAAGCATAACGCATAACGCATAACGCATAACTCATTACTCATAACGAATAACGCATAACGCATAACGCATAACGCATAACGCATAACGCATATCGAATAACGCATAACGTGTAACTCATAACGCATAACGCATAACGCATAACGCATATCGCATAACGCATAACGCATAACGCATAACGCATAACGCATAACGCATATCGCATAACGCATAAACCATAACCCATAACGCACAATGCATAACGCATAATGCACAACGCATAACGAATACCGCAAAACGCATAACGCCCAATGCATAACGGATCACCCATAACGCTTAACGCATAACGTATAACTCTTAACGCATAACGCATAACGCATAACGCAGAACGCATAACGCATAACGCATAACGCAGAACGCATAACGCATAACATATAACGCATAGCGCATAACACGTAACGCATAACGCATAACGCATAACGCATAACGCATAACGCATAACGCATAACGCGTAACGCAGAACGCATAACGCATAACGCATAACGCATAACGCATAACGCATAACGCATAACGCATAACGCATAACGCATAACGCATAACGCATAACGCATAACGCATAACGCATAACGCATAACGCAGAACGCATAACGCATAACGCATAACGCATAACGCATATCGCATAACGCATAAACCATAACCCATAACGCACAATGCATAACTCATAATGCACAACGCATAACGAATACCGCAAAACGCATACCGCCCAACGCATAACGGATCACGCATAACGCTTAACGCATAACGTATAACTCATAACGCATAACGCATAACGCATAACGCATATCGCATAACGCATAACGTATAACGCATAACGCATAACGCAAATCGCATAACGCATAAACCATACCCCATAACGCACAATGCATAACGCATAATGCACAACGCATAACGAATACCGCAAAACGCATAACGCCCAACGCATAACGGATCACGCATAACGCTTAACGCATAACGTATAACTCTTAATGCATAACGCATAACGCATAGCGCATAACACGTAACGCATAACGCATAACGCATAACGCATAACGCATAACGCATAACGCATAACGCATAACGCATAACGCATAACGCAGAACGCATAACGCATAACGCATAACGCATAACGCATAACGCATAACGCATAACACAGAACGCATAACGCATAACGCATAACGCATAACGCATAACGCATAACGCATAACGCATATCCCATAACGCATAAACCATAACCCATAACGCACAATGCATAACGCATAATGCACAACGCATAACGAATACCGCAAAACGCATAACGCCCAACGCATAACGGATCACGCATAACGCTTAACGCATAACGTATAACTCATAACGCATAACGCATAACACATAACGCATAACGCATAACGCATAACGCATAACGCATAACGCATAACGCATAACGCATAACGCATAACGCATAACGCATAACGCATAACGCATATCGCATAACGCATAAACCATAACCCATAACGCACAATGCATAACGCATAATGCACAACGCATAACGAATACCGCAAAACGCAAAACGCCCAACGCATAACGGATCACGCATAACGCTTAACGCATAACGTATAACTCTTAACGCATAACGCATAACGCATAGCGCATAACGCATAACGCATAACGCATAACGCATAACGCAGAACGCATAACGCATAACATATAACGCATAGCGCATAACACGTAACGCATAACGCATAACGCATAACGCATAACGCATAACGCGTAACGCAGAACGCATAACGCATAGCGCATAACGCATAACGCATAACGCATAACCATAACGCATAACGCATAACCCATAACGCATAACGCATAACGCATAACGTATAACGCATAACGCATACCGTATAACGCATAACGCATAACGCATAACGCATAACGCATACCGTATAACGCATAACGCATAACGCATAACGCATAACGCATAAAGCATAACGCATAACGCATAACGCATGAAGCATAACCCATAACGCATATCGCATAACGCATAACGTATAACGCATAACGCATACCGTATAACGCATAACGCAGAACGCATAACGCATAGCGCATAACGCATAACGCATAACGCATAACGCATAACCATAACGCATAACGCATAACCCATAACGCATAACGCATAACGCATAACGTATAACGCATAACGCATACCGTATAACGCATAACGCATAATGCACAACGCATAACGAACACCGGAAAACACATAACGCATAACGCATAACGCATAACGCATAACGCGTAACGCAGAACGCATAACGCATAACGCATAACGCATAACGCATAACGCATAACCATAACGCATAACGCATAACCCATAACGCATAACGCATAACGCATAACGTATAACGCATAACGCATACCGTATAACGCATAACGCATAACGCATAACGCATAACGCATAACGCATACCGTATAACGCATAACGCATAACGCATAACGCATAACGCATAACGCATAAAGCATAACGCATAACGCATAACGCATGAAGCATAACCCATAACGCATATCGCATAACGCATAACGTATAACGCATAACGCATACCGTATAACGCATAACGCATAACGCATAACGCAAACGTATAGCGCACAACGCATAACGCATAAACCATAACCCATACTTCATAACGCATAACGCATAATGCACAACGCATAACGAACACCGGAAAACCCATAACGCCTAACGCATAACGGATCACGCATAACGCATAATGCATAACGCATAACGCATAACGCATAACGCATAACGCATAACGCAGAACGCATAACGCATAACGCATAACGCAGAACGCATAACGCATAACATATAACGCATAGCGCATAACACGTAACGCATAACGCATAACGCATAACGCATAACGCATAACGCATAACGCATAACGCGTAACGCAGAACGCATAACGCATAACGCATAACGCATAACGCATAACGCATAACGCATAACGCATAACGCATAACGCATAACGCATAACGCATAACGCATAACGCAGAACGCATAACGCATAACGCATAACGCATAACGCATATCGCATAACGCATAAACCATAACCCATAACGCACAATGCATAACTCATAATGCACAACGCATAACGAATACCGCAAAACGCATACCGCCCAACGCATAACGGATCACGCATAACGCTTAACGCATAACGTATAACTCATAACGCATAACGCATAACGCATAACGCATATCGCATAACGCATAACGTATAACGCATAACGCATAACGCAAATCGCATAACGCATAAACCATACCCCATAACGCACAATGCATAACGCATAATGCACAACGCATAACGAATACCGCAAAACGCATAACGCCCAACGCATAACGGATCACGCATAACGCTTAACGCATAACGTATAACTCTTAATGCATAACGCATAACGCATAGCGCATAACACGTAACGCATAACGCATAACGCATAACGCATAACGCATAACGCATAACGCATAACGCATAACGCATAACGCATAACGCATAACGCAGAACGCATAACGCATAACGCATAACGCATAACGCATAACGCATAACGCATAACACAGAACGCATAACGCATAACGCATAACGCATAACGCATAACGCATATCCCATAACGCATAAACCATAACCCATAACGCACAATGCATAACGCATAATGCACAACGCATAACGAATACCGCAAAACGCATAACGCCCAACGCATAACGGATCACGCATAACGCTTAACGCATAACGTATAACTCATAACGCATAACGCATAACGCATAACGCATAACGCATAACGCATAATGCATAACGCATAACGCATAACGCATAACGCATAACGCATAACGCATATCGCATAACGCATAAACCATAACCCATAACGCACAATGCATAACGCATAATGCAGAACGCATAACGAATACCGCAAAACGCAAAACGCCCAACGCATAACGGATCACGCATAACGCTTAACGCATAACGTATAACTCTTAACGCATAACGCATAACACATAGCGCATAACGCATAACGCATAACGCATAACGCATAACGCAGAACGCATAACGCATAACATATAACGCATAGCGCATAACACGTAACGCAGAACGCATAACGCATAACCATAACGCATAACGCATAACCCATAACGCATAACGCATAACGCATAACGTATAACGCATAACGCATACCGTATAACGCATAACGCATAACGCATAACGCATAACGCATAACGCATACCGTATAACGCATAACGCATAACGCATAACGCATACCGTATAACGCATAACGCATAACGCATAACGCATGAAGCATAACGCATACCGTATAACGCATAACGCATAACGCATAACGCATAACGCATAAAGCATAACGCATAACGCATAACGCATGAAGCATAACCCATAACGCATATCGCATAACGCATAACGTATAACGCATAACGCATACCGTATAACGCATAACGCATAACGCATAACGCAAACGTATAGCGCACAACGCATAACGCATAAACCATAACCCATACTTCATAACGCATAACGCATAATGCACAACGCATAACGAACACCGGAAAACCCATAACGCCTAACGCATAACGGATCACGCATAACGCATAATGCATAACGCATAACGCATAACGCATAACGCATAACGCATAACGCATAACCCATAACGCATAACGCATAAAGCATAACGCCTAACGCATAACGCATAACGAATACCGCAAAACGTATATCGCCTAACACATAACGGATCACGCATAACGCATAACGCATAACGTATAACGCATAACGCATAACGTATAACGCATAACGCATAACGCATAACGCATAACGCATAACGCATAACGCATAACGCATAACGCATAACGCATAACTCATAACGCATAACGCATAACGCATAACGCATAACGCATAACGCATAACGCATAACGCATAACGCATAACGCATAACGCATAACGCATAACGCATAACGCATAACGCATATCGCATAACGCATAAACCATAACCCATAACGCACAATGCATAACGCATAATGCAGAACGCATAACGAATACCGCAAAACGCAAAACGCCCAACGCATAACGGATCACGCATAACGCTTAACGCATAACGTATAACTCTTAACGCATAACGCATAACGCATAGCGCATAACGCATAACGCATAACGCATAACGCATAACGCAGAACGCATAACGCATAACATATAACGCATAGCGCATAACACGTAACGCATAACGCATAACGCATAACGCATAACGCATAACGCGTAACGCAGAACGCATAACGCATAGCGCATAACGCATAACGCATAACGCATAACGCATAACGCAGAACGCATAACGCATAACATATAACGCATAGCGCATAACACGTAACGCATAACGCATAACGCATAACGCATAACGCATAACGCGTAACGCAGAACGCATAACGCATAGCGCATAACGCATAACGCATAACGCATAACCATAACGCATAACGCATAACCCATAACGCATAACGCATAACGCATAACGCATAACGCATAACGCATAACGCATAACGCGTAACGCAGAACGCATAACGCATAACGCATAACGCATAACGCATAACGCATAATGCAGAACGCATAACGAATACCGCAAAACGCAAAACGCCCAACGCATAACGGATCACGCATAACGCTTAACGCATAACGTATAACTCTTAACGCATAACGCATAACGCATAGCGCATAACGCATAACGCATAACGCATAACGCATAACGCAGAACGCATAACGCACAACATATAACGCATAGCGCATAACACGTAACGCATAACGCATAACGCATAACGCATAACGCATAACGCGTAACGCAGAACGCATAACGCATAGCGCATAACGCATAACGCATAACGCATAACCATAACGCATAACGCATAACCCATAACGCATAACGCATAACGCATAACGCATAACGCATAACGCATAACGCATAACGCGTAACGCAGAACGCATAACGCATAACGCATAACGCATAACGCATAACGCATAACCATAACGCATAACGCATAACCCATAACGCATAACGCATAACGCATAACGTATAACGCATAACGCATACCGTATAACGCATAACGCATAACGCATAACGCATAACGCATAACGCATAACGCATACCGTATAACGCATAACGCATAACGCATAACGCATAACGCATAAAGCATAACGCATAACGCATAACGCATGAAGCATAACCCATAACGCATATCGCATAACGCATAACGTATAACGCATAACGCATACCGTATAACGCATAACGCATAACGCATAACGCAAACGTATAGCGCACAACGCATAACGCATAAACCATAACCCATACTTCATAACGCATAACGCATAATGCACAACGCATAACGAACACCGGAAAACCCATAACGCCTAACGCATAACGGATCACGCATAACGCATAATGCATAACGCATAACGCATAACGCATAACGCATAACGCATAACCCATAACGCATAACGCATAAAGCATAACGCCTAACGCATAACGCATAACGAATACCGCAAAACGTATATCGCCTAACACATAACGGATCACGCATAACGCATAACGCATAACGTATAACGCATAACGCATAACGCATAACGCATAACGCATAACGCATAACGCATAACGCATAACGCATAACGCATAACGCATAACGCATAACGCATAACGCATAACGCATAACGCATAACATATAACGCATAACGCATAACCCGTAACGCATAACGCATAACGCATAACGCATAACGCATAACGCATAACGCATAAAGCATAATGCATAACGCATAACGCATAACGCATAACGCATATCGCATAACGCATAACGCATAACGTATAACGCATAACGCATACCGTATAACGCATAACGCATAACGCATAACGCAAACGTATAACGCACAACGCATAACGAATACAGCAAAACGCATAATGCTTAACGCATAACGGATCACGCATAACGCATAACGCATAATGCATAACGCATAACGCATAAAGCGTAACGCATAACGCATAACGCATAACGCATAACGCATAACGCATAACGCATAACGCATAACGCATAACGCATAAAGCATAACGCATAACGCATAACGCATAAAGCATAACGCATAACGCATAACGCATTACGCATAACGCATCACGCATAACGCATAACGCATAACGCATAACGCATAACGCATAACGCATAACGCATAACGCATATCACATAAAACATAACGCATAACGCATAACGTACAACCTATAACGCATAACGCATAACGCATAACGCATAACGCATATCGCATAACACATAACGCATAACCCATAACGCATAACGCATAAGGCATAACGCATAACGTTAACGCATAACGCATAACGCATAAAGCATAACGCATAACGCATTACGCATAATTTATAACTCATAACTCATAAGGAGTAACGCATAACGCATAAAGCATAACGCATAACGCATAACTCAAAACGCATAACGCATAAAGCATAACGCATAACGCATAACTTATAACTCATTACTCATAACGAATAACGCATAACGCACAACGCATAACGCATAACGCATAACGCATAACGCATAACGCATAACGCATAACGCATAACGCATAACGCATAACGCATAACGCATAACGCACAACGCATAACGCATAACGCATAAAGCATAACCCATAACGCATAACGCATAAAGCATAACGCATAACGCATAACGCATAACGCATTACGCATAACTTATAACTCATAACTCATAAGGAGTAACGCATAACGCATAAAGCATAACGCATAACGCATAACGCATAACGGATAAAGCATAACGCATAACGCATAACTTATAACTCATTACTCATAACGAATAACGCATAACGCATAAAGCATAACGCATAACGCATAACGCATAAAGCATAACGCATAACGCATAACGCATAACGCATATCACATAAAACATAACGCATAACGCATAACGTACAACCTATAACGCATAACGCATAACGCATAACGCATATCGCATAACACATAACGCATAACCCATAACGCATAACGCATAAGGCATAACGCATAACGTTAACGCATAACGCATAACGCCTAACGCATAACGCATAACGAATACCGCAAAACGTATATCGCCTAACACATATCGGATCACGCATAACGCATAACGCATAACGTATAACGCATAACGCATAACGCATAACGCATAACGCATAACGCATAACGCATAACGCACAACGCATAACGCATAACGCATAAAGCATAACGCATAACGCATAACGCATAAAGCATAACGCATAACGCATAACGCATAACGCATTACGCATAACTTATAACTCATAACTCATAAGGAGTAACGCATAACGCATAAAGCATAACGCATAACGAATAACGCATAAACCATAACCCATAACGCACAATGCATAACGCATAATGCACAACGCATAATGAATACCGCAAAACGCATAACGCCCAACGCATATCGGATCACGCATAACGCTTAACGCATAACGTATAACTCTTAACGCATAACGCATAACGCATAGCGCATAACGCATAACGCATAACGCATAACGCATAACGCAGAACGCATAACGCATAACATATAACGCATAGCGCATAACACGTAACGCATAACGCATAACGCATAACGCATAACGCATAACGCATAACGCATAACGCATAACGCATAACGCATAACGCATAACGCATAACGCACAACGCATAACTTATAACTCATAACTCATAAGGAGTAACGCATAACGCATAAAGCATAACGCATAACGCATAACGCATAACGGATAAAGCATAACGCATAACGCATAACTTATAACTCATTACTCATAACGAATAACGCATAACGCATAAAGCATAACGCATAACGCATAACGCATAAAGCATAACGCATAACGCATAACGCATTACGCATAACGCATCACGCATAACGCATAACGCATAACGCATAACGCATAACGCATAACGCATAAAGCATAACCCATAACGCATAACGCATAAAGCATAACGCATAACGCATAACGCATTACGCATAACTTATAACTCATAACTCATAAGGAGTAACGCATAACGCATAAAGCATAACGCATAACGCATAACGCATAACGGATAAAGCATAACGCATAACGCATAACTTATAACTCATTACTCATAACGAATAACGCATAACGCATAAAGCATAACGCATAACGCATAACGCATAAAGCATAACGCATAACGCATAACGCATTACGCATAACGCATCACGCATAACGCATAACGCATAACGCATAACGCATAACGCATATCACATAAAACATAACGCATAACGCATAACGTACAACCTATAACGCATAACGCATAACGCATAACGCATAACGCATATCGCATAACACATAACGCATAACCCATAACGCATAACGCATAAGGCATAACGCATAACGTTAACGCATAACGCATAACGCCTAACGCATAACGCATAACGAATACCGCAAAACGTATATCGCCTAACACATATCGGATCACGCATAACGCATAACGCATAACGTATAACGCATAACGCATAACGCATAACGCATAACGCATAACGCATAACGCATAACGCATAACGCACAACGCATAACGCATAACGCATAAAGCATAACGCATAACGCATAACGCATAAAGCATAACGCATAACGCATAACGCATTACGCATAACTTATAACTCATAACTCATAAGGAGTAACGCATAACGCATAAAGCATAACGCATAACGCATAACGCATAAACCATAACCCATAACGCACAATGCATAACGCATAATGCACAACGCATAATGAATACCGCAAAACGCATAACGCCCAACGCATATCGGATCACGCATAACGCTTAACGCATAACGTATAACTCTTAACGCATAACGCATAACGCATAGCGCATAACGCATAACGCATAACGCATAACGCATAACGCAGAACGCATAACGCATAACATATAACGCATAGCGCATAACACGTAACGCATAACGCATAACGCATAACGCATAACGCATAACGCATAACGCATAACGCATAACGCATAACGCATAACGCACAACGCATAACGCATAACGCATAAAGCATAACGCATAACGCATAACGCATAAAGCATAACGCATAACGCATAACGCATTACGCATAACTTATAACTCATAACTCATAAGGAGTAACGCATAACGCATAACGCATAACGCAGAACGCATAACGCATAACATATAACGCATAGCGCATAACACGTAACGCATAACGCATAACGCATAACGCATAACGCATAACGCGTAACGCAGAACGCATAACGCATAACGCATAACGCATAACGCAGAACGCATAACGCATAACGCATAACGCATAACGCAGAACGCATAACGCATAACGCATAACGCATAACGCATAACGCATAACGCATAACGCATAACGCATATCGCATAACGCATAAACCATAACCCATAACGCACAATGCATAACGCATAATGCACAACGCATAACGAATACCGCAAAACGCACAATGCATAACGCATAATGCAGAACGCATAACGAATACCGCAAAACGCAAAACGCCCAACGCATAACGGATCACGCATAACGCTTAACGCATAACGTATAACTCTTAACGCAGAACGCATAACGCATAGCGCATAACGCATAACGCATAACGCATAACCATAACGCATAACGCATAACCCATAACGCATAACGCATAACGCATAACGCATAACGCATAACGCATAACGCATAACGCGTAACGCAGAACGCATAACGCATAACGCATAACGCATAAAGCATAACGCATAACGCATAACGCATAAAGCATAACGCATAACGCATAACGCATTACGCATAACGCATCACGCATAACGCATAACGCATAACGCATAACGCATAACGCATAACGCATAACGCATAACGCATAACGCATAACGCATATCGCATAACGCATAAACCATACCCCATAACGCACAATGCATAACGCATAATGCACAACGCATAACGAATACCGCAAAACGCATAACGCATAACGCATAACGCATAACGCATAACGCATATCACATAAAACATAACGCATAACGCATAACGTACAACCTATAACGCATAACGCATAACGCATAACGCATAACGCATAACGCATATCGCATAACACATAACGCATAACCCATAACGCATAACGCATAAGGCATAACGCATAACGTTAACGCATAACGCATAACGCCTAACGCATAACGCATAACGAATACCGCAAAACGTATATCGCCTAACACATATCGGATCACGCATAACGCATAACGCATAACGTATAACGCATAACGCATAACGCATAACGCATAACGCATAACGCATAACGCATAACGCATAACGCACAACGCATAACGCATAACGCATAAAGCATAACGCATAACGCATAACGCATAAAGCATAACGCATAACGCATAACGCATTACGCATAACTTATAACTCATAACTCATAAGGAGTAACGCATAACGCATAAAGCATAACGCATAACGCATAACGCATAAACCATAACCCATAACGCACAATGCATAACGCATAATGCACAACGCATAATGAATACCGCAAAACGCATAACGCCCAACGCATATCGGATCACGCATAACGCTTAACGCATAACGTATAACTCTTAACGCATAACGCATAACGCATAGCGCATAACGCATAACGCATAACGCATAACGCATAACGCAGAACGCATAACGCATAACATATAACGCATAGCGCATAACACGTAACGCATAACGCATAACGCATAACGCATAACGCATAACGCATAACGCATAACGCATAACGCATAACGCATAACGCATAACGCACAACGCATAACGCATAACGCATAAAGCATAACGCATAACGCATAACGCATAAAGCATAACGCATAACGCATAACGCATTACGCATAACTTATAACTCATAACTCATAAGGAGTAACGCATAACGCATAACGCATAACGCAGAACGCATAACGCATAACATATAACGCATAGCGCATAACACGTAACGCATAACGCATAACGCATAACGCATAACGCATAACGCGTAACGCAGAACGCATAACGCATAACGCATAACGCAGAACGCATAACGCATAACGCATAACGCATAACGCAGAACGCATAACGCATAACGCATAACGCATAACGCATAACGCATAACGCATAACGCATATCGCATAACGCATAAACCATAACCCATAACGCACAATGCATAACGCATAATGCACAACGCATAACGAATACCGCAAAACGCACAATGCATAACGCATAATGCAGAACGCATAACGAATACCGCAAAACGCAAAACGCCCAACGCATAACGGATCACGCATAACGCTTAACGCATAACGTATAACTCTTAACGCATAACGCATAACGCATAGCGCATAACGCATAACGCATAACGCATAACGCATAACGCAGAACGCATAACGCATAACATATAACGCATAGCGCATAACACGTAACGCGTAACGCATAACGCATAACGCATAACGCATAACGCGTAACGCAGAACGCATAACGCATAGCGCATAACGCATAACGCATAACGCATAACCATAACGCATAACGCATAACCCATAACGCATAACGCATAACGCATAACGCATAACGCATAACGCATAACGCATAACGCGTAACGCAGAACGCATAACGCATAACGCATAACGCATAACGCATAACCATAACGCATAACGCATAACCCATAACGCATAACGCATAACGCATAACGTATAACGCATAACGCATACCGTATAACGCATAACGCATAACGCATAACGCATAACGCATAACGCATACCGTATAACGCATAACGCATAACGCATAACGCATAACGCATAAAGCATAACGCATAACGCATAACGCATGAAGCATAACCCATAACGCATATCGCATAACGCATAACGTATAACGCATAACGCATACCGTATAACGCATAACGCATAACGCATAACGCAAACGTATAGCGCACAACGCATAACGCATAAACCATAACCCATACTTCATAACGCATAACGCATAATGCACAACGCATAACGAACACCGGAAAACCCATAACGCCTAACTCATAACGGATCACGCATAACGCATAATGCATAACGCATAACGCATAACGCATAACGCATAACGCATAACCCATAACGCATAACGCATAAAGCATAACGCCTAACGCATAACGCATAACGAATACCGCAAAACGTATATCGCCTAACACATAACGGATCACGCATAACGCATAACGCATAACGTATAACGCATAACGCATAACGCATAACGCATAACGCATAACGCATAACGCATAACGCATAACGCATAACGCATAACGCATAACGCATAACGCATAACGCATAACGCATAACGCATAACGCATAACGCATAACGCATAACGCATAACGCATAACATATAACGCATAACGCATAACCCGTAACGCATAACGCATAACGCATAACGCATAACGCATAACGCATAAAGCATAATGCATAACGCATAACGCATAACGCATAACGCATATCGCATAACGCATAACGCATAACGTATAACGCATAACGCATACCGTATAACGCATAACGCATAACGCATAACGCAAACGTATAACGCACAACGCATAACGAATACAGCAAAACGCATAATGCTTAACGCATAACGGATCACGCATAACGCATAACGCATAATGCATAACGCATAACGCATAAAGCGTAACGCATAACGCATAACGCATAACGCATAACGCATAACGCATAACGCATAACGCATAACGCATAACGCATAACGCATAAAGCATAACGCATAACGCATAACGCATAAAGCATAACGCATAACGCATAACGCATTACGCATAACGCATCACGCATAACGCATAACGCATAACGCATAACGCATAACGCATAAAGCATAACGCATAACGCATTACGCATAATTTATAACTCATAACTCATAAGGAGTAACGCATAACGCATAAAGCATAACGCATAACGCATAACGCAAAACGCATAACGCATAAAGCATAACGCATAACGCATAACTTATAACTCATTACTCATAACGAATAACGCATAACGCACAACGCATAACGCATAACGCATAACGCATAACGCATAACGCATAACGCATAACGCATAACGCATAACGCATAACGCACAACGCATAACGCATAACGCATAAAGCATAACCCATAACGCATAACGCATAAAGCATAACGCATAACGCATAACGCATAACGCATTAAGCATAACTTATAACTCATAACTCATAAGGAGTAACGCATAACGCATAAAGCATAACGCATAACGCATAACGCATAACGGATAAAGCATAACGCATAACGCATAACTTATAACTCATTACTCATAACGAATAACGCATAACGCATAAAGCATAACGCATAACGCATAACGCATAACGCATAAAGCATAACGCATAACGCATAACGCATAACGCATATCACATAAAACATAACGCATAACGCATAACGTACAACCTATAACGCATAACGCATAACGCATAACGCATATCGCATAACACATAACGCATAACCCATAACGCATAACGCATAAGGCATAACGCATAACGTTAACGCATAACGCATAACGCCTAACGCATAACGCATAACGAATACCGCAAAACGTATATCGCCTAACACATATCGGATCACGCATAACGCATAACGCATAACGTATAACGCATAACGCATAACGCATAACGCATAACGCATAACGCATAACGCATAACGCATAACGCACAACGCATAACGCATAACGCATAAAGCATAACGCATAACGCATAACGCATAAAGCATAACGCATAACGCATAACGCATTACGCATAACTTATAACTCATAACTCATAAGGAGTAACGCATAACGCATAAAGCATAACGCATAACGCATAACGCATAAACCATAACCCATAACGCACAATGCATAACGCATAATGCACAACGCATAATGAATACCGCAAAACGCATAACGCCCAACGCATATCGGATCACGCATAACGCTTAACGCATAACGTATAACTCTTAACGCATAACGCATAACGCATAGCGCATAACGCATAACGCATAACGCATAACGCATAACGCAGAACGCATAACGCATAACATATAACGCATAGCGCATAACACGTAACGCATAACGCATAACGCATAACGCATAACGCATAACGCATAACGCATAACGCATAACGCATAACGCATAACGCATAACGCATAACGCACAACGCATAACTTATAACTCATAACTCATAAGGAGTAACGCATAACGCATAAAGCATAACGCATAACGCATAACGCATAACGGATAAAGCATAACGCATAACGCATAACTTATAACTCATTACTCATAACGAATAACGCATAACGCATAAAGCTTAACGCATAACGCATAACGCATAAAGCATAACGCATAACGCATAACGCATTACGCATAACGCATCACGCATAACGCATAACGCATAACGCATAACGCATAACGCATAACGCATAACGCATAACGCATAACGCATAACGCATAACGAATAACGCATATCGCATAACGCATAAACCATACCCCATAACGCACAATGCATAACGCATAATGCACAACGCATAACGAATACCGCAAAACGCATAACGCCCAACGCATAACGGATCACGCATAACGCTTAACGCATAACGTATAACTCTTAATGCATAACGCATAACGCATAGCGCATAACACGTAACGCATAACGCATAACGCATAACGCATAACGCATAACGCATAACGCCTAACGCACAACGCATAACGCATAACGCATAAAGCATAACCCATAACGCATAACGCATAAAGCATAACGCATAACGCATAACGCATTACGCATAACTTATAACTCATAACTCATAAGGAGTAACGCATAACGCATAAAGCATAACGCATAACGCATAACGCATAACGGATAAAGCATAACGCATAACGCATAACTTATAACTCATTACTCATAACGAATAACGCATAACGCATAAAGCATAACGCATAACGCATAACGCATAAAGCATAACGCATAACGCATAACGCATTACGCATAACGCATCACGCATAACGCATAACGCATAACGCATAACGCATAACGCATAACGCATATCACATAAAACATAACGCATAACGCATAACGTACAACCTATAACGCATAACGCATAACGCATAACGCATAACGCATATCGCATAACACATAACGCATAACCCATAACGCATAACGCATAAGGCATAACGCATAACGTTAACGCATAACGCATAACGCCTAACGCATAACGCATAACGAATACCGCAAAACGTATATCGCCTAACACATATCGGATCACGCATAACGCATAACGCATAACGTATAACGCATAACGCATAACGCATAACGCATAACGCATAACGCATAACGCATAACGCATAACGCACAACGCATAACGCATAACGCATAAAGCATAACGCATAACGCATAACGCATAAAGCATAACGCATAACGCATAACGCATTACGCATATCTTATAACTCATAACTCATAAGGAGTAACGCATAACGCATAAAGCATAACGCATAACGCATAACGCATAAACCATAACCCATAACGCACAATGCATAACGCATAATGCACAACGCATAATGAATACCGCAAAACGCATAACGCCCAACGCATATCGGATCACGCATAACGCTTAACGCATTACGTATAACTCTTAACGCATAACGCATAACGCATAGCGCATAACGCATAACGCATAACGCATAACGCATAACGCAGAACGCATAACGCATAACATATAACGCATAGCGCATAACACGTAACGCATAACGCATAACGCATAACGCATAACGCATAACGCATAACGCATAACGCATAACGCATAACGCATAACGCATAACGCATAACGCACAACGCATAACGCATAACGCATAAAGCATAACGCATAACGCATAACGCATAAAGCATAACGCATAACGCATAACGCATTACGCATAACTTATAACTCATAACTCATAAGGAGTAACGCATAACGCATAACGCATAACGCAGAACGCATAACGCATAACATATAACGCATAGCGCATAACACGTAACGCATAACGCATAACGCATAACGCATAACGCATAACGCGTAACGCAGAACGCATAACGCATAACGCATAACGCATAACGCATAACGCATAACGCATAACGCATAACGCATATCGCATAACGCATAAACCATAACCCATAACGCACAATGCATAACGCATAATGCACAACGCATAACGAATACCGCAAAACGCATAACGCCCAACGCATAACGGATCACGCATAACGCTTAACGCATAACGTATAACTCATAACGCATAACGCATAACGCATAACGCATAACGCATAACGCATAACGCATATCGCATAACGCATAAACCATAACCCATAACGCACAATGCATAACGCATAATGCACAACGCATAACGAATACCGCAAAACGCATAACGCCCAACGCATAACGGATCACGCATAACGCTTAACGCATAACGTATAACTCATAACGCATAACGCATAACGCATAACGCATAACGCATAACGCATAACGCATATCGCATAACGCATAAACCATACCCCATAACGCACAATGCATAACGCATAATGCACAACGCATAAGGAATACCGCAAAACGCATAACGCCCAACGCATAACGGATCACGCATAACGCTTAACGCATAACGTATAACTCTTAATGCATAACGCATAACGCATAGCGCATAACACGTAACGCATAACGCATAACGCATAACGCATAACGCATAACGCATAACGCATAACGCCTAACGCATAACGCATAACGAATACCGCAAAACGTATAACGAATACCGCAAAACGTATATCGCCTAACACATATCGGATCACGCATAACGCATAACGCATAACGTATAACGCATAACGCATAAAGCATAACGCATAACGCATAACGCATAACGCATAATGCATAACGCATAACGCATAACGCATAAAGCATAACGCATAACGCATAACGCATAAAGCATAACGCATAACGCATAACGCATTACGCATAACTTATAACTCATAACTCATAACTCATAAGGAGTAACGCATAACGCATAACGCATAAAGCATAACGCATAACGCATAACGCATAACGCATAACGCATAAAGCATAACGCATAACGCATAACTTATAACTCATTACTCATAACGAATAACGCATAACGCATAACGCATAACGCATAACGCATAACGCATATCGAATAACGCATAACGTGTAACTCATATCGCATAACGCATAACGCATAACGCATATCGCATAACGCATAACGCATAACGCATAACGCATAACGCATAACGCATAACGCATATCGCATAACGCATAAACCATAACCCATAACGCACAATGCATAACGCATAATGCACGACGCATAACGAATACCGCAAAACGCATAACGCCCAACGCATAACGGATCACGCATAACGCTTAACGCATAACGTATAACTCTTAACGCATAACGCATAACGCATAGCGCATAACGCATAACGCATAACGCATAACGCTTAACGCATAACGTATAACTCTTAATGCATAACGCATAACGCATAGCGCATAACACGTAACGCATAACGCATAACGCATAACGCATAACACATAACGCATAACGCATAACGCATAACGCAGAACGCATAACGCATAACGCATAACGCATAACGCATAACGCATAACGCATAACGCATAACGCATAACGCATAACACAGAACGCATATCGAATAACGCATAACGTGTAACGTGTAACTCATATCGCATAACGCATAACGCATAACGCATAACGCATATCGCATAACGCATAAAGCATAACGCATAACGCATAACGCATAACGCATAAAGCATAACGCATAACGCATAACTTATAACTCATTACTCATAACGACTAACGCATAACGCATAACGCATAACGCATAACGCATAACGCATAACGCATATCGAATAACGCATAACGTGTAACTCATATCGCATAACGCATAACGCATAACGCATATCGCATAATGCATAACGCATAACGCATAACGCATAACGCATAACGCATATCGCATAACGCATAAACCATAACCCATAACGCACAATGCATAACGCATAATGCACGACGCATAACGATTACCGCAAAACGCATAACGCCGAACGCATAACGGATCACGCATAACGCTTAACGCATAACGTATAACTCTTAACGCATAACGCATAACGCATAGCGCATAACGCATAACGCATAACGCATAACGCTTAACGCATAACGTATAACTCTTAATGCATAACGCATAACGCATAGCGCATAACACGTAACGCATAACGCATAACGCATAACGCATAACACATAACGCATAACGCATAACGCATAACGCAGAACGCATAACGCATAACGCATAACGCATAACGCATAACGCATAACGCATAACGCATAACGCATAACGCATAACACAGAACGCATATCGAATAACGCATAACGTGTAACGTGTAACTCATATCGCATAACGCATAACGCATAACGCATATCGCATAACGCATAACGCATAACGCATAACGCATAACGCATAACGCATAACACATAACGCATAACGCATAACGCATAACGGATCACGCATAACTCTTAACGCATAACGTATAACTCTTAACGCATAACGCATAACGCATAACGCATAACGCATAACGCATAACGCATAACGCATAACGCATAACGTATAACTCTTAATGCATAACGCATAACGCATAGCGCATAACGCATAACGCATAACGCATAACGCATAACGCATAACACATAACGCATAACGCATAACGCATAACGCATAACGCATAACGCATAACGCATAACGCATAACGCATAACGCATAACGAATACCGCAAAACGCATAACGCCCAACGCATAACGGATCACGCATAACGCTTAACGCATAACGTATAACTCATAACGCATAACGCATAACGCATAACGCATAACGCATAACGCATAACGCATAACGCATAACGCATAACGCATAACGCATAAACCATACCCCATAACGCACAATGCATAACGCATAATGCACAACGCATAACGAATACCGCAAAACGCATAACGCCCAACGCATAACGGATCACGCATAACGGATCACGCATAACGCTTAACGCATAACGTATAACTCTTAATGCATAACGCATAACGCATATCGCGTAACGCATAAACCATACCCCATAACGCACAATGCATAACGCATAATGCACAACGCATAACGAATACCGCAAAACGCATAACGTCCAACGCATAACGGATCACGCATAACGGATCACGCATAACGCTTAACGCATAACGTATAACTCTTAATGCATAACGCATAACGCATAGCGCATAACACGTAACGCATAACGCATAACGCATAACGCATAACACATAACGCATAACGCAGAACGCATAACGCATAACGCATAACGCATAACGCATAACGCATAACGCATAACACAGAACGCATAACGCATAACGCATAACGCATATCGCATAACGCATAAACCATAACCCATAACGCACAATGCATAACGCATAATGCACAACGCATAACGAATACCGCAAAACGCATAACGCCCAACGCATAACGGATCACGCATAACGCTTAACGCATAACGTATAACTCATAACTCATAACGCATAACGCATAACGCATAACGCATAACGCATAACGCATAACGCATAACGCATAACGCATAACGCATAACCCATAACGCATAAACCATAACCCATAACGCACAATGCATAACGCATAATGCACAACGCATAACGAATACCGCAAAACGCAAAATGCCCAACGCATAACGGATCATGCATAACGCTTAATGCATAACGTATAACTCATAACGCGTACCGCATAAAGCATAACGTATTACGCATAACGCATAACGCATAACGCATAATGCATAACGCATAACGCATGACGCATAACGCATTACGCATAACTTATAACTCATAACTCATAACTCATAACGGATAACGCATAACGCATAACGCAAAATGCATAACGCATAACGCATAGCGCATAACACGTAACGCATAACGCATAACGCATAACGCATAACGCATAACGCAGAACGCATAACGCATAACATATAACGCATAGCGCATAACACGTAACGCATAACGCATAACGCATAACGCATAACGCATAACGCATAACGCGCCCCGCATAACGGATCACGCATAACGCTTAACGCATAACGTATAACTCATAACGCATAACGCATAACGCATAACGCATAACGCATAACGCATAACGCATAACGCATAACGCATAACGCATAACGCATAACGCATAACGCATATCGCATAACGCATAAACCATAACCCATAACGCACAATGCATAACGCATAATGCACAACGCATAACGAATACCGCAAAACGCAAAATGCCCAACGCATAACGGATCACGCATAACGCTTAATGCATAACGTATAACTCATAACGCGTACCGCATAAAGCATAACGTATTACGCATAACGCATAACGCATAACGCATAATGCATAACGCATAACGCATAACGCATAACGCATAACGCATAACGCATTACGCATAACTTATAACTCATAACTCATAACTCATAACGGATAACGCATAACGCATAACGCAAAATGCATAACGCATAACGCATAGCGCATAACACGTAACGCATAACGCATAACGCATAACGCATAACGCATAACGCATAACGCATAACGCATAACGCAGAACGCATAACGCATAACGCATAACGCATAACGCATAACGCAGAACGCATAACGCATAACGCATAACGCATAACGCATAACGCATAACGCATAACGCATAACGCATAAACCATAACCCATAACGCACAATGCATAACGCATAATGCACAACGCATAACGAATACCGCAAAACGCATAACGCAAAACGCATAACGGATCACGCATAACGCTTAACGCATAACGTATAACTCATAACGCATAACGCATAACCATAACGCATAACGCATAACGCATAACGCAGAACGCATAACGCATAACATATAACGCATAGCGCATAACACGTAACGCATAACGCATAACGCATAACGCATAACGCATAACGCATAACGCGTAACGCAGAACGCATAACGCATAACGCATAACGCATAACGCATATCGAATAACGCATAACGTGTAACTCATAACGCATAACGCATAACGCATAACGCATATCGCATAAAGCATAACGCATAACGCATAACGCATAACGCATAACGCATAACGCATAACGCATATCGCATAACGCATAAACCATAACCCATAACGCACAATGCATAACGCACAATGCATAACGCATAATGCACAACGCATAACGAATACCGCAAAACGCATAACGCCCAAAGCATAACGGATCACGCATAACGCTTAACGCATAACGTATAACTCTTGACGCATAACGCATAACGCATAGCGCATAACACGTAACGCATAACGCATAACGCATAACACATAACGCATAACGCATAACGCATAACGCATATCGCATAACGCATAAACCATAACCCATAACGCACAATGCATAACGCATAATGCACAACGCATAACGAATACCGCAAAACGCATAACGCCCAACGCACAACGGATCACGCATAACGCTTAACGCATAACGTATAACTCATAACGCATAACGCATAACGCATAACGCATAACGCATAACGCATAACGCTGAACGCATAACGCATAACGCATAACGCATAACGCATAACGCATAACGCAGAACGCATATCGCATAACGCATAAACCATAACCCATAACGCACAATGCATAACGCATAATGCACAACGCATAACGAATACCGCAAAACGCATAACGCCCAACGCATAACGGATCACGCATAACGCTTAACGCATAACGTATAACTCATAACGCGTACCGCATAAAGCATAACATATTACGCATAACGCATAACGCATAACGCATAATGCATAACGCATAACGCATAACGCATAACGCATAAGGCATAACGCATTACGCATAACTTATAACTCATAACTCATAACTCATAACGGATAACGCATAACGCAAAATGCATAACGCATAACGCATAAAGCATAACGCATAACCCATAACCCTTAACGCATAACGCATAACGCATAATGCACAACGCATAACGAATACCGCAAAACGTATATCGCCTAACACATAACGGATCACGCATAACGCATAACGCATAACGCATAACGCATAACGCATAACGCATAACGCATAACGCATAACGCATAACGCATAACATATAACGCATAACGCATAACCCGTAACGCATAACACATAACGCATAACGCATAACGCAGAACGCATAACGCATAACGCATAACGCATAACGCATAACGCATAACGCATAACGCATAACGCATAACGCATAACACAGAACGCATATCGAATAACGCATAACGTGTAACGTGTAACTCATATCGCATAACGCATAACGCATAACGCATAACGCATATCGCATAACGCATAAAGCATAACGCATAACGCATAACGCATAACGCATAAAGCATAACGCATAACGCATAACTTATAACTCATTACTCATAACGACTAACGCATAACGCATAACGCATAACGCATAACGCATAACGCATAACGCATATCGAATAACGCATAACGTGTAACTCATATCGCATAACGCATAACGCATAACGCATATCGCATAATGCATAACGCATAACGCATAACGCATAACGCATAACGCATATCGCATAACGCATAAACCATAACCCATAACGCACAATGCATAACGCATAATGCACGACGCATAACGATTACCGCAAAACGCATAACGCCGAACGCATAACGGATCACGCATAACGCTTAACGCATAACGTATAACTCTTAACGCATAACGCATAACGCATAGCGCATAACGCATAACGCATAACGCATAACGCTTAACGCATAACGTATAACTCTTAATGCATAACGCATAACGCATAGCGCATAACACGTAACGCATAACGCATAACGCATAACGCATAACACATAACGCATAACGCATAACGCATAACGCATAACGCATAACGCATAACGCATAACGCATAACGCATAACGCATAACGCATAACGCATAACGCATAACGCATAACACAGAACGCATATCGAATAACGCATAACGTGTAACGTGTAACTCATATCGCATAACGCATAACGCATAACGCATATCGCATAACGCATAACGCATAACGCATAACGCATAACGCATAACGCATAACACATAACGCATAACGCATAACGCATAACGGATCACGCATAACTCTTAACGCATAACGTATAACTCTTAACGCATAACGCATAACGCATAGCGCATAACGCATAACGCATAACGCATAACGCTTAACGCATAACGTATAACTCTTAATGCATAACGCATAACGCATAGCGCATAACACGTAACGCATAACGCATAACGCATAACGCATAACACATAACGCATAACGCATAACGCATAACGCATAACGCATAACGCATAACGCATAACGCATAACGCATAACGCATAACGAATACCGCAAAACGCATAACGCCCAACGCATAACGGATCACGCATAACGCTTAACGCATAACGTATAACTCATAACGCATAACGCATAACGCATAACGCATAACGCATAACGCATAACGCATAACGCATAACGCATATCGCATAACGCATAAACCATAACCCATAACGCACAATGCATAACGCATAATGCACAACGCATAACGAATACCGCAAAACGCATAACGCCCAACGCATAACGGATCACGCATAACGGATCACGCATAACGCTTAACGCATAACGTATAACTCTTAATGCATAACGCATAACGCATATCGCGTAACGCATAAACCATACCCCATAACGCACAATGCATAACGCATAATGCACAACGCATAACGAATACCGCAAAACGCATAACGTCCAACGCATAACGGATCACGCATAACGGATCACGCATAACGCTTAACGCATAACGTATAACTCTTAATGCATAACGCATAACGCATAGCGCATAACACGTAACGCATAACGCATAACGCATAACGCATAACACATAACGCATAACGCAGAACGCATAACGCATAACGCATAACGCATAACGCATAACGCATAACGCATAACACAGAACGCATAACGCATAACGCATAACGCATAACGCATAACGCATAACGCATATCGCATAACGCATAAACCATAACCCATAACGCACAATGCATAACGCATAATGCACAACGCATAACGAATACCGCAAAACGCATAACGCCCAACGCATAACGGATCACGCATAACGCTTAACGCATAACGTATAACTCATAACTCATAACGCATAACGCATAACGCATAACGCATAACGCATAACGCATAACGCATAACGCATAACGCATAACGCATAACCCATAACGCATAAACCATAACCCATAACGCACAATGCATAACGCATAATGCACAACGCATAACGAATACCGCAAAACGCAAAATGCCCAACGCATAACGGATCATGCATAACGCTTAATGCATAACGTATAACTCATAACGCGTACCGCATAAAGCATAACGTATTACGCATAACGCATAACGCATAACGCATAATGCATAACGCATAACGCATGACGCATAACGCATTACGCATAACTTATAACTCATAACTCATAACTCATAACGGATAACGCATAACGCAAAATGCATAACGCATAACGCATAGCGCATAACACGTAACGCATAACGCATAACGCATAACGCATAACGCATAACGCAGAACGCATAACGCATAACATATAACGCATAGCGCATAACACGTAACGCATAACGCATAACGCATAACGCATAACGCATAACGCATAACGCATAACGCGCCCCGCATAACGGATCACGCATAACGCTTAACGCATAACGTATAACTCATAACGCATAACGCATAACGCATAACGCATAACGCATAACGCATAACGCATAACGCATAACGCATAACGCATAACGCATAACGCATATCGCATAACGCATAAACCATAACCCATAACGCACAATGCATAACGCATAATGCACAACGCATAACGAATACCGCAAAACGCAAAATGCCCAACGCATAACGGATCACGCATAACGCTTAATGCATAACGTATAACTCATAACGCGTACCGCATAAAGCATAACGTATTACGCATAACGCATAACGCATAACGCATAATGCATAACGCATAACGCATAACGCATAACGCATAACGCATAACGCATTACGCATAACTTATAACTCATAACTCATAACTCATAACGGATAACGCATAACGCATGACGCAAAATGCATAACGCATAACGCATAGCGCATAACACGTAACGCATAACGCATAACGCATAACGCATAACGCATAACGCATAACGCATAACGCAGAACGCATAACGCATAACGCATAACGCATAACGCATAACGCAGAAAGCATAACGCATAACGCATAACGCATAACGCATAACGCATAACGCATAACGCATAACGCATAAACCATAACCCATAACGCACAATGCATAACGCATAATGCACAACGCATAACGAATACCGCAAAACGCATAACGCAAAACGCATAACGGATCACGCATAACGCTTAACGCATAACGTATAACTCATAACGCATAACGCATAACCATAACGCATAACGCATAACGCATAACGCAGAACGCATAACGCATAACATATAACGCATAGCGCATAACACGTAACGCATAACGCATAACGCATAACGCATAACGCATAACGCATAACGCATAACGCATAACGCATAACGCATAACGCATAACGCATAACGCATATCGAATAACGCATAACGTGTAACTCATAACGCATAACGCATAACGCATAACGCATATCGCATAAAGCATAACGCATAACGCATAACGCATAACGCATAACGCATAACGCATAACGCATATCGCATAACGCATAAACCATAACCCATAACGCACAATGCATAACGCACAATGCATAACGCATAATGCACAACGCATAACGAATACCGCAAAACGCATAACGCCCAAAGCATAACGGATCACGCATAACGCTTAACGCATAACGTATAACTCTTGACGCATAACGCATAACGCATAGCGCATAACACGTAACGCATAACGCATAACGCATAACACATAACGCATAACGCATAACGCATAACGCATATCGCATAACGCATAAACCATAACCCATAACGCACAATGCATAACGCATAATGCACAACGCATAACGAATACCGCAAAACGCATAACGCCCAACGCACAACGGATCACGCATAACGCTTAACGCATAACGTATAACTCATAACGCATAACGCATAACGCATAACGCATAACGCATAACGCATAACGCTGAACGCATAACGCATAACGCATAACGCATAACGCATAACGCAGAACGCATATCGCATAACGCATAAACCATAACCCATAACGCACAATGCATAACACATAATGCACAACGCATAACGAATACCGCAAAACGCATAACGCCCAACGCATAACGGATCACGCATAACGCTTAACGCATAACGTATAACTCATAACGCGTACCGCATAAAGCATAACATATTACACATAACGCATAACGCATAACGCATAATGCATAACGCATAACGCATAACGCATAACGCATAAGGCATAACGCATTACGCATAACTTATAACTCATAACTCATAACTCATAACGGATAACGCATAACGCAAAATGCATAACGCATAACGCATAAAGCATAACGCATAACCCATAACCCTTAACGCATAACGCATAACGCATAATGCACAACGCATAACGAATACCGCAAAACGTATATCGCCTAACACATAACGGATCACGCATAACGCATAACGCATAACGCATAACGCATAACGCATAACGCATAACGCATAACGCATAACGCATAACGCATAACATATAACGCATAACGCATAACCCGTAACGCATAACACATAACGCATAACGCATAACGCATAACGCATAACGCATAACATATAACGCATAACGCATAACCCGTAACGCATAACGCATAACGCATAACGCATAACGCATAACGCATAACGCATAACGCATAACGCATAACGCATAACGCATATCGCATAACGCATAAACCATAACCCATAACGCACAATGCATAACGCATAATGCACAACGCATAACGAATACCGCAAAACGCATAACGCCCAACGCATAACGGATCACGCATAACGCTTAACGCATAACGTATAACTCATAACGCATAACGCATAACGCATAACGCATAACGCATAACGCATAACGCATAACGCATAACGCATAACGCATAACGCATAACGCATAACGCATAACGCATATCGCATAACGCATAAACCATAACCCATAACGCACAATGCAGAACGCATAATGCACAACGCATAACGAATACCGCATAACGCATAACGCATAACGCTGAACGCATAACGCATAACGCATAACGCATAACGCATAACGCATAACGCATAACGCATAACGCATAACGCATAACGCAGAACGCATAACGCATAACATATAACGCATAGCGCATAACACGTAACGCATAACGCATAACGCATAACGCATAACGCATAACGCATAACGCGCCCCGCATAACGGATCACGCATAACGCTTAACGCATAACGTATAACTCATAACGCATAACGCATAACGCATAACGCATAACGCATAACGCATAACGCATAACGCATAACGCATAACGCATAACGCATAACGCATAACGCATAACGCATAACGCATATCGCATAACGCATAAACCATAACCCATAACGCACAATGCATAACGCATAATGCACAACGCATAACGAATACCGCAAAACGCAAAATGCCCAACGCATAACGGATCACGCATAACGCTTAATGCATAACGTATAACTCATAACGCGTACCGCATAAAGCATAACGTATTACGCATAACGCATAACGCATAACGCATAATGCATAACGCATAACGCATAACGCATAACGCATAACGCATTACGCATAACTTATAACTCATAACTCATAACTCATAACGGATAACGCATAACGCATAACGCAAAATGCATAACGCATAACGCATAGCGCATAACACGTAACGCATAACGCATAACGCATAACGCATAACGCATAACGCATAACGCATAACGCATAACGCATAACGCATAACGCATAACGCAGAACGCATAACGCATAACGCATAACGCATAACGCATAACGCAGAACGCATAACGCATAACGCATAACGCATAACGCATAACGCATAACGCATAAACCATAACCCATAACGCACAATGCATAACGCATAATGCACAACGCATAACGAATACCGCATAACGCATAATGCATAACGCATAACGCATAACGCATAACGCATAAGGCATAACGCATTACGCATAACTTATAACTCATAACTCATAACGGATAACGCATAACGCAAAATGCATAACGCATAACGCATAAAGCATAACGCATAACCCATAACCCTTAACGCATAACGCATAACGCATAATGCACAACGCATAACGAATACCGCAAAACGTATATCGCCTAACACATAACGGATCACGCATAACGCATAACGCATAACGCATAACGCATAACGCATAACGCATAACGCATAACGCATAACGCATAACGCATAACATATAACGCATAACGCATAACCCGTAACGCATAACGCATAACGCATAACGCATAACGCATAACGCATAACGCATAACGCATAACATATAACGCATAACGCATAACCCGTAACGCATAACGCATAACGCATAACGCATAACGCATAACGCATAACGCATAACGCATAACGCATAACGCATAACGCATAACGCATAACGCATAACGCATATCGCATAACGCATAAACCATAACCCATAACGCACAATGCATAACGCATAATGCACAACGCATAACGAATACCGCAAAACGCATAACGCCCAACGCATAACGGATCACGCATAACGCTTAACGCATAACGTATAACTCATAACGCATAACGCATAACGCATAACGCATAACGCATAACGCATAACGCATAACGCATAACGCATAACGCATAACGCATAACGCATAACGCATAACGCATAACGCATAACGCATATCGCATAACGCATAAACCATAACCCATAACGCACAATGCATAACGCATAATGCACAACGCATAACGAATACCGCATAACGCATAACGCATAACGCTGAACGCATAACGCATAACGCATAACGCATAACGCATAACGCATAACGCATAACGCAGAACGCATATCGCATAACGCATAAACCATAACCCATAACGCACAATGCATAACGCATAATGCACAACGCATAACGAATACCGCAAAACGCATAACGCCCAACGCATAACGGATCACGCATAACGCTTAACGCATAACGTATAACTCATAACGCATAACGCATAACGCATAACGCATAACGCATAACGCCCAACGCATAACGGATCACGCATAACGCTTAACGCATAACGTATAACTCATAACGCATAACGCATAACGCATAACGCATAACGCATATCGCATAACGCATAAACCATAACCCATAACGCACAATGCATAACGCATAATGCACAACGCATAACGAATACCGCAAAACGCAAAACGCCCAACGCATAACGGATCACGCATAACGCTTAACGCATAACGTATAACTCATAACGCGTACCGCATAAAGCATAATGTATTACGCATAACGCATAACGCATAACGCATAATGCATAACGCATAACGCATAAAGCGTAACGCATAACGCATAACGCATAACGCATAACGCATAACGCATAACGCATAACGCATAAAGCATAACGCATAACGCATAACGCATAAAGCATAACGCATAACGCATAACGCATTACGCATAACTTATAACTCATAAGGAGTAAAACATAAAGCATAAAGCATAACGCATAACGCATAACGCATAACGCATAACGCATAACGCATAACGCATAAAGCATAAAGCATAACGCATAACGCATAACGAATACCGCAAAACGTATATCGCCTAACACATAACGGATCACGCATAACGCATAACGCATAACGCATAACGCATAACGCATAACTCATTACTCATAACGAATAACGCATAACGCATAACGCATAACGCATAACGCATAACGCATAACGCATAACGCATAACTCATTACTCATAACGAATAACGCATAACGCATAACGCATATCGCATAACGCATAACGCACAACGCATAACGCATTACGCATAACTTATAACTCATAAGGAGTAACGCATAACGCATAAAGCATAACGCATAACGCATAACGCATAACGCATAACTCATTACTCATAACGCATAACGCATAACGCATAACGCATAACGCATAACGCATAACGCAGAACCCATAACGCAGAACGCATAACGCATAACGCATAACGCATAACGCATAACGCATAACGCATAACGCATAACGCATAACGCATAACGCATAACGCGTAACGCAGAACGCATAACGCATAACGCATAACGCATAACGCATATCGAATAACGCATAACGGGTAACTCATAACGCACAACGCATAACGCATAACGCATATCGCATAACGCATAACGCATAACGCATAACGCATAACGCATAACGCATAACGCATAACGCATATCGCATAACGCATAAACCATAACCCATAACGCACAATGCATAACGCATAATGCACAACGCATAACGACTACCGCAAAACGCATAACGCCCAAAGCATACCGGATCACGCATAACGCTTAACGCATAACGTATAACTCTTAACGCATAACGCATAACGCATAGCGCATAACACGTAACGCATAACACATAACGCATAACACATAACGCATAACGCATAACGCATAACGCATAACGCAGAACGTATAACGCATAACATATAACGCATAGCGCATAACACGTAACGCATAACGCATAACGCATAACGCATAACGCATAACGCATAACGCATAACGCATAACGCATAACGCGTAACGCAGAACGCATAACGCATAACGCATAACGCATAACGCATAACGCATAACGCATAACGCATAACGCATAACGCATAACGCATAACGCATAACGCATAACGCAGAACGCAGAACGCATAACGCATAACGCATAACGCATAACGCATAACGCATAACGCATAACGCATAACGCATAACGCATATCGCATAACGCATAAACCATAACCCATAACGCACAATGCATAACGCATAATGCACAACGCATAACGAATACCGCAAAACGCATAACGCCCAACGCATAACGGATCACGCATAACGCTTAACGCATAACGTATAACTCATGACGCATAACGCATAACGCATAACGCATAACGCATAACGCATAACGCATAACGCATAACGCATAACGCATAACGCATAACGCATATCGCATAACGCATAAACCATAACCCATAACGCACAATGCATAACGCATAATGCACAACGCATAACGAATACCGCATAACGCATAACGCATAACGCTGAACGCATAACGCATAACGGATCACGCATAACGCATAACGCATAACGCATAACGCATAACTCATTACTCATAACGAATAACGCATAAAGCATAACGCATAACGCATAACGCATAACGCATAACGCATATCGAATAACGTATAACGTGTAACTCATAACGCATAACGCATAACGCATATCGCATAACGCATAACGCATAACGCATAACGCATAACGCATAACGCATAACGCATAACGCATAACGCATAACCCATAACCCTTAACGCATAACGCATAACGCATAACGCATAACGCATAACGCATAACGCATAACGCATAACGCATAACGCATATCGAATAACGTATAACGTGTAACTCATAACGCATAACGCATAACGCATATCGCATAACGCATAACGCATAACGCATAACGCATAACGCATAACGCATAACCCATAACCCTTAACGCATAACGCATAACGCATAATGCACAACGCATAACGAATACCGCAAAACGTATATCGCCTAACACATAACGGATCACGCATAACGCATAACGCATAACGCATAACGCATAACGCATAACGCATAACATATAACGCATAGCGCAAAACACGTAACGCATAACGCATAACGCATAACGCATAACGCATAACCCATAACCCTTAACGCATAACGCATAACGCATAATGCACAACGCATAACGAATACCGCAAAACGTATATCGCCTAACACATAACGGATCACGCATAACGCATAACGCATAACGCATAACGCATAACATATAACGCATAGCGCATAACACGTAACGCATAACGCATAACGCATAACGCATAACGCATAACGCATAACGCATAACGCATAACGCGTAACGCAGAACGCATAACGCATAACGCATAACGCATAACGCATAACATATAACGCATAACGCATAACGCATAACCCGTAACGCATAACGCATAACATATAACGCATAACGTATAACGCATAACCCGTAACGCATAACGCATAACGCATAACGCATAACGCATAACGCATAACGCATAACGCATAACGCATAACGCATAACGCATAACGCATAACGCATAACGTATAACGCATAAAGCATAACGCATAACGCATAACGCATAACGCATATCGCATAACGCATATCGCATAACGCATAACGCATAACGTATAACGCATAACGCATACCGTATAACGCATAACGCATAACGCATAACGCAAACGTATAACGCACAACGCATAACGAATACAGCAAAACGCATAATGCTTAACGCATAACGGATCACGCATAACGCATAACGCATAATGCATAACGCATAACGCATAAAGCGTAACGCATAACGCATAACGCATAACGCATAACGCATAACGCATAAAGCATAACGCATAACGCATAACGCATAAAGCATAACGCATAACGCATAACGCATTACGCATAACTTCTAACTCATAAGGAGTAACGCATAACGCATAAAGCATAACGCATAACGTATAACGCATAACGCATAACGCATAACGCATAACGCATAACGCATAAAGCATAAAGCATAACGCATAACGCATAACGAATACCGCAAAACGTATATCGCCTAACACATAACGGATCACGCATAACGCATAACGCATAACGCATAACGCATAACGCATAACGCATAACGCATAACTCATTACTCATAACGAATAACGCATAACGCATAACGCATAACGCATAACGCATAACGCATAACGCATATCGAATAACGTATAACGTGTAACTCATAACGCATAACGCATAACGCATAACGCGTAACGCAGAACGCATAACGCATAACGCATAACGCATAACGCATAACATATAACGCATAACGCATAACGCATAACCCGTAACGCATAACGCATAACATATAACGCATAACGTATAACGCATAAACCGTAACGCATAACGCATAACGCATAACGCATAACGCATAACGCATAACGCATAACGCATAACGCATAACGCATAACGCATAACGCATAACGTATAACGCATAAAGCATAACGCATAACGCATAACGCATAACGCATATCGCATAACGCATATCGCATAACGCATAACGCATAACGTATAACGCATAACGCATACCGTATAACGCATAACGCATAACGCATAACGCAAACGTATAACGCACAACGCATAACGAATACAGCAAAACGCATAATGCTTAACGCATAACGGATCACGCATAACGCATAACGCATAATGCATAACGCATAACGCATAAAGCGTAACGCATAACGCATAACGCATAACGCATAACGCATAACGCATAACGCATAACGCATAAAGCATAACGCATAACGCATAACGCATAAAGCATAACGCCTAACGCATAACGCATTACGCATAACTTATAACTCATAAGGAGTAACGCATAACGCATAAAGCATAACGCATAACGCATAACGCATAACGCATAACGCATAACGCATAACGCATAAAGCATAAAGCATAACGCATAACGCATAACGAATACCGCAAAACGTATATCGCCTAACACATAACGGATCACGCATAACGCATAACGCATAACGCATAACGCATAACGCATAACGCATAACGCATAACTCATTACTCATAACGAATAACGCATAACGCATAACGCATAACGCATAACGCATAACGCATAACGCATAACGCATATCGAATAACGTATAACGTGTAACTCATAACGCATAACGCATAACGCATATCGCATAACGCATAACGCATAACGCATAACGCATAACGCATAACATATAACGCATAGCGCATAACACGTAACGCATAACGCATAACGCATAACGCATAACGCAGAACGCATAACGCATAACGCATAACGCATAACGCATAACGCATAACGCATAACGCATAACATATAACGCATAGCGCATAACACGTAACGCATAACGCATAACGCATAACGCATAACGCATAACGCATAACGCATAACGCATAACGCATAACGCATAACGCGTAACGCAGAACGCATAACGCATAACGCAGAACGCATAACGCATAACGCATAACGCATAACGCATAACGCATAACGCATAACGCATAACGCATAACGCATAACGCATAACGCATAACGCATAACGCATAACGCATAACGCATAACGCGTAACGCAGAACGCATAACGCATAACGCATAACGCATAACGCATATCGAATAACGCATAACGGGTAACTCATAACGCACAACGCATAACGCATAACGCATATCGCATAACGCATAACGCATAACGCATAACGCATAACGCATAACGCATAACGCATAACGCATATCGAATAACGCATAAACCATAACCCATAACGCACAATGCATAACGCATAATGCACAACGCATAACGACTACCGCAAAACGCATAACGCCCAAAGCATACCGGATCACGCATAACGCTTAACGCATAACGTATAACTCTTAACGCATAACGCATAACGCATAGCGCATAACACGTAACGCATAACACATAACGCATAACACATAACGCATAACGCATAACGCATAACGCATAACGCAGAACGTATAACGCATAACATATAACGCATAGCGCATAACACGTAACGCATAACGCATAACGCATAACGCATAACGCATAACGCATAACGCATAACGCATAACGCATAACGCGTAACGCAGAACGCATAACGCATAACGCATAACGCATAACGCATAACGCATAACGCATAACGCATAACGCATAACGCATAACGCATAACGCAGAACGCATAACGCATAACGCATAACGCATAACGCATGACGCATAACGCATAACGCATATCGCATAACGCATAAACCATAACCCATAACGCACAATGCATAACGCATAATGCACAACGCATAACGAATACCGCAAAACGCATAACTCCCAACGCATAACGGATCACGCATAACGCTTAACGCATAACGTATAACTCATAACGCGTACCGCATAAAGCATAACGTATTACGCATAACGCATAACGCATAACGCATAACGCATAACGCAGAACGCATATCGCATAACGCATAAACCATAACCCATAACGCACAATGGATAACGCATAATGCACAACGCATAACGAATACCGCAAAACGCATAACGCCCAACGCATAACGGATCACGCATAACGCTTAACGCATAACGTATAACTCATAACGCGTACCGCATAAAGCATAACGTATTACGCATAACGCATAACGCATAACGCATAATGCATAACGCATAACGCATAACGCATAACGCATAACATATAACGCATAGCGCATAACACGTAACGCATAACGCATAACGCATAACGCATAACGCATAACGCATAACGCATAACGCATAACGCATAACGCATAACGCGTAACGCAGAACGCATAACGCATAACGCAGAACGCATAACGCATAACGCATAACGCATAACGCATAACGCATAACGCATAACGCATAACGCATAACGCATAACGCATAACGCGTAACGCAGAACGCATAACGCATAACGCATAACGCATAACGCATATCGAATAACGCATAACGGGTAACTCATAACGCATAACGCATAACGCATAACGCATAACGCATAACGCATAACGCATAACGCAGAACGCATAACGCATAACGCATAACGCATAACGCATAACGCATAACGCATAACGCATAACGCATATCGCATAACGCATAAACCATAACCCATAACGCACAATGCATAACGCATAATGCACAACGCATAACGAATACCGCAAAACGCATAACGCCCAACGCATAACGGATCACGCATAACGCTTAACGCATAACGTATAACTCTTAACGCATAACGCATAACGCATAGCGCATAACACGTAACGCATAACGCATAACGCATAACGCATAACGCATAACGCATAACCCATAACGCATAACGCAGAACGCATAACGCATAACGCATAACGCATAACGCATAACGCATAACGCATAACGCATAACGCAGAACGCATAACGCATAACTTATAACTCATAAGGAGCAACGCATAACGCATAAAGCATAACGCATAACGCATAACGCATAACGCATAACGCATAACGCATAACGCATAACGCATAAAGCATAACGCATAACGCATAACGAATACCGCAAAACGTATATCGCCTAACACATAACGGATCACGCATAACGCATAACGCATAACGCATAACGCATAACGCATAACGCATAACATATAACGCATAACGCATAACCCGTAACGCATAACGCATAACGCATAACGCATAACGCATAACGCATAACGTATAACGCATAAAGCATAACGCATAACGCATAACGCATAACGCATAACGCATAACGCATAACGCATAAAGCATAACGCATAACGCATAACGCATTACGCATAACTTATAACTCATAAGGAGTAACGCATAACGAATACAGCAAAACGCATAATGCTTAACGCATAACGGATCACGCATAACGCATAACGCATAATGCATAACGCATAACGCATAAAGCGTAACGCATAACGCATAACGCATAACGCATAAAGCATAACGCATAACGCATAACGCATTACGCATAACTTATAACTCATAAGGAGTAACGCATAACGCATAAAGCATAACGCATAACGCATAACGCATAACGCATAACGCATAACGCATAACGCATAACGCATAACGCATAAAGCATAACGCATAACGCATAACTTATAACTCATTACTCATAACGAATAACGCATAACGCATAACGCATAACGCATAACGCATATCGAATAACGCATAACGTGTAACTCATAACGCATAACGCATAACGCATATCGCATAACGCATAACGCATAACGCATAACGCATAACGCATAACGCATAACGCATAACATATAACGCATAACGCATAACGCATAACGCATAACGCAGAAAGCATATCGCATAACGCATAAACCATAACCCATAACGCACAATGCGTAACGCATAATGCACAACGCATAACGAATACCGCAAAACGCATAACGCATAACGCATAACGCATAACGCATAACGCATAACGCATATCGCGTAACGCATAAACCATAACCCATAACGCACAATGCATAACGCATAATGCACAACGCATAACGAATACCGCAAAACGCATAACGCCCAACGCATAACGGATCACGCATAACGCTTAACGCATAACGTATAACTCATAACGCATAACGCATAACGCATAACGCATTTCGCATAACGCATAACGCATAACGCATAACGCATAACGCATAACGCATAACGCATAACGCATAACGCATAACGCATAACGCATATCGAATAACGCATAACGTGTAACTCATAACGCATAACGCATAACGCATATCGCATAACGCATAACGAATACCGCAAAACGTATATCGCCTAACACATAACGGATCACGCATAACGCATAACGCATAACGCATAACGCATAACGCATAACATATAACGCATAACGCATAACCCGTAACGCATAACGCATAACGCATAACGCATAACGCATAACGCATAACGTATAACGCATAAAGCATAACGCATAACGCATAACGCATAACGCATAACGCATAACGCATAACGCATAAAGCATAATGCATAACGCATAACGCATTACGCATAAAGCATAACGCATAACGCATAACGCATTACGCATAACTTATAACTCATAAGGAGTAACGCATAACGCATAAAGCATAACGCATAACGCATAACGCATAACGCATAACGCATAACGCATAACGCATAACGCATAAAGCATAACGCATAACGCATAACTTATAACTCATTACTCATAACGAATAACGCATAACGCATAACGCATAACGCATAACGCATATCGAATAACGCATAACGTGTAACTCATAACGCATAACGCATAACGCATAACGCATAATGCATAACGCATAACGCATAAAGCGTAACGCATAACGCATAACGCATAACGCATAAAGCATAACGCATAACGCATAACGCATTACGCATAACTTATAACTCATAAGGAGTAACGCATAACGCATAAAGCATAACGCATAACGCATAACGCATAACGCATAACGCATAACGCATAACGCATAACGCATAACGCATAAAGCATAACGCATAACGCATAACTTATAACTCATTACTCATAACGAATAACGCATAACGCATAACGCATAACGCATAACGCATATCGAATAACGCATAACGTGTAACTCATAACGCATAACGCATAACGCATATCGCATAACGCATAACGCATAACGCATAACGCATAACGCATAACGCATAACGCATAACGCATAACGCATAACGCATAACATATAACGCATAACGCATAACGCATAACGCATAACGCAGAAAGCATATCGCATAACGCATAAACCATAACCCATAACGCACAATGCATAACGCATAATGCACAACGCATAACGAATACCGCAAAACGCATAACGCATAACGCATAACGCATAACGCATAACGCATAACGCATATCGCATAACGCATAAACCATAACCCATAACGCACAATGCATAACGCATAATGCACAACGCATAACGAATACCGCAAAACGCATAACGCCCAACGCATAACGGATCACGCATAACGCTTAACGCATAACGTATAACTCATAACGCATAACGCATAACGCATAACGCATTTCGCATAACGCATAACGCATAACGCATATCGCATAACGCATAAACCATAACCCATAACGCACAATGCATAACGCATAATGCAGAACGCATAACGAATACCGCAAAACGCAAAACGCCAAAGCATAACGGATCACGCATAACGCTTCACGCATAACGTATAACTCATAACGCGTAACGCATAAAGCATAACGTATTACGCATAACGCATAACGCATAACGCATAACGCATAACGTATAACGCATAACGCATAACGCATAACACGTAACGCATAACGCATAACGCATAACGCATAACGCATAACGCATAACGCATAACGCATAACGCATAACGCATAACGCATATCGAATAACGCATAACGTGTAACTCATAACGCATAACGCATAACGCATATCGCATAACGCATAACGCATAACGCATAACGCATAACGCATAACGCATAACGCATAACATATAACGCATAGCGCATAACACGTAACGCATAACGCATAACGCATAACGCATAACGGATCACGCATAACGCGTAACGCAGAACGCATAACGCATAACGCATAACGCATAACGCATAACGCATAACGCATAACGCATAAAGCATAACGCATAACGCATAACGCATTACGCATAACTTATAACTCATAAGGAGTAACGCATAACGCATAAAGCATAACGCATAACGCATAACGCATAACGCATAACGCATAACGCATAACGCATAACGCATAAAGCATAACGCATAACGCATAACTTATAACTCATTACTCATAACGAATAACGCACAACGCATAACGCATAACGCATAACGCATAACGCATATCGAATAACGCATAACGTGTAACTCATAACGCATAACGCATAACGCATATCGCATAACGCATAACGCATAACGCATAACGCATAACGCATAACGCATAACGCATAACGCATAACGCATAACATATAACGCATAACGCATAACGCATAACGCATAACGCAGAAAGCATATCGCATAACGCATAATCCATAACCCATAACGCACACTGCATAACGCATAATGCACAACGCATAACGAATACCGCAAAACGCATAACGCATAACGCATAACGCATAACGCTTAACGCATAACGCATAACGCATATCGCGTAACGCATAAACCATAACCCATAACGCACAATGCATAACGCATAATGCACAACGCATAACGAATACCGCAAAACGCATAACGCCCAACGCATAACGGATCACGCATAACGCTTAACGCATAACGTATAACTCATAACGCATAACGCATAACGCATAACGCATTTCGCATAACGCATAACGCATAACGCATATCGCATAACGCATAAACCATAACCCATAACGCACAATGCATAACGCATAATGCAGAACGCATAACGAATACCGCAAAACGCAAAACGCCAAAGCATAACGGATCACGCATAACGCTTCACGCATAACGTATAACTCATAACGCGTAACGCATAAAGCATAACGTATTACGCATAACGCATAACGCATAACGCATAACGCATAACGTATAACGCATAACGCATAACGCATAACACGTAACGCATAACGCATAACGCATAACGCATAACGCATAACGCATAACGCATTACGCATAACGCATAACGCATATCGAATAACGCATAACGTGTAACTCATAACGCATAACGCATAACGCATATCGCATAACGCATAACGCATAACGCATAACGCATAACGCATAACGCATAACATATAACGCATAGCGCATAACACGTAACGCATAACGCATAACGCATAACGCATAACGCATAACGCATAACGCATAACGCGTAACGCAGAACGCATAACGCATAACGCATAACGCATAACGCATAACGCATAACGCATAACGCAGAACGCATAACGCATAACGCATAACGCATAACGCATAACGCATAACGCATAACGCATAACGCATAACGCATAACGCATAACGCATAACGCATAACGCATAACGCATAACGCATAACGCATAACGCATAACGCATATCGCATAACGCATAAACCATAACCCATAACGCACAATGCATAACGCATAATGCACAACGCATAACGAATACCGCAAAACGCATAACGCCCAACGCATAACGGATCACGCATAACGCTTAACGCATAACGTATAACTCTTAACGCATAACGCATAACGCATAGCGCATAACACGTAACGCATAACGCATAACGCATAACGCATAACGCATAACGCATAACGCATAACGCATAACGCAGAACGCATAACGCATAACGCATAACGCATAACGCATAACGCATAACGCACAATGCATAACGCATAATGCAGAACGCATAACGAATACCGCAAAACGCAAAACGCCAAAGCATAACGGATCACGCATAACGCTTCACGCATAACGTATAACTCATAACGCGTAACGCATAAAGCATAACGTATTACGCATTACGCATAACGCATAACGCATAACGCATAACGTATAACGCATAACGCATAACGCATAACACGTAACGCATAACGCATAACGCATAACGCATAACGCATAACGCATAACGCATAACGCATAACGCATAACGCATAACGCATATCGAATAACGCATAACGTGTAACTCATAACGCATAACGCATAACGCATATCGCATAACGCATAACGCATAACGCATAACGCATAACGCATAACGCATAACGCATAACGCATAACATATAACGCATAGCGCATAACACGTAACGCATAACGCATAACGCATAACGCATAACGCATAACGGATCACGCATAACGCGTAACGCAGAACGCATAACGCATAACGCATAACGCATAACGCATAACGCATAAAGCATAACGCATAACGCATAACGCATAACGCATAACGCATAACGCATAACGCATAACGCATAACGCATAAAGCATAACGCATAACGCATAACTTATAACTCATTACTCATAACGAATAACGCATAACGCATAACGCATAACGCATAACGCATAACGCATATCGAATAACGCATAACGTGTAACTCATAACGCATAACGCATAACGCATATCGCATAACGCATAACGCATAACGCATAACGCATAACGCATAACGCATAACGCATAACGCATAACGCATAACGCATAACGCATAACGCATAACGCATAACATATAACGCATAACGCATAACGCATAACGCAGAAAGCATATCGCATAACGCATAAACCATAACCCATAACGCACAATGCATAACGCATAATGCACAACGCATAACGAATACCGCAAAACGCATAACGCATAACGCATAACGCATATCGCGTAACGCATAAACCATAACCCATAACGCACAATGCATAACGCATAATGCACAACGCATAACGAATACCGCAAAACGCATAACGCCCAACGCATAACGGATCACGCATAACGCTTAACGCATAACGTATAACTCATAACGCATAACGCATAACGCATAACGCATTTCGCATAACGCATAACGCATAACGCATATCGCATAACGCATAAACCATAACCCATAACGCACAATGCATAACGCATAATGCAGAACGCATAACGAATACCGCAAAACGCAAAACGCCAAAGCATAACGGATCACGCATAACGCTTCACGCATAACGTATAACTCATAACGCGTAACGCATAAAGCATAACGTATTACGCATAACGCATAACGCATAACGCATAACGCATAACGTATAACGCATAACGCATAACGCATAACACGTAACGCATAACGCATAACGCATAACGCATAACGCATAACGCATAACGCATAACGCATAACGCATATCGAATAACGCATAACGTGTAACTCATAACGCATAACGCATAACGCATATCGCATAACGCATAACGCATAACGCATAACGCATAACGCATAACGCATAACGCATAACGCATAACGCATAACATATAACGCATAGCGCATAACACGTAACGCATAACGCATAACGCATAACGCATAACGCATAACGCATAACGCGTAACGCAGAACGCATAACGCATAACGCATAACGCATAACGCATAACGCATAACGCATAACGCATAACGCATAACGCATAACGCATAACGCATAACGCATAACGCATAACGCATATCGCATAACGCATAAACCATAACCCATAACGCACAATGCATAACGCATAATGCACAACGCATAACGAATACCGCAAAACGCATAACGCCCAACGCATAACGGATCACGCATAACGCTTAACGCATAACGTATAACTCTTAACGCATAACGCATAACGCATAGCGCATAACACGTAACGCATAACGCATAACGCATAACGCATAACGCATAACGCATAACGCATAACGCATAACGCATAACGCATAACGCATAACGCATAACGCATAACGCATAACGCATAACGCACAATGCATAACGCATAATGCAGAACGCATAACGAATACCGCAAAACGCAAAACGCCAAAGCATAACGGATCACGCATAACGCTTCACGCATAACGTATAACTCATAACGCGTAACGCATAAAGCATAACGTATTACGCATAACGCATAACGCATAACGCATAACGCATAACGTATAACGCATAACGCATAACGCATAACACGTAACGCATAACGCATAACGCATAACGCATAACGCATAACGCATAACGCATAACGCATAACGCATAACGCATAACGCATAACGCATAACGCATAACGCATAACGCATAACGCATAACGCATAACGCATAACATATAACGCATAGCGCATAACACGTAACGCATAACGCATAACGCATAACGGATCACGCATAACGCGTAACGCAGAACGCATAACGCATAACGCATAACGCATAACGCATAACGCATAAAGCATAACGCATAACGGATCACGCATAACGCGTAACGCAGAACGCATAACGCATAACGCATAACGCATAACTCATAACGCATAAAGCATAACGCATAACGCATAACGCATAACGCATAACGCATAACGCATAACGCATAACGCATAACGCATAAAGCATAACGCATAACGCATAACTTATAACTCATAACGCATAACGCATAACGCATAACGCATAACGCATAACGCATAACGCATAACGGATAACGCATAACGCATAACGCATAACGCATAACGCATAACGCACAACGCATAACTTATAACTCATAACTCATAAGGAGTAACGCATAACGCATAAAGCATAACGCATAACGCATAACGCATAACGGATAAAGCATAACGCATAACGCATAACTTATAACTCATTACTCATAACGAATAACGCATAACGCATAAAGCATAACGCATAACGCATAACGCATAAAGCATAACGCATAACGCATAACGCATTACGCATAACGCATCACGCATAACGCATAACGCATAACGCATAACGCATAACGCATAACGCATAACGCATAACGCATAACGCATAACGCATAACGAATAACGCATATCGCATAACGCATAAACCATACCCCATAACGCACAATGCATAACGCATAATGCACAACGCATAACGAATACCGCAAAACGCATAACGCCCAACGCATAACGGATCACGCATAACGCTTAACGCATAACGTATAACTCTTAATGCATAACGCATAACGCATAGCGCATAACACGTAACGCATAACGCATAACGCATAACGCATAACGCATAACGCATAACGCCTAACGCACAACGCATAACGCATAACGCATAAAGCATAACCCATAACGCATAACGCATAAAGCATAACGCATAACGCATAACGCATTACGCATAACTTATAACTCATAACTCATAAGGAGTAACGCATAACGCATAAAGCATAACGCATAACGCATAACGCATAACGGATAAAGCATAACGCATAACGCATAACTTATAACTCATTACTCATAACGAATAACGCATAACGCATAAAGCATAACGCATAACGCATAACGCATAAAGCATAACGCATAACGCATAACGCATTACGCATAACGCATCACGCATAACGCATAACGCATAACGCATAACGCATAACGCATATCACATAAAACATAACGCATAACGCATAACGTACAACCTATAACGCATAACGCATAACGCATAACGCATAACGCATGTCGCATAACACATAACGCATAACCCATAACGCATAACGCATAAGGCATAACGCATAACGTTAACGCATAACGCATAACGCCTAACGCATAACGCATAACGAATACCGCAAAACGTATATCGCCTAACACATATCGGATCACGCATAACGCATAACGCATAACGTATAACGCATAACGCATAACGCATAACGCATAACGCATAACGCATAACGCATAACGCATAACGCATAACGCATAACGCATAACGCACAACGCATAACGCATAACGCATAAAGCATAACGCATAACGCATAACGCATAAAGCATAACGCATAACGCATAACGCATTACGCATAACTTATAACTCATAACTCATAAGGAGTAACGCATAACGCATAAAGCATAACGCATAACGCATAACGCATAAACCATAACCCATAACGCACAATGCATAACGCATAATGCACAACGCATAATGAATACCGCAAAACGCATAACGCCCAACGCATATCGGATCACGCATAACGCTTAACGCATTACGTATAACTCTTAACGCATAACGCATAACGCATAGCGCATAACGCATAACGCATAACGCATAACGCATAACGCAGAACGCATAACGCATAACATATAACGCATAGCGCATAACACGTAACGCATAACGCATAACGCATAACGCATAACGCATAACGCATAACGCATAACGCATAACGCATAACGCATAACGCATAACGCATAACGCATAACGCACAACGCATAACGCATAACGCATAAAGCATAACGCATAACGCATAACGCATAAAGCATAACGCATAACGCATAACGCATTACGCATAACTTATAACTCATAACTCATAAGGAGTAACGCATAACGCATAACGCATAACGCAGAACGCATAACGCATAACATATAACGCATAGCGCATAACACGTAACGCATAACGCATAACGCATAACGCATAACGCATAACGCGTAACGCAGAACGCATAACGCATAACGCATAACGCATAACGCAGAACGCATAACGCATAACGCATAACGCATAACGCAGAACGCATAACGCATAACGCATAACGCATAACGCATAACGCATAACGCATAACGCATAACGCATATCGCATAACGCATAAACCATAACCCATAACGCACAATGCATAACGCATAATGCACAACGCATAACGAATACCGCAAAACGCATAACGCCCAACGCATAACGGATCACGCATAACGCTTAACGCATAACGTATAACTCATAACGCATAACGCATAACGCATAACGCATAACGCATAACGCATAACGCATAACGCATAACGCATAACGCATAACGCATATCGCATAACGCATAAACCATACCCCATAACGCACAATGCATAACGCATAATGCACAACGCATAACGAATACCGCAAAACGCATAACGCCCAACGCATAACGGATCACGCATAACGCTTAACGCATAACGTATAACTATTAATGCATAACGCATAACGCATAGCGCATAACACGTAACGCATAACGCATAACGCATAACGCATAACGCATAACGCATAACGCATAACGCCTAACGCATAACGCATAACGAATACCGCAAAACGTATAACGAATACCGCAAAACGTATATCGCCTAACACATATCGGATCACGCATAACGCATAACGCATAACGTATAACGCATAACGCATAAAGCATAATGCATAACGCATAACGCATAACGCATAATGCATAACGCATAACGCATAACGCATAAAGCATAACGCATAACGCATAACGCATAAAGCATAACGCATAACGCATAACGCATTACGCATAACTTATAACTCATAACTCATAAGGAGTAACGCATAACGCATAACGCATAAAGCATAACGCATAACGCATAACGCATAACGCATAACGCATAAAGCATAACGCATAACGCATAACTTATAACTCATTACTCATAACGAATAACGCATAACGCATAACGCATAACGCATAACGCATAACGCATAACGCATATCGAATAACGCATAACGTGTAACTCATATCGCATAACGCATAACGCATAACGCATATCGCATAACGCATAACGCATAACGCATAACGCATAACGCATAACGCATATCGCATAACGCATAAACCATAACCCATAACGCACAATGCATAACGCATAATGCACGACGCATAACGAATACCGCAAAACGCATAACGCCCAACGCATAACGGATCACGCATAACGCTTAACGCATAACGTATAACTCTTAACGCATAACGCATAACGCATAGCGCATAACGCATAACGCATAACGCATAACGCTTAACGCATAACGTATAACTCTTAATGCATAACGCATAACGCATAGCGCATAACACGTAACGCATAACGCATAACGCATAACGCATAACACATAACGCATAACGCATAACGCATAACGCAGAACGCATAACGCATAACGCATAACGCATAACGCATAACGCATAACGCATAACGCATAACGCATAACACAGAACGCATATCGAATAACGCATAACGTGTAACGTGTAACTCATATCGCATAACGCATAACGCATAACGCATAACGCATAACGCATATCGCATAACGCATAAAGCATAACGCATAACGCATAACGCATAACGCATAACGCATAAAGCATAACGCATAACGCATAACTTATAACTCATTACTCATAACGACTAACGCATAACGCATAACGCATAACGCATAACGCATAACGCATATCGAATAACGCATAACGTGTAACTCATATCGCATAACGCATAACGCATAACGCATATCGCATAATGCATAACGCATAACGCATAACGCATAACGCATAACGCATATCGCATAACGCATAAACCATAACCCATAACGCACAATGCATAACGCATAATGCACGACGCATAACGAATACCGCAAAACGCATAACGCCCAACGCATAACGGATCACGCATAACGCTTAACGCATAACGTATAACTCTTAACGCATAACGCATAACGCATAGCGCATAACGCATAACGCATAACGCATAACGCTTAACGCATAACGTATAACTCTTAATGCATAACGCATAACGCATAGCGCATAACACGTAACGCATAACGCATAACGCATAACGCATAACACATAACGCATAACGCATAACGCATAACGCAGAACGCATAACGCATAACGCATAACGCATAACGCATAACGCATAACGCATAACGCATAACGCATAACACAGAACGCATATCGAATAACGCATAACGTGTAACGTGTAACTCATATCGCATAACGCATAACGCATAACGCATATCGCATAACGCATAACGCATAACGCATAACGCATAACGCATAACGCATAACACATAACGCATAACGCATAACGCATAACGGATCACGCATAACTCTTAACGCATAACGTATAACTCTTAACGCATAACGCATAACGCATAGCGCATAACGCATAACGCATAACGCATAACGCTTAACGCATAACGTATAACTCTTAATGCATAACGCATAACGCATAGCGCATAACACGTAACGCATAACGCATAACGCATAACGCATAACACATAACGCATAACGCATAACGCATAACGCATAACGCATAACGCATAACGCATAACGCATAACGCATAACGCATAACGAATACCGCAAAACGCATAACGCCCAACGCATAACGGATCACGCATAACGCTTAACGCATAACGTATAACTCATAACGCATAACGCATAACGCATAACGCATAACGCATAACGCATAACGCATAACGCATAACGCATATCGCATAACGCATAAACCATACCCCATAACGCACAATGCATAACGCATAATGCACAACGCATAACGAATACCGCAAAACGCATAACGCCCAACGCATAACGGATCACGCATAACGGATCACGCATAACGCTTAACGCATAACGTATAACTCTTAATGCATAACGCATAACGCATATCGCGTAACGCATAAACCATACCCCATAACGCACAATGCATAACGCATAATGCACAACGCATAACGAATACCGCAAAACGCATAACGTCCAACGCATAACGGATCACGCATAACGGATCACGCATAACGCTTAACGCATAACGTATAACTCTTAATGCATAACGCATAACGCATAGCGCATAACACGTAACGCATAACGCATAACGCATAACGCATAACACATAACGCATAACGCAGAACGCATAACGCATAACGCATAACGCATAACGCATAACGCATAACGCATAACGCATAACGCATAACGCATAACGCATAACACAGAACGCATAACGCATAACGCATAACGCATAACGCATAACGCATAACGCATATCGCATAACGCATAAACCATAACCCATAACGCACAATGCATAACGCATAATGCACAACGCATAACGAATACCGCAAAACGCATAACGCCCAACGCATAACGGATCACGCATAACGCTTAACGCATAACGTATAACTCATAACTCATAACGCATAACGCATAACGCATAACGCATAACGCAGAACGCATAACGCATAACGCATAACGCATAACGCATAACGCATAACCCATAACGCATAAACCATAACCCATAACGCACAATGCATAACGCATAATGCACAACGCATAACGAATACCGCAAAACGCAAAATGCCCAACGCATAACGGATCATGCATAACGCTTAATGCATAACGTATAACTCATAACGCGTACCGCATAAAGCATAACGTATTACGCATAACGCATAACGCATAACGCATAATGCATAACGCATAACGCATGACGCATAACGCATTACGCATAACTTATAACTCATAACTCATAACTCATAACGGATAACGCATAACGCATAACGCAAAATGCATAACGCATAACGCATAGCGCATAACACGTAACGCATAACGCATAACGCATAACGCATAACGCATAACGCAGAACGCATAACGCATAACATATAACGCATAGCGCATAACACGTAACGCATAACGCATAACGCATAACGCATAACGCATAACGCATAACGCGCCCCGCATAACGGATCACGCATAACGCTTAACGCATAACGTATAACTCATAACGCATAACGCATAACGCATAACGCATAACGCATAACGCATAACGCATAACGCATAACGCATAACGCATAACGCATATCGCATAACGCATAAACCATAACCCATAACGCACAATGCATAACGCATAATGCACAACGCATAACGAATACCGCAAAACGCAAAATGCCCAACGCATAACGGATCACGCATAACGCTTAATGCATAACGTATAACTCATAACGCGTACCGCATAAATCATAACGTATTACGCATAACGCATAACGCATAACGCATAACGCATAATGCATAACGCATAACGCATAACGCATAACGCATAACGCATAACGCATTACGCATAACTTATAACTCATAACTCATAACTCATAACGGATAACGCATAACGCATAACGCAAAATGCATAACGCATAACGCATAGCGCATAACACGTAACGCATAACGCATAACGCATAACGCATAACGCATAACGCAAAACGCATAACGCATAACGCAGAACGCATAACGCATAACGCATAACGCATAACGCATTACGCAGAACGCATAACGCATAACGCATAACGCATAACGCATAACGCATAACGCATAACGCATAAACCATAACCCACAACGCACAATGCATAACGCATAATGCACAACGCATAACGAATACCGCAAAACGCATAACGCAAAACGCATAACGGATCACGCATAACGCTTAACGCATAACGTATAACTCATAACGCATAACGCATAACCATAACGCATAACGCATAACGCATAACGCAGAACGCATAACGCATAACATATAACGCATAGCGCATAACACGTAACGCATAACGCATAACGCATAACGCATAACGCATAACGCATAACGCGTAACGCAGAACGCATAACGCATAACGCATAACGCATAACGCATATCGAATAACGCATAACGTGTAACTCATAACGCATAACGCATAACGCATAACGCATATCGCATAAAGCATAACGCATAACGCATAACGCATAACTCATAACGCATAACGCATAACGCATATCGCATAACGCATAAACCATAACCCATAACGCACAATGCATAACGCACAATGCATAACGCATAATGCACAACGCATAACGAATACCGCAAAACGCATAACGCCCAAAGCATAACGGATCACGCATAACGCTTAACGCATAACGTATAACTCTTGACGCATAACGCATAACGCATAGCGCATAACACGTAACGCATAACGCATAACGCATAACACATAACGCATAACGCATAACGCATAACGCATATCGCATAACGCATAAACCATAACCCATAACGCACAATGCATAACGCATAATGCACAACGCATAACGAATACCGCAAAACGCATAACGCCCAACGCACAACGGATCACGCATAACGCTTAACGCATAACGTATAACTCATAACGCATAACGCATAACGCATAACGCATAACGCATAACGCATAACGCTGAACGCATAACGCATAACGCATAACGCATAACGCATAACGCATAACGCAGAACGCATATCGCATAACGCATAAACCATAACCCATAACGCACAATGCATAACGCATAATGCACAACGCATAACGAATACCGCAAAACGCATAACGCCCAACGCATAACGGATCACGCATAACGCTTAACGCATAACGTATAACTCATAACGCGTACCGCATAAAGCATAACATATTACGCATAACGCATAACGCATAACGCATAATGCATAACGCATAACGCATAACGCATAACGCATAAGGCATAACGCATTACGCATAACTTATAACTCATAACTCATAACTCATAACGGATAACGCATAACGCAAAATGCATAACGCATAACGCATAAAGCATAACGCATAACCCATAACCCTTAACGCATAACGCATAACGCATAATGCACAACGCATAACGAATACCGCAAAACGTATATCGCCTAACACATAACGGATCACGCATAACGCATAACGCATAACGCATAACGCATAACGCATAACGCATAACGCATAACGCATAACGCATAACGCATAACGCATAACGCATAACATATAACGCATAACGCATAACCCGTAACGCATAACACATAACGCATAACGCATAACGCATAACGCATAACGCATAACATATAACGCATAACGCATAACGCATAACGCATAACGCATAACCCATAACCCTTAACGCATAACGCATAACGCATAACGCATAACGCATAACGCATAACGCATAACGCATAACGCATAACGCATATCGAATAACGTATAACGTGTAACTCATAACGCATAACGCATAACGCATATCGCATAACGCATAACGCATAACGCATAACGCATAACGCATAACGCATAACGCATAACCCATAACCCTTAACGCATAACGCATAACGCATAATGCACAACGCATAACGAATACCGCAAAACGTATATCGCCTAACACATAACGGATCACGCATAACGCATAACGCATAACGCATAACGCATAACGCATAACGCATAACATATAACGCATAGCGCAAAACACGTAACGCATAACGCATAACGCATAACGCATAACGCATAACCCATAACCCTTAACGCATAACGCATAACGCATAATGCACAACGCATAACGAATACCGCAAAACGTATATCGCCTAACACATAACGGATCACGCATAACGCATAACGCATAACGCATAACGCATAACGCATAACATATAACGCATAGCGCATAACACGTAACGCATAACGCATAACGCATAACGCATAACGCATAACGCATAACGCATAACGCATAACGCATAACGCGTAACGCAGAACGCATAACGCATAACGCATAACGCATAACGCATAACGCATAACATATAACGCATAACGCATAACGCATAACCCGTAACGCATAACGCATAACATATAACGCATAACGTATAACGCATAACCCGTAACGCATAACGCATAACGCATAACGCATAACGCATAACGCATAACGCATAACGCATAACGCATAACGCATAACGCATAACGCATAACGTATAACGCATAAAGCATAACGCATAACGCATAACGCATAACGCATATCGCATAACGCATATCGCATAACGCATAACGCATAACGTATAACGCATAACGCATACCGTATAACGCATAACGCATAACGCATAACGCAAACGTATAACGCACAACGCATAACGAATACAGCAAAACGCATAATGCTTAACGCATAACGGATCACGCATAACGCATAACGCATAATGCATAACGCATAACGCATAAAGCGTAACGCATAACGCATAACGCATAACGCATAACGCATAACGCATAACGCATAAAGCATAACGCATAACGCATAACGCATAAAGCATAACGCATAACGCATAACGCATTACGCATAACTTCTAACTCATAAGGAGTAACGCATAACGCATAAAGCATAACGCATAACGTATAACGCATAACGCATAACGCATAACGCATAACGCATAAAGCATAAAGCATAACGCATAACGCATAACGAATACCGCAAAACGTATATCGCCTAACACATAACGGATCACGCATAACGCATAACGCATAACGCATAACGCATAACGCATAACGCATAACGCATAACTCATTACTCATAACGAATAACGCATAACGCATAACGCATAACGCATAACGCATAACGCATAACGCATATCGAATAACGTATAACGTGTAACTCATAACGCATAACGCATAACGCATAACGCGTAACGCAGAACGCATAACGCATAACGCATAACGCATAACGCATAACATATAACGCATAACGCATAACGCATAACCCGTAACGCATAACGCATAACATATAACGCATAACGTATAACGCATAACCCGTAACGCATAACGCATAACGCATAACGCATAACGCATAACGCATAACGCATAACGCATAACGCATAACGCATAACGTATAACGCATAAAGCATAACGCATAACGCATAACGCATAACGCATATCGCATAACGCATATCGCATAACGCATAACGCATAACGTATAACGCATAACGCATACCGTATAACGCATAACGCATAACGCATAACGCAAACGTATAACGCACAACGCATAACGAATACAGCAAAACGCATAATGCTTAACGCATAACGGATCACGCATAACGCATAACGCATAATGCATAACGCATAACGCATAAAGCGTAACGCATAACGCATAACGCATAACGCATAACGCATAACGCATAACGCATAAAGCATAACGCATAACGCATAACGCATAAAGCATAACGCATAACGCATAACGCATTACGCATAACTTATAACTCATAAGGAGTAACGCATAACGCATAAAGCATAACGCATAACGCATAACGCATAACGCATAACGCATAACGCATAACGCATAAAGCATAAAGCATAACGCATAACGCATAACGAATACCGCAAAACGTATATCGCCTAACACATAACGGATCACGCATAACGCATAACGCATAACGCATAACGCATAACGCATAACGCATAACGCATAACGCATAACGCATAACTCATTACTCATAACGAATAACGCATAACGCATAACGCATAACGCATAACGCATAACGCATATCGAATAACGTATAACGTGTAACTCATAACGCATAACGCATAACGCATATCGCATAACGCATAACGCATAACGCATAACGCATAACGCATAACATATAACGCATAGCGCATAACACGTAACGCATAACGCATAACGCATAACGCAGAACGCATAACGCATAACGCATAACGCATAACGCATAACGCATAACGCATAACGCATAACATATAACGCATAGCGCATAACACGTAACGCATAACGCATAACGCATAACGCATAACGCATAACGCATAACGCATAACGCATAACGCATAACGCATAACGCGTAACGCAGAACGCATAAGGCATAACGCAGAACGCATAACGCATAACGCATAACGCATAACGCATAACGCATAACGCATAACGCATAACGCATAACGCATAACGCATAACGCATAACGCATAACGCATAACGCGTAACGCAGAACGCATAACGCATAACGCATAACGCATAACGCATATCGAATAACGCATAACGGGTAACTCATAACGCACAACGCATAACGCATAACGCATATCGCATAACGCATAACGCATAACGCATAACGCATAACGCATAACGCATAACGCATAACGCATATCGAATAACGCATAAACCATAACCCATAACGCACAATGCATAACGCATAATGCACAACGCATAACGACTACCGCAAAACGCATAACGCCCAAAGCATACCGGATCACGCATAACGCTTAACGCATAACGTATAACTCTTAACGCATAACGCATAACGCATAGCGCATAACACGTAACGCATAACACATAACGCATAACACATAACGCATAACGCATAACGCATAACGCATAACGCAGAACGTATAACGCATAACATATAACGCATAGCGCATAACACGTAACGCATAACGCATAACGCATAACGCATAACGCATAACGCATAACGCATAACGCATAACGCATAACGCGTAACGCAGAACGCATAACGCATAACGCATAACGCATAACGCATAACGCATAACGCATAACGCATATCGCATAACGCATAACGCATAACGCATAACGCAGAACGCATAACGCATAACGCATAACGCATAACGCATAACGCATAACGCATAACGCATAACGCATAACGCATAACGCATATCGCATAACGCATAAACCATAACCCATAACGCACAATGCATAACGCATAATGCACAACGCATAACGAATACCGCAAAACGCATAACTCCCAACGCATAACGGATCACGCATAACGCTTAACGCATAACGTATAACTCATGACGCATAACGCATAACGCATAACGCATAACGCATAACGCATAACGCATAACGCATAACGCAGAACGCATAACGCATAACGCATATCGCATAACGCATAAACCATAACCCATAACGCACAATGCATAAGGCATAATGCACAACGCATAACGAATACCGCATAACGCATAACGCATAACGCTGAACGCATAACGCATAACGCATAACGCATAACGCATAACGCATAACGCAGAACGCATATCGCATAACGCATAAACCATAACCCATAACGCACAATGGATAACGCATAATGCACAACGCATAACGAATACCGCAAAACGCATAACGCCCAACGCATAACGGATCACGCATAACGCTTAACGCATAACGTATAACTCATAACGCGTACCGCATAAAGCATAACGTATTACGCATAACGCATAACGCATATCGCATAACGCATAAACCATAACCCATAACGCACAATGCATAACGCATAATGCACAACGCATAACGAATACCGCAAAACGCATAACTCCCAACGCATAACGGATCACGCATAACGCTTAACGCATAACGTATAACTCATGACGCATAACGCATAACGCATAACGCATAACGCATAACGCATAACGCATAACGCATAACGCAGAACGCATAACGCATAACGCATATCGCATAACGCATAAACCATAACCCATAACGCACAATGCATAAGGCATAATGCACAACGCATAACGAATACCGCATAACGCATAACGCATAACGCTGAACGCATAACGCATAACGCATAACGCATAACGCATAACGCATAACGCAGAACGCATATCGCATAACGCATAAACCATAACCCATAACGCACAATGGATAACGCATAATGCACAACGCATAACGAATACCGCAAAACGCATAACGCCCAACGCATAACGGATCACGCATAACGCTTAACGCATAACGTATAACTCATAACGCGTACCGCATAAAGCATAACGTATTACGCATAACGCATAACGCATAACGCATAATGCATAACGCATAACGCATAACGCATAACGCATAACATATAACGCATAGCGCATAACACGTAACGCATAACGCATAACGCATAACGCGTAACGCAGAACGCATAACGCATAACGCATAACGCATAACGCATAACGCATATCGAATAACGCATAACGGGTAACTCATAACGCATAACGCATAACGCATAACGCATAACGCATAACGCATAACGCATAACGCAGAACGCATAACGCATAACGCATAACGCATAACGCATAACGCATAACGCATAACGCATAACGCATATCGCATAACGCTTAAACCATAACCCATAACGCACAATGCATAACGCATAATGCACAACGCATAACGAATACCGCAAAACGCATAACGCCCAACGCATAACGGATCACGCATAACGCTTAACGCATAACGTATAACTCTTAACGCATAACGCATAACGCATAGCGCATAACACGTAACGCATAACGCATAACGCATAACGCATAACGCATAACGCATAACGCATAACGCATAACGCATAACGCATAACGCATAACGCATAACGCAGAACGCATAACGCATAACTTATAACTCATAAGGAGCAACGCATAACGCATAAAGCATAACGCATAACGCATAACGCATAACGCATAACGCATAACGCATAACGCATAACGCATAAAGCATAACGCATAACGCATAACGAATACCGCAAAACGTATATCGCCTAACACATAACGGATCACGCATAACGCATAACGCATAACGCATAACGCATAACGCATAACGCATAACATATAACGCATAACGCATAACCCGTAACGCATAACGCATAACGCATAACGCATAACGCATAACGCATAACGTATAACGCATAAAGCATAACGCATAACGCATAACGCATAACGCATAACGCATAACGCATAACGCATAAAGCATAACGCATAACGCATAACGCATTACGCATAACTTATAACTCATAAGGAGTAACGCATAACGAATACAGCAAAACGCATAATGCTTAACGCATAACGGATCACGCATAACGCATAACGCATAATGCATAACGCATAACGCATAAAGCGTAACGCATAACGCATAACGCATAACGCATAAAGCATAACGCATAACGCATAACGCATTACGCATAACTTATAACTCATAAGGAGTAACGCATAACGCATAAAGCATAACGCATAACGCATAACGCATAACGCATAACGCATAACGCATAACGCATAACGCATAACGCATAAAGCATAACGCATAACGCATAACTTATAACTCATTACTCATAACGAATAACGCATAACGCATAACGCATAACGCATAACGCATATCGAATAACGCATAACGAATACCGCAAAACGCATAACGCATAACGCATAACGCATAACGCATAACGCATAACGCATAACGCATATCGCGTAACGCATAAACCATAACCCATAACGCACAATGCATAACGCATAATGCACAACGCATAACGAATACCGCAAAACGCATAACGCCCAACGCATAACGGATCACGCATAACGCTTAACGCATAACGTATAACTCATAACGCATAACGCATAACGCATAACGCATTTCGCATAACGCATAACGCATAACGCATAACGCATAACGCATATCGCATAACGCATAAACCATAACCCATAACGCACAATGCATAACGCATAATGCACAACGCATAACGAATACCGCAAAACGCAAAACGCCAAAGCATAACGGATCACGCATAAAGCTTAACGCATAACGTATAACTCATAACGCGTAACGCATAAAGCATAACGTATTACGCATAACGCATTACGCATAACGCATAACGCATAACGTATTACGCATAACGCATAACGCATAACACGTAACGCATAACGCATAACGCATAACGCATAACGCATAACGCATAACGCATAACGCATAACGCATAACGCATATCGAATAACGCATAACGTGTAACTCATAACGCATAACGCATAACGCATATCGCATAACGCATAACGAATACCGCAAAACGTATATCGCCTAACACATAACGGATCACGCATAACGCATAACGCATAACGCATAACGCATAACGCATAACGCATAACATATAACGCATAACGCATAACCCGTAACGCATAACGCATAACGCATAACGCATAACGCATAACGCATAACGTATAACGCATAAAGCATAACGCATAACGCATAACGCATAACGCATAACGCATAACGCATAACGCATAAAGCATAATGCATAACGCATAACGCATTACGCATAACTTATAACTCATAAGGAGTAACGCATAACGAATACAGCAAAACGCATAATGCTTAACGCATAACGGATCACGCATAACGCATAACGCATAATGCATAACGCATAACGCATAAAGCGTAACGCATAACGCATAACGCATAACGCATAACGCATAAAGCATAACGCATAACGCATAACGCATTACGCATAACTTATAACTCATAAGGAGTAACGCATAACGCATAAAGCATAACGCATAACGCATAACGCATAACGCATAACGCATAACGCATAACGCATAACGCATAACGCATAAAGCATAACGCATAACGCATAACTTATAACTCATTACTCATAACGAATAACGCATAACGCATAACGCATAACGCATAACGCATATCGAATAACGCATAACGTGTAACTCATAACGCATAACGCATAACGCATATCGCATAACGCATAACGCATAACGCATAACGCATAACGCATAACGCATAACGCATAACGCATAACGCATAACGCATAACATATAACGCATAACGCATAACGCATAACGCATAACGCATAACGCATATCGCATAACGCATAAACCATAACCCATAACGCACAATGCATAACGCATAATGCACAACGCATAACGAATACCGCAAAACGCATAACGCATAACGCATAACGCATAACGCATAACGCATAACGCATATCGCATAACGCATAAACCATAACCCATAACGCACAATGCATAACGCATAATGCACAACGCATAACGAATACCGCAAAACGCATAACGCCCAACGCATAACGGATCACGCATAACGCTTAACGCATAACGTATAACTCATAACGCATAACGCATAACGCATAACGCATTTCGCATAACGCATAACGCATAACGCATATCGCATAACGCATAAACCATAACCCATAACGCACAATGCATAACGCATAATGCAGAACGCATAACGAATACCGCAAAACGCAAAACGCCAAAGCATAACGGATCACGCATAACGCTTCACGCATAACGTATAACTCATAACGCGTAACGCATAAAGCATAACGTATTACGCATAACGCATAACGCATAACGCATAACGCATAACGTATAACGCATAACGCATAACGCATAACACGTAACGCATAACGCATAACGCATAACGCATAACGCATAACGCATAACGCATAACGCATAACGCATAACGCATAACGCATATCGAATAACGCATAACGTGTAACTCATAACGCATAACGCATAACGCATATCGCATAACGCATAACGCATAACGCATAACGCATAACGCATAACGCATAACGCATAACATATAACGCATAGCGCATAACACGTAACGCATAACGCATAACGCATAACGCATAACGGATCACGCATAACGCGTAACGCAGAACGCATAACGCATAACGCATAACGCATAACGCATAACGCATAACGCATAAAGCATAACGCATAACGCATAACGCATTACGCATAACTTATAACTCATAAGGAGTAACGCATAACGCATAAAGCATAACGCATAACGCATAACGCATAACGCATAACGCATAACGCATAACGCATAACGCATAAAGCATAACGCATAACGCATAACTTATAACTCATTACTCATAACGAATAACGCATAACGCATAACGCATAACGCATAACGCATAACGCATATCGAATAACGCATAACGTGTAACTCATAACGCATAACGCATAACGCATATCGCATAACGCATAACGCATAACGCATAACGCATAACGCATAACGCATAACGCATAACATATAACGCATAACGCATAACGCATAACGCATAACGCAGAAAGCATATCGCATAACGCATAAACCATAACCCATAACGCACAATGCATAACGCATAATGCACAACGCATAACGAATACCGCAAAACGCATAACGCATAACGCATAACGCATAACGCTTAACGCATAACGCATAACGCATATCGCGTAACGCATAAACCATAACCCATAACGCACAATGCATAACGCATAATGCAAAACGCATAACGAATACCGCAAAACGCATAACGCCCAACGCATAACGGATCACGCATAACGCTTAACGCATAACGTATAACTCATAACGCATAACGCATAACGCATAACGCATTTCGCATAACGCATAACGCATAACGCATATCGCATAACGCATAAACCATAACCCATAACGCACAATGCATAACGCATAATGCAGAACGCATAACGAATACCGCAAAACGCAAAACGCCAAAGCATAACGGATCACGCATAACGCTTCACGCATAACGTATAACTCATAACGCGTAACGCATAAAGCATAACGTATTACGCATAACGCATAACGCATAACGCATAACGCATAACGTATAACGCATAACGCATAACGCATAACACGTAACGCATAACGCATAACGCATAACGCATAACGCATAACGCATAACGCATAACGCATAACGCATATCGAATAACGCATAACGTGTAACTCATAACGCATAACGCATAACGCATATCGCATAACGCATAACGCATAACGCATAACGCATAACGCATAACGCATAACGCATAACATATAACGCATAGCGCATAACACGTAACGCATAACGCATAACGCATAACGCATAACGCATAACGCATAACGCGTAACGCAGAACGCATAACGCATAACGCATAACGCATAACGCATAACGCATAACGCATAACGCATAACGCATAACGCAGAACGCATAACGCATAACGCATAACGCATAACGCATAACGCATAACGCATAACGCATAACGCATAACGCATAACGCATAACGCATAACGCATAACGCATAACGCATAACGCATAACGCATAACGCATATCGCATAACGCATAAACCATAACCCATAACGCACAATGCATAACGCATAATGCACAACGCATAACGAATACCGCAAAACGCATAACGCCCAACGCATAACGGATCACGCATAACGCTTAACGCATAACGTATAACTCTTAACGCATAACGCATAACGCATAGCGCATAACACGTAACGCATAACGCATAACGCATAACGCATAACGCATAACGCATAACGCATAACGCATAACGCATAACGCATAACGCATAACGCATAACGCATAACGCATAACGCATAACGCACAATGCATAACGCATAATGCAGAACGCATAACGAATACCGCAAAACGCAAAACGCCAAAGCATAACGGATCACGCATAACGCTTCACGCATAACGTATAACTCATAACGCGTAACGCATAAAGCATAACGTATTACGCATAACGCATAACGCATAACGCATAACGCATAACGTATAACGCATAACGCATAACGCATAACACGTAACGCATAACGCATAACGCATAACGCATAACGCATAACGCATAACGCATAACGCATAACGCATAACGCATAACGCATATCGAATAACGCATAACGTGTAACTCATAACGCATAACGCATAACGCATATCGCATAACGCATAACGCATAACGCATAACGCATAACGCATAACGCATAACGCATAACGCATAACATATAACGCATAGCGCATAACACGTAACGCATAACGCATAACGCATAACGCATAACGGATCACGCATAACGCGTAACGCAGAACGCATAACGCATAACGCATAACGCATAACGCATAACGCATAAAGCATAACGCATAACGCATAACGCATAACGCATAACGCATAACGCATAACGCATAACGCATAACGCATAAAGCATAACGCATAACGCATAACTTATAACTCATTACTCATAACGAATAACGCATAACGCATAACGCATAACGCATAACGCATAACGCATATCGAATAACGCATAACGTGTAACTCATAACGCATAACGCATAACGCATATCGCATAACGCATAACGCATAACGCATAACGCATAACGCATAACGCATAACGCATAACGCATAACGCATAACGCATAACGCATAACGCATAACGCATAACGCATAACATATAACGCATAACGCATAACGCATAACGCATAACGCAGAAAGCATATCGCATAACGCATAAACCATAACCCATAACGCACAATGCATAACGCATAATGCACAACGCATAACGAATACCGCAAAACGCATAACGGCCAACGCATAACGGATCACGCATAACGCTTAACGCATAACGTATAACTCATAACGCATAACGCATAACGCATAACGCATTTCGCATAACGCATAACGCATAACGCATATCGCATAACGCATAAACCATAACCCATAACGCACAATGCATAACGCATAATGCAGAACGCATAACGAATACCGCAAAACGCAAAACGCCAAAGCATAACGGATCACGCATAACGCTTCACGCATAACGTATAACTCATAACGCGTAACGCATAAAGCATAACGTATTACGCATAACGCATAACGCATAACGCATAACGCATAACGTATAACGCATAACGCATAACGCATAACACGTAACGCATAACGCATAACGCATAACGCATAACGCATAACGCATAACGCATAACGCATAACGCATAACGCATATCGAATAACGCATAACGTGTAACTCATAACGCATAACGCATAACGCATATCGCATAACGCATAACGCATAACGCATAACGCATAACGCATAACGCATAACGCATAACGCATAACGCATAACGCATAACATATAACGCATAGCGCATAACACGTAACGCATAACGCATAACGCATAACGCATAACGCATAACGCGTAACGCAGAACGCATAACGCATAACGCATAACGCATAACGCATAACGCATAACGCATAACGCATAACGCATAACGCATAACGCATAACGCATAACGCATAACGCATAACGCATATCGCATAACGCATAAACCATAACCCATAACGCACAATGCATAACGCATAATGCACAACGCATAACGAATACCGCAAAACGCATAACGCCCAACGCATAACGGATCACGCATAACGCTTAACGCATAACGTATAACTCTTAACGCATAACGCATAACGCATAGCGCATAACACGTAACGCATAACGCATAACGCATAGCGCATAACACGTAACGCATAACGCATAACGCATAACGCATAACGCATAACGCAGAACGCATAACGCATAACGCATAACGCATAACGCATAACGCATAACGCACAATGCATAACGCATAATGCAGAACGCATAACGAATACCGCAAAACGCAAAACGCCAAAGCATAACGGATCACGCATAACGCTTCACGCATAACGTATAACTCATAACGCGTAACGCATAAAGCATAACGTATTACGCATAACGCATAACGCATAACGCATAACGCATAACGTATAACGCATAACGCATAACGCATAACACGTAACGCATAACGCATAACGCATAACGCATAACGCATAACGCATAACGCATAACGCATAACGCATAACGCATAACGCATAACGCATAACGCATAACGCATAACGCATAACGCATAACATATAACGCATAGCGCATAACACGTAACGCATAACGCATAACGCATAACGCATAACGGATCACGCATAACGCGTAACGCAGAACGCATAACGCATAACGCATAACGCATAACGCATAACGCATAACGCATAAAGCATAACGCATAACGGATCACGCATAACGCGTAACGCAGAACGCATAACGCATAACGCATAACGCATAACGCATAACGCATAAAGCATAACGCATAACGCATAACGCATAACGCATAACGCATAACGCATAACGCATAAAGCATAACGCATAACGCATAACTTATAACTCATTACTCATAACGAATAACGCATAACGCATAACGCATAACGCATAACGCATATCGAATAACGCATAACGTGTAACTCATAACGCATAACGCATAACGCATATCGCATAACGCATAACGCATAACGCATAACGCATAACGCATAACGCATAACGCATAACGCATAACGCATAACGCATAACGCATAACATATAACGCATAACGCATAACGCATAACGCATAACGCAGAAAGCATATCGCATAACGCATAAACCATAACCCATAACGCACAATGCATAACGCATAATGCACAACGCATAACGAATACCGCAAAACGCATAACGCATAACGCATAACGCATAACGCATATCGCGTAACGCATAAACCATAACCCATAACGCACAATGCATAACGCATAATGCACAACGCATAACGAATACCGCAAAACGCATAACGCCCAACGCATAACGGATCACGCATAACGCTTAACGCATAACGTATAACTCATAACGCATAACGCATAACGCATAACGCATTTCGCATAACGCATAACGCATAACGCATATCGCATAACGCATAAACCATAACCCATAACGCACAATGCATAACGCATAATGCAGAACGCATAACGAATACCGCAAAACGCAAAACGCCAAAGCATAACGGATCACGCATAACGCTTCACGCATAACGTATAACTCATAACGCGTAACGCATAAAGCATAACGTATTACGCATAACGCATAACGCATAACGCATAACGCATAACGTATAACGCATAACGCATAACGCATAACACGTAACGCATAACGCATAACGCATAACGCATAACGCATAACGCATAACGCATAACGCATATCGAATAACGCATAACGTGTAACTCATAACGCATAACGCATAACGCATATCGCATAACGCATAACGCATAACGCATAACGCATAACGCATAACGCATAACGCATAACGCATAACATATAACGCATAGCGCATAACACGTAACGCATAACGCATAACGCATAACGCATAACGCATAACGCATAACGCGTAACGCAGAACGCATAACGCATAACGCATAACGCATAACGCATAACGCATAACGCATAACGCATAACGCATAACGCATAACGCAGAACGCATAACGCATAACGCATAACGCATAACGCATAACGCATAACGCATAACGCATAACGCATAACGCATAACGCATAACGCATAACGCATAACGCATATCGCATAACGCATAAACCATAACCCATAACGCACAATGCATAACGCATAATGCACAACGCATAACGAATACCGCAAAACGCATAACGCCCAATGCATAACGGATCACGCATAACGCTTAACGCATAACGTATAACTCTTAACGCATAACGCATAACGCATAGCGCATAACACGTAACGCATAACGCATAACGCATAACGCATAACGCATAACGCATAACGCATAACGCATAACGCAGAACGCATAACGCATAACGCATAACGCATAACGCATAACGCATAACGCATAACGCATAACGCATAACGCATAACGCATAACGCATAACGCATAACGTATAACGCAGAACGCATATCGCATAACGCATAAACCATAACCCATAACGCACAATGCATAACGCATAATGCACAACGCATAACGAATACCGCAAAACGCATAACGCATAACGTATAACGCATAACGCATACAGTATAACGCATAACGCATAACGCATAACGCAAACGTATAACGCACAACGCATAACGAATACAGCAAAACGCATAATGCTTAACGCATAACGGATCACGCATAACGCATAACGCATAATGCATAACGCATAACGCATAAAGCGTAACGCATAACGCATAACGCATAACGCATAACGCATAACGCATAACGCATAACGCATAAAGCATAACGCATAACGCATAACGCATAAAGCATAACGAATAACATATAACGCATAACGTATAACGCATAACCCGTAACGCATAACGCATAACGCATAACGCATAACGCATAACGCATAACGCATAACGCATAACGCATAACGCATAACGTATAACGCATAAAGCATAACGCATAACGCATAACGCATAACGCATATCGCATAACGCATATCGCATAACGCATAACGCATAACGTATAACGCATAACGCATACCGTATAACGCATAACGCATAACGCATAACGCAAACGTATAACGCACAACGCATAACGAATACAGCAAAACGCCTAATGCTTAACGCATAACGGATCACGCATAACGCATAACGCATAATGCATAACGCATAACGCATAAAGCGTAACGCATAACGCATAACGCATAACGCATAACGCATAACGCATAACGCATAAAGCATAACGCATAACGCATAACGCATAAAGCATAACGCATAACGCATAACGCATTACGCATAACTTATAACTCATAAGGAGTAACGCATAACGCATAAAGCATAATGCATAACGCATAACGCATAACGCATAACGCATAACGCATAACGCATAACGCATAACGCATAAAGCATAACGCATAACGCATAACGAATACCGCAAAACGTATATCGCCTAACACATAACGGATCACGCATAACACATAACGCATAACGCATTACGCATAACGCATAACGCATAATTCATTACTCATAACGAATAACGCATAACGCATAACGCATAACGCATAACGCATAACGCATAACGCATATCGAATAACGTATAACGTGTAACTCATAACGCATAACGCATAACGCATATCGCATAACGCATAACGCATAACGCATAACGCATAACGCATAACGCATAACGCATAACGTATAACGCATAAAGCATAACGCATAACGCATAACGCATATCGCATAACGCATATCGCATAACGCATAACGCATAATGTATAACGCATAACGCATACCGTATAACGCATAACGCATAACGCATACCGCAAAACGTATATCGCCTAACACATAACGGATCACGCATAACGCATAACGCATAACGCATAACGCATAACGCATATCGCATAACGCATAAACCATAACCCATAACGCACAATGCATAACGCATAATGCACAACGCATAACGAATACCGCAAAACGCATAACGCCCAACGCATAACGGATCACGCATAACGCTTAACGCATAACGTATAACTCTTAACGCATAACGCATAACGCATAGCGCATAACACGTAACGCATAACGCATAACGCATAACGCATAACGCATAACGCATAACCCATAACGCATAACGCAGAACGCATAACGCATAACGCATAACGCATAACGCATAACGCATAACGCAGAACGCATAACGCATAACTTATAACTCATAAGGAGTAACGCATAACGCATAAAGCATAACGCATAACGCATAACGCATAACGCATAACGCATAACGCATAACGCATAACGCATAACGCATAACGCATAACGCATAACGCATAACATATAACGCATAGCGCATAACACGTAACGCATAACGCATAACACATAACGGATCACGCATAACGCATAACGCATAACGCATAACGCATAACGCATAACGCATAACTCATTACTCATAACGAATAACGCATAACGCATAACGCATAACGCATACCGCATAACGCATAACGCATATCGAATAACGCATAACGTGTAACTCATAACGCATAACGCATAACGCATAACGCATATCGCATAACGCATAACGCATAACGCATAACGCATAACGCATAACGCATAACGCATAACCCATAACCCTTAACGCATAACGCATAATGCACAACGCATAACGAATACCGCAAAACGTATATCGCCTAACACATAACGGATCACGCATAACACGTAACGCATAACGCATAACGCATAACGCATAACGCAGAACGCATAACGCATAACGCATAACGCATAACGCATAACGCATAACGCATAACGCATAACGCATAACGCATAACGCATAACGCATAACGCATAACGCATAACATATAACGCATAGCGCATAACACGTAACGCATAACGCATAACGCATAACGCATAACGCATAACGCATAACGCGTAACGCAGAACGCATAACGCATAACGCATAACGCATAACGCATAACGCATAACGCATAACGCAGAACGCATAACGCATAACGCATAACGCATAACGCATAACGCATAACGCATAACGCATATCGCATAACGCATAAACCATAACCCATAACGCACAATGCATAACGCATAATGCACAACGCATAACGAATACCGCAAAACGCATAACGCCCAACGCATAACGGATCACGCATAACGCTTAACGCATAACGTATAACTCTTAACGCATAACGCATAACGCATAGCGCATAACACGTAACGCATAACGCATAACGCATAACGCATAACGCATAACGCATAACCCATAACGCATAACGCAGAACGCATAACGCATAACGCATAACGCATAACGCATAACGCAGAACGCATAACGCATAACTTATAACTCATAAGGAGTAACGCATAACGCATAAAGCATAACGCATAACGCATAACGCATAACGCATAACGCATAACGCATAACGCATAAAGCATAACGCATAACGCATAACGAATACCGCAAAACGTATATCGCCTAACACATAACGGATCACGCATAACGCATAACGCATAACGCATAACGCATAACGCATAACGCATAACGCATAACGCATAACTCATTACTCATAACGAATAACGCATAACGCATAACGCATAACGCATACCGCATAACGCATAACGCATATCGAATAACGCATAACGTGTAACTCATAACGCATAACGCATAACGCATAACGCATATCGCATAACGCATAACGCATAACGCATAACGCATAACGCATAACGCATAACGCATAACCCATAACCCTTAACGCATAACGCATAATGCACAACGCATAACGAATACCGCAAAACGTATATCGCCTAACACATAACGGATCACGCATAACGCATAACGCATAACGCATAACGCATAACGCATAACGCATAACATATAACGCATAACGCATAACGCATAACCCGTAACGCATAACGCATAACGCATAACGCATAACGCATAACGCATAACGCATAACGCATAACGCATAACATATAACGCATAACGCATAACCCGTAACGCATAACGCATAACGCATAACGCATAACGCATAACGCATAACGCATAACGTATAACGCATAAAGCATAACGCATAACGCATAACGCATAACGCATAACGCATAACGCAAACGTATAACGCACAACGCATAACGAATACAGCAAAACGCATAATGCTTAACGCATAACGGATCACGCATAACGCATAACGCATAATGCATAACGCATAACGCATAAAGCGTAACGCATAACGCATAACGCATAACGCATAAAGCATAACGCATAACGCATAACGCATAACATATAACGCATAACGCATAACCCGTAACGCATAACGCATAACGCATAACGCATAACGCATAACGCATAACGCATAACGTATAACGCATAAAGCATAACGCATAACGCATAACGCATAACGCATAACGCATAACGCATAACGCATAACGCATATCGCGTAACGCATAAACCATAACCCATAACGCACAATGCATAACGCATAATGCACAACGCATAACGAATACCGCAAAACGCATAACGCCCAACGCATAACGGATCACGCATAACGCTTAACGCATAACGTATAACTCATAACGCATAACGCATAACGCATTTCGCATAACGCATAACGCATAACGCATAACGCATATCGCATAACGCATAAACCATAACCCATAACGCACAATGCATAACGCATAATGCACAACGCATAACGAATACCGCAAAACGCAAAACGCCAAAGCATAACGGATCACGCATAACGCTTAACGCATAACGTATAACTCATAACGCGTAACGCATAAAGCATAACGTATTACGCATAACGCATAACGCATAACGCATAACGCATAACGTATAACGCATAACGCATAACGCATAACACGTAACGCATAACGCATAACGCATAACGCATAACGCATAACGCATAACGCATAACGCATAACGCATATCGAATAACGCATAACGTGTAACTCATAACGCATAACGCATAACGCATATCGCATAACGCATAACGCATAACGCATAACGCATAACGCATAACGCATAACATATAACGCATAGCGCATAACACGTAACGCATAACGCATAACGCATAACGCATAACGCATAACGCATAACGCGTAACATAGAACGCATAACGCATAACGCATAACGCATAACGCATAACGCATAACGCATAACGCATAACGCATAACGCATAACGCATAACGCATAACGCAGAACGCATAACGCATAACGCATAACGCATAACGCATAACGCATAACGCATAACGCATAACGCATAACGCATAACGCATAACGCATAACACATAACGCATAACGCATATCGCATAACGCATAAACCATAACCCATAACGCACAATGCATAACGCATAATGCACAACGCATAACGAATACCGCAAAACGCATAACGCCCAACGCATAACGGATCACGCATAACGCTTAACGCATAACGTATAACTCTTAACGCATAACGCATAACGCATAGCGCATAACACGTAACGCATAACGCATAACGTATAACGCATAACGCATAACGCATAACGCATAACGCATAACGCATAACGCATAACGCATAACGCATAACGCATAACGCAGAACGCATAACGCATAACGCATAACGCATAACGCATAACGCATAACGCAGAACGCATAACGCATAACGCATAACGCATAACGCATAACGTATAACGCAGAACGCATATCGCATAACGCATAAACCATAACCCATAACGCACAATGCATAACGCATAATGCACAACGCATAACGAATACCGCAAAACGCATAACGCATAACGTATAACGCATAACGCATACAGTATAACGCATAACGCATAACGCATAACGCAAACGTATAACGCACAACGCATAACGAATACAGCAAAACGCATAATGCTTAACGCATAACGGATCACGCATAACGCACAACGCATAATGCATAACGCATAACGCATAAAGCGTAACGCATAACGCATAACGCATAACGCATAACGCATAACGCATAACGCATAAAGCATAACGCATAACGCATAACGCATAAAGCATAACGCATAACATATAACGCATAACGTATAACGCATAACCCGTAACGCATAACGCATAACGCATAACGCATAACGCATAACGCATAACGCATAACGCATAACGCATAACGCATAACGTATAACGCATAAAGCATAACGCATAACGCATAACGCATAACGCATATCGCATAACGCATATCGCATAACGCATAACGCATAACGTATAACGCATAACGCATACCGTATAACGCATAACGCATAACGCATAACGCAAACGTATAACGCACAACGCATAACGAATACAGCAAAACGCATAATGCTTAACGCATAACGGATCACGCATAACGCATAACGCATAATGCATAACGCATAACGCATAAAGCGTAACGCATAACGCATAACGCATAACGCATAACGCATAACGCATAACGCATAAAGCATAACGCATAACGCATAACGCATAAAGCATAACGCATAACGCATATCGCATTACGCATAACTTATAACTCATAAGGAGTAACGCATAACGCATAAAGCATAACGCATAACGCATAACGCATAACGCATAACGCATAACGCATAACGCATATCGCATAAAGCATAAAGCATAACGCATAACGCATAACGAATACCGCAAAACGTATATCGCCTAACACATAACGGATCACGCATAACGCATAACGCATAACGCATAACGCATAACGCATAACGCATAACGCATAACTCATTACTCATAACGAATAACGCATAACGCATAACGCATAACGCATATCGAATAACGTATAACGTGTAACTCACAACGCATAGCGCATAACGCATATCGCATAACGCATAACGCATAACGCATAACGCATAACGCATAACGCATAACGCATAACGCATAACGCATAACGCATAACCCATAACCCTTAACGCATAACGCATAACGCATAATGCACAACGCATAACGAATACCGCAAAACGTATATCGCCTAATACATAACGGATCACGCATAACGCATAACGCATAACGCATAACGCATAACGCATAACATATAACGCATAGCGCATAACACGTAACGCATAACGCATAACGCACAACGCATAACGCATAACGCATAACGCATAACGCATAACGCATAACGCGTAACGCAGAACGCATAACGCATAACGCATAACGCAGAACGCATAACGCATAACGCATAACGCATAACGCATAACGCATAACGCAGAACGCATATCGCATAACGCATAAACCATAACCCATAACGCACAATGCATAACGCATAATGCACAACGCATAACGAATACCGCAAAACGCATAACGCCCAACGCATAACGGATCACGCATAACGCTTAACGCATAACGTATAACTCATAACGCGTACCGCATAAAGCATAACGTATTACGCATAACGCATAACGCATAACGCATAACGCATAACGCATAACGTATAACGCATAAAGCATAACGCATAACGCATAACGCATATCGCATAACGCATATCGCATAACGCATAACGCATAACGTATAACGCATAACGCATACCGTATAACGCATAACGCATAACGCATACCGCAAAACGTATATCGCCTAACACATAACGGATCACGCATAACGCATAACGCATAACGCATAACGCATAACATATAACGCATAGCGCATAACACGTAACGCATAACGCATAACGCATAACGCATAACGCATAACGCAGAACGCATAACGCATAACGCATAACGCATAACGCATAACGCATAACGCATAACGCATAACGCATAACGCATAACATATAACGCATAGCGCATAACACGTAACGCATAACGCATAACGCATAACGCATAACGCATAACGCATAACGCATAACGCGTAACGCAGAACGCATAACGCATAACGCATAACGCATAACGCATAACGCATAACGCATAACGCATAACGCAGAACGCATAACGCATAACGCATAACGCATAACGCATAACGCATAACGCATAACGCATAACGCATATCGCATAACGCATAAACCATAACCCATAACGCACAATGCATAACGCATAATGCACAACGCATAACGAATACGGCAAAACGCATAACGCCCAACGCATAACGGATCACGCATAACGCTTAACGCATAACGTATAACTCTTAACGCATAACGCATAACGCATAACGCATAACACGTAACGCATAACGCATAACGCATAACGCATAACGCATAACGCATAACCCATAACGCATAACGCAGAACGCATAACGCATAACGCATAACGCATAACGCATAACGCATAACGCATAACGCAGAACGCAGAACGCATAACGCATAACTTATAACTCATAAGGAGTAACGCATAACGCATAAAGCATAACGCATAACGCATAACGCATAACGCATAACGCATAACGCATAACGCATAAAGCATAACGCATAACGCATAACGAATACCGCAAAACGTATATCGCCTAACACATAACGGATCACGCATAACGCATAACGCATAACGCATAACGCATAACGCATAACGCATAACGCATAACTCATTACTCATAACGAATAACGCATAACGCATAACGCATAACGCATAACGCATAACGCATAACGCATAACGCATAACGCATAACGCATATCGCATAATGCATAACGCATAACGCATAACGCATAACGCATAACGCATAACATATAACGCATAGCGCATAACACGTAACGCATAACGCATAACGCATAACGCATAACGCATAACGCATAACGCGTAACGTAGAACGCATAACGCATAACGCATAACGCATAACGCATAACGCATAACGCATAACGCATAACGCATAACGCATAACGCATAACGCAGAACGCATAACGCATAACGCATAACGCATAACGCATAACGCATAACGCATAACGCATAACGCATAACGCATAACGCATAACGCATAACACATAACGCATAACGCATATCGCATAACGCATAAACCATAACCCATAACGCACAATGCATAACGCATAATGCACAACGCATAACGAATACCGCAAAACGCATAACGCCCAACGCATAACGGATCACGCATAACGCTTAACGCATAACGTATAACTCTTAACGCATAACGCATAACGCATAGCGCATAACACGTAACGCATAACGCATAACGTATAACGCATAACGCATAACGCATAACGCATAACGCATAACGCATAACGCATAACGCATAACGCATAACGCATAACGCAGAACGCATAACGCATAACGCATAACGCATAACGCATAACGCATAACGCAGAACGCATAACGCATAACGCATAACGCATAACGCATAACGTATAACGCAGAACGCATATCGCATAACGCATAAACCATAACCCATAACGCACAATGCATAACGCATAATGCACAACGCATAACGAATACCGCAAAACGCATAACGCATAACGCATAACGCATAACGCATACAGTATAACGCATAACGCATAACGCATAACGCAAACGTATAACGCACAACGCATAACGAATACAGCAAAACGCATAATGCTTAACGCATAACGGATCACGCATAACGCATAACGCATAATGCATAACGCATAACGCATAAAGCGTAACGCATAACGCATAACGCATAACGCATAACGCATAACGCATAACGCATAAAGCATAACGCATAACGCATAACGCATAAAGCATAACGCATAACATATAACGCATAACGTATAACGCATAACCCGTAACGCATAACGCATAACGCATAACGCATAACGCATAACGCATAACGCATAACGCATAACGCATAACGCATAACGTATAACGCATAAAGCATAACGCATAACGCATAACGCATAACGCATATCGCATAACGCATATCGCATAACGCATAACGCATAACGTATAACGCATAACGCATACCGTATAACGCATAACGCATAACGCATAACGCAAACGTATAACGCACAACGCATAACGAATACAGCAAAACGCATAATGCTTAACGCATAACGGATCACGCATAACGCATAACGCATAATGCATAACGCATAACGCATAAAGCGTAACGCATAACGCATAACGCATAACGCATAACGCATAACGCATAACGCATAAAGCATAACGCATAACGCATAACGCATAAAGCATAACGCATAACGCATATCGCATTACGCATAACTTATAACTCATAAGGAGTAACGCATAACGCATAAAGCATAACGCATAACGCATAACGCATAACGCATAACGCATAACGCATAACGCATAACGCATAAAGCATAAAGCATAACGCATAACGCATAACGAATACCGCAAAACGTATATCGCCTAACACATAACGGATCACGCATAACGCATAACGCATAACGCATAACGCATAACGCATAACGCATAACGCATAACTCATTACTCATAACGAATAACGCATAACGCATAACGCATAACGCATATCGAATAACGTATAACGTGTAACTCACAACGCATAGCGCATAACGCATATCGCATAACGCATAACGCATAACGCATAACGCATAACGCATAACGCATAACGCATAACGCATAACGCATAACGCATAACCCATAACCCTTAACGCATAACGCATAACGCATAATGCACAACGCATAACGAATACCGCAAAACGTATATCGCCTAATACATAACGGATCACGCATAACGCATAACGCATAACGCATAACGCATAACGCATAACATATAACGCATAGCGCATAACACGTAACGCATAACGCATAACGCACAACGCATAACGCATAACGCATAACGCATAACGCATAACGCATAACGCGTAACGCAGAACGCATAACGCATAACGCATAACGCAGAACGCATAACGCATAACGCATAACGCATAACGCATAACGCATAACGCAGAACGCATATCGCATAACGCATAAACCATAACCCATAACGCACAATGCATAACGCATAATGCACAACGCATAACGAATACCGCAAAACGGATAACGCCCAACGCATAACGGATCACGCATAACGCTTAACGCATAACGTATAACTCATAACGCGTACCGCATAAAGCATAACGTATTACGCATAACGCATAACGCATAACGCATAACGCATAACGCATAACGTATAACGCATAAAGCATAACGCATAACGCATAACGCATATCGCATAACGCATATCGCATAACGCATAACGCATAACGTATAACGCATAACGCATACCGTATAACGCATAACGCATAACGCATACCGCAAAACGTATATCGCCTAACACATAACGGATCACGCATAACGCATAACGCATAACGCATAACGCATAACGCATAACATATAACGCATAGCGCATAACACGTAACGCATAACGCATAACGCATAACGCATAACGCATAACGCAGAACGCATAACGCATAACGCATAACGCATAACGCATAACGCATAACGCATAACGCATAACGCATAACGCATAACATATAACGCATAGCGCATAACACGTAACGCATAACGCATAACGCATAACGCATAACGCATAACGCATAACGCGTAACGCAGAACGCATAACGCATAACGCATAACGCATAACGCATAACGCATAACGCATAACGCAGAACGCATAACGCATAACGCATAACGCATAACGCATAACGCATAACGCATAACGCATAACGCATATCGCATAACGCATAAACCATAACCCATAACGCACAATGCATAACGCATAATGCACAACGCATAACGAATACGGCAAAACGCATAACGCCCAACGCATAACGGATCACGCATAACGCTTAACGCATAACGTATAACTCTTAACGCATAACGCATAACGCATAGCGCATAACACGTAACGCATAACGCATAACGCATAACGCATAACGCATAACGCATAACCCATAACGCATAACGCAGAACGCATAACGCATAACGCATAACGCATAACGCATAACGCATAACGCATAACGCAGAACGCAGAACGCATAACGCATAACTTATAACTCATAAGGAGTAACGCATAACGCATAAAGCATAACGCATAACGCATAACGCATAACGCATAACGCATAACGCATAACGCATAAAGCATAACGCATAACGCATAACGAATACCGCAAAACGTATATCGCCTAACACATAACGGATCACGCATAACGCATAACGCATAACGCATAACGCATAACGCATAACGCATAACGCATAACTCATTACTCATAACGAATAACGCATAACGCATAACGCATAACGCATAACGCATAACGCATAACGCATAACGCATAACGCATAACGCATATCGAATAACGCATAACGTGTAACTCATAACGCATAACGCATAACGCATATCGCATAACGCATAACGCATAACGCATAACGCATAACCCATAACCCTTAACGCATAACGCATAATGCACAACGCATAACGAATACCGCAAAACGTATATCGCCTAACACATAACGGATCACACATAACGCATAACGCATAACGCATAACGCCTAACGCATAACGCATAACGCATAACGCATAACGCATAACGCATAACGCATAACGCATAACATATAACGCATAACGCATAACGCATAACCCGTAACGCATAACGCATAACGCATAACGCATAACGCATAACGCATAACATATAACGCATAACGCATAACCCGTAACGCATAACGCATAACGCATAACGCATAACGCATAACGCATAACGCATATCGAATAACGCATAACGCGTAACGCATAACGCATAACGCATAACGTATATCGCGTAACGCATAAACCATAACCCATAACGCACAATGCATAACGCATAATGCACAACGCATAACGAATACCGCAAAACGCATAACGCCCAACGCATAACGGATCACGCATAACGCTTAACGCATAACGTATAACTCATAACGCATAACGCATAACGCATAACGCATTTCGCATAACGCATAACGCATAACGCATATCGCATAACGCATAAACCATAACCCATAACGCACAATGCATAACGCATAATGCACAACGCATAACGAATACCGCAAAACGCAAAACGCCCAACGCATAACGGATCACGCATAACGCTTAACGCATAACGTATAACTCATAACGCGTAACGCATAAAGCATAACGTATTACGCATAACGCATAACGCATAACGCATAACGCATAACGTATAACGCATAACGCATAACGCATAACACGTAACGCATAACGCATAACGCATAACGCATAACGCATAACGCATAACGCATATCGAATAACGCATAACGTGTAACTCATAACGCATAACGCATAACGCATATCGCATAACGCATAACGCATAACGCATAACGCATAACGCATAACGCATAACGCATAACATATAACGCATAGCGCATAACACGTAACGCATAACGCATAACGCATAACGCATAACGCGTAACGCAGAACGCGTAACGCAGAACGCATAACGCATAACGCATAACGCATAACGCATAACGCAGAACGCATAACGCATAACGCATAACGCATAACGCATAACGCATAACGCATAACGCATAACGCATAACGCATAACGCATAACGCATAACGCATAACGCATAACGCATATCGCATAACGCATAAACCATAACCCATAACGCACAATGCATAACGCATAATGCACAACGCATAACGAATACCGCAAAACGCATAACGCCCAACGCATAACGGATCACGCATAACGCTTAACGCATAACGTATAACTCTTAACGCATAACGCATAACGCATAGCGCATAACACGTAACGCATAACGCATACAGTATAACGCATAACGCATAACGCATAACGCAAACGTATAACGCACAACGCATAACGAATACAGCAAAACGCATAATGCTTAACGCATAACGGATCACGCATAACGCATAACGCATAATGCATAACGCATAACGCATAAAGCGTAACGCATAACGCATAACGCATAACGCATAACGCATAACGCATAACGCATAAAGCATAACGCATAACGCATAACGCATAAAGCATAACGCATAACGCATAACGCATTACGCATAACTTATAACTCATAAGGAGTAACGCATAACGCATAAAGCATAACGCACAACGCATAACGCATAACGCATAACGCATAACGCATAACGCATAACGCATAAAGCATAACGCATAACGCATAACTTATAACTCATTACTCATAACGAATAACGCATAACGCATAACGCATAACGCATAACGCATAACGCATATCGAATAACGCATAACGCGTAACGCATAACGCATAACGCATAACGCATATCGCGTAACGCATAAACCATAACCCATAACGCACAATGCATAACGCATAATGCACAACGCATAACGAATACCGCAAAACGCATAACGCCCAACGCATAACGGATCACGCATAACGCTTAACGCATAACGTATAACTCATAACGCATAACGCATAACGCATAACGCATTTCGCATAACGCATAACGCATAACGCATATCGCATAACGCATAAACCATAACCCATAACGCACAATGCATAACGCATAATGCACAACGCATAACGAATACCGCAAAACGCAAAACGCCCAACGCATAACGGATCACGCATAACGCTTAACGCATAACGTATAACTCATAACGCGTAACGCATAAAGCATAACGTATTACGCATAACGCATAACGCATAACGCATAACGCATAACGGATCAGGCATAACGCATAACGCTTAACGCATAACGCATAACGCACACCGTATAACGCATAACGCATAACGCATAACGCATAACGCATATCGCATAACGCATAACGAATACCGCAAATCGTATAACGCCTAACGCATAACGGATCAGGCATAACGCATAACGCTTAACGCATAACGCATAACGCACACCGTATAACGCATAACGCATAACGCATAACGCATAACGCATATCGCATAACGCATAACGCATAACGCATAACGCATAACGCACAAACCATAACGCATAACGCATATCGCATAACGTATAAACCATAACCCATAACGCACAATGCATAACGCATAACGCATAACGCATAACGCATAACGCATAACTCATAACGCATAACGCATAACGCATAACGCATAACGCTTAACGCATAACGTATAACTCATAACGCGTACCGCATAAAGCATAACGTATTACGCATAACGCATAACGCATAACGCATAACGCATAAGGCATAACGCATTACGCATAACTTATAACTCACAACGGATAACGCATAACGCAAAATGCATAACGCATAACGCATAACGCATAAAGCATAACGCATAACCCATAACCCTTAACGCATAACGCATAACGCATAATGCACAACGCATAACGAATACTGCAAAACGTATATCGCCTAACACATAACTTATCACGCATAACGCATAACGCATAACGCATAACGCATAACGCATAACGCATAACGCATAACGCATAACGCATAACGTATAACGCATAAAGCATAACGCATAACGCATAACGCATATCGCATAACGCATATCGCATAACGCATAACGCATAACGTATAACGCATAACGCATACCGTATAACGCATAACGCATAACGCATAACGCAAACGTATAACGCACAACGCATAACGAATACAGCAAAACGCATAATGCTTAACGCATAACGGATCACGCATAACGCATAACGCATAATACATAACGCATAACGCATAAAGCGTAACGCATAACGCATAACGCATAAAGCATAACGCATAACGCATAACGCATAACGCATAACGCAAAACGCATAATGCATAACGCATAACGCATAACGCATAACGCATAACGCATAACGCATATCGCATAACGCATAAAGCATAACCCATAACGCACAATGCATAACGCATAATGCACAACGCATAACGAATACCGCAAAACGCAAAACGCATAAAGCATAACGCATAACGCATAACGCATAACGCATAACGCATAACGCATAACGCATATCGCATAACGCATAACGCATAACGTATAACGCATAACGCATACCGTATAACGCATAACGCATAACGCATAACGCAAACGTATAACGCACAACGCATAACGAATACAGCAAAACGCATAATGCTTAACGCATAACGGATCACGCATAACGCATAACGCATAATGCATAACGCATAACGCATAAAGCGTAACGCATAACGCATAACGCATAACGCATAACGCATAACGCATAACGCAAAACGCATAACGCATAACGCATAACGCATAACGCATAACGCATAACGCATAACGCATAACGCATAACGCATAACGCATAATGCATAACGCATAACGCATAACGCATAACGCATAACGCATAACGCATAACGCATAACGCATAACGCATAACGCATAACGCATATCGCATAACGCATAAACCATAACCCATAACGCACAATGCATAACGCATAATGCACAACGCATAACGAATACCGCAAAACGCAAAACGCCCAACGCATAACGGATCACGCATAACGCTTAACGCATAACGTATAACTCATAACGCATAACACATAACGCATAACGCATATCGCATAACACATAACGCATAACCCATAACGCATAACGCATAAGGCATAACGCATAACGTTAACGCATAACGCATAACGCCTAACGCATAACGCATAACGAATACCGCAAAACGTATATCGCCTAACACATAACGGATCACGCATAACGCATAACGCATAACGTATAACGCATAACGCATAACGCATAACGCATAACGCATAACGCATAACACATAACGCATAACGCATAACGCATAACATATAACGCATAACGCATAACCCGTAACGCATAACGCATAACGCATAACGCATAACGCATAACGCATAACGCATAACGCATAACGCATAAAGCATAACGCATAACGCATAACGCATAACGCATAACGCATAACGCATATCGCATAACGCATAACGCATAACGTATAACGCATAACGCATACCGTATAACGCATAACGCATAACGCATAACGCAAACGTATAACGCACAACGCATAACGAATACAGCAAAACGTATAATGCTTAACGCATAACGGATCACGCATAACGCATAACGCATAATGCATAACGCATAACGCATAAAGCGTAACGCATAACGCATAACGCATAACGCATAACGCATAACGCATAAAGCATAACGCATAACGCATAAAGCATAACGCATAACGCATAACGCATTACGCATAACTTATAACTCATAACTCATAAGGAGTAACGCATAACGCAGAAAGCATAACGCATAACGCATAACGCATAACGCATAACGCATAACGCATAACGCATAACGCATAACGCATATCGCATAACGCATAACCCATAACGCATAACGCGTAAGGCATAACGCATAACGCATAACGCATAACGCATAACGCATAACGCATAACGCATAACATATAACGCATAACGCATAACCCGTAACCCTTAACGCATAACGCATAAACCATAACCCATAACGCACAATGCATAACGCATAACGCATAACGCATAACGCATAACTCATAACGCATAACGCATAACGCATAACGCATAACGCTTAACGCATAACGTATAACTCATAACGCATAACGCCTAACGCATAACGCATAACGAATACCGCAAAACGTATATCGCCTAACACATAACGGATCACGCATAACGCATAACGCATAACGTATAACGCATAACGCATAACGCATAACGCATAACGCATAACGCATAACGCATAACGCATAACGCATAGCACATAACGCATAACGCATAACATATAACGCATAACGCATAACCCTTAACGCATAACGCATAACGCATAACGCATAACGCATAACGCATAACGCATAACGCATAACGCATAAAGCATAACGCATATCGCATAACGCATAACGCATAACGCATAACGCATAACGCATATCGCATAACGCATAACGCATGACGTATAACGCATAACGCATACCGTATAACGCATAACGCATAACGCATAACGCAAACGTATAACGCACAACGCATAACGAATACAGCAAAACGTATAATGCTTAACGCATAACGGATCACGCATAACGCATAACGCATAATGCATAACGCATAACGCATAAAGCGTAACGCATAACGCATAACGCATAACGCATAACGCATAACGCATAACGCATAAAGCATAACGCATAACGCATAACGCATAACGCATAACGCATAACGCATAACGCATAACGCATAAAGCATAACGCATAACGCATAAAGCATAACGCATAACGCATTACGCATTACGCATAACTTATAACTCATAACTCATAAGGAGTAACGCATAACGCATAAAGCATAACGCATAACGCATAACGCATAACGCATAACGCATAACGCATAACGCATAACCCATAACGCATAACGCGTAAGGCATAACGCATAACGTTAACGCATAACGCATAACGCATAACGCATAACGCATAACGAATACCGCAAAACGTATATCGCCTAACACATAACGGATCACGCATAACGCATAACGCATAACGTATAACGCATAAAGCATAACGCATAACGCATAACGCATAACGCATAACGCATAACACATAACGCATAACGCATAACGCATAACATATAACGCATAACGCATAACCCGTAACGCATAACGCATAACGCATAACGCATAACGCATAACGCATAACGCATAACGCATAACGCATAAAGCATAACGCATAACGCATAACGCATAACGCATAACGCATAACGCATAACGCATAACGCATATCGCATAACGCATAACGCATAACGTATAACGCATAACGCATACCGTATAACGCATAACGCATAACGCATAACGCAAACGTATAACGCACAACGCATAACGAATACAGCAAAACGTATAATGCTTAACGCATAACGGATCACGCATAACGCATAACGCATAACGCATAACGCATAAAGCGTAACGCATAACGCATAACGCATAACGCATAACGCATAACGCATAAAGCATAACGCATAACGCATAACGCATATCGCATAACGCATCACGCATAACGCATATAGCATAACGCATAACGCATAACGCATAACGAATACCGCAAAACGTATATCGCCTAACACATAACGGATCACGCATAACGCATAACGCATAACGTATAACGCATAACGCATAACGCATAACGCATAACGCATAACGCATAACGCATAACGCATAACGCATAACGCATAACGCATAACGCATAACGCATAACGCATAACGCATAACGCATAACGCATAACGCATAACGCATAACGCATAACGCATAACGCATAACGCATAACGCATAACGCATTACGCATAACTTATAACTCATAACTCATAACTCATAACGGATAACGCATAACGCAAAATACATAACGCATAACGCATAAAGCATAACGCATAACCCATAACCCTTAACGCATAACGCATAAACCATAACCCATAACGCATAACGCATTACGCATAACTTATAACTCATAACTCATAACTCATAACGGATAACGCATAACGCAAAATGCATAACGCATAACGCATAACGCATAAAGCATAACGCATAACCCATAACCCTTAACGCATAACGCATAAACCATAACCCATAACGCACAATGCATAACGCATAACGCATAACGCATAACGCATAACGCATAACGCATAACGCATAACGCATAACGCATAACGCATAACGCATAACGCTTAACGCATAACGTATAACTCATAACGCGTAACGCATAAAGCATAACGTATTACGCATAACGCATAACGCATAACGCATAACGCATAACGCATAACGCATAACGCATAACGCATAAGGCATAACGCATTACGCATAACTTATAACTCATAACTCATAACTCATAACGGATAACGCATAACGCAAAATGCATAACGCATAACGCATAACGCATAAAGCATAACGCATAACCCATAACCCTTAACGCATAACGCATAACGCATAACGTATAACGCATAAAGCATAACGCATAACGCATAACGCATATCGCATAACGCATATCGCATAACGCATAACGCATAACGTATAACGCATAACGCATACCGTATAACGCATAACGCATAACGCATAACGCACAACGCATAACGAATACAGCAAAACGCATAATGCTTAACGCATAACGCATAACGCATAACGCATAACGCATTACGCATAACTTATAACTCATAACTCATAACTCATAACGGATAACGCATAACGCAAAATACATAACGCATAACGCATAAAGCATAACGCATAACCCATAACCCTTAACGCATAACGCATAAACCATAACCCATAACGCATAACGCATTACGCATAACTTATAACTCATAACTCATAACTCATAACGGATAACGCATAACGCAAAATACATAACGCATAACGCATAACGCATAAAGCATAACGCATAACCTATAACCCTTAACGCATAACGCATAAACCATAACCCATAACGCACAATGCATAACGCATAACGCATAACGCATAACGCATAACGCATAACGCATAACTCATAACGCATAACGCATAACGCATAACACATAACGCATAACGCATAACATATAACGCATAACGCATAACCCGTAACGCATAACGCATAACGCATAACGCATAACGCATAACGCATAACGCATAACGCATAACGCATAAAGCATAACGCATAACGCATAACGCATAACGCATAACGCATAACGCATAACGCATATCGCATAACGCATAACGCATGACGTATAACGCATAACGCATACCGTATAACGCATAACGCATAACGCATAACGCAAACGTATAACGCACAACGCATAACGAATACAGCAAAACGTATAATGCTTAACGCATAACGGATCACGCATAACGCATAACGCATAATGCATAACGCATAACGCATAAAGCGTAACGCATAACGCATAACGCATAACGCATAACGCATAACGCATAACGCATAAAGCATAACGCATAACGCATAACGCATAACGCATAACGCATAACGCATAACGCATAACGCATAAAGCATAACGCATAACGCATAAAGCATAACGCATAACGCATTACGCATTACGCATAACTTATAACTCATAACTCATAAGGAGTAACGCATAACGCATAAAGCATAACGCATAACGCATAACGCATAACGCATAACGCATAACGCATAACGCATAACCCATAACGCATAACGCGTAAGGCATAACGCATAACGTTAACGCATAACGCATAACGCCTAACGCATAACGCATAACGAATACCGCAAAACGTATATCGCCTAACACATAACGGATCACGAATAACGCATAACGCATAACGTATAACGCATAAAGCATAACGCATAACGCATAACGCATAACGCATAACGCATAACACATAACGCATAACGGATCACGCATAACGCATAACGCATAATGCATAACGCATAACGCATAAAGCGTAACGCATAACGCATAACGCATAACGCATAACGCATAACGCATAACGCATAAAGCATAACGCATAACGCATAACGCATAACGCATAACGCATAACGCATAACGCATAAAGCATAACGCATAACGCATAAAGCATAACGCATAACGCATAACGCATTACGCATAACTTATAACTCATAACTCATAAGGAGTAACGCATAACGCAGAAAGCATAACGCATAACGCATAACGCATAACGCATAACGCATAACGCATAACGCATAACGCATAACGCATATCGCATAACGCATAACCCATAACGCATAACGCGTAAGGCATAACGCATAACGCATAACGCATAACGCATAACGCATAACGCATAACGCATAACATATAACGCATAACGCATAACCCGTAACCCTTAACGCATAACGCATAAACCATAACCCATAACGCACAATGCATAACGCATAACGCATAACGCATAACGCATAACTCATAACGCATAACGCATAACGCATAACGCATAACGCTTAACGCATAACGTATAACTCATAACGCATAACGCCTAACGCATAACGCATAACGAATACCGCAAAACGTATATCGCCTAACACATAACGGATCACGCATAACGCATAACGCATAACGTATAACGCATAACGCATAACGCATAACGCATAACGCATAACGCATAACGCATAACGCATAACGCATAACGCATAACACATAACGCATAACGCATAACATATAACGCATAACGCATAACCCGTAACGCATAACGCATAACGCATAACGCATAACGCATAACGCATAACGCATAACGCATAACGCATAACGCATAAAGCATAACGCATAACGCATAACGCATAACGCATAACGCATAACGCATATCGCATAACGCATAACGCATGACGTATAACGCATAACGCATACCGTATAACGCATAACGCATAACGCATAACGCAAACGTATAACGCACAACGCATAACGAATACAGCAAAACGTATAATGCTTAACGCATAACGGATCACGCATAACGCATAACGCATAATGCATAACGCATAACGCATAAAGCGTAACGCATAACGCATAACGCATAACGCATAACGCATAACGCATAACGCATAAAGCATAACGCATAACGCATAACGCATAACGCATAACGCATAACGCATAACGCATAAAGCATAACGCATAACGCATAAAGCATAACGCATAACGCATTACGCATTACGCATAACTTATAACTCATAACTCATAAGGAGTAACGCATAACGCATAAAGCATAACGCATAACGCATAACGCATAACGCATAACGCATAACGCATAACGCATAACGCATAACCCATAACGCATAACGCGTAAGGCATAACGCATAACGTTAACGCATAACGCATAACGCCTAACGCATAACGCATAACGAATACCGCAAAACGTATATCGCCTAACACATAACGGATCACGCATAACGCATAACGCATAACGTATAACGCATAAAGCATAACGCATAACGCATAACGCATAACGCATAACGCATAACACATAACGCATAACGCATAACGCATAACATATAACGCATAACGCATAACCCGTAACGCATAACGCATAACGCATAACGCATAACGCATAACGCATAACGCATAACGCATAACGCATAAAGCATAACGCATAACGCATAACGCATAACGCATAACGCATAACGCATAACGCATATCGCATAACGCATAACGCATAACGTATAACGCATAACGCATACCGTATAACGCATAACGCATAACGCATAACGCAAACGTATAACGTACAACGCATAACGAATACAGCAAAACGTATAATGCTTAACGCATAACGGATCACGCATAACGCATAACGCATAACGCATAACGCATAAAGCGTAACGCATAACGCATAACGCATAACGCATAACGCATAACGCATAAAGCATAACGCATAACGCATAACGCATATCGCATAACGCATCACGCATAACGCATATAGCATAACGCATAACGCATAACGCATAACGAATACCGCAAAACGTATATCGCCTAACACATAACGGATCACGCATAACGCATAACGCATAACGTATAACGCATAACGCATAACGCATAACGCATAACGCATAACGCATAACGCATAACGCATAACGCATAACGCATAACGCATAACGCATAACGCATAACGCATAACGCATAACGCATAACGCATAACGCATAACGCATAACGCATAACGCATAACGCATTACGCATAACTTATAACTCATAACTCATAACTCATAACGGATAACGCATAACGCAAAATGCATAACGCATAACGCATAAAGCATAACGCATAACCCATAACCCTTAACGCATAACGCATAAACCATAACGCATAACGCATAACGCATTACGCATAACTTATAACTCATAACTCATAACTCATAACGGATAACGCATAACGCAAAATACATAACGCATAACGCATAACGCATAAAGCATAACGCATAACCCATAACCCTTAACGCATAACGCATAAACCATAACCCATAACGCACAATGCATAACGCATAACGCATAACGCATAACGCATAACGCATAACGCATAACGCATAACGCATAACGCATAACGCATAACGCATAACGCTTAACGCATAACGTATAACTCATAACGCGTACCGCATAAAGCATAACGTATTACGCATAACGCATAACGCATAACGCATAACGCATAACGCATAACGCATAACGCATAACGCATAAGGCATAACGCATTACGCATAACTTATAACTCATAACTCATAACTCATAACGGATAACGCATAACGCAAAATGCATAACGCATAACGCATAACGCATAAAGCATAACGCATAACCCATAACCCTTAACGCATAACGCATAACGCATAACGTATAACGCATAAAGCATAACGCATAACGCATAACGCATATCGCATAACGCATATCGCATAACGCATAACGCATAACGTATAACGCATAACGCATACCGTATAACGCATAACGCATAACGCATAACGCACAACGCATAACGAATACAGCAAAACGCATAATGCTTAACGCATAACGCATAACGCATAACGCATAACGCATTACGCATAACTTATAACTCATAACTCATAACTCATAACGGATAACGCATAACGCAAAATACATAACGCATAACGCATAAAGCATAACGCATAACCCATAACCCTTAACGCATAACGCATAAACCATAACCCATAACGCATAACGCATTACGCATAACTTATAACTCATAACTCATAACTCATAACGGATAACGTATAACGCAAAATACATAACGCATAACGCATAACGCATAAAGCATAACGCATAACCTATAACCCTTAACGCATAACGCATAAACCATAACCCATAACGCACAATGCATAACGCATAACGCATAACGCATAACGCATAACGCATAACGCATAACTCATAACGCATAACGCATAACGCATAACGCATAACGCTTAACGCATAACGTATAACTCATAACGCGTACCGCATAAAGCATAACGTATTACGCATAACGCATAACGCATAACGCATAATGCATAACGCATAACGCATAACGCATAACGCATAAGGCATAACGCATTACGCATAACTTATAACTCATAACTCATAACTCATAACGGATAACGCATAACGCAAAATGCATAACGCATAACGCATAACGCATAACGTATAACGCATAAAGCATAACGCATAACGCATAACGCATATCGCATAACGCATATCGCATAACGCATAACGCATAACGTATAACGCATAACGCATACCGTATAACG